>CM051235.1:491090233-491690233 GCA_027917425.1 Gastrophryne carolinensis
ACGGTGATACAAAGCAGCCTCTGTTTAAGACCATATAGCCAGCATTTTGCCTACTAATCCATATTTGAAATTAGGCCTGATAAAGACACTTTGCTGGCCAAAGCACTACTGTACCCTGGCAGCTCGATTCCTGCCCGGGGCATCCCAGACTGTGAGTACTAAAGCAGCCTCTGTTTAAGACCATATAAGCATTTGCTCTAATCATATTTGAAATTAGGCCTGATAAAGACACTTTTGCTGGCCAAAGCACTACTGTACCCTGGCAGCTCGATTCCTGCCCGGGGCATCCCATTCTGTGACTAAAGCAGCCTCTGTTTAAGACCATATAAGCATTTGCTCTAATCATATTTGAAATTAGGCCTGATAAAGACACTTTTGCTGGCCAAAGCACTACTGTACCCTGGCAGCTCGATTCCTGCCCGGGGCATCCCATTCTGTGACTAAAGCAGCCTCTGTTTAAGACCATATAAGCATTTGCTCTAATCATATTTGAAATTAGGCCTGATAAAGACACTTTTGCTGGCCAAAGCACTATGTACCCTGGCAGCTCGATTCCTGCCCGGGGCATCCCATTCTGTGACTAAAGCAGCCTCTGTTTAAGACCATATAAGCATTTGCTCTAATCATATTTGAAATTAGGCCTGATAAAGACACTTTTGCTGGCCAAAGCACTACTGTACCCTGGCAGCTCGATTCCTGCCCGGGGCATCCCATTCTGTGACTAAAGCAGCCTCTGTTTAAGACCATATAAGCATTTGCTCTAATCATATTTGAAATTAGGCCTGATAAAGACACTTTTGCTGGCCAAAGCACTACTGTACCCTGGCAGCTCGATTCCTGCCCGGGGCATCCCATTCTGTGACTAAAGCAGCCTCTGTTTAAGACCATATAAGGCATTTGCTCTAATCATATTTGAAATTAGGCCTGATAAAGACACTTTTGCTGGCCAAAGCACTACTGTACCCTGGCAGCTCGATTCCTGCCCGGGGCATCCCATTCTGTGACTAAAGCAGCCTCTGTTTAAGACCATATAAGCATTTGCTCTAATCATATTTGAAATTAGGCCTGATAAAGACACTTTTGCTGGCCAAAGCACTACTGTACCCTGGCAGCTCGATTCCTGCCCGGGGCATCCCATTCTGTGACTAAAGCAGCCTCTGTTTAAGACCATATAAGCATTTGCTCTAATCATATTTGAAATTAGGCCTGATAAAGACACTTTTGCTGGCCAAAGCACTACTGTACCCTGGCAGCTCGATTCCTGCCCGGGGCATCCCATTCTGTGACTAAAGCAGCCTCTGTTTAAGACCATATAAGCATTTGCTCTAATCATATTTGAAATTAGGCCTGATAAAGACACTTTTGCTGGCCAAAGCACTACTGTACCCTGGCAGCTCGATTCCTGCCCGGGGCATCCCATTCTGTGACTAAAGCAGCCTCTGTTTAAGACCATATAAGCATTTGCTCTAATCATATTTGAAATTAGGCCTGATAAAGACACTTTTGCTGGCCAAAGCACTACTGTACCCTGGCAGCTCGATTCCTGCCCGGGGCATCCCATTCTGTGACTAAAGCAGCCTCTGTTTAAGACCATATAAGCATTTGCTCTAATCATATTTGAAATTAGGCCTGATAAAGACACTTTTGCTGGCCAAAGCACTACTGTACCCTGGCAGCTCGATTCCTGCCCGGGGCATCCCATTCTGTGACTAAAGCAGCCTCTGTTTAAGACCATATAAGCATTTGCTCTAATCATATTTGAAATTAGGCCTGATAAAGACACTTTTGCTGGCCAAAGCACTACTGTACCCTGGCAGCTCGATTCCTGCCCGGGGCATCCCATTCTGTGACTAAAGCAGCCTCTGTTTAAGACCATATAAGCATTTGCTCTAATCATATTTGAAATTAGGCCTGATAAAGACACTTTTGCTGGCCAAAGCACTACTGTACCCTGGCAGCTCGATTCCTGCCCGGGGCATCCCATTCTGTGACTAAAGCAGCCTCTGTTTAAGACCATATAAGCATTTGCTCTAATCATATTTGAAATTAGGCCTGATAAAGACACTTTTGCTGGCCAAAGCACTACTGTACCCTGGCAGCTCGATTCCTGCCCGGGGCATCCCATTCTGTGACTAAAGCAGCCTCTGTTTAAGACCATATAAGCATTTGCTCTAATCATATTTGAAATTAGGCCTGATAAAGACACTTTTGCTGGCCAAAGCACTACTGTACCCTGGCAGCTCGATTCCTGCCCGGGGCATCCCATTCTGTGACTAAAGCAGCCTCTGTTTAAGACCATATAAGCATTTGCTCTAATCATATTTGAAATTAGGCCTGATAAAGACACTTTTGCTGGCCAAAGCACTACTGTACCCTGGCAGCTCGATTCCTGCCCGGGGCATCCCATTCTGTGACTAAAGCAGCCTCTGTTTAAGACCATATAAGCATTTGCTCTAATCATATTTGAAATTAGGCCTGATAAAGACACTTTTGCTGGCCAAAGCACTACTGTACCCTGGCAGCTCGATTCCTGCCCGGGGCATCCCATTCTGTGACTAAAGCAGCCTCTGTTTAAGACCATATAAGCATTTGCTCTAATCATATTTGAAATTAGGCCTGATAAAGACACTTTTGCTGGCCAAAGCACTACTGTACCCTGGCAGCTCGATTCCTGCCCGGGGCATCCCATTCTGTGACTAAAGCAGCCTCTGTTTAAGACCATATAAGCATTTGCTCTAATCATATTTGAAATTAGGCCTGATAAAGACACTTTTGCTGGCCAAAGCACTACTGTACCCTGGCAGCTCGATTCCTGCCCGGGGCATCCCATTCTGTGACTAAAGCAGCCTCTGTTTAAGACCATATAAGCATTTGCTCTAATCATATTTGAAATTAGGCCTGATAAAGACACTTTTGCTGGCCAAAGCACTACTGTACCCTGGCAGCTCGATTCCTGCCCGGGGCATCCCATTCTGTGACTAAAGCAGCCTCTGTTTAAGACCATATAAGCATTTGCTCTAATCATATTTGAAATTAGGCCTGATAAAGACACTTTTGCTGGCCAAAGCACTACTGTACCCTGGCAGCTCGATTCCTGCCCGGGGCATCCCATTCTGTGACTAAAGCAGCCTCTGTTTAAGACCATATAAGCATTTGCTCTAATCATATTTGAAATTAGGCCTGATAAAGACACTTTTGCTGGCCAAAGCACTACTGTACCCTGGCAGCTCGATTCCTGCCCGGGGCATCCCATTCTGTGACTAAAGCAGCCTCTGTTTAAGACCATATAAGCATTTGCTCTAATCATATTTGAAATTAGGCCTGATAAAGACACTTTTGCTGGCCAAAGCACTACTGTACCCTGGCAGCTCGATTCCTGCCCGGGGCATCCCATTCTGTGACTAAAGCAGCCTCTGTTTAAGACCATATAAGCATTTGCTCTAATCATATTTGAAATTAGGCCTGATAAAGACACTTTTGCTGGCCAAAGCACTACTGTACCCTGGCAGCTCGATTCCTGCCCGGGGCATCCCATTCTGTGACTAAAGCAGCCTCTGTTTAAGACCATATAAGCATTTGCTCTAATCATATTTGAAATTAGGCCTGATAAAGACACTTTTGCTGGCCAAAGCACTACTGTACCCTGGCAGCTCGATTCCTGCCCGGGGCATCCCATTCTGTGACTAAAGCAGCCTCTGTTTAAGACCATATAAGCATTTGCTCTAATCATATTTGAAATTAGGCCTGATAAAGACACTTTTGCTGGCCAAAGCACTACTGTACCCTGGCAGCTCGATTCCTGCCCGGGGCATCCCATTCTGTGACTAAAGCAGCCTCTGTTTAAGACCATATAAGCATTTGCTCTAATCATATTTGAAATTAGGCCTGATAAAGACACTTTTGCTGGCCAAAGCACTACTGTACCCTGGCAGCTCGATTCCTGCCCGGGGCATCCCATTCTGTGACTAAAGCAGCCTCTGTTTAAGACCATATAAGCATTTGCTCTAATCATATTTGAAATTAGGCCTGATAAAGACACTTTTGCTGGCCAAAGCACTACTGTACCCTGGCAGCTCGATTCCTGCCCGGGGCATCCCATTCTGTGACTAAAGCAGCCTCTGTTTAAGACCATATAAGCATTTGCTCTAATCATATTTGAAATTAGGCCTGATAAAGACACTTTTGCTGGCCAAAGCACTACTGTACCCTGGCAGCTCGATTCCTGCCCGGGGCATCCCATTCTGTGACTAAAGCAGCCTCTGTTTAAGACCATATAAGCATTTGCTCTAATCATATTTGAAATTAGGCCTGATAAAGACACTTTTGCTGGCCAAAGCACTACTGTACCCTGGCAGCTCGATTCCTGCCCGGGGCATCCCATTCTGTGACTAAAGCAGCCTCTGTTTAAGACCATATAAGCATTTGCTCTAATCATATTTGAAATTAGGCCTGATAAAGACACTTTTGCTGGCCAAAGCACTACTGTACCCTGGCAGCTCGATTCCTGCCCGGGGCATCCCATTCTGTGACTAAAGCAGCCTCTGTTTAAGACCATATAAGCATTTGCTCTAATCATATTTGAAATTAGGCCTGATAAAGACACTTTTGCTGGCCAAAGCACTACTGTACCCTGGCAGCTCGATTCCTGCCCGGGGCATCCCATTCTGTGACTAAAGCAGCCTCTGTTTAAGACCATATAAGCATTTGCTCTAATCATATTTGAAATTAGGCCTGATAAAGACACTTTTGCTGGCCAAAGCACTACTGTACCCTGGCAGCTCGATTCCTGCCCGGGGCATCCCATTCTGTGACTAAAGCAGCCTCTGTTTAAGACCATATAAGCATTTGCTCTAATCATATTTGAAATTAGGCCTGATAAAGACACTTTTGCTGGCCAAAGCACTACTGTACCCTGGCAGCTCGATTCCTGCCCGGGGCATCCCATTCTGTGACTAAAGCAGCCTCTGTTTAAGACCATATAAGCATTTGCTCTAATCATATTTGAAATTAGGCCTGATAAAGACACTTTTGCTGGCCAAAGCACTACTGTACCCTGGCAGCTCGATTCCTGCCCGGGGCATCCCATTCTGTGACTAAAGCAGCCTCTGTTTAAGACCATATAAGCATTTGCTCTAATCATATTTGAAATTAGGCCTGATAAAGACACTTTTGCTGGCCAAAGCACTACTGTACCCTGGCAGCTCGATTCCTGCCCGGGGCATCCCATTCTGTGACTAAAGCAGCCTCTGTTTAAGACCATATAAGCATTTGCTCTAATCATATTTGAAATTAGGCCTGATAAAGACACTTTTGCTGGCCAAAGCACTACTGTACCCTGGCAGCTCGATTCCTGCCCGGGGCATCCCATTCTGTGACTAAAGCAGCCTCTGTTTAAGACCATATAAGCATTTGCTCTAATCATATTTGAAATTAGGCCTGATAAAGACACTTTTGCTGGCCAAAGCACTACTGTACCCTGGCAGCTCGATTCCTGCCCGGGGCATCCCATTCTGTGACTAAAGCAGCCTCTGTTTAAGACCATATAAGCATTTGCTCTAATCATATTTGAAATTAGGCCTGATAAAGACACTTTTGCTGGCCAAAGCACTACTGTACCCTGGCAGCTCGATTCCTGCCCGGGGCATCCCATTCTGTGACTAAAGCAGCCTCTGTTTAAGACCATATAAGCATTTGCTCTAATCATATTTGAAATTAGGCCTGATAAAGACACTTTTGCTGGCCAAAGCACTACTGTACCCTGGCAGCTCGATTCCTGCCCGGGGCATCCCATTCTGTGACTAAAGCAGCCTCTGTTTAAGACCATATAAGCATTTGCTCTAATCATATTTGAAATTAGGCCTGATAAAGACACTTTTGCTGGCCAAAGCACTACTGTACCCTGGCAGCTCGATTCCTGCCCGGGGCATCCCATTCTGTGACTAAAGCAGCCTCTGTTTAAGACCATATAAGCATTTGCTCTAATCATATTTGAAATTAGGCCTGATAAAGACACTTTTGCTGGCCAAAGCACTACTGTACCCTGGCAGCTCGATTCCTGCCCGGGGCATCCCATTCTGTGACTAAAGCAGCCTCTGTTTAAGACCATATAAGCATTTGCTCTAATCATATTTGAAATTAGGCCTGATAAAGACACTTTTGCTGGCCAAAGCACTACTGTACCCTGGCAGCTCGATTCCTGCCCGGGGCATCCCATTCTGTGACTAAAGCAGCCTCTGTTTAAGACCATATAAGCATTTGCTCTAATCATATTTGAAATTAGGCCTGATAAAGACACTTTTGCTGGCCAAAGCACTACTGTACCCTGGCAGCTCGATTCCTGCCCGGGGCATCCCATTCTGTGACTAAAGCAGCCTCTGTTTAAGACCATATAAGCATTTGCTCTAATCATATTTGAAATTAGGCCTGATAAAGACACTTTTGCTGGCCAAAGCACTACTGTACCCTGGCAGCTCGATTCCTGCCCGGGGCATCCCATTCTGTGACTAAAGCAGCCTCTGTTTAAGACCATATAAGCATTTGCTCTAATCATATTTGAAATTAGGCCTGATAAAGACACTTTTGCTGGCCAAAGCACTACTGTACCCTGGCAGCTCGATTCCTGCCCGGGGCATCCCATTCTGTGACTAAAGCAGCCTCTGTTTAAGACCATATAAGCATTTGCTCTAATCATATTTGAAATTAGGCCTGATAAAGACACTTTTGCTGGCCAAAGCACTACTGTACCCTGGCAGCTCGATTCCTGCCCGGGGCATCCCATTCTGTGACTAAAGCAGCCTCTGTTTAAGACCATATAAGCATTTGCTCTAATCATATTTGAAATTAGGCCTGATAAAGACACTTTTGCTGGCCAAAGCACTACTGTACCCTGGCAGCTCGATTCCTGCCCGGGGCATCCCATTCTGTGACTAAAGCAGCCTCTGTTTAAGACCATATAAGCATTTGCTCTAATCATATTTGAAATTAGGCCTGATAAAGACACTTTTGCTGGCCAAAGCACTACTGTACCCTGGCAGCTCGATTCCTGCCCGGGGCATCCCATTCTGTGACTAAAGCAGCCTCTGTTTAAGACCATATAAGCATTTGCTCTAATCATATTTGAAATTAGGCCTGATAAAGACACTTTTGCTGGCCAAAGCACTACTGTACCCTGGCAGCTCGATTCCTGCCCGGGGCATCCCATTCTGTGACTAAAGCAGCCTCTGTTTAAGACCATATAAGCATTTGCTCTAATCATATTTGAAATTAGGCCTGATAAAGACACTTTTGCTGGCCAAAGCACTACTGTACCCTGGCAGCTCGATTCCTGCCCGGGGCATCCCATTCTGTGACTAAAGCAGCCTCTGTTTAAGACCATATAAGCATTTGCTCTAATCATATTTGAAATTAGGCCTGATAAAGACACTTTTGCTGGCCAAAGCACTACTGTACCCTGGCAGCTCGATTCCTGCCCGGGGCATCCCATTCTGTGACTAAAGCAGCCTCTGTTTAAGACCATATAAGCATTTGCTCTAATCATATTTGAAATTAGGCCTGATAAAGACACTTTTGCTGGCCAAAGCACTACTGTACCCTGGCAGCTCGATTCCTGCCCGGGGCATCCCATTCTGTGACTAAAGCAGCCTCTGTTTAAGACCATATAAGCATTTGCTCTAATCATATTTGAAATTAGGCCTGATAAAGACACTTTTGCTGGCCAAAGCACTACTGTACCCTGGCAGCTCGATTCCTGCCCGGGGCATCCCATTCTGTGACTAAAGCAGCCTCTGTTTAAGACCATATAAGCATTTGCTCTAATCATATTTGAAATTAGGCCTGATAAAGACACTTTTGCTGGCCAAAGCACTACTGTACCCTGGCAGCTCGATTCCTGCCCGGGGCATCCCATTCTGTGACTAAAGCAGCCTCTGTTTAAGACCATATAAGCATTTGCTCTAATCATATTTGAAATTAGGCCTGATAAAGACACTTTTGCTGGCCAAAGCACTACTGTACCCTGGCAGCTCGATTCCTGCCCGGGGCATCCCATTCTGTGACTAAAGCAGCCTCTGTTTAAGACCATATAAGCATTTGCTCTAATCATATTTGAAATTAGGCCTGATAAAGACACTTTTGCTGGCCAAAGCACTACTGTACCCTGGCAGCTCGATTCCTGCCCGGGGCATCCCATTCTGTGACTAAAGCAGCCTCTGTTTAAGACCATATAAGCATTTGCTCTAATCATATTTGAAATTAGGCCTGATAAAGACACTTTTGCTGGCCAAAGCACTACTGTACCCTGGCAGCTCGATTCCTGCCCGGGGCATCCCATTCTGTGACTAAAGCAGCCTCTGTTTAAGACCATATAAGCATTTGCTCTAATCATATTTGAAATTAGGCCTGATAAAGACACTTTTGCTGGCCAAAGCACTACTGTACCCTGGCAGCTCGATTCCTGCCCGGGGCATCCCATTCTGTGACTAAAGCAGCCTCTGTTTAAGACCATATAAGCATTTGCTCTAATCATATTTGAAATTAGGCCTGATAAAGACACTTTTGCTGGCCAAAGCACTACTGTACCCTGGCAGCTCGATTCCTGCCCGGGGCATCCCATTCTGTGACTAAAGCAGCCTCTGTTTAAGACCATATAAGCATTTGCTCTAATCATATTTGAAATTAGGCCTGATAAAGACACTTTTGCTGGCCAAAGCACTACTGTACCCTGGCAGCTCGATTCCTGCCCGGGGCATCCCATTCTGTGACTAAAGCAGCCTCTGTTTAAGACCATATAAGCATTTGCTCTTATCATATTTGAAATTAGGCCTGATAAAGACACTTTTGCTGGCCAAAGCACTACTGTACCCTGGCAGCTCGATTCCTGCCCGGGGCATCCCATTCTGTGACTAAAGCAGCCTCTGTTTAAGACCATATAAGCATTTGCTCTAATCATATTTGAAATTAGGCCTGATAAAGACACTTTTGCTGGCCAAAGCACTACTGTACCCTGGCAGCTCGATTCCTGCCCGGGGCATCCCATTCTGTGACTAAAGCAGCCTCTGTTTAAGACCATATAAGCATTTGCTCTAATCATATTTGAAATTAGGCCTGATAAAGACACTTTTGCTGGCCAAAGCACTACTGTACCCTGGCAGCTCGATTCCTGCCCGGGGCATCCCATTCTGTGACTAAAGCAGCCTCTGTTTAAGACCATATAAGCATTTGCTCTAATCATATTTGAAATTAGGCCTGATAAAGACACTTTTGCTGGCCAAAGCACTACTGTACCCTGCCAGCTCGATTCCTGCCCGGGGCATCCCATTCTGTGACTAAAGCAGCCTCTGTTTAAGACCATATAAGCATTTGCTCTTATTATATTTATATTATAAGACACTTTTGCTGGGCATAGGCTTACTGCTGCCTGCCAGGTGCACTTCTGTTGAGGCATCCCATTCTGTAACATAGCATACCCCTCTTTATTTACACTAAGCAGCTCTCTTATTTACACTAAGCAGGCCTGTTGGAGGCTGAGTGTTACTGCTCACTTTTGGTGTGCATTATATTCTGTTTCATATAGACCCACCGCTGCCCGGGGTTTTTTTAAATATCACCTACTACCACGCCAGTTAGACTATGTCGGGCAGACAAGTGCCTGGAAGTGAAAAGAGGAGTGGCAGAGGCCAAGATTCCGCAGGAAGAGCTCGCATCAGACTGGGGGCCAGTAGCAGCAGGAGTCACGCTGAGAGACCTAATCTGCCAGTATCTGCTAGCGGTCGGGTCTCCACCAGTAACGCATCTGCCGTGGTAGATTGGTTGACGCGCTCATCAACAACATCATCACAACTTACGTCTGAGACCCCCAGTCTAGGGTCGGTAGGTTCCTCTGACACAACCCTGAGTTGGCATGCCCCGAGAGCAGTCCCTGTCCTCCCATTGCCTCTGGCCTACGCCGTTCCCTCCCCCAGCGACGTATCCTATGCTTTGGGTTCAGCTCCACTCTTTAGTGAGGAGGACCATCAGATAGAGGACAGTCAGCAGCTACTGCCCAGCCAAGAAATGGAGGTGGCTTCTTTAGCTAGGCAGACAAATAGTGATGTGGACAGTGTCGTGGGTGCTGCGAGCGTTCCAGCTCCTGCGCCAGACACTGTTGACGAATCCACGAACATCAGTGACGTACAGCCACAACCCGGTGATGATGATGATGATGACGATGAAGCCGATCGCACTTGGGAGCCGGGTGATGAAGGGGCTTCATCGTCATCATCAGGAGAAGAGGGGTGCAGGTTGCCCCGGAGTCAGCAGCTGAGGCAGCAAAGTGGTAGCAGTCAGCATGGGGGCACAATTCCAAAGGCTGGAGCCGGCCGGGGCCGGGGCCGGGGTAGAGCACCTGCTGTGCGGCAGTCTACCTTATCGGGAGGTAGTGGAGCAGGGGTTCCTGGAGTTGGCAACAGCAGCAGTGAATCAGTGAGGCCAGGGGGTGGGAAAAGTAGCTACTCGGCAGTGTGGCAGTTTTTCCTGAGGCATCCGCAGGAGGGTAACATGGCCACATGCAAGATATGTAGGCAAAAGGTGAAGCGTGGCCAGGGTCCAAATGTTGGCACCACGGCCCTGCGTCAACATATGATGCGTCACCATAAAACGACCTGGGAGAACCGAGGCTCCCAAGGGGTGGTCCAGTCTGCTTCCTCACCAAGTGAGCTCCCAATTTCTGCCAGCCAAGGCTCCAGCACCTCAGCCGAAGGCAGCTGTGCGTCATACCCATCCTCTGTCGCTCCTGCTCCTCCTCCTCCTCCTCCAAGTCATGCATCCCGCCAGCAATCCATCAGCGAAGCCATGTCCAAGAGACAGCAGTATGCGCCCACTCATCCTACGGCGCAGAAGCTGAATGTGCTCCTGTCCAAGTTGCTGGTGCTGCAGTCGCTCCCTTTTCAGGTGGTGGAATCTGCACCTTTCAGAGAACTGATGGCTTGTGCCGAGCCGAGGTGGAGAGTCCCAAGCCGTCATTTCTTTGCCAAGAAGGCAGTACCAGCGCTGCACACTTTTGTTGAACAGAAGGTGGGCCAGTCCTTGAGCCTGTCGGTGTGTAGCAAAATACATGGCAGCGCCGACATCTGGAGCTGTAACTACGGTCAGGGGCAGTACATGTCGTTTACGGCCCACTGGGTGAATGTGGTCCCTTTGCAGCAGCAACTTGGACAGGTCACGCCGCTTCGGCCTCCGCGCTCTCTGCCCATTGGGCCTGTGACACCGTGCGACTCGGCCTCCTCATCCTCCGCCATCTCCTCACCCTCCACTGTAGGCTCAAGTCTCAGTGCCCCTCCAGTCTACCATGTGTGCAGGGCACGGAGGTGTCACGCAGTGCTTCACATGGTTTGTCTTGGCGAACGGAGTCACACAGGGGAGGAACTGCTTAAATGTATTCATCAGGAAATCCAAACATGGCTTACTCCGAGAAAACTTAAAATGGGAATCATGGTTACCGACAATGGGAAGAACATTTTGTCTGCGCTGCGCCAAGGAAGCCTGACCCATGCCCCCTGCATGGCTCACGTCTTCAATCTGGTTGTCAAGCGGTTTCTGAAGTGTTCCCCCCATCTGCAGGACATCCTAACAACTTCACGGAAACTTTGCATGCACTTCAGCCACTCCTACACTGCCAAACACACCCTTCTTGAGCTACAGCGTCAGAATGGTATCCCCCAACATAGTCTGATTTGCGATGTTTCCACCCGTTGGAATTCCACCCTTCACATGTTGGACCGATTATATGAACAGAGAAAAGCCATCACGGATTTCCTGATGATCCAAGCAGATAGGGGGACTCCCCTGTGTAACTTCAATGTCAACCAGTGGCAGCTCATACGTGACACCTGCCGTTTGCTCAGGCCCTTTGAGGAAGCCACTTTATTTGTCAGTCGGCAGGATTACGGGATGAACGACGTGATTCCACTGCTTCATGTACTGCAGCACATGTTGGAAACCATGGCTGGTCAGGGCACTGGAGACATGGCGTTTACATCTTACGGCCACATGAACCCCCTTGGAGCTGAACTGGAGGAGGAGGAGGAGGAAGAGGAGGAGGAGGAGTTGCCCAGCAAAACACAGTTTAGGCTTGGCGAAATGGCTGGTTTATCTAGTCAGCGGACAGGAGAGGAGGAGCAGGAGCAGCCAGAGGAGCTAGAGGTTTTTGAGGAAGGAGAGACAGAGGACCCGGGCACACCGTGGCAGTATGCAGTGGAGATGGAGACAGGTAGTCCATCCGAGTCACTTGCGCAAATGGCACGAAGCATGCTCACGTGCTTGCGTAGTGACCCCAGAATTGTTTCCATCTGTCGGCGGGATGACTTCTGGCTGTCCACCTTATTGGACCCTCGCTTCCGGCACAAAATGGGGGCATTTTTTAAACCCACCGAGAGGGAGGACAAACTCAACTACTACAAAGACATTCTACGTAGGCAGTTGGCCGATGCCTATCTGCGCCATGGTCCATACTCTCGCAGGTCTGACTCGAGGGGACCTCTGCGCTCACCTTCCACTGCCATGGCCGCTGGGGGGGTTGGCAGCAGCAGCAGCAGAAGCTCCATCAGCAGCAGCAGCCTCAGTCTTCAGTCGCTAATGAGTAGCTTTCTACACCCGCATAGTGAGGCTACTCATGAGCAGCAGGAAGACCTGGAGCAGGACCTGAACCAGCAGGTCATGTCATACTTTGACATGACCATGCCAACACACCTTGAGGATCCGCTGGACTTCTGGGCAGCCAAACTTGATTTGTGGCCGCAACTAGCAGAGTTTGCCCTGGAAAAGCTGTCCTGCCCGGCAAGTAGCGTGCCATCTGAGCGGGTGTTTAGTGCGGCGGGGGCCATAGTTACGGCGAGGAGAACTCGTCTGTCAACTAAAAATGTGGAGAGACTCACCTTTGTCAAAATGAATCAGGGATGGATCAGCCAGGATTTCCACCCACCAATGCCTGATGCATGCGACTAGATTCAGCATGGTGCCACGTTTTACACTTTCCAAATGGTGCAAAACATATTTATGTCTTTAGGCCATTTTTTGGGCTCCTGCTGCTGCTACTGTCAACTCCTGCCAACTCCAGGGTGTGATTCATCCAATTTTTGGGCTCCTGAAGCCAACTCCAGTGTATATTTGGGCTCCTGCTGCTGCTGCTGCCAACTTCTGCCAACTCCAGGGTGTGATTCATCCAATTTTTGGGCTCCTGAAGCCAACTCCAGTGTATATTTGGGCTCCTGCTGCTGCTACTGTCAACTCCTGCCAACTCCAGGGTGTGATTCATCCA
This sequence comes from Gastrophryne carolinensis, assembly GCA_027917425.1. Classification (NCBI taxonomy): domain Eukaryota; kingdom Metazoa; phylum Chordata; class Amphibia; order Anura; family Microhylidae; genus Gastrophryne; species Gastrophryne carolinensis. The sequence goes on from CM051235.1 coordinate 491,103,525, forward strand.
ATTTTTGGGCTCCTGAAGCCAACTCCAGTGTATATTTGGGCTCCTGCTGCTGCTGCTGCCAACTTCTGCCAACTCCAGGGTGTGATTCATCCAATTTTTGGGCTCCTGAAGCCAACTCCAGTGTATATTTGGGCTCCTGCTGCTGCTGCTGCCAACTTCTGCCAACTCCAGGGTGTGATTCATCCAATTTTTGGGCTCCTGAAGCCAACTCCAGTGTATATTTGGGCTCCTGCTGCTGCTGCTGCCAACTTCTGCCAACTCCAGGGTGTGATTCATCCAATTTTTGGGCTCCTGAAGCCAACTCCAGTGTATATTTGGGCTCCTGCTGCTGCTGCTGTCAACTCCTGCCAACTCCAGGGTGTGATTCATCCAATTTTTGGGCTCCTGAAGCCAACTCCAGTGTATATTTGGGCTCCTGCTGCTGCTGCTGCCAACTTCTGCCAACTCCAGGGTGTGATTCATCCAATTTTTGGGCTCCTGAAGCCAACTCCAGTGTATATTTGGGCTCCTGCTGCTGCTGCTGTCAACTCCTGCCAACTCCAGGGTGTGATTCATCCAATTTTTGGGCTCCTGAAGCCAACTCCAGTGTATATTTGGGCTCCTGCTGCTGCTGCTGCCAACTTCTGCCAACTCCAGGGTGTGATTCATCCAATTTTTGGGCTCCTGAAGCCAACTCCAGTGTATATTTGGGCTCCTGCTGCTGCTGCTGTCAACTCCTGCCAACTCCAGGGTGTGATTCATCCAATTTTTGGGCTCCTGAAGCCAACTCCAGTGTATATTTGGGCTCCTGCTGCTGCTGCTGTCAACTCCTGCCAACTCCAGGGTGTGATTCATCCAATTTTTGGGCTCCTGAAGCCAACTCCAGTGTATATTTGGGCTCCTGCTGCTGCTGCTGCCAACTTCTGCCAACTCCAGGGTGTGATTCATCCAATTTTTGGGCTCCTGAAGCCAACTCCAGTGTATATTTGGGCTCCTGCTGCTGCTACTGTCAACTCCTGCCAACTCCAGGGTGTGATTCATCCAATTTTTGGGCTCCTGAAGCCAACTCCAGTGTATATTTGGGCTCCTGCTGCTGCTGCTGCCAACTTCTGCCAACTCCAGGGTGTGATTCATCCAATTTTTGGGCTCCTGAAGCCAACTCCAGTGTATATTTGGGCTCCTGCTGCTGCTGCTGTCAACTCCTGCCAACTCCAGGGTGTGATTCATCCAATTTTTGGGCTCCTGAAGCCAACTCCAGTGTATATTTGGGCTCCTGCTGCTGCTGCTGCCAACTTCTGCCAACTCCAGGGTGTGATTCATCCAATTTTTGGGCTCCTGAAGCCAACTCCAGTGTATATTTGGGCTCCTGCTGCTGCTGCTGTCAACTCCTGCCAACTCCAGGGTGTGATTCATCCAATTTTTGGGCTCCTGAAGCCAACTCCAGTGTATATTTGGGCTCCTGCTGCTGCTGCTGTCAACTCCTGCCAACTCCAGGGTGTGATTCATCCAATTTTTGGGCTCCTGAAGCCAACTCCAGTGTATATTTGGGCTCCTGCTGCTGCTGCTGCCAACTTCTGCCAACTCCAGGGTGTGATTCATCCAATTTTTGGGCTCCTGAAGCCAACTCCAGTGTATATTTGGGCTCCTTCTGCCCCTCATAGTGATGCCACTTCAACTCTCTGCAATTGTGCCGCTCTGCGATTCTATTAGCGATGCCTCTGATCTGCATGTGATATTTCTTAAAAGTATTATTTAACTAACCCAGCACGCATCCTGTGCGTGTTACAGCAAGGCTGAATGGTTTACAACCCTATTGAGGCTGTAGGAGGCTCAGAAATAGCCGTTTTTAATAGCGATTCGTCGCGAATTTATTCGGGTCGAAGCGATTTTTGTCGGAAAATTCGGCGAATCAGTCGAATCGAATTTTTCAAAAGTTCGCTCATCTCTACTGCACACTTATTTAAAGTAATTTGGCCTGGTGCAGCCTGCTTAGACACTTTTTCTGTGCATATATACTGTTCTAAAGCCTGCTTGGGGGTATCCTATTCTGTAACATCCCATTAGCCTCTGTATTTCCTCTAAGCTGCACACTTATTTAAAGTAATTTGGCCTTTTGCAGCCTGCTTAGACACTTTTACTGTGCATATATATTGATCTCAGGTCTGCTGTGGGGGCATCCCATTTTGTAACATCCCATTAGCCTCTGTATTTCCTCTAAGCTGCACACTAATTTAAAGTAATTTGGCCTGTTGCAGCCTGCTTAGACACTTTTACTGTGCATATATACTGATCTCAAGTCTGCTGTGGGGGCATCCCATTTTGTAACATCCCATTAGCCTCTGTATTTCCTCTAAGCTGCACACTTATTTAAAGTAATTTGGCCTGTTGCAGCCTGCTTAGACACTTTTTCTGTGCATATATACTGTTCTAAAGCCTGCTTGGGGGTATCCCATTCTGTAACATCCCATTAGCCTCTGTATTTCCTCTAAGCTGCACACTTATTTCAAGTAATTTGGCCTGTTGCAGCTTGCTTAGACACTTTTTCTGTGCATATATACTGATCTCAGGTCTGCTGTGGGGGCATCCCATTCTGTAACATCCCATTAGCCTCTGTATTTCCTCTAAGCTGCACACTTATTTAAAGTAATTTGGCCTGTTGCAGCCTGCTTAGACACTTTTTATGTGCATATATACTGATCTCAGGTCTGCTGTGGGGGCATCCCATTCTGTAACATCCCATTAGCCTCTGTATTTCCTCTAAGCTGCACACTTATTTAAAGTAATTTGGCCTGTTGCAGCCTGCTTAGACACTTTTTCTGTGCATATATACTGATCTCAGGTCTGCTGTGGGGGCATCCCATTCTGTAACATCCCATTAGCCTCTGTATTTCCTCTAAGCTGCACACTTATTTCAAGTAATTTGGCCTGTTGCAGCCTGCTTAGACACTTTTTCTGTGCATATATACTGTTCTAAAGCCTGCTTGGGGGTATCCCATTCTGTAACATCCCATTAGCCTCTGTATTTCCTCTAAGCTGCACACTAATTTAAAGTAATTTGGCCTGTTGCAGCCTGCTTAGACACTTTTTCTGTGCATATATACTGATCTCAGGTCTGCTGTGGGGGCATCCCATTTTGTAACATCCCATTAGCCTCTGTATTTCCTCTAAGCGGCACACTTATTTAAAGTAATTTGGCCTGTTGCAGCCTGCTTAGACACCTTTTCTGTGCATATATACTGTTGTAAAGCCTGCTTGGGGGTATCCCATTCTGTAACATCCCATTAGCCTCTGTATTTCCTCTAAGCTGCACACTTATTTAAAGTAATTTGGCTTGTTGCAGCCTGCTTAGACACTTTTGCTGTGCATATATACTGATCTCAGGTCTGCTGTGGGGGCATCCCATTCTGTAACATCCCATTAGCCTCTGTATTTCCTCTAAGCTGCACACTTTTTTAAAGTAATTTGGCCTTCTGCAGCCTGCTTAGACACTTTTTATGTGCATATATACTTATCTCAGGTCTGCTGCGGGGGCATCCCATTCTGCAACATCCCATTAGCCTCTGTATTTCCTCTAAGCTGCACACTTATTTAAAGTAATTTGGCCTTTTGCAGCCTGCTTAGACACTTTTACTGTGCATATATATTGATCTCAGGTCTGCTGTGGGGGCATCCCATTTTGTAACATACCATTAGCCTCTGTATTTCCTCTAAGCTGCACACTAATTTAAAGAAATTTGGCCTGTTGCAGCCTGCTTAGACACCTTTTCTGTGCATATATACTGTTGTAAAGCCTGCTTGGGGGTATCCCATTCTGTAACATCCCATTAGCCTCTGTATTTCCTCTAAGCTGCACACTTATTTAAAGTAATTTGGCCTGTTGCAGCCTGCTTAGACACTTTTTATGTGCATATATACTGATCTCAGGTCTGCTGTGGGGGCATCCTATTCTGTAACATCCCATTAGCCTCTGTATTTCCTCTAAGCTGCACACTTATTTAAAGTAATTTGGCCCGTTGCAGCCTGCTTAGACACTTTTTCTGTGCATATATACTGATCTCAGGTCTGCTGTGGGGGCATCCCATTCTGTAACATCCCATTAGCCTCTGTATTTCCTCTAAGCTGCACACTTATTTAAAGTAATTTGGCCCGTTGCAGCCTGCTTAGACACTTTTTCTGTGCATATATACTGATCTCAGGTCTGCTGTGGGGGCATCCCATTCTGTAACATCCCATTAGCCTCTGTATTTCCTCTAAGCTGCACACTTATTTAAAGTAATTTGGCCCGTTGCAGCCTGCTTAGACACTTTTTCTGTGCATATATACTGTTCTAAAGCCTGCTTGGGGGTATCCCATTCTGTAACATCCCATTAGCCTCTGTATTTCCTCTAAGCTGCACACTAATTTAAAGTAATTTGGCCTGTTTCAGCCTGCTTAGACACTTTTTCTGTGCATATATACTGATCTCAGGTCTGCTGTGGGGGTATCCCATTCTGTAACATCCCATTAGCCTCTGTATTTCCTCTAAGCTGCACACTTATTTAAAGTAATTTGGCCTGTTGCAGCCTGCTTAGACACTTTTTCTGTGCATATATACTGTTCTAAAGCCTGCTTGGGGGTATCCCATTCTGTAACATCCCATTAGCCTCTGTATTTCCTCTAAGCTGCACACTTATTACAAGTAATTTGGCCTGTTGCAGCCTGCTTAGACACTTTTTCTGTGCATATATACTGTTCTAAAGCCTGCTTGGGGGTATCCCATTCTGTAACATCCCATTAGCCTCTGTATTTCCTCTAAGCTGCACACTAATTTAAAGTAATTTGGCCTGTTGCAGCCTGCTTAGACACTTTTTCTGTGCATATATACTGATCTCAGGTCTGCTGTGGGGGCATCCCATTTTGTAACATCCCATTAGCCTCTGTATTTCCTCTAAGCTGCACACTTATTTAAAGTAATTTGGCCTGTTGCAGCCTGCTTAGACACCTTTTCTGTGCATATATACTGTTGTAAAGCCTGCTTGGGGGTATCCCATTCTGTAACATCCCATTAGCCTCTGTATTTCCTCTAAGCTGCACACTTATTTAAAGTAATTTGGCCTGTTGCAGCCTGCTTAGACACTTTTTCTGTGCATATATACTGATCTCAGGTCTGCTGTGGGGGCATCCCCTTCTGTAACATCCCATTAGCCTCTGTATTTCCTCTAAGCTGCACACTTATTTAAAGTAATTTGGCCTTTTGCAGCCTGCTTAGACACTTTTTATGTGCATATATACTGATCTCAGGTCTGCTGCGGGGGCATCCCATTCTGCAACATCCCATTAGCCTCTGTATTTCCTCTAAGCTGCACACTTATTTAACGTAATTTGGCCTGTTGCAGCCTGCTTATACACTTTTTCTGTGCATATATACTGTTCTAAAGCCTGCTTGGGGGTATCCCATTCTGTAACATCCCATTAGCCTCTGTATTTCCTCTAAGCTGCACACTTGTTTAAAGTAATTTGGCCTGTTGCAGCCTGCTTAGACACTTTTACTGTGCATATATATTGATCTCAGGTCTGCTGTGGGGGCATCCCATTCTGTAACATCCCATTAGCCTCTGTATTTCCTCTAAGCTGCACACTAATTTAAAGTAATTTGGCCTGTTGCAGCCTGCTTAGACACTTTTACTGTGCATATATACTGATCTCAAGTCTGCTGTGGGGGCATCCCATTTTGTAACATCCCATTAGCCTCTGTATTTCCTCTAAGCTGCACACGTATTTCAAGTAATTTGGCCTGTTGCAGCCTGCTTAGACACTTTTTCTGTGCATATATACTGTTCTAAAGCCTGCTTGGTGGTATTCCATTCTGTAACATCCCATTAGCCTCTGTATTTCCTCTAAGCTGCACACTAATTTAAAGTAATTTGGCCTGTTGCAGCCTGCTTAGACACTTTTACTGTGCATATATACTGATCTCAAGTCTGCTGTGGGGGCATCCCATTTTGTAACATCCCATTAGCCTCTGTATTTCCTCTAAGCTGCACACTAATTTAAAGTAATTTGGCCTGTTGCAGCCTGCTTAGACACTTTTTCTGTGCATATATACTGATCTCAAGTCTGCTGTGGGGGTATCCCATTCTGTAACATCCCATTAGCCTCTGTATTTCCTCTAAGCTGCACACTTATTTAAAGTAATTTGGCCTGTTGCAGCCTGCTTAGACACTTTTCCTGTGCATATATACTGTTCTAAAGCCTGCTTGGGGGTATCCCATTCTGTAACATCCCATTAGCCTCTGTATTTCCTCTAAGCTGCACACTAATTTAAAGTAATTTGGCCTGTTGCAGCCTGCTTAGACACTTTTTCTGTGCACATATACTGATCTCAAGTCTGCTGTGGGGGTATCCCATTCTGTAACATCCCATTAGCCTCTGTATTTCCTCTAAACTGCACACTTATTTAAAGTAATTTGGCCTGTTGCAGCCTGCTTAGACACTTTTTCTGTGCATCTATACTGTTCTCAAGTCTGCTGTGGGGGTATCCCATTCTGTAACATCCCATTAGCCTCTGTATTTCCTCTAAGCTGCACACTTATTTCAAGAAATTTGGCCTGTTGCAGCCTGCTTAGACACTTTTTCTGTGCATATATACTGATCTCAGGTCTGCTGTGGGGGCATCCCATTTTGTAACATCCCATTAGCCTCTGTATTTCCTCTAAGCTGCACACCTATTTAAAGTAATTTGGCCTGTTGCAGCCTGCTTAGACACTTTTTCTGTGCATATATACTGTTCTAAAGCCTGCTTGGGGGTATCCCATTCTGTAACATCCCATTAGCCTCTGTATTTCCTCTAAGCTGCACACTAATTTAAAGTAATTTGGCCTGTTGCAGCCTGCTTAGACACTTTTTCTGTGCATATATACTGATCTCAGGTCTGCTGTGGGGGTATCCCATTCTGTAACATCCCATTAGCCTCTGTATTTCCTCTAAGCTGCACACTTATTTAAAGTAATTTGGCCTGTTGCAGCCGGCTTAGACACTTTTTCTGTGCATATATACTGTTCTAAAGCCTGCTTGGGGGTATCCCATTCTGTAACATCCCATTAGCCTCTGTATTTCCTCTAAGCTGCACACTTATTTCAAGTAATTTGGCCTGTTGCAGCCTGCTTAGACACTTTTTCTGTGCATATATACTGTTCTAAAGCCTGCTTGGGGGTATCCCATTCTGTAACATCCCATTAGCCTCTGCATTTCCTCTAAGCTGCACACTAATTTAAAGTAATTTGGCCTGTTGCAGCCTGCTTAGACACTTTTTCTGTGCATATATACTGATCTCAGGTCTGCTGTGGGGGCATCCCATTTTGTAACATCCCATTAGCCTCTGTATTTCCTCTAAGCTGCACACTTAGTTAAAGTAATTTGGCCTGTTGCAGCCTGCTTAGACACCTTTTCTGTGCATATATACTGTTCTAAAGCCTGCTTGGGGGTATCCCATTCTGTAACATCCCATTAGCCTCTGTATTTCCTCTAAGCTGCACACTTATTTCAAGTAATTTGGCCTGTTGCAGCCTGCTTAGACAATTTTTATGTGCATATATACTGATCTCAGGTCTGCTGTGGGGGCATCCCATTCTGTAACATCCCATTTGCCTCTGTATTTCCTCTAAGCTGCACACTTATTTAAAGTAATTTGTCCTGTTGCAGCCTGCTTAGACACTTTTTATGTGCATATATACTGATCTCAGGTCTGCTGTGGGGGCATCCCATTCTGTAACATCCCATTAGCCTCTGTATTTCCTCTAAGCTGCACACTTATTTAAAGTAATTTGGCCTGTTGCAGCCTGCTTAGACACTTTTTCTGTGCATATATACTGTTCTAAAGCCTGCTTGGGGGTATCCCATTCTGTAACATCCCATTAGCCTCTGTATTTCCTCTAAGCTGCACACTTATTTTAAGTAATTTGGCCTGTTGCAGCCTGCTTAGACACTTTTTCTGAGCATATATACTGATCTCAGGTCTGCTGTGGGGGCATCCCATTTTGTAACATCCCATTAGCCTCTGTATTTCCTCTAAGCTGCACACTTATTTAAAGTAATTTGGCCTGTTGCAGCCTGCTTAGACACTTTTTCTGTGCATATATACTGTTCTAAAGCCTGCTTGGGGGTATCCCATTCTGTAACATCCTATTAGCCTCTGTATTTCCTCTAAGCTGCACACTTATTTCAAGTAATTTGGCCTGTTGCAGCCTGCTTAGACACTTTTTCTGTGCATATATACTGATCTCAGGTCTGCTGTGGGGGCATCCCATTCTGTAACATCCCATTAGCCTCTGTATTTCCTCTAAGCTGCACACTTAGTTAAAGTAATTTGGCCTGTTGCAGCCTGCTTAGACACTTTTTCTGTGCATATATACTGATCTCAGGTCTGCTGTGGGGACATCCCATTCTGTAACATCCCATTAGCCTCTGTATTTCCTCTAAGCTGCACACTTATTTAAAGTAACTTGGCCTGGTGCAGCCTGCTTAGACACTTTTTCTGTGCATATATACTGTTCTAAAGCCTGCTTGGGGGTATCCCATTCTGTAACATCCCATTAGCCTCTGTATTTCCTCTAAGCTGCACACTTATTTAAAGTAATTTGGCCTGTTGCAGCCTGCTTAGACACTTTTACTGTGCATATATACTGATCTCAAGTCTGCTGTGGGGGCATCCCATTTTTTAACATCCCATTAGCCTCTGTATTTCCTCTAAGCTGCACACTAATTTAAAGTAATTTGGCCTGTTGCAGCCTGCTTAGACACTTTTACTGTGCATATATACTGATCTCAAGTCTGCTGTGGGGGTATCCCATTCTGTAACATCCCATTAGCCTCTGTATTTCCTCTAAGCTGCACACTTATTTAAAGTAATTTGGCCTGTTGCAGCCTGCTTAGACACTTTTCCTGTGCATATATACTGTTCTAAAGCCTGCTTGGGGGTATCCCATTCTGTAACATCCCATTAGCCTCTGTATTTCCTCTAAGCTGCACACTAATTTAAAGTAATTTGGCCTGTTGCAGCCTGCTTAGACACTTTTTCTGTGCACATATACTGATCTCAAGTCTGCTGTGGGGGTATCCCATTCTGTAACATCCCATTAGCCTCTGTATTTCCTCTAAACTGCACACTTCTTTAAAGTAATTTGGCCTGTTGCAGCCTGCTTAGACACTTTTTCTGTGCATATATACTGTTCTAAAGCCTGCTTGGGGGTATCCCATTCTGTAACATCCCATTAGCCTCTGTATTTCCTCTAAGCTGCACACTTATTTAAAGTAATTTGGCCTGTTGCAGCCTGCTTAGACACTTTTTCTGTGCATATATACTGATTTCAGGTCTGCTGTGGGGGCATCCCATTTTGTAACATCCCATTAGCCTCTGTATTTCCTCTAAGCTGCACACTTATTTAAAGTAATTTGGCCTGTTGCAGCCTGCTTAGACACTGTTTCTGTGCATATATACTGTTCTAAAGCCTGCTTGGGGGTATCCCATTCTGTAGCATCCCATTAGCCTCTGTATTTCCTCTTAGCTGCACACTAATTTAAAGTAATTTGGCCTGTTGCAGCCTGCTTAGACACTTTTTCTGTGCATATATACTGTTCTAAAGTCTGCTGTGGGGGCATCCCATTCTGTAACATCCCATTAGCCTCTGTATTTCCTCTAAGCTGCACACTTATTTAAAGTAATTTGGCCTGTTGCAGCCTGCTTAGACACTTTTTCTGTGCATATATACTGTTCTAAAGCCTGCTTGGGGGTATCCCATTCTGTAACATCCCATTAGCCTCTGTATTTCCTCTAAGCTGCACACTTATTTTAAGTAATTTGGCCTGTTGCAGCCTGCTTAGACACTTTTTCTGAGCATATATACTGATCTCAGGTCTGCTGTGGGGGCATCCCATTTTGTAACATCCCATTAGCCTCTGTATTTCCTCTAAGCTGCACACTTATTTAAAGTAATTTGGCCTGTTGCAGCCTGCTTAGACACTTTTTCTGTGCATATATACTGTTCTAAAGCCTGCTTGGGGGTATCCCATTCTGTAACATCCTATTAGCCTCTGTATTTCCTCTAAGCTGCACACTTATTTCAAGTAATTTGGCCTGTTGCAGCCTGCTTAGACACTTTTTCTGTGCATATATACTGATCTCAGGTCTGCTGTGGGGGCATCCCATTCTGTAACATCCCATTAGCCTCTGTATTTCCTCTAAGCTGCACACTTAGTTAAAGTAATTTGGCCTGTTGCAGCCTGCTTAGACACTTTTTCTGTGCATATATACTGATCTCAGGTCTGCTGTGGGGACATCCCATTCTGTAACATCCCATTAGCCTCTGTATTTCCTCTAAGCTGCACACTTATTTAAAGTAACTTGGCCTGGTGCAGCCTGCTTAGACACTTTTTCTGTGCATATATACTGTTCTAAAGCCTGCTTGGGGGTATCCCATTCTGTAACATCCCATTAGCCTCTGTATTTCCTCTAAGCTGCACACTTATTTAAAGTAATTTGGCCTGTTGCAGCCTGCTTAGACACTTTTACTGTGCATATATACTGATCTCAAGTCTGCTGTGGGGGCATCCCATTTTTTAACATCCCATTAGCCTCTGTATTTCCTCTAAGCTGCACACTAATTTAAAGTAATTTGGCCTGTTGCAGCCTGCTTAGACACTTTTTCTGTGCATATATACTGTTCTAAAGCCTGCTTGGGGGTATCCCATTCTGTAACATCCCATTAGCCTCTGTATTTCCTCTAAGCTGCACACTTATTTTAAGTAATTTGGCCTGTTGCAGCCTGCTTAGACACTTTTTCTGAGCATATATACTGATCTCAGGTCTGCTGTGGGGGCATCCCATTTTGTAACATCCCATTAGCCTCTGTATTTCCTCTAAGCTGCACACTTATTTAAAGTAATTTGGCCTGTTGCAGCCTGCTTAGACACTTTTTCTGTGCATATATACTGTTCTAAAGCCTGCTTGGGGGTATCCCATTCTGTAACATCCTATTAGCCTCTGTATTTCCTCTAAGCTGCACACTTATTTCAAGTAATTTGGCCTGTTGCAGCCTGCTTAGACACTTTTTCTGTGCATATATACTGATCTCAGGTCTGCTGTGGGGGCATCCCATTCTGTAACATCCCATTAGCCTCTGTATTTCCTCTAAGCTGCACACTTAGTTAAAGTAATTTGGCCTGTTGCAGCCTGCTTAGACACTTTTTCTGTGCATATATACTGATCTCAGGTCTGCTGTGGGGACATCCCATTCTGTAACATCCCATTAGCCTCTGTATTTCCTCTAAGCTGCACACTTATTTAAAGTAACTTGGCCTGGTGCAGCCTGCTTAGACACTTTTTCTGTGCATATATACTGTTCTAAAGCCTGCTTGGGGGTATCCCATTCTGTAACATCCCATTAGCCTCTGTATTTCCTCTAAGCTGCACACTTATTTAAAGTAATTTGGCCTGTTGCAGCCTGCTTAGACACTTTTACTGTGCATATATACTGATCTCAAGTCTGCTGTGGGGGCATCCCATTTTTTAACATCCCATTAGCCTCTGTATTTCCTCTAAGCTGCACACTAATTTAAAGTAATTTGGCCTGTTGCAGCCTGCTTAGACACTTTTACTGTGCATATATACTGATCTCAAGTCTGCTGTGGGGGTATCCCATTCTGTAACATCCCATTAGCCTCTGTATTTCCTCTAAGCTGCACACTTATTTAAAGTAATTTGGCCTGTTGCAGCCTGCTTAGACACTTTTCCTGTGCATATATACTGTTCTAAAGCCTGCTTGGGGGTATCCCATTCTGTAACATCCCATTAGCCTCTGTATTTCCTCTAAGCTGCACACTAATTTAAAGTAATTTGGCCTGTTGCAGCCTGCTTAGACACTTTTTCTGTGCACATATACTGATCTCAAGTCTGCTGTGGGGGTATCCCATTCTGTAACATCCCATTAGCCTCTGTATTTCCTCTAAACTGCACACTTCTTTAAAGTAATTTGGCCTGTTGCAGCCTGCTTAGACACTTTTTCTGTGCATATATACTGTTCTAAAGCCTGCTTGGGGGTATCCCATTCTGTAACATCCCATTAGCCTCTGTATTTCCTCTAAGCTGCACACTTATTTAAAGTAATTTGGCCTGTTGCAGCCTGCTTAGACACTTTTTCTGTGCATATATACTGATTTCAGGTCTGCTGTGGGGGCATCCCATTTTGTAACATCCCATTAGCCTCTGTATTTCCTCTAAGCTGCACACTTATTTAAAGTAATTTGGCCTGTTGCAGCCTGCTTAGACACTGTTTCTGTGCATATATACTGTTCTAAAGCCTGCTTGGGGGTATCCCATTCTGTAGCATCCCATTAGCCTCTGTATTTCCTCTTAGCTGCACACTAATTTAAAGTAATTTGGCCTGTTGCAGCCTGCTTAGACACTTTTTCTGTGCATATATACTGATCTCAGATCTGCTGTGGGGGCATCCCATTCTGTAACATCCCATTAGCCTCTGTATTTCCTCTAAGCTGCACACTTATTTAAAGTAATTTGGCCTGTTGCAGCCTGCTTAGACACTTTTTCTGTGCATATATACTGTTCTAAAGCCTGCTTGGGGGTATCCCATTCTGTAACATCCCATTAGCCTCTGTATTTCCTCTAAGCTGCACACTTATTTTAAGTAATTTGGCCTGTTGCAGCCTGCTTAGACACTTTTTCTGAGCATATATACTGATCTCAGGTCTGCTGTGGGGGCATCCCATTTTGTAACATCCCATTAGCCTCTGTATTTCCTCTAAGCTGCACACTTATTTAAAGTAATTTGGCCTGTTGCAGCCTGCTTAGACACTTTTTCTGTGCATATATACTGTTCTAAAGCCTGCTTGGGGGTATCCCATTCTGTAACATCCTATTAGCCTCTGTATTTCCTCTAAGCTGCACACTTATTTCAAGTAATTTGGCCTGTTGCAGCCTGCTTAGACACTTTTTCTGTGCATATATACTGATCTCAGGTCTGCTGTGGGGGCATCCCATTCTGTAACATCCCATTAGCCTCTGTATTTCCTCTAAGCTGCACACTTAGTTAAAGTAATTTGGCCTGTTGCAGCCTGCTTAGACACTTTTTCTGTGCATATATACTGATCTCAGGTCTGCTGTGGGGACATCCCATTCTGTAACATCCCATTAGCCTCTGTATTTCCTCTAAGCTGCACACTTATTTAAAGTAACTTGGCCTGGTGCAGCCTGCTTAGACACTTTTTCTGTGCATATATACTGTTCTAAAGCCTGCTTGGGGGTATCCCATTCTGTAACATCCCATTAGCCTCTGTATTTCCTCTAAGCTGCACACTTATTTAAAGTAATTTGGCCTGTTGCAGCCTGCTTAGACACTTTTACTGTGCATATATACTGATCTCAAGTCTGCTGTGGGGGCATCCCATTTTTTAACATCCCATTAGCCTCTGTATTTCCTCTAAGCTGCACACTAATTTAAAGTAATTTGGCCTGTTGCAGCCTGCTTAGACACTTTTACTGTGCATATATACTGATCTCAAGTCTGCTGTGGGGGTATCCCATTCTGTAACATCCCATTAGCCTCTGTATTTCCTCTAAGCTGCACACTTATTTAAAGTAATTTGGCCTGTTGCAGCCTGCTTAGACACTTTTTCTGTGCATATATACTGTTCTAAAGCCTGCTTGGGGGTATCCCATTCTGTAACATCCCATTAGCCTCTGTATTTCCTCTAAGCTGCACACTTATTTAAAGTAATTTGGCCTGTTGCAGCCTGCTTAGACACTTTTTCTGTGCATATATACTGATTTCAGGTCTGCTGTGGGGGCATCCCATTTTGTAACATCCCATTAGCCTCTGTATTTCCTCTAAGCTGCACACTTATTTAAAGTAATTTGGCCTGTTGCAGCCTGCTTAGACACTGTTTCTGTGCATATATACTGTTCTAAAGCCTGCTTGGGGGTATCCCATTCTGTAGCATCCCATTAGCCTCTGTATTTCCTCTTAGCTGCACACTAATTTAAAGTAATTTGGCCTGTTGCAGCCTGCTTAGACACTTTTTCTGTGCATATATACTGATCTCAGGTCTGCTGTGGGGGCATCCCATTCTGTAACATCCCATTAGCCTCTGTATTTCCTCTAAGCTGCACACTTATTTAAAGTAATTTGGCCTGTTGCAGCCGGCTTAGACACTTTTTCTGTGCACATATACTGATCTCAAGTCTGCTGTGGGGGTATCCCATTCTGTAACATCCCATTAGCCTCTGTATTTCCTCTAAACTGCACACTTCTTTAAAGTAATTTGGCCTGTTGCAGCCTGCTTAGACACTTTTTCTGTGCATATAAACTGTTCTAAAGCCTGCTTGGGGGTATCCCATTCTGTAACATCCCATTAGCCTCTGTATTTCCTCTAAGCTGCACACTTATTTAAAGTAATTTGGCCTGTTGCAGCCTGCTTAGACACTTTTTCTGTGCATATATACTGATTTCAGGTCTGCTGTGGGGGCATCCCATTTTGTAACATCCCATTAGCCTCTGTATTTCCTCTAAGCTGCACACTTATTTAAAGTAATTTGGCCTGTTGCAGCCTGCTTAGACACTGTTTCTGTGCATATATACTGTTCTAAAGCCTGCTTGGGGGTATCCCATTCTGTAGCATCCCATTAGCCTCTGTATTTCCTCTTAGCTGCACACTAATTTAAAGTAATTTGGCCTGTTGCAGCCTGCTTAGACACTTTTTCTGTGCATATATACTGATCTCAGGTCTGCTGTGGGGGCATCCCATTCTGTAACATCCCATTAGCCTCTGTATTTCCTCTAAGCTGCACACTTATTTAAAGTAATTTGGCCTGTTGCAGCCTGCTTAGACACTTTTTCTGTGCATATATACTGTTCTAAAGCCTGCTTGGGGGTATCCCATTCTGTAACATCCCATTAGCCTCTGTATTTCCTCTAAGCTGCACACTTATTACAAGTAATTTGGCCTGTTGCAGCCTGCTTAGACACTTTTTCTGTGCATATATACTGTTCTAAAGCCTGCTTGGGGGTATCCCATTCTGTAACATCCCATTAGCCTCTGTATTTCCTCTAAGCTGCACACTTATTTAAAGTAATTTGGCCTGTTGCAGCCTGCTTAGACACTTTTTCTGTGCATATATACTGATCTCAGGTCTGCTGTGGGGGCATCCCATTCTGTAACATCCCATTAGCCTCTGTATTTCCTCTAAGCTGCACACTTATTTAAAGTAATTTGGCCTGTTGCAGCCTGCTTAGACACTTTTTCTGTGCATATATACTGTTCTAAAGCCTGCTTGGGGGTATCCCATTCTGTAACATCCCATTAGCCTCTGTATTTCCTCTAAGCTGCACACTTATTACAAGTAATTTGGCCTGTTGCAGCCTGCTTAGACACTTTTTCTGTGCATATATACTGTTCTAAAGCCTGCTTGGGGGTATCCCATTCTGTAACATCCCATTAGCCTCTGTATTTCCTCTAAGCTGCACACTAATTTAAAGTAATTTGGCCTGTTGCAGCCTGCTTAGACACTTTTTCTGTGCATATATACTGATCTCAGGTCTGCTGTGGGGGCATCCCATTTTGTAACATCCCATTAGCCTCTGTATTTCCTCTAAGCTGCACACTTATTTAAAGTAATTTGGCCTGTTGCAGCCTGCTTAGACACCTTTTCTGTGCATATATACTGTTGTAAAGCCTGCTTGGGGGTATCCCATTCTGTAACATCCCATTAGCCTCTGTATTTCCTCTAAGCTGCACACTTATTTAAAGTAATTTGGCCTGTTGCAGCCTGCTTAGACACTTTTTCTGTGCATATATACTGATCTCAGGTCTGCTGTGGGGGCATCCCCTTCTGTAACATCCCATTAGCCTCTGTATTTCCTCTAAGCTGCACACTTATTTAAAGTAATTTGGCCTTTTGCAGCCTGCTTAGACACTTTTTATGTGCATATATACTGATCTCAGGTCTGCTGCGGGGGCATCCCATTCTGCAACATCCCATTAGCCTCTGTATTTCCTCTAAGCTGCACACTTATTTAAAGTAATTTGGCCTGTTGCAGCCTGCTTATACACTTTTTCTGTGCATATATACTGTTCTAAAGCCTGCTTGGGGGTATCCCATTCTGTAACATCCCATTAGCCTCTGTATTTCCTCTAAGCTGCACACTTGTTTAAAGTAATTTGGCCTGTTGCAGCCTGCTTAGACACTTTTACTGTGCATATATATTGATCTCAGGTCTGCTGTGGGGGCATCCCATTCTGTAACATCCCATTAGCCTCTGTATTTCCTCTAAGCTGCACACTAATTTAAAGTAATTTGGCCTGTTGCAGCCTGCTTAGACACTTTTACTGTGCATATATACTGATCTCAAGTCTGCTGTGGGGGCATCCCATTTTGTAACATCCCATTAGCCTCTGTATTTCCTCTAAGCTGCACACGTATTTCAAGTAATTTGGCCTGTTGCAGCCTGCTTAGACACTTTTTCTGTGCATATATACTGTTCTAAAGCCTGCTTGGTGGTATTCCATTCTGTAACATCCCATTAGCCTCTGTATTTCCTCTAAGCTGCACACTAATTTAAAGTAATTTGGCCTGTTGCAGCCTGCTTAGACACTTTTACTGTGCATATATACTGATCTCAAGTCTGCTGTGGGGGCATCCCATTTTGTAACATCCCATTAGCCTCTGTATTTCCTCTAAGCTGCACACTAATTTAAAGTAATTTGGCCTGTTGCAGCCTGCTTAGACACTTTTTCTGTGCATATATACTGATCTCAAGTCTGCTGTGGGGGTATCCCATTCTGTAACATCCCATTAGCCTCTGTATTTCCTCTAAGCTGCACACTTATTTAAAGTAATTTGGCCTGTTGCAGCCTGCTTAGACACTTTTCCTGTGCATATATACTGTTCTAAAGCCTGCTTGGGGGTATCCCATTCTGTAACATCCCATTAGCCTCTGTATTTCCTCTAAGCTGCACACTAATTTAAAGTAATTTGGCCTGTTGCAGCCTGCTTAGACACTTTTTCTGTGCACATATACTGATCTCAAGTCTGCTGTGGGGGTATCCCATTCTGTAACATCCCATTAGCCTCTGTATTTCCTCTAAACTGCACACTTATTTAAAGTAATTTGGCCTGTTGCAGCCTGCTTAGACACTTTTTCTGTGCATCTATACTGTTCTCAAGTCTGCTGTGGGGGTATCCCATTCTGTAACATCCCATTAGCCTCTGTATTTCCTCTAAGCTGCACACTTATTTAAAGTAATTTGGCCTTTTGCAGCCTGCTTAGACACTTTTTATGTGCATATATACTGATCTCAGGTCTGCTGCGGGGGCATCCCATTCTGCAACATCCCATTAGCCTCTGTATTTCCTCTAAGCTGCACACTTATTTAAAGTAATTTGGCCTGTTGCAGCCTGCTTATACACTTTTTCTGTGCATATATACTGTTCTAAAGCCTGCTTGGGGGTATCCCATTCTGTAACATCCCATTAGCCTCTGTATTTCCTCTAAGCTGCACACTTGTTTAAAGTAATTTGGCCTGTTGCAGCCTGCTTAGACACTTTTACTGTGCATATATATTGATCTCAGGTCTGCTGTGGGGGCATCCCATTCTGTAACATCCCATTAGCCTCTGTATTTCCTCTAAGCTGCACACTAATTTAAAGTAATTTGGCCTGTTGCAGCCTGCTTAGACACTTTTACTGTGCATATATACTGATCTCAAGTCTGCTGTGGGGGCATCCCATTTTGTAACATCCCATTAGCCTCTGTATTTCCTCTAAGCTGCACACGTATTTCAAGTAATTTGGCCTGTTGCAGCCTGCTTAGACACTTTTTCTGTGCATATATACTGTTCTAAAGCCTGCTTGGTGGTATTCCATTCTGTAACATCCCATTAGCCTCTGTATTTCCTCTAAGCTGCACACTAATTTAAAGTAATTTGGCCTGTTGCAGCCTGCTTAGACACTTTTTCTGTGCATATATACTGATCTCAAGTCTGCTGTGGGGGTATCCCATTCTGTAACATCCCATTAGCCTCTGTATTTCCTCTAAGCTGCACACTTATTTAAAGTAATTTGGCCTGTTGCAGCCTGCTTAGACACTTTTCCTGTGCATATATACTGTTCTAAAGCCTGCTTGGGGGTATCCCATTCTGTAACATCCCATTAGCCTCTGTATTTCCTCTAAGCTGCACACTAATTTAAAGTAATTTGGCCTGTTGCAGCCTGCTTAGACACTTTTTCTGTGCACATATACTGATCTCAAGTCTGCTGTGGGGGTATCCCATTCTGTAACATCCCATTAGCCTCTGTATTTCCTCTAAACTGCACACTTATTTAAAGTAATTTGGCCTGTTGCAGCCTGCTTAGACACTTTTTCTGTGCATCTATACTGTTCTCAAGTCTGCTGTGGGGGTATCCCATTCTGTAACATCCCATTAGCCTCTGTATTTCCTCTAAGCTGCACACTTATTTCAAGAAATTTGGCCTGTTGCAGCCTGCTTAGACACTTTTTCTGTGCATATATACTGATCTCAGGTCTGCTGTGGGGGCATCCCATTTTGTAACATCCCATTAGCCTCTGTATTTCCTCTAAGCTGCACACCTATTTAAAGTAATTTGGCCTTTTGCAGCCTGCTTAGACACTTTTTCTGTGCATATATACTGTTCTAAAGCCTGCTTGGGGGTATCCCATTCTGTAACATCCCATTAGCCTCTGTATTTCCTCTAAGCTGCACACTAATTTAAAGTAATTTGGCCTGTTGCAGCCTGCTTAGACACTTTTTCTGTGCATATATACTGATCTCAGGTCTGCTGTGGGGGTATCCCATTCTGTAACATCCCATTAGCCTCTGTATTTCCTCTAAGCTGCACACTTATTTAAAGTAATTTGGCCTGTTGCAGCCGGCTTAGACACTTTTTCTGTGCATATATACTGTTCTAAAGCCTGCTTGGGGGTATCCCATTCTGTAACATCCCATTAGCCTCTGTATTTCCTCTAAGCTGCACACTTATTTCAAGTAATTTGGCCTGTTGCAGCCTGCTTAGACACTTTTTCTGTGCATATATACTGTTCTAAAGCCTGCTTGGGGGTATCCCATTCTGTAACATCCCATTAGCCTCTGCATTTCCTCTAAGCTGCACACTAATTTAAAGTAATTTGGCCTGTTGCAGCCTGCTTAGACACTTTTTCTGTGCATATATACTGATCTCAGGTCTGCTGTGGGGGCATCCCATTTTGTAACATCCCATTAGCCTCTGTATTTCCTCTAAGCTGCACACTTAGTTAAAGTAATTTGGCCTGTTGCAGCCTGCTTAGACACCTTTTCTGTGCATATATACTGTTCTAAAGCCTGCTTGGGGGTATCCCATTCTGTAACATCCCATTAGCCTCTGTATTTCCTCTAAGCTGCACACTTATTTCAAGTAATTTGGCCTGTTGCAGCCTGCTTAGACAATTTTTATGTGCATATATACTGATCTCAGGTCTGCTGTGGGGGCATCCCATTCTGTAACATCCCATTTGCCTCTGTATTTCCTCTAAGCTGCACACTTATTTAAAGTAATTTGTCCTGTTGCAGCCTGCTTAGACACTTTTTATGTGCATATATACTGATCTCAGGTCTGCTGTGGGGGCATCCCATTCTGTAACATCCCATTAGCCTCTGTATTTCCTCTAAGCTGCACACTTATTTAAAGTAATTTGGCCTGTTGCAGCCTGCTTAGACACTTTTTCTGTGCATATATACTGTTCTAAAGCCTGCTTGGGGGTATCCCATTCTGTAACATCCCATTAGCCTCTGTATTTCCTCTAAGCTGCACACTTATTTTAAGTAATTTGGCCTGTTGCAGCCTGCCTAGACACTTTTTCTGTGCATATATACTGATCTCAGGTCTGCTGTGGGGGCATCCCATTTTGTAACATCCCATTAGCCTCTGTATTTCCTCTAAGCTGCACACTTATTTAAAGTAATTTGGCCTGTTGCAGCCTGCTTAGACACTTTTTCTGTGCATATATACTGTTCTAAAGCCTGCTTGGGGGTATCCCATTCTGTAACATCCTATTAGCCTCTGTATTTCCTCTAAGCTGCACACTTATTTCAAGTAATTTGGCCTGTTGCAGCCTGCTTAGACACTTTTTCTGTGCATATATACTGATCTCAGGTCTGCTGTGGGGGCATCCCATTCTGTAACATCCCATTAGCCTCTGTATTTCCTCTAAGCTGCACACTTAGTTAAAGTAATTTGGCCTGTTGCAGCCTGCTTAGACACTTTTTCTGTGCATATATACTGATCTCAGGTCTGCTGTGGGGACATCCCATTCTGTAACATCCCATTAGCCTCTGTATTTCCTCTAAGCTGCACACTTATTTAAAGTAACTTGGCCTGGTCCAGCCTGCTTAGACACTTTTTCTGTGCATATATACTGTTCTAAAGCCTGCTTGGGGGTATCCCATTCTGTAACATCCCATTAGCCTCTGTATTTCCTCTAAGCTGCACACTTATTTAAAGTAATTTGGCCTGTTGCAGCCTGCTTAGACACTTTTACTGTGCATATATACTGATCTCAAGTCTGCTGTGGGGGCATCCCATTTTTTAACATCCCATTAGCCTCTGTATTTCCTCTAAGCTGCACACTAATTTAAAGTAATTTGGCCTGTTGCAGCCTGCTTAGACACTTTTACTGTGCATATATACTGATCTCAAGTCTGCTGTGGGGGTATCCCATTCTGTAACATCCCATTAGCCTCTGTATTTCCTCTAAGCTGCACACTTATTTAAAGTAATTTGGCCTGTTGCAGCCTGCTTAGACACTTTTCCTGTGCATATATACTGTTCTAAAGCCTGCTTGGGGGTATCCCATTCTGTAACATCCCATTAGCCTCTGTATTTCCTCTAAGCTGCACACTAATTTAAAGTAATTTGGCCTGTTGCAGCCTGCTTAGACACTTTTTCTGTGCACATATACTGATCTCAAGTCTGCTGTGGGGGTATCCCATTCTGTAACATCCCATTAGCCTCTGTATTTCCTCTAAACTGCACACTTCTTTAAAGTAATTTGGCCTGTTGCAGCCTGCTTAGACACTTTTTCTGTGCATATATACTGTTCTAAAGCCTGCTTGGGGGTATCCCATTCTGTAACATCCCATTAGCCTC
Organism: Gastrophryne carolinensis; assembly: GCA_027917425.1. Classification (NCBI taxonomy): domain Eukaryota; kingdom Metazoa; phylum Chordata; class Amphibia; order Anura; family Microhylidae; genus Gastrophryne; species Gastrophryne carolinensis. Next base: position 491,124,691 of record CM051235.1, read on the forward strand.
TGTATTTCCTCTAAGCTGCACACTTATTTAAAGTAATTTGGCCTGTTGCAGCCTGCTTAGACACTTTTTCTGTGCATATATACTGATTTCAGGTCTGCTGTGGGGGCATCCCATTTTGTAACATCCCATTAGCCTCTGTATTTCCTCTAAGCTGCACACTTATTTAAAGTAATTTGGCCTGTTGCAGCCTGCTTAGACACTGTTTCTGTGCATATATACTGTTCTAAAGCCTGCTTGGGGGTATCCCATTCTGTAGCATCCCATTAGCCTCTGTATTTCCTCTTAGCTGCACACTAATTTAAAGTAATTTGGCCTGTTGCAGCCTGCTTAGACACTTTTTCTGTGCATATATACTGATCTCAGGTCTGCTGTGGGGGCATCCCATTCTGTAACATCCCATTAGCCTCTGTATTTCCTCTAAGCTGCACACTTATTTAAAGTAATTTGGCCTGTTGCAGCCTGCTTAGACACTTTTTCTGTGCATATATACTGTTCTAAAGCCTGCTTGGGGGTATCCCATTCTGTAACATCCCATTAGCCTCTGTATTTCCTCTAAGCTGCACACTTATTTTAAGTAATTTGGCCTGTTGCAGCCTGCTTAGACACTTTTACTGTGCATATATACTGATCTCAAGTCTGCTGTGGGGGCATCCCATTTTTTAACATCCCATTAGCCTCTGTATTTCCTCTAAGCTGCACACTAATTTAAAGTAATTTGGCCTGTTGCAGCCTGCTTAGACACTTTTACTGTGCATATATACTGATCTCAAGTCTGCTGTGGGGGTATCCCATTCTGTAACATCCCATTAGCCTCTGTATTTCCTCTAAGCTGCACACTTATTTAAAGTAATTTGGCCTGTTGCAGCCTGCTTAGACACTTTTTCTGTGCATATATACTGTTCTAAAGCCTGCTTGGGGGTATCCCATTCTGTAACATCCCATTAGCCTCTGTATTTCCTCTAAGCTGCACACTTATTTAAAGTAATTTGGCCTGTTGCAGCCTGCTTAGACACTTTTTCTGTGCATATATACTGATTTCAGGTCTGCTGTGGGGGCATCCCATTTTGTAACATCCCATTAGCCTCTGTATTTCCTCTAAGCTGCACACTTATTTAAAGTAATTTGGCCTGTTGCAGCCTGCTTAGACACTGTTTCTGTGCATATATACTGTTCTAAAGCCTGCTTGGGGGTATCCCATTCTGTAGCATCCCATTAGCCTCTGTATTTCCTCTTAGCTGCACACTAATTTAAAGTAATTTGGCCTGTTGCAGCCTGCTTAGACACTTTTTCTGTGCATATATACTGATCTCAGGTCTGCTGTGGGGGCATCCCATTCTGTAACATCCCATTAGCCTCTGTATTTCCTCTAAGCTGCACACTTATTTAAAGTAATTTGGCCTGTTGCAGCCGGCTTAGACACTTTTTCTGTGCATATATACTGTTCTAAAGCCTGCTTGGGGGTATCCCATTCTGTAACATCCCATTAGCCTCTGTATTTCCTCTAAGCTGCACACTTATTTAAAGTAATTTGGCCTGTTGCAACCTGCTTAGACACTTTTTCTGTGCATATATACTGTTCTAAAGCCTGCTTGGGGGTATCCCATTCTGTAACATCCCATTAGCCTCTGTATTTCCTCTAAGCTGCACACTTATTTCAAATAATTTGGCCTGTTGCAGCCTGCTTAGACACTTTTTCTGTGCATATATACTGATCTCAGGTCTGCTGTGGGGGCATCCCATTCTGTAACACCCCATTAGCCTCTGTATTTCCTCTAAGCTGCACACTTATTTAAAGTAATTTGGCCTGTTGAAGCCTGCTTAGACACTTTTTCTGTGCATATATACTGATCTCAGGTCTGCTGTGGGGGCATCCCATTCTGTAACATCCCATTAGCCTCTGTATTTCCTCTAAGCTGCACACTTATTTAAAGTCATTTGGCCTGGTGCAGCCTGCTTAGACACTTTTTCTGTGCATATATACTGTTCTAAAGCCTGCTTGGGGGTATCCTATTCTGTAACATCCCATTAGCCTCTGTATTTCCTCTAAGCTGCACACTTATTTAAAGTAATTTGGCCTTTTGCAGCCTGCTTAGACACTTTTACTGTGCATATATATTGATCTCAGGTCTGCTGTGGGGGCATCCCATTTTGTAACATCCCATTAGCCTCTGTATTTCCTCTAAGCTGCACACTAATTTAAAGTAATTTGGCCTGTTGCAGCCTGCTTAGACACTTTTACTGTGCATATATACTGATCTCAAGTCTGCTGTGGGGGCATCCCATTTTGTAACATCCCATTAGCCTCTGTATTTCCTCTAAGCTGCACACTTATTTAAAGTAATTTGGCCTGTTGCAGCCTGCTTAGACACATTTTCTGTGCATATATACTGTTCTAAAGCCTGCTTGGGGGTATCCCATTCTGTAACATCCCATTAGCCTCTGTATTTCCTCTAAGCTGCACACTAAAGTAATTTGGCCTGTTGCAGCCTGCTTAGACACTTTTACTGTTAATATATACTGATCTCAAGTCTGCTGTGGGGGCATCCCATTTTGTAACATCCCATTAGCCTCTGTATTTCCTCTAAGCTGCACACTTATTTCAAGTAATTTGGCCTGTTGCAGCCTGCTTAGACACTTTTTCTGTGCATATATACTGTTCTAAAGCCTGCTTTGGGGTATCCCATTCTGTAACATCCCATTAGCCTCTGTATTTCCTCTAAGCTGCACACTAATTTAAAGTAATTTGGCCTGTTGCAGCCTGCTTAGACACTTTTACTGTGCATATATACTGATCTCAAATCTGCTGTGGGGGCATCCCATTTTGTAACATCCCATTAGCCTCTGTATTTCCTCTAAGCTGCCAACTAATTTATAGTAATTTGGCCTGTTGCAGCCTGCTTAGACACTTTTTCTGTGCATATATACTGATCTCAGGTCTGCTGTGGGGGTATCCCTTTCTGTAACATCCCATTAGCCTCTGTATTTCCTCTAAGCTGCACACCTATTTAAAGTAATTTGGCCTGTTGCAGCCGGCTTAGACACTTTTTCTGTGCATATATACTGTTCTAAAGCCTGCTTGGGGGTATCCCATTCTGTAACATCCCATTAGCCTCTGTATTTCCTCTAAGCTGCACACAAATTTAAAGTAATTTGGCCTGTTGCAGCCTGCTTAGACACTTTTTCTGTGCACATATACTGATCTCAAGTCTGCTGTGGGGGTATCCCATTCTGTAACATCCCATTAGCCTCTGTATTTCCTCTAAGCTGCACACTTATTTAAAGTAATTTGGCCTGTTGCAGCCTGCTTAGACACTTTTTCTGTGCATATATACTGTTCTAAAGCCTGCTTGGGGGTATCCCATTCTGTAACATCCCATTAGCCTCTGTATTTCCTCTAAGCTGCACACTTATTTAAAGTAATTTGGCCTGTTGCAGCCTGCTTAGACACTTTTTCTGTGCATATATACTGATCTCAGGTCTGCTGTGGGGGCATCCCATTTTGTAACATCCCATTAGCCTCTGTATTTCCTCTAAGCTGCACACTTATTTAAAGTAATTTGGCCTGTTGCAGCCTGCTTAGACACTTTTTCTGTGCATATATACTGTTCTAAAGCCTGCTTGGGGGTATCCCATTCTGTAACATCCCATTAGCCTCTGTATTTCCTCTAAGCTGCACACTTGTTTAAAGTAATTTGGCCTGTTGCAGCCTGCTTAGACACTTTTACTGTGCATATATATTGATCTCAGGTCTGCTGTGGGGGCATCCCATTTTGTAACATCCCATTAGCCTCTGTATTTCCTCTAACCTGCACACTAATTTTAAGTAATTTGGCCTGTTGCAGCCTGCTTAGACACTTTTTCTGTGCATATATACTGTTCTAAAGCCTGCTTGGGGGTATCCCATTCTGTAACATCCCATTAGCCTCTGTATTTCCTCTAAGCTGCACACTAATTTAAAGTAATTTGGCCTGTTGCAGCCTGCTTAGACACTTTTTCTGTGCATATATACTGATCTCAGGTCTGCTGTGGGGGTATCCCATTCTGTAACATCCCATTAGCCTCTGTATTTCCTCTAAGCTGCACACTTATTTAAAGTAATTTGGCCTGTTGCAGCCGGCTTAGACACTTTTTCTGTGCATATATACTGTTCTAAAGCCTGCTTGGGGGTATCCCATTCTGTAACATCCCATTAGCCTCTGTATTTCCTCTAAGCTGCACACTTATTTCAAGTAATTTGGCCTGTTGCAGCCTGCTTAGACACTTTTTCTGTGCATATATACTGTTCTAAAGCCTGCTTGGGGGTATCCCATTCTGTAACATCCCATTAGCCTCTGTATTTCCTCTAAGCTGCACACTAATTTAAAGTAATTTGGCCTGTTGCAGCCTGCTTAGACACCTTTTCTGTGCATATATACTGTTCTAAAGCCTGCTTGGGGGTATCCCATTCTGTAACATCCCAGTAGCCTCTGTATTTCCTCTAAGCTGCACACTTATTTCAAGTAATTTGGCCTGTTGCAGCCTGCTTAGACACTTTTTCTGTGCATATATACTGATCTCAGGTCTGCTGTGGGGGCATCCCATTCTCTAACATCCCATTAGCCTCTGTATTTCCTCTAAGCTGCACACTTATTTAAAGTAATTTGTCCTGTTGCAGCCTGCTTAGACACTTTTTATGTGCATATATACTGATCTCAGGTCTGCTGTGGGGGCATCCCATTCTGTAACATCCTCGTAGCCTCTGTATTTCCTCTAAGCTGCACACCTATTTAAAGTAATTTGGCCTGTTGCAGCCTGCTTAGACACTTTTACTGTGCATATATACTGATCTCAAGTCTGCTGTGGGGGCATCCCATTTTGTAACATCCCATTAGCCTCTGTATTTCCTCTAAGCTGCACACTTATTTAAAGTAATTTGGCCTGTTGCAGCCTGCTTAGACACTTTTTCTGTGCATATATACTGTTCTAAAGCCTGCTTGGGGGTATCCCATTCTGTAACATCCCATTAGCCTCTGTATTTCCTCTAAGCTGCACACTAATTTAAAGTAATTTGGCCTGTTGCAGCCTGCTTAGACACTTTTACTGTGCATATATACTGATCTCAAGTCTGCTGTGGGGGCATCCCATTTTGTAACATCCCATTAGCCTCTGTATTTCCTCTAAGCTGCACACTTATTTAAAGTAATTTGGCCTGTTGCAGCCTGCTTAGACACTTTTTCTGTGCATATATACTGATCTCAGGTCTGCTGTGGGGGCATCCCATTTTGTAACATCCCATTAGCCTCTGTATTTCCTCTAAGCTGCACACTTATTTAAAGTAATTTGGCCTGTTGCAGCCTGCTTAGACACTTTTTCTGTGCATATATACTGTTCTAAAGCCTGCTTGGGGGTATCCCATTCTGTAACATCCTATTAGCCTCTGTATTTCCTCTAAGCTGCACACTTATTTCAAGTAATTTGGCCTGTTGCAGCCTGCTTAGACACTTTTTCTGTGCATATATACTGATCTCAGGTCTGCTGTGGGGGCATCCCATTCTGTAACATCCCATTAGCCTCTGTATTTCCTCTAAGCTGCACACTTATTTAAAGTAATTTGGCCTGTTGCAGCCTGCTTAGACACTTTTACTGTGCATATATACTGTTCTAAAGCCTGCTTGGGGGTATCCCATTTTGTAACATCCCATTAGCCTCTGTATTTCCTCTAAGCTGCACACTAATTTAAAGTAATTTGGCCTGTTGCAGCCTGCTTAGACACTTTTACTGTGCATATATACTGATCTTAAGTCTGCTGTGGGGGCATCCCATTTTGTAACATCCCATTAGCCTCTGTATTTCCTCTAAGCTGCACACTTATTTAAAGTAATTTGGCCTGTTGCAGCCTGCTTAGACACTTTTTCTGTGCATATATACTGTTCTAAAGCCTGCTTGGGGGTATCCCATTCTGTAACATCCCATTAGCCTCTGTATTTCCTCTAAGCTGCACACTAAAGTAATTTGGCCTGTTGCAGCCTGCTTAGACACTTTTACTGTGCATATATACTGATCTCAAGTCTGCTGTGGGGGCATCCCATTTTGTAACATCCCATTAGCCTCTGTATTTCCTCTAAGCTGCACACTTATTTAAAGTAATTTGGCCTGTTGCAGCCTGCTTAGACACTTTTTCTGTGCATATATACTGTTCTAAAGCCTGCTTGGGGGTATCCCATTCTGTAACATCCCATTAGCCTCTGTATTTCCTCTAAGCTGCACACTTATTTAAAGTAATTTGGCCTGTTGCAGCCTGCTTAGACACTTTTACTGTGCATATATACTGATCTCAAGTCTGCTGTGGGGGCATCCCATTTTGTAACATCCCATTAGCCTCTGTATTTCCTCTAAGCTGCACACTAATTTAAAGTAATTTGGCCTGTTGCAGCCTGCTTAGACACTTTTACTGTGCATATATACTGATCTCAAGTCTGCTGTGGGGGTATCCCATTCTGTAACATCCCATTAGCCTCTGTATTTCCTCTAAGCTGCACACTTATTTAAAGTAATTTGGCCTGTTGCAGCCTGCTTAGACACTTTTCCTGTGCATATATACTGTTCTAAAGCCTGCTTGGGGGTATCCCATTCTGTAACATCCCATTAGCCTCTGTATTTCCTCTAAGCTGCACACTAATTTAAAGTAATTTGGCCTGTTGCAGCCTGCTTAGACACTTTTTCTGTGAACATATACTGATCTCAAGTCTGCTGTGGGGGTATCCCATTCTGTAACATCCCATTAGCCTCTGTATTTCCTCTAAACTGCACACTTATTTAAAGTAATTTGGCCTGTTGCAGCCTGCTTAGACACTTTTTCTGTGCATATATACTGTTCTAAAGCCTGCTTGGGGGTATCCCATTCTGTAACATCCCATTAGCCTCTGTATTTCCTCTAAGCTGCACACTTATATAAAGTAATTTGGCCTGTTGCAGCCTGCTTAGACACTTTTTCTGAGCATATATACTGATCTCAGGTCTGCTGTGGGGGCATCCCATTTTGTAACATCCCATTAGCCTCTGTATTTCCTCTAAGCTGCACACTTATTTAAAGTAATTTGGCCTGTTGCAGCCTGCTTAGACACTTTTTCTGTGCATATATACTGTTCTAAAGCCTGCTTGGGGGTATCCCATTCTGTAACATCCCATTAGCCTCTGTATTTCCTCTAAGCTGCACACTAAAGTAATTTGGCCTGTTGCAGCCTGCTTAGACACTTTTACTGTGCATATATACTGATCTCAAGTCTGCTGTGGGGGCATCCCATTTTGTAACATCCCATTAGCCTCTGTATTTCCTCTAAGCTGCACACTTATTTAAAGTAATTTGGCCTGTTGCAGCCTGCTTAGACACTTTTTCTGTGCATATATACTGTTCTAAAGCCTGCTTGGGGGTATCCCATTCTGTAACATCCCATTAGCCTCTGTATTTCCTCTAAGCTGCACACTTATTTAAAGTAATTTGGCCTGTTGCAGCCTGCTTAGACACTTTTACTGTGCATATATACTGATCTCAAGTCTGCTGTGGGGGCATCCCATTTTGTAACATCCCATTAGCCTCTGTATTTCCTCTAAGCTGCACACTAATTTAAAGTAATTTGGCCTGTTGCAGCCTGCTTAGACACTTTTACTGTGCATATATACTGATCTCAAGTCTGCTGTGGGGGTATCCCATTCTGTAACATCCCATTAGCCTCTGTATTTCCTCTAAGCTGCACACTTATTTAAAGTAATTTGGCCTGTTGCAGCCTGCTTAGACACTTTTCCTGTGCATATATACTGTTCTAAAGCCTGCTTGGGGGTATCCCATTCTGTAACATCCCATTAGCCTCTGTATTTCCTCTAAGCTGCACACTAATTTAAAGTAATTTGGCCTGTTGCAGCCTGCTTAGACACTTTTTCTGTGAACATATACTGATCTCAAGTCTGCTGTGGGGGTATCCCATTCTGTAACATCCCATTAGCCTCTGTATTTCCTCTAAACTGCACACTTATTTAAAGTAATTTGGCCTGTTGCAGCCTGCTTAGACACTTTTTCTGTGCATATATACTGTTCTAAAGCCTGCTTGGGGGTATCCCATTCTGTAACATCCCATTAGCCTCTGTATTTCCTCTAAGCTGCACACTTATATAAAGTAATTTGGCCTGTTGCAGCCTGCTTAGACACTTTTTCTGAGCATATATACTGATCTCAGGTCTGCTGTGGGGGCATCCCATTTTGTAACATCCCATTAGCCTCTGTATTTCCTCTAAGCTGCACACTTATTTAAAGTAATTTGGCCTGTTGCAGCCTGCTTAGACACTTTTTCTGTGCATATATACTGTTCTAAAGCCTGCTTGGGGGTATCCCATTCTGTAACATCCTATTAGCCTCTGTATTTCCTCTAAGCTGCACACTTATTTCAAGTAATTTGGCCTGTTGCAGCCTGCTTAGACACTTTTTCTGTGCATATATACTGATCTCAGGTCTGCTGTGGGGGCATCCCATTCTGTAACATCCCATTAGCCTCTGTATTTCCTCTAAGCTGCACACTTATTTAAAGTAATTTGGCCTGGTGCAGCCTGCTTAGACACTTTTTCTGTGCATATATACTGTTCTAAAGCCTGCTTGGGGGTATCCCATTCTGTAACATCCCATTAGCCTCTGTATTTCCTCTAAGCTGCACACTTATTTAAAGTAATTTGGCCTGTTGCAGCCTGCTTAGACACTTTTACTGTGCATATATACTGATCTCAAGTCTGCTGTGGGGGCATCCCATTTTGTAACATCCCATTAGCCTCTGTATTTCCTCTAAGCTGCACACTAATTTAAAGTAATTTGGCCTGTTGCAGCCTGCTTAGACACTTTTTCTGTGCACATATACTGATCTCAAGTCTGCTGTGGGGGTATCCCATTCTGTAACATCCCATTAGCCTCTGTATTTCCTCTAAACTGCACACTTATTTAAAGTAATTTGGCCTGTTGCAGCCTGCTTAGACACTTTTTCTGTGCATATATACTGTTCTAAAGCCTGCTTGGGGGTATCCCATTCTGTAACATCCCATTAGCCTCTGTATTTCCTCTAAGCTGCACACTTATTTAAAGTAATTTGGCCTGTTGCAGCCTGCTTAGACACTTTTTCTGTGCATATATACTGATCTCAGGTCTGCTGTGGGGGCATCCCATTTTGTAACATCCCATTAGCCTCTGTATTTCCTCTAAGCTGCACACTTATTTAAAGTAATTTGGCCTGTTGCAGCCTGCTTAGACACTTTTTCTGTGCATATATACTGTTCTAAAGCCTGCTTGGGGGTATCCCATTCTGTAACATCCCATTAGCCTCTGTATTTCCTCTAAGCTGCACACCTATTTAAAGTAATTTGGCCTGTTGCAGCCTGCTTAGACACTTTTTCTGTGCATATATACTGTTCTAAAGCCTACTTGGGGGTATCCCATTCTGTAACATCCTATTAGCCTCTGTATTTCCTCTAAGCTGCACACTTATTTCAAGTAATTTGGCCTGTTGCAGCCTGCTTAGACACTTTTTCTGTGCATATATACTGATCTCAGGTCTGCTGTGGGGGCATCCCATTCTGTAACATCCCATTAGCCTCTGTATTTCCTCTAAGCTGCACACTAATTTAAAGTAATTTGGCCTGTTGCAGCCTGCTTAGACACTTTCTGTGCACATATACTGATCTCAAGTCTGCTGTGGGGGTATCCCATTCTGTAACATCCCATTAGCCTCTGTATTTCCTCTAAACTGCACACTTATTTCAAGTAATTTGGCCTGTTGCAGCCTGCTTAGACACTTTTTCTGTGCATATATACTGTTCTAAAGCCTGCTTGGGGGTATCCCATTCTGTAACATCCCATTAGCCTCTGTATTTCCTCTAAGCTGCACACTTATTTAAAGTAATTTGGCCTGTTGCAGCCTGCTTAGACACTTTTTCTGTGCATATATACTGATCTCAGGTCTGCTGTGGGGGCATCCCATTTTGTAACATCCCATTAGCCTCTGTATTTCCTCTAAGCTGCACACTTATTTAAAGTAATTTGGCCTGTTGCAGCCTGCTTAGACACTTTTTCTGTGCATATATACTGTTCTAAAGCCTGCTTGGGGGTATCCCATTCTCTGGCATCCCATTAGCCTCTGTATTTCCTCTAAGCTGCACACTAATTTAAAGTAATTTGGCCTGTTGCAGCCTGCTTAGACACTTTTTCTGTGCATATATACTGATCTCAGGTCTGCTGTGGGGGTATCCCATTCTGTAACATCCCATTAGCCTCTGTATTTCCTCTAAGCTGCACACTTATTTAAAGTAATTTGGCCTGTTGCAGCCGGCTTAGACACTTTTTCTGTGCATATATACTGTTCTAAAGCCTGCTTGGGGGTATCCCATTCTGTAACATCCCATTAGCCTCTGTATTTCCTCTAAGCTGCACACTTATTTCAAGTAATTTGGCCTGTTGCAGCCTGCTTAGACACTTTTTCTGTGCATATATACTGTTCTAAAGCCTGCTTGGGGGTATCCCATTCTGTAACATCCCATTAGCCTCTGTATTTCCTCTAAGCTGCACACTAATTTAAAGTAATTTGGCCTGTTGCAGCCTGCTTAGACACCTTTTCTGTGCATATATACTGTTCTAAAGCCTGCTTGGGGGTATCCCATTCTGTAACATCCCAGTAGCCTCTGTATTTCCTCTAAGCTGCACACTTATTTCAAGTAATTTGGCCTGTTGCAGCCTGCTTAGACACTTTTTCTGTGCATATATACTGATCTCAGGTCTGCTGTGGGGGCATCCCATTCTCTAACATCCCATTAGCCTCTGTATTTCCTCTAAGCTGCACACTTATTTAAAGTAATTTGTCCTGTTGCAGCCTGCTTAGACACTTTTTATGTGCATATATACTGATCTCAGGTCTGCTGTGGGGGCATCCCATTCTGTAACATCCTATTAGAATCTGTATTTCCTCTAAGCTGCACACCTATTTAAAGTAATTTGGCCTGTTGCAGCCTGCATAGACACTTTTTCTGTGCATATATACTGTTCTAAAGCCTGCTTGGGGGTATCCCATTCTGTAACATCCCATTAGCCTCTGTATTTCCTCTAAGCTGCACACTTGTTTAAAGTAATTTGGCCTGTTGCAGCCTGCTTAGACACTTTTACTGTGCATATATACTGATCTCAAATCTGCTGTGGGGGCATCCCATTTTGTAACATCCCATTAGCCTCTGTATTTCCTCTAAGCTGCACACTAATTTAAAGTAATTTGGCCTGTTGCAGCCTGCTTAGACACTTTTTCTGTGCATATATACTGATCTCAGGTCTGCTGTGGGGGTATCCCTTTCTGTAACATCCCATTAGCCTCTGTATTTCCTCTAAGCTGCACACCTATTTAAAGTAATTTGGCCTGTTGCAGCCGGCTTAGACACTTTTTCTGTGCATATATACTGTTCTAAAGCCTGCTTGGGGGTATCCCATTCTGTAACATCCCATTAGCCTCTGTATTTCCTCTAAGCTGCACACAAATTTAAAGTAATTTGGCCTGTTGCAGCCTGCTTAGACACTTTTTCTGTGCACATATACTGATCTCAAGTCTGCTGTGGGGGTATCCCATTCTGTAACATCCCATTAGCCTCTGTATTTCCTCTAAGCTGCACACTTATTTAAAGTAATTTGGCCTGTTGCAGCCTGCTTAGACACTTTTTCTGTGCATATATACTGTTCTAAAGCCTGCTTGGGGGTATCCCATTCTGTAACATCCCATTAGCCTCTGTATTTCCTCTAAGCTGCACACTTATTTAAAGTAATTTGGCCTGTTGCAGCCTGCTTAGACACTTTTTCTGTGCATATATACTGATCTCAGGTCTGCTGTGGGGGCATCCCATTTTGTAACATCCCATTAGCCTCTGTATTTCCTCTAAGCTGCACACTTATTTAAAGTAATTTGGCCTGTTGCAGCCTGCTTAGACACTTTTTCTGTGCATATATACTGTTCTAAAGCCTGCTTGGGGGTATCCCATTCTGTAACATCCCATTAGCCTCTGTATTTCCTCTAAGCTGCACACTTGTTTAAAGTAATTTGGCCTGTTGCAGCCTGCTTAGACACTTTTACTGTGCATATATATTGATCTCAGGTCTGCTGTGGGGGCATCCCATTTTGTAACATCCCATTAGCCTCTGTATTTCCTCTAAGCTGCACACTAATTTAAAGTAATTTGGCCTGTTGCAGCCTGCTTAGACACTTTTTCTGTGCATATATACTGTTCTAAAGCCTGCTTGGGGGTATCCCATTCTGTAGCATCCCATTAGCCTCTGTATTTCCTCTAAGCTGCACACTAATTTAAAGTAATTTGGCCTGTTGCAGCCTGCTTAGACACTTTTTCTGTGCATATATACTGATCTCAGGTCTGCTGTGGGGGTATCCCATTCTGTAACATCCCATTAGCCTCTGTATTTCCTCTAAGCTGCACACTTATTTAAAGTAATTTGGCCTGTTGCAGCCGGCTTAGACACTTTTTCTGTGCATATATACTGTTCTAAAGCCTGCTTGGGGGTATCCCATTCTGTAACATCCCATTAGCCTCTGTATTTCCTCTACGCTGCACACTTATTTCAAGTAATTTGGCCTGTTGCAGCCTGCTTAGACACTTTTTCTGTGCATATATACTGTTCTAAAGCCTGCTTGGGGGTATCCCATTCTGTAACATCCCATTAGCCTCTGTATTTCCTCTAAGCTGCACACTAATTTAAAGTAATTTGGCTTGTTGCAGCCTGCTTAGACACCTTTTCTGTGCATATATACTGTTCTAAAGCCTGCTTGGGGGTATCCCATTCTGTAACATCCCAGTAGCCGCTGTATTTCCTCTAAGCTGCACGCTTATTTCAAGTAATTTGGCCTGTTGCAGCCTGCTTTGACACTTTTTCTGTGCATATATACTGATCTCAGGTCTGCTGTGGGGGCATCCCATTCTCTAACATCCCATTAGCCTCTGTATTTCCTCTAAGCTGCACACTTATTTAAAGTAATTTGGCCTGTTGCAGCCTGCTTAGACACTTTTTATGTGCATATATACTGATCTCAGGTCTGCTGTGGGGGCATCCCATTCTGTAACATCCTATTAGCCTCTGTATTTCCTCTAAGCTGCACACTTATTTAAAGTAATTTGGCCTGTTGCAGCCTGCTTAGACACTTTTTCTGTGCATATATACTGTTCTAAAGCCTGCTTGGGGGTATCCCATTCTGTAACATCCCATTAGCCTCTGTATTTCCTCTAAGCTGCACACTTATTTAAAGTAATTTGGCCTGTTGCAGCCTGCTTAGACACTTTTTCTGTGCATATATACTGATCTCAGGTCTGCTGTGGGGGCATCCCATTTTGTAACATCCCATTAGCCTCTGTATTTCCTCTAAGCTGCACACTTATTTAAAGTAATTTGGCCTGTTGCAGCCTGCTTAGACACTTTTTCTGTGCATATATACTGTTCTAAAGCCTGCTTGGGGGTATCCCATTCTGTAACATCCTATTAGCCTCTGTATTTCCTCTAAGCTGCACACTTTTTTCAAGTAATTTGGCCTGTTGCAGCCTGCTTAGACACTTTATCTGTGCACATATACTGATCTCAAGTCTGCTGTGGTGGGTATCCCATTCTGTAACATCCCATTAGCCTCTGTATTTCCTCTAAGCTGCACACTTATTTAAAGTAATTTGGCCTGTTGCAGCCTGCTTAGACACTTTTTCTGTGCATATATACTGTTCTAAAGCCTGCTTGGGGGTATCCCATTCTGTAACATCCCATTAGCCTCTGTATTTCCTCTAAGCTGCACACTTATTTAAAGTAATTTGGCCTGTTGCAGCCTGCTTAGACACTTTTTCTGTGCATATATACTGATCTCAGGTCTGCTGTGGGGGCATCCCATTTTGTAACATCCCATTAGCCTCTGTATTTCCTCTAAGCTGCACACTTATTTAAAGTAATTTGGCCTGTTGCAGCCTGCTTAGACACTTTTACTGTGCATATATATTGATCTCAGGTCTGCTGTGGGGGCATCCCATTTTGTAACATCCCATTAGCCTCTGTATTTCCTCTAAGCTGCACACTAATTTATAGTAATTTGGCCTGTTGCAGCCTGCTTAGACACTTTTTCTGTGCATATATACTGTTCTAAAGCCTGCTTGGGGGTATCCCATTCTGTAGCATCCCATTAGCCTCTGTATTTCCTCTAAGCTGCACACTAATTTAAAGTAATTTGGCCTGTTGCAGCCTGCTTAGACACTTTTTCTGTGCATATATACTGATCTCAGGTCTGCTGTGGGGGTATCCCATTCTGTAACATCCCATTAGCCTCTGTATTTCCTCTAAGCTGCACACTTATTTAAAGTAATTTGGCCTGTTGCAGCCGGCTTAGACACTTTTTCTGTGCATATATACTGTTCTAAAGCCTGCTTGGGGGTATCCCATTCTGTAACATCCCATTAGCCTCTGTATTTCCTCTAAGCTGCACACTTATTTCAAGTAATTTGGCCTGTTGCAGCCTGCTTAGACACTTTTTCTGTGCATATATACTGTTCTAAAGCCTGCTTGGGGGTATCCCATTCTGTAACATCCCATTAGCCTCTGTATTTCCTCTAAGCTGCACACTAATTTAAAGTAATTTGGCCTGTTGCAGCCTGCTTAGACACCTTTTCTGTGCATATATACTGTTCTAAAGCCTGCTTGGGGGTATCCCATTCTGTAACATCCCAGTAGCCTCTGTATTTCCTCTAAGCTGCACACTTATTTCAAGTAATTTGGCCTGTTGCAGCCTGCTTAGACACTTTTTCTGTGCATATATACTGATCTCAGGTCTGCTGTGGGGGCATCCCATTCTCTAACATCCCATTAGCCTCTGTATTTCCTCTAAGCTGCACACTTATTTAAAGTAATTTGTCCTGTTGCAGCCTGCTTAGACACTTTTTATGTGCATATATACTGATCTCAGGTCTGCTGTGGGGGCATCCCATTCTGTAACATCCTATTAGCCTCTGTATTTCCTCTAAGCTGCACACCTATTTAAAGTAATTTGGCCTGTTGCAGCCTGCTTAGACACTTTTTCTGTGCATATATACTGTTCTAAACCCTGCTTGGGGGTATCCCATTCTGTAACATCCCATTAGCCTCTGTATTTCCTCTAAGCTGCACACTTATTTCAAGTAATTTGGCCTGTTGCAGCCTGCTTAGACACTTTTACTGTGCATATATACTGATCTCAAATCTGCTGTGGGGGCATCCCATTTTGTAACATCCCATTAGCCTCTGTATTTCCTCTAAGCTGCACACTAATTTAAAGTAATTTGGCCTGTTGCAGCCTGCTTAGACACTTTTTCTGTGCATATATACTGATCTCAGGTCTGCTGTGGGGGTATCCCTTTCTGTAACATCCCATTAGCCTCTGTATTTCCTCTAAGCTGCACACCTATTTAAAGTAATTTGGCCTGTTGCAGCCGGCTTAGACACTTTTTCTGTGCATATATACTGTTCTAAAGCCTGCTTGGGGGTATCCCATTCTGTAACATCCCATTAGCCTCTGTATTTCCTCTAAGCTGCACACAAATTTAAAGTAATTTGGCCTGTTGCAGCCTGCTTAGACACTTTTTCTGTGCACATATACTGATCTCAAGTCTGCTGTGGGGGTATCCCATTCTGTAACATCCCATTAGCCTCTGTATTTCCTCTAAGCTGCACACTTATTTAAAGTAATTTGGCCTGTTGCAGCCTGCTTAGACACTTTTTCTGTGCATATATTCTGTTCTAAAGCCTGCTTGGGGGTATCCCATTCTGTAACATCCCATTAGCCTCTGTATTTCCTCTAAGCTGCACACTTATTTAAAGTAATTTGGCCTGTTGCAGCCTGCTTAGACACTTTTTCTGTGCATATATACTGATCTCAGGTCTGCTGTGGGGGCATCCCATTTTGTAACATCCCATTAGCCTCTGTATTTCCTCTAAGCTGCACACTTATTTAAAGTAATTTGGCCTGTTGCAGCCTGCTTAGACACTTTTTCTGTGCATATATACTGTTCTAAAGCCTGCTTGGGGGTATCCCATTCTGTAACATCCCATTAGCCTCTGTATTTCCTCTAAGCTGCACACTTGTTTAAAGTAATTTGGCCTGTTGCAGCCTGCTTAGACACTTTTACTGTGCATATATATTGATCTCAGGTCTGCTGTGGGGGCATCCCATTTTGTAACATCCCATTAGCCTCTGTATTTCCTCTAAGCTGCACACTAATTTAAAGTAATTTGGCCTGTTGCAGCCTGCTTAGACACTTTTTCTGTGCATATATACTGTTCTAAAGCCTGCTTGGGGGTATCCCATTCTGTAGCATCCCATTAGCCTCTGTATTTCCTCTAAGCTGCACACTAATTTAAAGTAATTTGGCCTGTTGCAGCCTGCTTAGACACTTTTTCTGTGCATATATACTGATCTCAGGTCTGCTGTGGGGGTATCCCATTCTGTAACATCCCATTAGCCTCTGTATTTCCTCTAAGCTGCACACTTATTTAAAGTAATTTGGCCTGTTGCAGCCGGCTTAGACACTTTTTCTGTGCATATATACTGTTCTAAAGCCTGCTTGGGGGTATCCCATTCTGTAACATCCCATTAGCCTCTGTATTTCCTCTAAGCTGCACACTTATTTCAAGTAATTTGGCCTGTTGCAGCCTGCTTAGACACTTTTTCTGTGCATATATACTGTTCTAAAGCCTGCTTGGGGGTATCCCATTCTGTAACATCCCATTAGCCTCTGTATTTCCTCTAAGCTGCACACTAATTTAAAGTAATTTGGCCTGTTGCAGCCTGCTTAGACACCTTTTCTGTGCATATATACTGTTCTAAAGCCTGCTTGGGGGTATCCCATTCTGTAACATCCCAGTAGCCTCTGTATTTCCTCTAAGCTGCACACTTATTTCAAGTAATTTGGCCTATTGCAGCCTGCTTAGACACTTTTTCTGTGCATATATACTGATCTCAGGTCTGCTGTGGGGGCATCACATTCTCTAACATCCCATTAGCCTCTGTATTTCCTCTAAGCTGCACACTTATTTAAAGTAATTTGGCCTGTTGCAGCCTGCTTAGACACTTTTTATGTGCATATATACTGATCTCAGGTCTGCTGTGGGGGCATCCCATTCTGTAACATCCTATTAGCCTCTGTATTTCCTCTAAGCTGCACACCTATTTAAAGTAATTTGGCCTGTTGCAGCCTGCTTAGACACTTTTTCTGTGCATATATACTGTTCTAAAGCCTGCTTGGGGGTATCCCATTCTGTAACATCCCATTAGCCTCTGTATTTCCTCTAAGCTGCACACTTATTTAAAGTAATTTGGCCTGTTGCAGCCTGCTTAGACACTTTTTCTGTGCATATATTCTGATCTCAGGTCTGCTGTGGGGGCATCCCATTTTGTAACATCCCATTAGCCTCTGTATTTCCTCTAAGCTGCACACTTATTTAAAGTAATTTGGCCTGTTGCAGCCTGCTTAGACACTTTTTCTGTGCATATATACTGTTCTAAAGCCTGCTTGGGGGTATCCCATTCTGTAACATCCTATTAGCCTCTGTATTTCCTCTAAGCTGCACACTTATTTCAAGTAATTTGGCCTGTTGCAGCCTGCTTAGACACTTTTTCTGTGCATATATACTGATCTCAGGTCTGCTGTGGGGGCATCCCATTCTGTAACATCCCATTAGCCTCTGTATTTCCTCTAAGCTGCACACTTATTTAAAGTAATTTGGCCTGTTGCAGCCTGCTTAGACACTTTTTCTGTGCATATATACTGTTCTAAAGCCTGCTTGGGGGTATCCCATTCTGTAACATCCCATTAGCCTCTGTATTTCCTCTAAGCTGCACACTAAAGTAATTTGGCCTGTTGCAGCCTGCTTAGACACTTTTACTGTGCATATATACTGATCTCAAGTCTGCTGTGGGGGCATCCCATTTTGTAACATCCCATTAGCCTTTGTATTTCCTCTAAGCTGCACACTTATTTAAAGTAATTTGGCCTGTTGCAGCCTGCTTAGACACTTTTTCTGTGCATATATACTGTTCTAAAGCATGTTTGGGGGTATCCCATTCTGTAACATCCCATTAGCCTCTGTATTTCCTCTAAGCTGCACACTAATTTAAAGTAATTTGGCCTGTTGCAGCCTGCTTAGACACTTTTACTGTGCATATATACTGATCTCAAGTCTGCTGTGGGGGCATCCCATTTTGTAACATCCCATTAGCCTCTGTATTTCCTCTAAGCTTCACACTAATTTAAAGTAATTTGGCCTGTTGCAGCCTGCTTAGACACTTTTACTGTGCATATATACTGATCTCAAGTCTGCTGTGGGGGTATCCCATTCTGTAACATCCCATTAGCCTCTGTATTTCCTCTAAGCTGCACACTTATTTAAAGTAATTTGGCCTGTTGCAGCCTGCTTAGACACTTTTTCTGTGCACATATACTGATCTCAAGTCTGCTGTGGGGGTATCCCATTCTGTAACATCCCATTAGCCTCTGTATTTCCTCTAAACTGCACACTTATTTAAAGTAATTTGGCCTGTTGCAGCCTGCTTAGACACCTTTTCTGTGCATATATACTGTTCTAAAGCCTGCTTGGGGGTATCCCATTCTGTAACATCCCATTAGCCTCTGTATTTCCTCTAAGCTGCACACTAATTTAAAGTAATTTGGCCTGTTGCAGCCTGCTTAGACACCTTTTCTGTGCATATATACTGTTCTAAAGCCTGCTTGGGGGTATCCCATTCTGTAACATCCCAGTAGCCTCTGTATTTCCTCTAAGCTGCACACTTATTTCAAGTAATTTGGCCTGTTGCAGCCTGCTTAGACACTTTTTCTGTGCATATATACTGATCTCAGGTCTGCTGTGGGGACATCCCATTCTCTAACATCCCATTAGCCTCTGTATTTCCTCTAAGCTGCACACCTATTTAAAGTAATTTGGCCTGTTGCAGCCTGCTTAGACACTTTTTATGTGCATATATACTGATCTCAGGTCTGCTGTGGGGGCATCCCATTCTGTAACATCCTATTAGCCTCTGTATTTCCTCTAAGCTGCACACCTATTTAAAGTAATTTGGCCTGTTGCAGCCTGCTTAGACACTTTTTCTGTGCATATATACTGTTCTAAAGCCTGCTTGGGGGTATCCCATTCTGTAACATCCCATTAGCCTCTGTATTTCCTCTAAGCTGCACACTAATTTAAAGTAATTTGGCCTGTTGCAGCCTGCTTAGACACTTTTTCTGTGCATATATACTGATCTCAGGTCTGCTGTGGGGGCATCCCATTTTGTAACATCCCATTAGCCTCTGTATTTCCTCTAAGCTGCACACTTATTTAAAGTAATTTGGCCTGTTGCAGCCTGCTTAGACACTTTTTCTGTGCATATATACTGTTCTAAAGCCTGCTTGGGGGTATCCCATTCTGTAACATCCTATTAGCCTCTGTATTTCCTCTAAGCTGCACACTTTTTTCAAGTAATTTGGCCTGTTGCAGCCTGCTTAGACACTTTATCTGTGCACATATACTGATCTCAAGTCTGCTGTGGTGGGTATCCCATTCTGTAACATCCCATTAGCCTCTGTATTTCCTCTAAGCTGCACACTTATTTAAAGTAATTTGGCCTGTTGCAGCCTGCTTAGACACTTTTTCTGTGCATATATACTGTTCTAAAGCCTGCTTGGGGGTATCCCATTCTGTAACATCCCATTAGCCTCTGTATTTCCTCTAAGCTGCACACTTATTTAAAGTAATTTGGCCTGTTGCAGCCTGCTTAGACACTTTTTCTGTGCATATATACTGATCTCAGGTCTGCTGTGGGGGCATCCCATTTTGTAACATCCCATTAGCCTCTGTATTTCCTCTAAGCTGCACACTTATTTAAAGTAATTTGGCCTGTTGCAGCCTGCTTAGACACTTTTTCTGTGCATATATACTGTTCTCAAGCCTGCTTGGGGGTATCCCATTCTGTAACATCCCATTAGCCTCTGTATTTCCTCTAAGCTGCACACTTGTTTAAAGTAATTTGGCCTGTTGCAGCCTGCTTAGACACTTTTACTGTGCATATATATTGATCTCAGGTCTGCTGTGGGGGCATCCCATTTTGTAACATCCCATTAGCCTCTGTATTTCCTCTAAGCTGCACACTAATTTATAGTAATTTGGCCTGTTGCAGCCTGCTTAGACACTTTTTCTGTGCATATATACTGTTCTAAAGCCTGCTTGGGGGTATCCCATTCTGTAGCATCCCATTAGCCTCTGTATTTCCTCTAAGCTGCACACTAATTTAAAGTAATTTGGCCTGTTGCAGCCTGCTTAGACACTTTTTCTGTGCATATATACTGATCTCAGGTCTGCTGTGGGGGTATCCCATTCTGTAACATCCCATTAGCCTCTGTATTTCCTCTAAGCTGCACACTTATTTAAAGTAATTTGGCCTGTTGCAGCCGGCTTAGACACTTTTTCTGTGCATATATACTGTTCTAAAGCCTGCTTGGGGGTATCCCATTCTGTAACATCCCATTAGCCTCTGTATTTCCTCTAAGCTGCACACTTATTTCAAGTAATTTGGCCTGTTGCAGCCTGCTTAGACACTTTTTCTGTGCATATATACTGTTCTAAAGCCTGCTTGGGGGTATCCCATTCTGTAACATCCCATTAGCCTCTGTATTTCCTCTAAGCTGCACACTAATTTAAAGTAATTTGGCCTGTTGCAGCCTGCTTAGACACCTTTTCTGTGCATATATACTGTTCTAAAGCCTGCTTGGGGGTATCCCATTCTGTAACATCCCAGTAGCCTCTGTATTTCCTCTAAGCTGCACACTTATTTCAAGTAATTTGGCCTGTTGCAGCCTGCTTAGACACTTTTTCTGTGCATATATACTGATCTCAGGTCTGCTGTGGGGGCATCCCATTCTCTAACATCCCATTAGCCTCTGTATTTCCTCTAAGCTGCACACTTATTTAAAGTAATTTGTCCTGTTGCAGCCTGCTTAGACACTTTTTATGTGCATATATACTGATCTCAGGTCTGCTGTGGGGGCATCCCATTCTGTAACATCCTATTAGCCTCTGTATTTCCTCTAAGCTGCACACCTATTTAAAGTAATTTGGCCTGTTGCAGCCTGCTTAGACACTTTTTCTGTGCATATATACTGTTCTAAAGCCTGCTTGGGGGTATCCCATTCTGTAACATCCCATTAGCCTCTGTATTTCCTCTAAACTGCACACAAATTTAAAGTAATTTGGCCTGTTGCAGCCTGCTTAGACACTTTTTCTGTGCACATATACTGATCTCAAGTCTGCTGTGGGGGTATCCCATTCTGTAACATCCCATTAGCCTCTGTATTTCCTCTAAGCTGCACACTTATTTAAAGTAATTTGGCCTGTTGCAGCCTGCTTAGACACTTTTTCTGTGCATATATACTGTTCTAAAGCCTGCTTGGGGGTATCCCATTCTGTAACATCCCATTAGCCTCTGTATTTCCTCTAAGCTGCACACTTATTTAAAGTAATTTGGCCTGTTGCAGCCTGCTTAGAAACTTTTTCTGTGCATATATACTGATCTCAGGTCTGCTGTGGGGGCATCCCATTTTGTAACATCCCATTAGCCTCTGTATTTCCTCTAAGCTGCACACTTATTTAAAGTAATTTGGCCTGTTGCAGCCTGCTTAGACACTTTTTCTGTGCATATATACTGTTCTAAAGCCTGCTTGAGGGTATCCCATTCTGTAACATCCCATTAGCCTCTGTATTTCCTCTAAGCTGCACACTTGTTTAAAGTAATTTGGCCTGTTGCAGCCTGCTTAGACACTTTTACTGTGCATATATATTGATCTCAGGTCTGCTGTGGGGGCATCCCATTTTGTAACATCCCATTAGCCTCTGTATTTCCTCTAAGCTGCACACTAATTTAAAGTAATTTGGCCTGTTGCAGCCTGCTTAGACACTTTTTCTGTGCATATATACTGTTCTAAAGCCTGCTTGGGGGTATCCCATTCTGTAGCATCCCATTAGCCTCTGTATTTCCTCTAAGCTGCACACTAATTTAAAGTAATTTGGCCTGTTGCAGCCTGCTTAGACACTTTTTCTGTGCATATATACTGATCTCAGGTCTGCTGTGGGGGTATCCCATTCTGTAACATCCCATTAGCCTCTGTATTTCCTCTAAGCTGCACACTTATTTAAAGTAATTTGGCCTGTTGCAGCCGGCTTAGACACTTTTTCTGTGCATATATACTGTTCTAAAGCCTGCTTGGGGGTATCCCATTCTGTAACATCCCATTAGCCTCTGTATTTCCTCTAAGCTGCACACTTATTTCAAGTAATTTGGCCTGTTGCAGCCTGCTTAGACACTTTTTCTGTGCATATATACTGTTCTAAAGCCTGCTTGGGGGTATCCCATTCTGTAACATCCTATTAGCCTCTGTATTTCCTCTAAGCTGCACACTTATTTAAAGTAATTTGGCCTGTTGCAGCCTGCTTAGACACCTTTTCTGTGCATATATACTGTTCTAAAGCCTGCTTGGGGGTATCCCATTCTGTAACATCCCAGTAGCCTCTGTATTTCCTCTAAGCTGCACACTTATTTAAAGTAATTTGGCCTGTTGCAGCCTGCTTAGACACTTTTTCTGTGCATATATACTGATCTCAGGTCTGCTGTGGGGGCATCCCATTCTCTAACATCCCATTAGCCTCTGTATTTCCTCTAAGCTGCACACTTATTTAAAGTAATTTGGCCTGTTGCAGCCTGCTTAGACACTTTTTATGTGCATATATACTGATCTCAGGTCTGCTGTGGGGGCATCCCATTCTGTAACATCCTATTAGCCTCTGTATTTCCTCTAAGCTGCACACCTATTTAAAGTAATTTGGCCTGTTGCAGCCTGCTTAGACACTTTTTCTGTGCATATATACTGTTCTAAAGCCTGCTTGGGGGTATCCCATTCTGTAACATCCCATTAGCCTCTGTATTTCCTCTAAGCTGCACACTTATTTAAAGTAATTTGGCCTGTTGCAGCCTGCTTAGACACTTTTTCTGTGCATATATTCTGATCTCAGGTCTGCTGTGGGGGCATCCCATTTTGTAACATCCCATTAGCCTCTGTATTTCCTCTAAGCTGCACACTTATTTAAAGTAATTTGGCCTGTTGCAGCCTGCTTAGACACTTTTTCTGTGCATATATACTGTTCTAAAGCCTGCTTGGGGGTATCCCATTCTGTAACATCCTATTAGCCTCTGTATTTCCTCTAAGCTGCACACTTATTTCAAGTAATTTGGCCTGTTGCAGCCTGCTTAGACACTTTTTCTGTGCATATATACTGATCTCAGGTCTGCTGTGGGGGCATCCCATTCTGTAACATCCCATTAGCCTCTGTATTTCCTCTAAGCTGCACACTTATTTAAAGTAATTTGGCCTGTTGCAGCCTGCTTAGACACTTTTTCTGTGCATATATACTGTTCTAAAGCCTGCTTGGGGGTATCCCATTTTGTAACATCCCATTAGCCTCTGTATTTCCTCTAAGCTGCACACTAATTTAAAGTAATTTGGCCTGTTGCAGCCTGCTTAGACACTTTTACTGTGCATATATACTGATCTCAAGTCTGCTGTGGGGGCATCCCATTTTGTAACATCCCATTAGCCTCTGTATTTCCTCTAAGCTGCACACTTATTTAAAGTAATTTGGCCTGTTGCAGCCTGCTTAGACACTTTTACTGTGCATATATACTGTTCTAAAGCCTGCTTGGGGGTATCCCATTCTGTAACATCCCATTAGCCTCTGTATTTCCTCTAAGCTGCACACTAAAGTAATTTGGCCTGTTGCAGCCTGCTTAGACACTTTTACTGTGCATATATACTGATCTCAAGTCTGCTGTGGGGGCATCCCATTTTGTAACATCCCATTAGCCTTTGTATTTCCTCTAAGCTGCACACTTATTTAAAGTAATTTGGCCTGTTGCAGCCTGCTTAGACACTTTTTCTGTGCATATATACTGTTCTAAAGCATGCTTGGGGGTATCCCATTCTGTAACATCCCATTAGCCTCTGTATTTCCTCTAAGCTGCACACTAATTTAAAGTAATTTGGCCTGTTGCAGCCTGCTTAGACACTTTTACTGTGCATATATACTGATCTCAAGTCTGCTGTGGGGGCATCCCATTTTGTAACATCCCATTAGCCTCTGTATTTCCTCTAAGCTGCACACTAATTTAAAGTAATTTGGCCTGTTGCAGCCTGCTTAGACACTTTTACTGTGCATATATACTGATCTCAAGTCTGCTGTGGGGGTATCCCATTCTGTAACATCCCATTAGCCTCTGTATTTCCTCTAAGCTGCACACTTATTTAAAGTAATTTGGCCTGTTGCAGCCTGCTTAGACACTTTTCCTGTGCATATATACTGTTCTAAAGCCTGCTTGGGGGTATCCCATTCTGTAACATCCCATTAGCCTCTGTATTTCCTCTAAGCTGCACACTAATTTAAAGTAATTTGGCCTGTTGCAGCCTGCTTAGACACTTTTTCTGTGCACATATACTGATCTCAAGTCTGCTGTGGGGGTATCCCATTCTGTAACATCCCATTAGCCTCTGTATTTCCTCTAAACTGCACACTTATTTAAAGTAATTTGGCCTGTTGCAGCCTGCTTAGACACTTTTTCTGTGCATATATACTGTTCTAAAGCCTGCTTGGGGGTATCCCATTCTGTAACATCCCATTAGCCTCTGTATTTCCTCTAAGCTGCACACCTATTTAAAGTAATTTGGCCTGTTGCAGCCTGCTTAGACACTTTTTCTGAGCATATATACTGATCTCAGGTCTGCTGTGGGGGCATCCCATTTTGTAACATCCCATTAGCCTCTGTATTTCCTCTAAGCTGCACACCTATTTAAAGTAATTTGGCCTGTTGCAGCCTGCTTAGACACTTTTTCTGTGCATATATACTGTTCTAAAGCCTGCTTGGGGGTATCCCATTCTGTAACATCCTATTAGCCTCTGTAGTTCCTCTAAGCTGCACACTTATTTCAAGTAATTTGGCCTGTTGCAGCCTGCTTAGACACTTTTTCTGTGCATATATACTGGTCTCAGGTCTGCTGTGGGGGCATCCCATTCTGTAACATCCCATTAGCCTCTGTATTTCCTCTAAGCTGCACACTTATTTAAAGTAATTTGGCCTGGTGCAGCCTGCTTAGACACTTTTTCTGTGCATATATACTGTTCTAAAGCCTGCTTGGGGGTATCCCATTCTGTAACATCCCATTAGCCTCTGTATTTCCTCTAAGCTGCACACTTATTTAAAGTAATTTGGCCTGTTGCAGCCTGCTTAGACACTTTTACTGTGCATATATACTGATCTCAAGTCTGCTGTGGGGGCATCCCATTTTGTAACATCCCATTAGCCTCTGTATTTCCTCTAAGCTGCACACTAATTTAAAGTAATTTGGCCTGTTGCAGCCTGCTTAGACACTTTTTCTGTGCATATATACTGTTCTAAAGCCTGCTTGGGGGTATCCCATTCTGTAGCATCCCATTAGCCTCTGTATTTCCTCTAAGCTGCACACTAATTTAAAGTAATTTGGCCTGTTGCAGCCTGCTTAGACACTTTTTCTGTGCATATATACTGATCTCAGGTCTGCTGTGGGGGTATCCCATTCTGTAACATCCCATTAGCCTCTGTATTTCCTCTAAGCTGCACACTTATTTAAAGTAATTTGGCCTGTTGCAGCCTGCTTAGACACTTTTTCTGTGCATATATACTGTTCTAAAGCCTGCTTGGGGGTATCCCATTTTGTAACATCCCATTAGCCTCTGTATTTCCTCTAAGCTGCACACTAATTTAAAGTAATTTGGCCTGTTGCAGCCTGCTTAGACACTTTTACTGTGCATATATACTGTTCTAAAGCCTGCTTGGGGGTATCCCATTCTGTAACATCCCATTAGCCTCTGTATTTCCTCTAAGCTGCACACTTATTTAAAGTAATTTGGCCTGTTGCAGCCTGCTTAGACACTTTTACTGTGCATATATACTGATCTCAAGTCTGCTGTGGGGGCATCCCATTTTGTAACATCCCATTAGCCTCTGTATTTCCTCTAAGCTGCACACTAATTTAAAGTAATTTGGCCTGTTGCAGCCTGCTTAGACACTTTTTCTGTGCATATATACTGTTCTAAAGCCTGCTTGGGGGTATCCCATTCTGTAGCATCCCATTAGCCTCTGTATTTCCTCTAAGCTGCACACTAATTTAAAGTAATTTGGCCTGTTGCAGCCTGCTTAGACACTTTTTCTGTGCATATATACTGATCTCAGGTCTGCTGTGGGGGTATCCCATTCTGTAACATCCCATTAGCCTCTGTATTTCCTCTAAGCTGCACACTTATTTAAAGTAATTTGGCCTGTTGCAGCCTGCTTAGACACTTTTTCTGTGCATATATACTGTTCTAAAGCCTGCTTGGGGGTATCCCATTTTGTAACATCCCATTAGCCTCTGTATTTCCTCTAAGCTGCACACTAATTTAAAGTAATTTGGCCTGTTGCAGCCTGCTTAGACACTTTTACTGTGCATATATACTGATCTCAAGTCTGCTGTGGGGGCATCCCATTTTGTAACATCCCATTAGCCTCTGTATTTCCTCTAAGCTGCACACTTATTTAAAGTAATTTGGCCTGTTGCAGCCTGCTTAGACACTTTTTCTGTGCATATATACTGTTCTAAAGCCTGCTTGGGGGTATCCCATTCTGTAACATCCCATTAGCCTCTGTATTTCCTCTAAGCTGCACACTAAAGTAATTTGGCCTGTTGCAGCCTGCTTAGACACTTTTACTGTGCATATATACTGATCTCAAGTCTGCTGTGGGGGCATCCCATTTTGTAACATCCCATTAGCCTTTGTATTTCCTCTAAGCTGCACACTTATTTAAAGTAATTTGGCCTGTTGCAGCCTGCTTAGACACTTTTTCTGTGCATATATACTGTTCTAAAGCATGCTTGGGGGTATCCCATTCTGTAACATCCCATTAGCCTCTGTATTTCCTCTAAGCTGCACACTAATTTAAAGTAATTTGGCCTGTTGCAGCCTGCTTAGACACTTTTACTGTGCATATATACTGATCTCAAGTCTGCTGTGGGGGCATCCCATTTTGTAACATCCCATTAGCCTCTGTATTTCCTCTAAGCTGCACACTAATTTAAAGTAATTTGGCCTGTTGCAGCCTGCTTAGACACTTTTACTGTGCATATATACTGATCTCAAGTCTGCTGTGGGGGTATCCCATTCTGTAACATCCCATTAGCCTCTGTATTTCCTCTAAGCTGCACACTTTTTTAAAGTAATTTGGCCTGTTGCAGCCTGCTTAGACACTTTTCCTGTGCATATATACTGTTCTAAAGCCTGCTTGGGGGTATCCCATTCTGTAACATCCCATTAGCCTCTGTATTTCCTCTAAGCTGCACACTAATTTAAAGTAATTTGGCCTGTTGCAGCCTGCTTAGACACTTTTTCTGTGCACATATACTGATCTCAAGTCTGCTGTGGGGGTATCCCATTCTGTAACATCCCATTAGCCTCTGTATTTCCTCTAAACTGCACACTTATTTAAAGTAATTTGGCCTGTTGCAGCCTGCTTAGACACTTTTTCTGTGCATATATACTGTTCTAAAGCCTGCTTGGGGGTATCCCATTCTGTAACATCCCATTAGCCTCTGTATTTCCTCTAAGCTGCACACCTATTTAAAGTAATTTGGCCTGTTGCAGCCTGCTTAGACACTTTTTCTGAGCATATATACTGATCTCAGGTCTGCTGTGGGGGCATCCCATTTTGTAACATCCCATTAGCCTCTGTATTTCCTCTAAGCTGCACACCTATTTAAAGTAATTTGGCCTGTTGCAGCCTGCTTAGACACTTTTTCTGTGCATATATACTGTTCTAAAGCCTGCTTGGGGGTATCCCATTCTGTAACATCCTATTAGCCTCTGTAGTTCCTCTAAGCTGCACACTTATTTCAAGTAATTTGGCCTGTTGCAGCCTGCTTAGACACTTTTTCTGTGCATATATACTGATCTCAGGTCTGCTGTGGGGGCATCCCATTCTGTAACATCCCATTAGCCTCTGTATTTCCTCTAAGCTGCACACTTATTTAAAGTAATTTGGCCTGTTGCAGCCTGCTTAGACACTTTTTCTGTGCATATATACTGTTCTAAAGCCTGCTTGGGGGTATCCCATTCTGTAACATCCCATTAGCCTCTGTATTTCCTCTAAGCTGCACACTTATTTAAAGTAATTTGGCCTGTTGCAGCCTGCTTAGACACTTTTTCTGTGCATATATACTGATCTCAGGTCTGCTGTGGGGGCATCCCATTTTGTAACATCCCATTAGCCTCTGTATTTCCTCTAAGCTGCACACTTATTTAAAGTAATTTGGCCTGTTGCAGCCTGCTTAGACACTTTTTCTGTGCATATATACTGTTCTAAAGCCTGCTTGGGGGTATCCCATTCTGTAACATCCCATTAGCCTCTGTATTTCCTCTAAGCTGCACACTTGTTTAAAGTAATTTGGCCTGTTGCAGCCTGCTTAGACACTTTTACTGTGCATATATATTGATCTCAGGTCTGCTGTGGGGGCATCCCATTTTGTAACATCCCATTAGCCTCTGTATTTCCTCTAAGCTGCACACTAATTTAAAGTAATTTGGCCTGTTGCAGCCTGCTTAGACACTTTTTCTGTGCATATATACTGTTCTAAAGCCTGCTTGGGGGTATCCCATTCTGTAGCATCCCATTAGCCTCTGTATTTCCTCTAAGCTGCACACTAATTTAAAGTAATTTGGCCTGTTGCAGCCTGCTTAGACACTTTTTCTGTGCATATATACTGATCTCAGGTCTGCTGTGGGGGTATCCCATTCTGTAACATCCCATTAGCCTCTGTATTTCCTCTAAGCTGCACACTTATTTAAAGTAATTTGGCCTGTTGCAGCCGGCTTAGACACTTTTTCTGTGCATATATACTGTTCTAAAGCCTGCTTGGGGGTATCCCATTCTGTAACATCCCATTAGCCTCTGTATTTCCTCTAAGCTGCTCACTTATTTCAAGTAATTTGGCCTGTTGCAGCCTGCTTAGACACTTTTTCTGTGCATATATACTGTTCTAAAGCCTGCTTGGGGGTATCCCATTCTGTAACATCCCATTAGCCTCTGTATTTCCTCTAAGCTGCACACTAATTTAAAGTAATTTGGCCTGTTGCAGCCTGCTTAGACACCTTTTCTGTGCATATATACTGTTCTAAAGCCTGCTTGGGGGTATCCCATTCTGTAACATCCCAGTAGCCTCTGTATTTCCTCTAAGCTGCACACTTATTTCAAGTAATTTGGCCTGTTGCAGCCTGCTTAGACACTTTTTCTGTGCATATATACTGATCTCAGGTGTGCTGTGGGGGCATCCCATTCTCTAACATCCCATTAGCCTCTGTATTTCCTCTAAGCTGCACACTTATTTAAAGTAATTTGTCCTGTTGCAGCCTGCTTAGACACTTTTTATGTGCATATATACTGATCTCAGGTCTGCTGTGGGGGCATCCCATTCTGTAACATCCTATTAGCCTCTGTATTTCCTCTAAGCTGCACACCTATTTAAAGTAATTTGGCCTGTTGCAGCCTGCATAGACACTTTTTCTGTGCATATATACTGTTCTAAAGCCTGCTTGGGGGTATCCCATTCTGTAACATCCCATTAGCCTCTGTATTTCCTCTAAGCTGCACACTTATTTAAAGTAATTTGGCCTGTTGCAGCCTGCTTAGACACATTTTCTGTGCATATATACTGATCTCAGGTCTGCTTTGGGGGCATCCCATTTTGTAACATCCCATTAGCCTCTGTATTTCCTCTAAGCTGCACACTTATTTAAAGTAATTTGGCCTGTTGCAGCCTGCTTAGACACTTTTTCTGTGCATATATACTGTTCTAAAGCCTGCTTGGGGGTATCCCATTCTGTAACATCCTATTAGCCTCTGTATTTCCTCTAAGCTGCACACTTATTTCAAGTAATTTGGCCTGTTGCAGCCTGCTTAGACACTTTTTCTGTGCATATATACTGATCTCAGGTCTGCTGTGGGGGCATCCCATTCTGTAACATCCCATTAGCCTCTGTATTTCCTCTAAGCTGCACACTTATTTAAAGTAATTTGGCCTGTTGCAGCCTGCTTAGACACTTTTTCTGTGCATATATACTGTTCTAAAGCCTGCTTGGGGGTATCCCATTTTGTAACATCCCATTAGCCTCTGTATTTCCTCTAAGCTGCACACTAATTTAAAGTAATTTGGCCTGTTGCAGCCTGCTTAGACACTTTTACTGTGCATATATACTGATCTCAAGTCTGCTGTGGGGGCATCCCATTTTGTAACATCCCATTAGCCTCTGTATTTCCTCTAAGCTGCACACTTATTTAAAGTAATTTGGCCTGTTGCAGCCTGCTTAGACACTTTTTCTGTGCATATATACTGTTCTAAAGCCTGCTTGGGGGTATCCCATTATGTAACATCCCATTAGCCTCTGTATTTCCTCTAAGCTGCACACTAAAGTAATTTGGCCTGTTGCAGCCTGCTTAGACACTTTTACTGTGCATATATACTGATCTCAAGTCTGCTGTGGGGGCATCCCATTTTGTAACATCCCATTAGCCTCTGTATTTCCTCTAAGCTGCACACTTATTTAAAGTAATTTGGCCTGTTGCAGCCTGCTTAGACACTTTTTCTGTGCATATATACTGTTCTAAAGCCTGCTTGGGGGTATCCCATTCTGTAACATCCCATTAGCCTCTGTATTTCCTCTAAGCTGCACACTAATTTAAACTAATTTGGCCTGTTGCAGCCTGCTTAGACACTTTTACTGTGCATATATACTGATCTCAAGTCTGCTGTGGGGGCATCCCATTTTGTAACATCCCATTAGCCTCTGTATTTCCTCTAAGCTGCACACTAATTTAAAGTAATTTGGCCTGTTGCAGCCTGCTTAGACACTTTTACTGTGCATATATACTGATCTCAAGTCTGCTGTGGGGGTATCCCATTCTGTAACATCCCATTAGCCTCTGTATTTCCTCTAAGCTGCACACTTATTTAAAGTAATTTGGCCTGTTGCAGCCTGCTTAGACACTTTTCCTGTGCATATATACTGTTCTAAAGCCTGCTTGGGGGTATCCCATTCTGTAACATCCCATTAGCCTCTGTATTTCCTCTAAGCTGCACACTAATTTAAAGTAATTTGGCCTGTTGCAGCCTGCTTAGACACTTTTTCTGTGCACATATACTGATCTCAAGTCTGCTGTGGGGGTATCCCATTCTGTAACATCCCATTAGCCTCTGTATTTCCTCTAAACTGCACACTTATTTAAAGTAATTTGGCCTGTTGCAGCCTGCTTAGACACTTTTTCTGTGCATATATACTGTTCTAAAGCCTGCTTGGGGGTATCCCATTCTGTAACATCCCATTAGCCTCTGTATTTCCTCTAAGCTGCACACTTATTTAAAGTAATTTGGCCTGTTGCAGCCTGCTTAGACACTTTTTCTGAGCATATATACTGATCTCAGGTCTGCTGTGGGGGCATCCCATTTTGTAACATCCCATTAGCCTCTGTATTTCCTCTAAGCTGCACACTTATTTAAAGTAATTTGGCCTGTTGCAGCCTGCTTAGACACTTTTTCTGTGCATATATACTGTTCTAAAGCCTGCTTGGGGGTATCCCATTCTGTAACATCCTATTAGCCTCTGTATTTCCTCTAAGCTGCACACTTATTTCAAGTAATTTGGCCTGTTGCAGCCTGCTTAGACACTTTTTCTGTGCATATATACTGATCTCAGGTCTGCTGTGGGGGCATCCCATTCTGTAACATCCCATTAGCCTCTGTATTTCCTCTAAGCTGCACAATTATTTAAAGTAATTTGGCCTGGTGCAGCCTGCTTAGACACTTTTTCTGTGCATATATACTGTTCTAAAGCCTGCTTGGGGGTATCCCATTCTGTAACATCCCATTAGCCTCTGTATTTCCTCTAAGCTGCACACTTATTTAAAGTAATTTGGCCTGTTGCAGCCTGCTTAGACACTTTTTCTGTGCACATATACTGATCTCAAGTCTGCTGTGGGGGTATCCCATTCTGTAACATCCCATTAGCCTCTGTATTTCCTCTAAACTGCACACTTATTTAAAGTAATTTGGCCTGTTGCAGCCTGCTTAGCCACTTTTTCTGTGCATATATACTGTTCTAAAGCCTGCTTGGGGGTATCCCATTCTGTAACATCCCATTAGCCTCTGTATTTCCTCTAAGCTGCACACTTATTTAAAGTAATTTGGCCTGTTGCAGCCGGCTTAGACACTTTTTCTGTGCATATATACTGATCTCAGGTCTGCTGTGGGGGCATCCCATTTTGTAACATCCCATTAGCCTCTGTATTTCCTCTAAGCTGCACACTTATTTAAAGTAATTTGGCCTGTTGCAGCCTGCTTAGACACTTTTTCTGTGCATATATACTGTTCTAAAGCCTGCTTGGGGGTATCCCATTCTGTAGCATCCCATTAGCCTCTGTATTTCCTCTAAGCTGCACACCTATTTAAAGTAATTTGGCCTGTTGCAGCCTGCTTAGACACTTTTTCTGTGCATATATACTGTTCTAAAGCCTGCTTGGGGGTATCCCATTCTGTAACATCCTATTAGCCTCTGTATTTCCTCTAAGCTGCACACTTATTTCAAGTAATTTGGCCTGTTGCAGCCTGCTTAGACACTTTTTCTGTGCATATATACTGATCTCAGGTCTGCTGTGGGGGCATCCCATTCTGTAACATCCCATTAGCCTCTGTATTTCCTCTAAGCTGCACACTTATTTAAAGTAATTTGGCCTGGTGCAGCCTGCTTAGACACTTTTTCTGTGCATATATACTGTTCTAAAGCCTGCTTGGGGGTATCCCATTCTGTAACATCCCATTAGCCTCTGTATTTCCTCTAAGCTGCACACTTATTTAAAGTAATTTGGCCTGTTGCAGCCTGCTTAGACACTTTTACTGTGCATATATACTGATCTCAAGTCTGCTGTGGGGGCATCCCATTTTGTAACATCCCATTAGCCTCTGTATTTCCTCTAAGCTGCACACTAATTTAAAGTAATTTGGCCTGTTGCAGCCTGCTTAGACACTTTTTCTGTGCACATATACTGATCTCAAGTCTGCTGTGGGGGTATCCCATTCTGTAACATCCCATTAGCCTCTGTATTTCCTCTAAACTGCACACTTATTTAAAGTAATTTGGCCTGTTGCAGCCTGC
Source organism: Gastrophryne carolinensis (assembly GCA_027917425.1). Lineage (NCBI taxonomy): Eukaryota > Metazoa > Chordata > Amphibia > Anura > Microhylidae > Gastrophryne > Gastrophryne carolinensis. The sequence continues at coordinate 491,158,049 of CM051235.1, forward strand.
TTAGACACTTTTTCTGTGCATATATACTGTTCTAAAGCCTGCTTGGGGGTATCCCATTCTGTAACATCCCATTAGCCTCTGTATTTCCTCTAAGCTGCACACTTATTTAAAGTAATTTGGCCTGTTGCAGCCTGCTTAGACACTTTTTCTGTGCATATATACTGATCTCAGGTCTGCTGTGGGGGCATCCCATTTTGTAACATCCCATTAGCCTCTGTATTTCCTCTAAGCTGCACACTTTTTTAAAGTAATTTGGCCTGTTGCAGCCTGCTTAGACACTTTTTCTGTGCATATATACTGTTCTAAAGCCTGCTTGGGGGTATCCCATTCTGTAGCATCCCATTAGCCTCTGTATTTCCTCTAAGCTGCACACTAATTTAAAGTAATTTGGCCTGTTGCAGCCTGCTTAGACACTTTTTCTGTGCATATATACTGATCTCAGGTCTGCTGTGGGGGTATCCCATTCTGTAACATCCCATTAGCCTCTGTATTTCCTCTAAGCTGCACACTAATTTACAGTAATTTGGCCTGTTTCAGCCTGCTTAGACACCTTTTCTGTGCATATATACTGTTCTAAAGCCTGCTTGGGGGTATCCCATTCTGTAACATCCCATTAGCCTCTGTATTTCCTCTAAGCTGCACACTTATTTCAAGTAATTTGGCCTGTTGCAGCCTGCTTAGACACTTTTTCTGTGCATATATACTGTTCTAAAGCCTGCTTGGGGGTATCCCATTCTGTAACATCCCATTAGCCTCTGTATTTCCTCTAAGCTGCACACTAATTTACAGTAATTTGGCCTGTTTCAGCCTGCTTAGACACCTTTTCTGTGCATATATACTGTTCTAAAGCCTGCTTGGGGGTATCCCATTCTGTAACATCCCATTAGCCTCTGTATTTCCTCTAAGCTGCACACTTATTTCAAGTGATTTGGCCTGTTGCAGCCTGCTTAGACACTTTTTCTGTGCATATATACTGATCTCAGGTCTGCTGTGGGGGCATCCCATTCTGTAACATCCCATTAGCCTCTGTATTTCCTCTAAGCTGCACACTTATTTAAAGTAATTTGTCCTGTTGCAGCCTGCTTAGACACTTTTTATGTACATATATACTGATCTCAGGTCTGCTGTGGGGGCATCCCATTTTGTAACATCCCATTAGCCTCTGTATTTCCTCTAAGCTGCACACTTATTTAAAGTAATTTGGCCTGTTGCAGCCTGCTTAGACACTTTTTCTGTGCATATATACTGTTCTAAAGCCTGCTTGGGGGTATCCCATTCTGTAACATCCCATTAGCCTCTGTATTTCCTCTAAGCTGCACACTAAAGTAATTTGGCCTGTGTAGTGCTACAGACACATTATGGGTTTGATCTGCTATAAATGTATAAATTGTTTGAGTTGGAATGTTACAAAATGGCTGAAGACTGTTTCCAAGATGGCTGAAACCATGCGGCTTGTCTTCCTATGGGTATATGTGTAGATTTCCCATTGGTTAAAAAGATAGCATTCACCCATTGGACAATTTTGGAGACATGTGATTGGTCAAGAGGGGCGGTCCTATTGCCGGACAAAAGGAATTGCAAGGAGGATTTCTCTCTTTTCCCTCTCACACCCAAACCGGAGACACATGATGGACCTTCTGCTGTTGTTTGGAAACTGAAGACCCAAGTGACCTTGGAATCGGAACCAGCTTAACTAAGATACGTTTGTTGAACTATTGTTAAGCTACTGAATTGCATTTTTGTAACTATATTGGCTTTTATTGCATTATTTTCCTTTTTCTCAATAGAAACTATTGTTCTCGGAAACTAGTTAAACCTGTTTTTCCTTTGTCTGGGGTCTGTGTCTGATTGCTTGTGTAGTGATAGTTATCTGTGGATGCAATTATCCTCAAAACTCACTGTTTTTCAGTGAACTCTTAGACAACAAGGCGTAATTGTTGATATATATATATATATGTATTTGAGCTCTTAAGTTGCTTTATATATTTTGAGGGCTGCAGGTATACAAATATATTTTTGTAAATTTTAGATAAATTACGCCTAAGCAAGACATTGGGAGCTCGTCCGGGATACACTGAGTTTCTGATTGATATTTGCACTTTTGTGGGTAATCTATTTGTATTTTACCAAGCAACAATGTTTCGTAGACTCTTTAACCCTTTAACTGCCAGCCTACCTTGAGATTTTGTCACCCTTTGTTGCCAGATTATTTTGCCCTATTTTGCGCTCCCCATGTTCAACTGTGATTTTTGAAGGGATTTCCAGGGATTTCCCAGGAAAGTGATATATTGTTTTTTTCAGCGGAGCCTGGGCTTTAACATGAAATGTCTTGTTTGTCATTTTCTAAGTGTATTCTCAATATTTTTGGGTGAAAATTGTGCAAAAAAATAAAAAAAAAACTATTTTTTACAATTTGTAGTGTTTTTTTGTAATAAAAAATGTAAGTTTGTCAATAAAATCTTATTGCGTGTGAAACCCCAATTTCTCCCGGTTACAGCGGTACCACATATGTATAGGTAGACACCCTTTCCTGCCCAGGAGACTCCCCCAAATTGAAACAACGCTTTAGGGGATTTTCAGATAAAATACAACTATGCTATGCAATATGCGCACCTTGCAGTTTTTCAAGAAAAACAACCCTTTACATTTGAAATACCCCCAACAAACTATATATTCTCTGGAAGTACACACCTCAGGCTTTCTAGGCGTACCAGGCTTGTTGATGTGGCCATAGTTTTCTGAAAGTAATCCCTCAGTGGATTCTTTGGTTGCAAAGAGTTTCCCTAAAAAAAGGATAAAAAAGCAGAATCAAAGCCACATTTTCCTAAAAAAACCTATATGCAAACCAGAAAAAAACAGAAAATCTGAAAAAGCAACATCCCCTGAACAGAACGATACCCAACATGCATAGGTTCTGTCAAGGAAAGAGTTGCCAAACACCCCAAAGTAAAGCATGCGCATAGCGGTAGTTTTACTTCAGATTTTCAGCTCTGCAGACAAATTGCGCACCTTGTGCTTTTTCTACCAAAACAACCCTTTACATTTGGAATATCCCCCATAAACCATATATTCCCTGAAAGTACACATGTTAAGCTTTCTAAGCGTACCCAGCTTGTTGTAGTGGGCTCATCTTTCTGGAAGTAATATCTCGAAGAATTCTTAGGTTGCACAGGGTTTCCCTAAAAATGAATAAAAAAGCAGAATCAAAACCACATTTTCCTAAAAAAACCTATATGCAAACCAGAAAAAAACAGAAAATCTGAAAAAGCAACATCCCCTGAACAGAACGATACCCAACATGCATAGGTTCTGTCAAGGAAAGAGTTGCCAAACACCCCAAAGTAAAGCATGCGCATAGCGATAGTTTTACTTCAGATTTTCAGCTCTGCAGACAAAGTGCGCACCTTGTGCTTTTTCTACCAAAACAACCCTTTACATTTGGAATATCCCCCATAAACCATATATTCCCTGAAAGTACACATGTTAAGCTTTCTAAGCGTACCCAGCTTGTTGTAGTGGGCTCATCTTTCTGGAAGCAATATCTCGAAGAATTCTTAGGTTGCACAGGGTTTCCCTAAAAATGAATAAAAAAGCAGAATAAAAAACACCTTTTCTTAAAATATCAATATGCAAATAAGAAAAAACAAGCTAAATCTGAAAGCGCAAGGTCCCCCGAGCAGAACAATACCCAACATGCATAGGTACCTGTAACCTTTTGACTGCCAGTCTACTTGAGATTTTGTCACCCTCTCCTGACAGGATATTTTTCACCATTTTGCGTGATGTTTAACTGTGATTTTTGCAGGAATTTCCAAGAAAATGGCATATTTTCTTTTTGTGGCAGAGTTTAGGCTTTAACATGAAATGTCTTGTTTGTATTTTTTCTACTTTTTTAAATATTTTTTAAAAAATTAAAAAATTAAAAAATAAAAAAATATATATTTTTTAAATTGTCTCCTTTATTTTAAACAAAAACATTTATTTTATTAAAGAAAACCATATTGCATGTGAAAGCCCCATTTCTCCCGATTACAATGATACCACATATGCATCGGTAGCCCCCCGTTCCTGTCCAGGTGATCCCATAAACTGAAAAGAGCACTTTATAACATTTACAAATAAAATACAACTACTATCCACATAATAAAGGGTTAAATAAAAAAAAATTGGTGTGGGGTCCCCCTTCACGGGGGGGGGGGTCCACCATTTCTTGGGGGAATTTTAAGGTTTTTTTGGGAGGCAGGTAATGGGGGGTCTCTGGGTTAATGGCAAGCCACCCGCTAGCGCAGGTGACTTGCCAGACCCCCGAGCCCTGTGAACTGGTATAAGGGGTCACATGGACCCCTTACCAGTTCACAAAGGGTTAAAAGTAAAAAAAACACACAGACACACTTATTTAAAAATATTTATATTAAAAAAAAATAAATGTTTTTTAATATTTTTTTTTTAATACTTACCTCCGTCCCACGCTGATCACTTAGGCTTCTGCTCTCCTGCTGCTGCTGGAAGCCTTTTATACCTACTGGGTTACAGGTAAGAAAGGGTTAATTAAAAAAAAAAATGACATAGGGTCCCCCCTCGAAGGGAGGGGGACCCCATTTTTTTTTGGATTTTTAAGGGTTAAAACCCTTAAAAATCCCCCAAAAAAATGGCGTGAGGTCCCCCCTACCCAGCGTAACCAGCCTGTGGCCCTAGGCTATGGCGGCTTGTAGCCGCAGGGCCAGGGGCCAGCTTTAGTGGCCCCTGGCCCTGCGGCTACAAGCCGTCATAGCCTAGGGCCACGGCTCTTCTGCCCCCCCCTGGGCTTTGGGGAGGCAGGTAATTTGGGGGGCTAGGGGTTAATGGCAAGCCACCCGCTAGCGCAGGTGACTTGCCAGACCCCCGAGCCCTGTGAACTGGTATAAGGGGTCACATGGACCCCTTACCAGTTCACAAAGGGTTAAAAGTAAAAAAAACACACAGACACACTTATTTAAAAATATTTTTATAAAAAAATAAATAAATGTTTTTTAATATTTTTTTTTAATACTTACCTCCGATCCATCCATGTGTCCCACGCTGATCACTTAGGCTTCTGCTCTCCTGCTGCTGCTGGAAGCCTTTTATACCTACTGGGTTACAGGTAAGAAAGGGTTAATTTAAAAAAAAAAAATGACATAGGGTCCCCCCTCGAAGGGAGGGGGACCCCATTTTTTTTGGGGATTTTTAAGGGTTAAAACCCTTAAAAATCCAAAAAAAAAATGGCGTGAGGTCCCCCCTACCCAGCGTAACCAGCCTGTGACCAGCTATGGGGGCTTGTAGAACAGGGCGCAGGGGCCAGCTTTAGTGGCCCCTGGCCCTGCGGCTACAAGCAGCCATAGCCTAGGGCCACGGCTCTTCTGCCCCCCCCCTGGGCTTTGGGGAGGCAGGTAATTTGGGGGGCCAGGGGTTAATGGCAAGCCACCCGCTAGCGCAGGTGACTTGCCAGACCCCCGAGCCCTGTGAACTGGTATAAGGGGTCACATGGACCCCTTACCAGTTCACAAAGGGTTAAAGTAAAAAAAAAGACAAGACACTTTTTTTTTTAAACACTTTATTAAAAAAAAAAAACTTTTTTTACTTTACTCACCTCCGATCTTCATTTCCTGTGTCCCGCGGCGATCTGCTGTCAGTGACGGCTGGGCAGAGGAGGGGGGAGGCAGGCGATCGGAGGATCGCCTACCTCCCTCCTCCTCTGTCCAGCCGTCACCGGCATCTGAAGGCTGAACTGCCGGGTGCCCCGATGACACCCGGCGGTGACGTCATCGGCCCCGCCCCCGGAGGGGCGGGGCCAGAATCCAAGATGGCGGCCGCCATCGAAGGAGGTAAAGGGAGGAGGGCTGTTATGCCCTCCTCCAGAAGACGGAAGACCCTGGGGGGGGGGGTGATCGGAGCCCCCCCCCATGAAGAGGAGAGGCGGCGGGAGCTGGCGGGAGCGGAGGTGAGTAAATGTCATTTTTTTTTTTTTTGCAGGCAAATGCCGGCGGCTGCTGAAACGGGGGGGGGGGCACCCTATTCCGGGCCCTCCCCTGCAGCCGGAGGACCCCCAATCGCCGATCGGAGCCCCTCTGGCTGAAGAGGAGACCCGGATGAATCAAACAAGGGGTCAGGTAAGTGATATTTTTTTATACTTTTTATTTTATTTATGGGGAAAGTCAGGCACGTAAATTTTACGTGGCTGGCGTTTAACGGTTGGAGAGGCAGCCACGTAAAATTTACGTGGCTGGCAACAGAAGGGTTAAGGGAAAAAAGGGTGCCGAGAACATATCAGGAAGAAAGGAGGGATGCAATATACCAAGCTGGGCAACAGAGGGGCCATGGTTTCCTTTAGCAGAGGAGCTGGCCAAATATGCCAACCCAGGAAATGAGGTATGGGATGATACAGTTACAAGCCATTTTCAAAAATTTCTTCTTGAAATGTCATTTATAAATAAGGCAGCAAGAAAGATTGTGGCTTCTTTGGGCTGGGTTTTTGTGCATGCTCTCTATACAGAGGCAGACAAAAGAAAGAGAGCAGAGGGGGAGGTGCAGGCTTTAAGGGATCAGCTTACTGTAGCTTCTGAGTGCATCAAAACTGCTACGAGTAGAGCAGAGGAATTGGAAGACAAACTCCAGATGAGTAAGTCTATCAATGCTATAAGAAATAAGAGAGTTCAAAAGCCTGTTAAGAAAGAAAGAGTAAGGAAGATTACTGTACCCTCTGATAGTGATAGTGACTCAACCCCTAGCGACAGTGAGGAAGAAATAGTGGTAGAGTTTACTGATGAGGATATAAAGCCTAAAAAATGTGCTAGGCCCCTTATTACTAAACATAGGAAAAGACAGCATGACCGGGAAGACATGGCTGACGGTGAAGTACATTACCGCAACCCCAAAGACATTGAGGTTGAGGAGTTGCGGGAATATACTCAGACTGAATTGACTGACTTAGCAAAACAATATCGACAGAAACCTGGGGAACCTCTAATGAGTTGGGTTTTGCGACTGTGGGATGAGGGAGCCGACAGTATTGTTTTGTCAGGTAAAGAAGCCGTGGCCATGGGTGTATTGACCCATGACCCACAACTGCGCCAGGCAATGCGCAAAGCACGAGACTTTACAGTGAATTTTTCACTGTTAGATCTTGTGAGAGATGGGATAGTCCGGGTATATGCTGATCCCAGGGATCTGGAAAACACCTACCCCTGGAGCAATATAACTGAGGGTGCCTCCAGATTAAGGGAAATGGGTTGTATAACTGGACTAAGCCATATTCGTGATTGGATGGGGCCTGATATGGAACCTTTTACAGCCAGTCTGCGCTCTAAACTAATGAAATTCGCCCCTGGTAACCTTAAAGCCCCATTGTTGTCATTATTAGGAGGTTTAGGATCACGGGGTAGAATTCATGATGCTACAGCTCTCCTCTGTGAATTGGGAGAATTAGAGGGGGGAGGCAGGACAAAGCCTGTTAGGTCCATAGACGAAATAAGGCCTAAGCGATCAGATAAAAGGAAGCAAAGGGTAATGGAAAGGAAAAAGGTGGTGAAGGGTGGGGAGCCTGGAAATAAGGGAAAAAACAGGATAGTTATCACAAAGAGACAAATGTGGGTGGATTTGTTAAAGGGGGGTATACCCAGGGAGGAAATTGATGGAATTCCTACTGCAGAACTATTAAAAAGATGGAAGCAGTTAGTAGGTAACCCCACCCAACTTAGACCCATTTCTAGTGATAGCAGCCCTGGATCAGAAGAGGATGAGATTTCCCCTGTTATTTCCAAATCCCACCACAAAGACAACATTTCCTTGTACCCTGGGGCAGATTTAGAAAATCACAAGAGGAGAAACTGGGAAGTTTCTCATCCCTTGTGAAGGGAAGGTGGGTCTCCAGCAAAAGCAATGAGGGCAGTGACAGCGGGAGACCGACGCCCATATGTACCTGTCACAGTTTGCCCCACTCATGTCATGGCTCTAGTAGACACTGGAGCAGAAGTCACCCTCTTGCAGGGGAATCCTTCCAATCACAAGGGAGAAATCATTTATGTAGAAGGACTGGGAGGGCAGACAACACCAGCAGTCCGAACGAGAGTAAAACTGGCAATTGGTAAAGGGCCGGGTTTCTGGGCAAATGTGTTGGTTTCTGACCTAGAAGAGAACATCCTTGGTATAGATGTACTTTTAGGTCAGTCTGTTGAAACTGAATTGGGCAAATTCACTTTTGGCTATCAACACAAACCCTATCTGATGAGGGCAGTGAAGGCCGTAGTAAGAGGGCATGCGAAATGGACCCCTGTCTACATCCCCCCACCAGAGAAACCGGTATGCTTTAAGCAGTACAAGCTGCCAGGAGGTCACACACAGATTGGAGAAACCATCCAAGAACTGTTACGGGTAGGAATCATTAGACCAGCTGTAAGTCCTTTCAATGCTCCAGTGTTCCCAGTAAAGAAGCCAGACGGCTCCTGGAGGATGACTGTGGACTAAAGTGACTCCTCCGTTGGCAGCAGCCGTACCTGATATGATCTCCATAGTCGAAAGAATTGCTAAAGAGACTGGAGAATATCACGCCACGATCGATCTCTCTAATGCCTTTTTCTCTATCCCAATAGACTCAGAAAGTCAAGACCAGTTTTCTTTCTGCTGGGATGGCCTCCAGTACACCTTCAAAGTCGTCCCCCAAGGTTACAGGCACTCAGCTACCATCTGCCACGGATTAGTGGCCCGAGATTTGAAGATGATGAACCTGAAAGTTGCAGTATTTCACTATATTGATGACATCATGATCTCTGGAACAAAGGAAAACGTGACTGCCGCTTTGCCTTTGCTGATGCAGCATATGGAAGCCCGAGGGTGGGCTATTAACAAGGACAAAATTCAGGGACCTGCCACTGAGGTTAAGTTTCTAGGGATCATGTGGACCGGCCCAACAAGAAGAATTCCTGAGAAAGTCGTGCAGACTATTCAAGGACTGTCTCCCCCTAACACCAAGAATGAGGCGCAGAGGTTCATTGGAGTTGTGGGGTTCTGGAGGTCATTTATCCCACACCTTGGACTGATTCTCAGACCCATCTACAATGTAACGAGGAAAAAGACTGATTTCTCATGGGGTCCTGAACAGCAAACTGCCTTTCTCGCTGCTAAAGAAGCTATTTTGAAGCACCAAGGGCTAGGGCCTGTGAGACCAGGCGTGCCATTTCAGTTGGATGTAGTGGAGGAGAACAGCGTGATTTCCTGGAGCTTGTGGCAACCCAATGAAAAGAGAGGACAGCGTGCCATACCCATCAGATTTTGGTCCAAACAATTAAATGGGGCACAGAGAAGATATACGCCCTTGGAAAAGTACCTGCTTGGGGCATACATGGCACTTCTACATGTAGAGCCCATTACTGGTAGAGACCCAGTCACCATCCACACTGCACTGCCCATCGCAGGGTGGGTGCGAGATAATGGACTGACCACAAGGACAACTGTAGCCCAAAACCAGACATTGATGAAGTGGAAATGGTATCTTCAGGAGAGAGGGGGAATTGCAGCTGGGGATGTCAGAGAAATCTCCAGACAGTTGGCTGGGCTTGTCACTTTTACCAGCACCAAGTCACAAGAAGAAGTTCCCGTCCTAAAGACTTCTCCTATCCAGGAAGCTCCATCCTTTGAATCCCTGTCAGTGGACCAAAGAGAGTCAGCATGGTTCACTGATGGTTCTGCCACAATCAACTCATCAGGGCGTCAGTGGGTCGCAGCCGCATACAACCCAAGCTCTGACACAGTCCTTCAGGAGACAGGTATTGGAGGATCAAGCCAGTATGCAGAGCTAAAAGCAGTATTAATGACTTTGCAAGAAGATCCTTCACCCAGCATTAACATCTAAACTGACAGCTGGGCAGTTTTTAAGGGACTCACGGCCTGGATGCCCACATGGAAATCAAACGACTGGAAAATCCATGGAAAAGTTGTGTGGGGAGGCCAAGACCTGTGGGAGTACATTTGGGAACAAGCCCACTCCCGCACCATAAGGGTGGGCCATGTTGATGCACACATGCCCTTAGTACCGGATTTTGACAATTTTAATCAGGTGGCAGATGAGATTTCGAAGGCGGCCTTGGTTAAAGAGACTGATCCTGTTGCAATGAACTTGGCTAGGTGGGCCCACAAACAGTCAGGGCATTTGGGTCAGAAAGTCACATATGAATGGGCTCGACAGAGAGGCCTGCCGATAAACATGGACATGATAAAGACTATGATAGAGAATTGCACCGTATGTGGAGAAGTTCAACAGTGGCCATTACAAAAACATTCCACCGGATCCATAAAAAGAGGAACTAGGCCTGCAGAGATTTGGCAGGTGGATTTTATTGGCCCCCTTCCGCGAGGGAGCAATGGACTTCGTTATTGTTGCACTTCTCAGGACTTTTACTCGTCCATCCTTGCAAAAGAGCAGATCAAGCTTCAACCCTTCAGATGCTCCAGAAACTGACATTAGCCTATGGGGTTCCAAAAGAAGTTCAGAGCGATCAAGGGACGCACTTCACTGGAAGAACTGTTCAAGAATGGGCCAAAGATTCGGGGGTGTACTGGATGTGCCATGTCCCATACCATCCGCAGGCAGCTGGTTTGATTGAAAGATACAATGGGTTGTTAAAGGAGCAGATATGCAAACTCACACCTACACACACACTGAGGGGGTGGGATCGTGTCCTTACACAGGCTGTAGTGTTAGTGAATTCTAGGCCAATAGCCAAAAGTACCCCCTATGAAAAGATGGTGGGAGCAGATCTGCAGGTTCCGGGTTTAGAGTGCAGACTCCAATACACAAATGAAGTTCCACAAAAGATAGGGCCCAATAGATTCATGGTCATGGCTTCACACGACATTGAAACTTTGATAGACTTGACGACAGTTGACACCTATTTGGGAATTAGGGGCAATTTAGCAGAAAAATTTGAGGTTGTTTTCGCCCTAGACCCTATTCTGGAAGAGGAAGGCTGGGAGGCCGACTGGTTAATTGATACTTCCCAGTCTGAGTGGATGGTGAAACTGTATAATCCCAAACCTTTAAAAATACATAGCAAAACTCCGCTTGGTAGCATTGGTGTATTTCCTATCCTTCCTATTGATGTTATCTGGGAGGATAGTAAATGGGTACAGGTTGGAGGCAAAGTGCTAGTTAGAGACCCAGGCAAAAGACCAGTAAAGGGTGAGATTGTAGCTGAAGGACCTGGATCTACTGTTTTTGTACTTTTACAAGGAACAGATAATCCGCTTTGTTTTCCGCTCCACAGATTATCACCCATTTGAGAGGCCGTCCAGAAGACCACCCCTGAACGAGAGAAGATCAGAGCAAGAAGAAAGTACCCCTGCGAGCTTATAGAGACAAATGGACTGTTTTGATCAACAGACTTTACAATTTAGGTTTTGTGGTTTAGTGGGTATGCCATTTATTTCCACCAGATGCAAGGTTACAAACATTTTTACATAATATCCAGATCAACAGGGTGGATTGTAGTGCTACAGACACATTATGGGTTTGATCTGCTATAAATGTATAAATTGTTTGAGTTGGAATGTTACAAAATGGCTGAAGACTGTTTCCAAGATGGCTGAAACCATGCGGCTTGTCTTCCTATGGGTATATGTGTAGATTTCCCATTGGTTAATAAGATAGCATTCACCCATTGGACAATTTTGGAGACATGTGATTGGTCAAGAGGGGCGGTCCTATTGCCGGAGAAAAGGAATTGCAAGGAGGATTTCTCTCTTTTCCCTCTCACACCCAAACCGGAGACACATGATGGACCTTCTGCTGTTGTTTGGAAACTGAAGACCCAAGTGACCTTGGAATCGGAACCAGCTTAACTAAGATAAGTTTGTTGAACTATTGTTAAGCTACTGAATTGCATTTTTGTAACTATATTGGCTTTTATTGCATTATTTTCCTTTTTCTCAATAGAAACTATTGTTCTCGGAAACTAGTTAAACCTGTTTTTCCTTTGTCTGGGGTCTGTGTCTGATTGCTTGTGTAGTGATAGTTATCTGTGGATGCAATTATCCTCAAAACTCACTGTTTTTCAGTGAACTCTTAGACAACAAGGCGTAATTGTTGATATATATATATATATATATATATATATATATTTGAGCTCTTAAGTTGCTTTATATATTTTGAGGGCTGCAGGTATACAAATATATTTTTGTAAATTTTAGATAAATTACGCCTAAGCAAGACAGCCTGTTGCAGCCTGCTTAGACACTTTTACTGTGCATGTATACTGATCTCAAGTCTGCTGTGGGGGCATCCCATTTTGTAACATCCCATTAGCCTCTGTATTTCCTCTAAGCTGCACACTTATTTAAAGTAATTTGGCCTGTTGCAGCCTGCTTAGACACTTTTTCTGTGCATATATACTGTTCTAAAGCCTGCTTGGGGGTATCCCATTCTGTAACATCCCATTAGCCTCTGTATTTCCTCTAAGCTGCACACTAATTTAAAGTAATTTGGCCTGTTGCAGCCTGCTTAGACACTTTTCCTGTGCATATATACTGATCTCAGGTCTGCTGTGGGGGCATCCCATTCTGTAACATCCCATTAGCCTCTGTATTTCCTCTAAGCTGCACACTTATTTAAAGTAATTTGGCCTGTTGCAGCCTGCTTAGACACTTTTTCTGTGCATATATACTGTTCTAAAGCCTGCTTGGGGGTATCCCATTCTGTAACATCCCATTAGCCTCTGTATTTCCTCTAAGCTGCACACTTTTTTCAAGTAATTTGGCCTGTTGCAGCCTGCTTAGACACTTTCTGTGCACATATACTGATCTCAAGTCTGCTGTGGGGGTATCCCATTCTGTAACATCCCATTAGCCTCTGTATTTCCTCTAAGCTGCACACTTATTTCAAGTAATTTGGCCTGTTGCAGCCTGCTTAGACACCTTTTCTGTGCATATATACTGTTCTAAAACCTGCTTGGGGGTATCCCATTCTGTAACATCCCATTAGCCTCTGTGTTTCCTCTAAGCTGCACACTTATTTCAAGTAATTTGGCCTGTTGCAGCCTGCTTAGACACTTTTTCTGTGCATATATACTGATCTCAGGTCTGCTGTGGGGGCATCCCATTCTGTAACATCCCATTAGCCTCTGTATTTCCTCTAAGCTGCACACTTATTTAAAGTAATTTGTCCTGTTGCAGCCTGCTTAGACACTTTTTATGTGCATATATACTGATCTCAGGTCTGCTGTGGGGGCATCCCATTCTGTAACATCCCATTAGCCTCTGTATTTCCTCTAAGCTGCACACTTATTTAAAGTAATTTGGCCTGTTGCAGCCTGCTTAGACACTTTTTCTGTGCATATATACTGTTCTAAAGCCTGCTTGGGGGTATCCCATTCTGTAACATCCCATTAGCCTCTGTATTTCCTCTAAGCTGCACACTTATTTCAAGTAATTTGGCCTGTTGCAGCCTGCTTAGACACTTTTTCTGTGCATATATAGTGATCTCAGGTCTGCTGTGGGGGCATCCCATTTTGTAACATCCCATTAGCCTCTGTATTTCCTCTAAGCTGCACACTTATTTCAAGTAATTTGGCCTGTTGCAGCCTGCTTAGACACTTTTTCTGTGCATATATACTGTTCTAAAGCCTGCTTGGGGGTATCCTATTCTGTAACATCCTATTAGCCTCTGTATCTCCTCTAAGCTGCACACTTATTTCAAGTAATTTGGCCTGTTGCAACCTGCTTAGACACTTTTTCTGTGCATATATACTGATCTCAGGTCTGCTGTGGGGGCATCCCATTCTGTAACATCCCATTAGCCTCTGTATTTCCTCTAAGCTGCACACTTATTTAAAGTAATTTGGCCTGTTGCAGCCTGCTTAGACACTTTTTCTGTGCATATATACTGTTCTAAAGCCTGCTTGGGGGTGTCCCATTCTGTAACATCCCATTAGCCTCTGTATTTCCTCTAAGCTGCACACTTATTTAAAGTAATTTGGCCTGTTGCAGCCTGCTTAGACACTTTTACTGTGCATATATATTGATCTCAGGTCTGCTGTGGGGGCATCCCATTTTGTAACATCCCATTTGCCTCTGTATTTCCTCTAAGCTGCACACTAATTTAAAGTAATTTGGCCTGTTGCAGCCTGCTTAGACACTTTTACTGTGCATATATACTGATCTCAAGTCTGCTGTGGGGGCATCCCATTTTGTAACATCCCATTAGCCTCTGTATTTCCTCTAAGCTGCACACTTATTTAAAGTAATTTGGCCTGTTGCAGCCTGCTTAGACACTTTTTCTGTGCATATATACTGTTCTAAAGCCTGCTTGGGGGTATCCCATTCTGTAACATCCCATTAGCCTCTGTATTTCCTCTAAGCTGCACACTAAAGTAATTTGGCCTGTTGCAGCCTGCTTAGACACTTTTACTGTGCATATATACTGATCTCAAGTCTGCTATGGGGGCATCCCATTTTGTAACATCCCATTAGCCTCTGTATTTCCTCTAAGCTGCACACTTATTTAAAGTAATTTGGCCTGTTGCAGCCTGCTTAGACACTTTTTCTGTGCATATATACTGTTCTAAAGCCTGCTTGGGGGTATCCCATTCTGTAACATCCCATTAGCCTCTGTATTTCCTCTAAGCTGCACACTAATTTAAAGTAATTTGGCCTGTTGCAGCCTGCTTAGACACTTTTACTGTGCATATATACTGATCTCAAGTCTGCTGTGGGGGCATCCCATTTTGTAACATCCCATTAGCCTCTGTATTTCCTCTAAGCTGCACACTAATTTAAAGTAATTTGGCCTGTTGCAGCCTGCTTAGACACTTTTTCTGTGCATATATACTGATCTCAGGTCTGCTGTGGGGGTATCCCATTCTGTAACATCCCATTAGCCTCTGTATTTCCTCTAAGCTGCACACCTATTTAAAGTAATTTGGCCTGTTGCAGCCTGCTTAGACACTTTTTCTGTGCATATATACTGTTCTAAAGCCTGCTTGGGGGTATCCCATTCTGTAACATCCCATTAGCCTCTGTATTTCCTCTAAGCTGCACACTTATTTCAAGTAATTTGGCCTGTTGCAGCCGGCTTAGACACTTTTTCTGTGCATATATACTGTTCTAAAGCCTGCTTTGGAGTATCCCATTCTGTAACATCCCATTAGCCTCTGTATTTCCTCTAAGCTGCACACTAATTTAAAGTAATTTGGCCTGTTGCAGCCTGCTTAGACACTTTTTCTGTGCACATATACTGATCTCAAGTCTGCTGTGGGGGTATCCCATTCTGTAACATCCCATTAGCCTCTGTATTTCCTCTAAGCTGCACACTTATTTCAAGTAATTTGGCCTGTTGCAGCCTGCTTAGACACTTTTTCTGTGCATATATACTGTTCTAAAGCCTGCTTGGGGGTATCCCATTC
Source organism: Gastrophryne carolinensis (assembly GCA_027917425.1). Classification (NCBI taxonomy): domain Eukaryota; kingdom Metazoa; phylum Chordata; class Amphibia; order Anura; family Microhylidae; genus Gastrophryne; species Gastrophryne carolinensis. The sequence continues at coordinate 491,173,456 of CM051235.1, forward strand.
TGTAACATCCTATTAGCCTCTGTATTTCCTCTAAGCTGCACACTAATTTAAAGTAATTTGGCCTGGTGCAGCCTGCTTAGACACTTTTTCTGTGCATATATACTGATCTCAGGTCTGCTGTGGGGGTATCCCATTCTGTAACATCCCATTAGCCTCTGTATTTCCTCTAAGCTGCACACCTATTTAAAGTAATTTGGCCTGTTGCAGCCTGCTTAGACACTTTTTCTGTGCATATATACTGTTCTAAAGCCTGCTTGGGGGTATCCCATTCTGTAACATCCTATTAGCCTCTGTATTTCCTCTAAGCTGCACACTAATTTAAAGTAATTTGGCCTGTTGCAGCCTGCTTAGACACTTTTTCTGTGCACATATACTGATCTCAAGTCTGCTGTGGGGGTATCCCATTCTGTAACATCCCATTAGCCTCTGTATTTCCTCTAAGCTGCACACTTATTTCAAGTAATTTGGCCTGTTGAAGCCTGCTTAGACACTTTTTCTGTGTATATATACTGTTCTAAAGCCTGCTTGGGGGTATCCCATTCTGTAACATCCCATTAGCCTCTGTATTTCCTCTAAGCTGCACACTTATTTCAAGTAATTTGGCCTGTTGCAGCCTGCTTAGACACTTTTTCTGTGCATATATACTGATCTCAGGTCTGCTGTGGGGGCATCCCATTTTGTAACATCCCATTAGCCTCTGTATTTCCTCTAAGCTGCACACTTATTTAAAGTAATTTGGCCTGTTGCAGCCTGCTTAGACACTTTTTCTGTGCATATATACTGTTCTAAAGCCTGCTTGGGGGTATCCCATTCTGTAACATCCTATTAGCCTCTGTATTTCCTCTAAGCTGCACACTAATTTAAAGTAATTTGGCCTGTTGCAGCCTGCTTAGACACTTTTTCTGTGCATATATACTGATCTCAGGTCTGCTGTGGGGGTATCCCATTCTGTAACATCCCATTAGCCTCTGTATTTCCTCTAAGCTGCACACCTATTTAAAGTAATTTGGCCTGTTGCAGCCTGCTTAGACACTTTTTCTGTGCATATATACTGTTCTAAAGCCTGCTTGGGGGTATCCCATTCTGTAACATCCCATTAGCCTCTGTATTTCCTCTAAGCTGCACACTTATTTCAAGTAATTTGGCCTGTTGCAGCCGGCTTAGACATTTCTTCTGTGCATATATACTGTTCTAAAGCCTGCTTTGGGGTATCCCATTCTGTAACATCCCATTAGCCTCTGTATTTCCTCTAAGCTGCACACTAATTTAAAGTAATTTGGCCTGTTGCAGCCTGCTTAGACACTTTTTCTGTGCACATATACTGATCTCAAGTCTGCTGTGGGGGTATCCCATTCTGTAACATCCCATTAGCCTCTGTATTTCCTCTAAGCTGCACACTTATTTCAAGTAATTTGGCCTGTTGCAGCCTGCTTAGACACTTTTTCTGTGTATATATACTGTTCTAAAGCCTGCTTGGGGGTATCCCATTCTGTAACATCCCATTAGCCTCTGTATTTCCTCTAAGCTGCACACTTATTTCAAGTAATTTGGCCTGTTGCAGCCTGCTTAGACACTTTTTCTGTGCATATATACTGATCTCAGGTCTGCTGTGGGGGCATCCCATTTTGTAACATCCCATTAGCCTCTGTATTTCCTCTAAGCTGCACACTTATTTAAAGTAATTTGGCCTGTTGCAGCCTGCTTAGACACTTTTTCTGTGCATATATACTGTTCTAAAGCCTGCTTGGGGGTATCCCATTCTGTAACATCCTATTAGCCTCTGTATTTCCTCTAAGCTGCACACTTATTTAAAGTAATTTTGCCTGGTGCAGCCTGCTTAGACACTTTTTCTGTGCATATATACTGTTCTAAAGCCTGCTTGGGGGTATCCCATTCTGTAACATCCCATTAGCCTCTGTATTTCCTCTAAGCTGCACACTTATTTAAAGTAATTTGGCCTGTTGCAGCCTGCTTAGACACTTTTACTGTGCATATATATTGATCTCAGGTCTGCTGTGGGGGCATCCCATTTTGTAACATCCTATTAGCCTCTGTATTTCCTCTAAGCTGCACACTAATTTAAAGTAATTTGGCCTGTTGCAGCCTGCTTAGACACTTTTACTGTGCATATATACTGATCTCAAGTCTGCTGTGGGGGCATCCCATTTTGTAACATCCCATTAGCCTCTGTATTTCCTCTAAGCTGCACACTTATTTAAAGTAATTTGGCCTGTTGCAGCCTGCTTAGACACTTTTTCTGTGAATATATACTGATCTCAGGTCTGCTGTGGGGATATCCCATTCTGTAACATCCCATTAGCCTCTGTATTTCCTCTAAGCTGCACACCTATTTAAAGTAATTTGGCCTGTTGCAGCCTGCTTAGACACTTTTTCTGTGCATATATACTGTTCTAAAGCCTGCTTGGGGGTATCCCATTCTGTAACATCCTATTAGCCTCTGTATTTCCTCTAAGCTGCACACTAATTTAAAGTAATTTGGCCTGTTGCAGCCTGCTTAGACACTTTTTCTGTGCACATATACTGATCTCAAGTCTGCTGTGGGGGTATCCCATTCTGTAACATCCCATTAGCCTCTGTATTTCCTCTAAGCTGCACACTTATTTCAAGTAATTTGGCCTGTTGAAGCCTGCTTAGACACTTTTTCTGTGTATATATACTGTTCTAAAGCCTGCTTGGGGGTATCCCATTCTGTAACATCCCATTAGCCTCTGTATTTCCTCTAAGCTGCACACTTATTTCAAGTAATTTGGCCTGTTGCAGCCTGCTTAGACACTTTTTCTGTGCATATATACTGATCTCAGGTCTGCTGTGGGGGCATCCCATTTTGTAACATCCCATTAGCCTCTGTATTTCCTCTAAGCTGCACACTTATTTAAAGTAATTTGGCCTGTTGCAGCCTGCTTAGACACTTTTTCTGTGCATATATACTGTTCTAAAGCCTGCTTGGGGGTATCCCATTCTGTAACATCCTATTAGCCTCTGTATTTCCTCTAAGCTGCACACTAATTTAAAGTAATTTGGCCTGTTGCAGCCTGCTTAGACACTTTTTCTGTGCATATATACTGATCTCAGGTCTGCTGTGGGGGTATCCCATTCTGTAACATCCCATTAGCCTCTGTATTTCCTCTAAGCTGCACACCTATTTAAAGTAATTTGGCCTGTTGCAGCCTGCTTAGACACTTTTTCTGTGCATATATACTGTTCTAAAGCCTGCTTGGGGGTATCCCATTCTGTAACATCCCATTAGCCTCTGTATTTCCTCTAAGCTGCACACTTATTTCAAGTAATTTGGCCTGTTGCAGCCGGCTTAGACATTTCTTCTGTGCATATATACTGTTCTAAAGCCTGCTTTGGGGTATCCCATTCTGTAACATCCCATTAGCCTCTGTATTTCCTCTAAGCTGCACACTAATTTAAAGTAATTTGGCCTGTTGCAGCCTGCTTAGACACTTTTTCTGTGCATATATGCTGATCTCAGGTCTGCTGTGGGGGCATCCCATTTTGTAACATCCCATTAGCCTCTGTATTTCCTCTAAGCTGCACACTTATTTAAAGTAATTTGGCCTGTTGCAGCCTGCTTAGACACTTTTTCTGTGCATATATACTGTTCTAAAGCCTGCTTGGGGGTATCCCATTCTGTAACATCCTATTAGCCTCTGTATTTCCTCTAAGCTGCACACTTATTTAAAGTAATTTTGCCTGGTGCAGCCTGCTTAGACACTTTTTCTGTGCATATATACTGTTCTAAAGCCTGCTTGGGGGTATCCCATTCTGTAACATCCCATTAGCCTCTGTATTTCCTCTAAGCTGCACACTTATTTAAAGTAATTTGGCCTGTTGCAGCCTGCTTAGACACTTTTACTGTGCATATATATTGATCTCAGGTCTGCTGTGGGGGCATCCCATTTTGTAACATCCTATTAGCCTCTGTATTTCCTCTAAGCTGCACACTAATTTAAAGTAATTTGGCCTGTTGCAGCCTGCTTGGACACTTTTACTGTGCATATATACTGATCTCAAGTCTGCTGTGGGGGCATCCCATTTTGTAACATCCCATTAGCCTCTGTATTTCCTCTAAGCTGCACACTTATTTAAAGTAATTTGGCCTGTTGCAGCCTGCTTAGACACTTTTTCTGTGAATATATACTGATCTCAGGTCTGCTGTGGGGATATCCCATTCTGTAACATCCCATTAGCCTCTGTATTTCCTCTAAGCTGCACACCTATTTAAAGTAATTTGGCCTGTTGCAGCCTGCTTAGACACTTTTTCTGTGCATATATACTGTTCTAAAGCCTGCTTGGGGGTATCCCATTCTGTAACATCCCATTAGCCTCTGTATTTCCTCTAAGCTGCACACTTATTTCAAGTAATTTGGCCTGTTGCAGCCGGCTTAGACACTTTTTCTGTGCATATATACTGTTCTAAAGCCTGCTTGGGGGTATCCCATTCTGTAACATCCCATTAGCCTCTGCATTTCCTCTAAGCTGCACACTAATTTAAAGTAATTTGGCCTATTGCAGCCTGCTTAGACACTTTTTCTGTGCACATATACTGATCTCAAGTCTGCTGTGGGGGTATCCCATTCTGTAACATCCCATTAGCCTCTGTATTTCCTCTAAGCTGCACACTTATTTCAAGTAATTTGGCCTGTTGCAGCCTGCTTAGACACTTTTTCTGTGCATATATACTGTTCTAAAGCCTGCTTGGGGGTATCCCATTCTGTAACATCCCATTAGCCTCTGTATATCCTCTAAGCTGCACACTTATTTCAAGTAATTTGGCCTGTTGCAGCCTGCTTAGACACTTTTTCTGTGCATATATACTGATCTCAGGTCTGCTGTGGGGGCATCCCATTTTGTAACATCCCATTAGCCTCTGTATTTCCTCTAAGCTGCACACTTATTTCAAGTAATTTGGCCTGTTGCAGCCTGCTTAGACACTTTTTCTGTGCATATATACTGTTCTAAAGCCTGCTTGGGGGTATCCCATTCTGTAACATCCTATTAGCCTCTGTATTTCCTCTAAGCTGCACACTTATTTAAAGTAATTTTGCCTGGTGCAGCCTGCTTAGACACTTTTTCTGTGCATATATACTGTTCTAAAGCCTGCTTGGGGGTATCCCATTCTGTAACATCCCATTAGCCTCTGTATTTCCTCTAAGCTGCACACTTATTTAAAGTAATTTGGCCTGTTGCAGCCTGCTTAGACACTTTTACTGTGCATATATACTGATCTCAAGTCTGCTGTGGGGGCATCCCATTTTGTAACATCCCATTAGCCTCTGTATTTCCTCTAAGCTGCACACTTATTTAAAGTAATTTGGCCTGTTGCCGCCTGCTTAGACACTTTTTCTGTGCATATATACTGTTCTAAAGCCTGCTTGGGGGTATCCCATTCTGTAACATCCCATTAGCCTCTGTATTTCCTCTAAGCTGCACACTAATTTAAAGTAATTTGGCCTGTTGCAGCCTGCTTAGACACTTTTACTGTGCATATATACTGATCTCAGGTCTGCTGTGGGGGCATCCCATTTTGTAACATCCCATTAGCCTCTGTATTTCCTCTAAGCTGCACACTTATTTAAAGAAATTTGGCCTGTTGCAGCCTGCTTAGACACTTTTTCTGTGCATATATACTGTTCTAAAGCCTGCTTGGGGGTATCCCATTCTGTAACATCCCATTAGCCTCTGTATTTCCTCTAAGCTGCACACTAATTTAAAGTAATTTGGCCTGTTGCAGCCTGCTTGGACACTTTTACTGTGCATATATACTGATCTCAAGTCTGCTGTGGGGGCATCCCATTTTGTAACATCCCATTAGCCTCTGTATTTCCTCTAAGCTGCACACTAATTTAAAGTAATTTGGCCTGTTGCAGCCTGCTTAGACACTTTTACTGTGCATATATACTGATCTCAAGTCTGCTGTGGGGGTATCCCATTCTGTAACATCCCATTAGCCTCTGTATTTCCTCTAAGCTGCACACTTATTTAAAGTAATTTGTCCTGTTGCCGCCTGCTTAGACACTTTTTCTGTGCATATATACTGTTCTAAAGCCTGCTTGGGGGTATCCCATTCTGTAACATCCCATTAGCCTCTGTATTTCCTTTAAGCTGCACACTAATTTAAAGTAATTTGGCCTGTTGCAGCCTGCTTAGACACTTTTTCTGTGCATATATACTGTTCTAAAGCCTGCTTGGGGGTATCCCATTCTGTAACATCCCATTAGCCTCTGTATTTCCTCTAAGATGCACACTTATTTAAAGTAAATTTGGCCTGTTGCCGCCTGCTTAGACACTTTTTCTGTGCATATATACTGATCTCAAGTCTGCTGTGGGGGTATCCCATTCTGTAACATCCCATTAGCCTCAGTATTTCCTCTTAGCTGCACACTTATTTAAAGTAATTTGTCCTGTTGCCGCCTGCTTAGACACTTTTTCTGTGCATATATACTGATCTCAAGTCTGCTGTGGGGGCATCCCATTCTGTAACATCCCATTAGCCTCTGTATTTCCTCTAAGCTGCTCACTAATTTAAAGTAATTTGGCCTGTTGCAGCCTGCTTAGACACTTTTACTGTGCATATATACTGATCTCAAGTCTGCTGTGGGGGCATCCCATTTTGTAACATCCCATTAGCCTCTGTATTTCCTCTAAGCTGCACACTTATTTAAAGAAATTTGGCCTGTTGCAGCCTGCTTAGACACTTTTACTGTGCATATATACTGATCTCAAGTCTGCTGTGGGGGTATCCCATTCTGTAACATCCCATTAGCCTCTGTATTTCCTCTAAGCTGCACACTTATTTAAAGTAATTTGGCCTGTTTCAGCCTGCTTAGACACTTTTCCTGTGCATATATACTGTTCTAAAGCCTGCTTGGGGGTATCCCATTCTGTAACATCCCATTAGCCTCTGTATTTCCTCTAAGCTGCACACTAATTTAAAGTAATTTGGCCTGTTGCAGCCTGCTTAGACACTTTTTCTGTGCACATATACTGATCTCAAGTCTGCTGTGGGGGTATCCCATTCTGTAACATCCCATTAGCCTCTGTATTTCCTCTAAGCTGCACACTTATTTAAAGTAATTTGTCCTGTTGCCGCCTGCTTAGACACTTTTTCTGTGCATATATACTGTTCTAAAGCCTGCTTGGGGGTATCCCATTCTGTAACATCCCATTAGCCTCTGTATTTCCTTTAAGCTGCACACTAATTTAAAGTAATTTGGCCTGTTGCAGCCTGCTTAGACACTTTTTCTGTGCATATATACTGTTCTAAAGCCTGCTTGGGGGTATCCCATTCTGTAACATCCCATTAGCCTCTGTATTTCCTCTAAGCTGCACACTAATTTAAAGTAATTTGGCCTGTTGCAGCCTGCTTAGACACTTTTACTGTGCATATATACTGATCTCAGGTCTGCTGTGGGGGCATCCCATTTTGTAACATCCCATTAGCCTCTGTATTTCCTCTAAGCTGCACACTTATTTAAAGTAATTTGGCCTGTTGCAGCCTGCTTAGACACTTTTTCTGTGCATATATACTGTTCTAAAGCCTGCTTGGGGGTATCCCATTCTGTAACATCCCATTAGCCTCTGTATTTCCTCTAAGCTGCACACTAATTTAAAGTAATTTGGCCTGTTGCAGCCTGCTTAGACACTTTTACTGTGCATATATACTGATCTCAAGTCTGCTGTGGGGGCATCCCATTTTGTAACATCCCATTAGCCTCTGTATTTCCTCTAAGCTGCACACTAATTTAAAGTAATTTGGCCTGTTGCAGCCTGCTTAGACACTTTTACTGTGCATATATACTGATCTCAAGTCTGCTGTGGGGGTATCCCATTCTGTAACATCCCATTAGCCTCTGTATTTCCTCTAAGCTGCACACTTATTTAAAGTAATTTGTCCTGTTGCCGCCTGCTTAGACACTTTTTCTGTGCATATATACTGTTCTAAAGCCTGCTTGGGGGTATCCCATTCTGTAACATCCCATTAGCCTCTGTATTTCCTTTAAGCTGCACACTAATTTAAAGTAATTTGGCCTGTTGCAGCTTGCTTAGACACTTTTTCTGTGCATATATACTGTTCTAAAGCCTGCTTGGGGGTATCCCATTCTGTAACATCCCATTAGCCTCTGTATTTCCTCTAAGCTGCACACTTATTTAAAGTAAATTTGGCCTGTTGCCGCCTGCTTAGACACTTTTTCTGTGCATATATACTGATCTCAAGTCTGCTGTGGGGGTATCCCATTCTGTAACATCCCATTAGCCTCAGTATTTCCTCTTAGCTGCACACTTATTTAAAGTAATTTGTCCTGTTGCCGCCTGCTTAGACACTTTTTCTGTGCATATATACTGATCTCAAGTCTGCTGTGGGGGCATCCCATTCTGTAACATCCCATTAGCTTCTGTATTTCCTCTAAGCTGCTCACTAATTTAAAGTAATTTGGCCTGTTGCAGCCTGCTTAGACACTTTTACTGTGCATATATACTGATCTCAAGTCTGCTGTGGGGGCATCCCATTTTGTAACATCCCATTAGCCTCTGTATTTCCTCTAAGCTGCACACTTATTTAAAGAAATTTGGCCTGTTGCAGCCTGCTTAGACACTTTTACTGTGCATATATACTGATCTCAAGTCTGCTGTGGGGGTATCCCATTCTGTAACATCCCATTAGCCTCTGTATTTCCTCTAAGCTGCGCACTTATTTAAAGTAATTTGGCCTGTTTCAGCCTGCTTAGACACTTTTCCTGTGCATATATACTGTTCTAAAGCCTGCTTGGGGGTATCCCATTCTGTAACATCCCATTAGCCTCTGTATTTCCTCTAAGCTGCACACTAATTTAAAGTAATTTGGCCTGTTGCAGCCTGCTTAGACACTTTTTCTGTGCACATATACTGATCTCAAGTCTGCTGTGGGGGTATCCCATTCTGTAACATCCCATTAGCCTCTGTATTTCCTCTAAGCTGCACACTTATTTAAAGTAATTTGTCCTGTTGCCGCCTGCTTAGACACTTTTTCTGTGCATATATACTGTTCTAAAGCCTGCTTGGGGGTATCCCATTCTGTAACATCCCATTAGCCTCTGTATTTCCTTTAAGCTGCACACTAATTTAAAGTAATTTGGCCTGTTGCAGCCTGCTTAGACACTTTTTCTGTGCATATATACTGTTCTAAAGCCTGCTTGGGGGTATCCCATTCTGTAACATCCCATTAGCCTCTGTATTTCCTCTAAGCTGCACAGTTATTTAAAGTAATTTGGCCTGTTGCAGCCTGCTTAGACACTTTTTCTGTGCATATATACTGATCTCAAGTCTGCTGTGGGGGCATCCCATTCTGTAACATCCTATTAGCCTCTGTATTTCCTCTAAGCTGCACACTTATTTAAAGTAATTTGGCCTGTTGCAGCCTGCTTAGACACTTTTTCTGTGCACATATACTGATCTCAAGTCTGCTGTGGGGGTATCCCATTTTGTAACATCCCATTAGCCTCTGTATTTCCTCTAAGCTGCACACTTATTTAAAGTAATTTGTCCTGTTGCCGCCTGCTTAGACACTTTTTCTGTGCATATATACTGATCTCAAGTCTGCTGTGGGGGTATCCCATTCTGTAACATCCCATTAGCCTCTGTATTTCCTCTAAGCTGCACACTTATTTAAAGTAATTTGGCCTGTTGCCGCCTGCTTAGACACTTTTTCTGTGCATATATACTGATCTCAAGTCTGCTGTGGGGGTATCCCATTCTGTAACATCCCATTAGCCTCAGTATTTCCTCTAAGCTGCACACTTATTTAAAGTAATTTGTCCTGTTGCCGCCTGCTTAGACACTTTTTCTGTGCATATATACTGATCTCAAGTCTGCTGTGGGGGCATCCCATTCTGTAACATCCCATTAGCCTCTGTATTTCCTCTAAGCTGCTCACTAATTTAAAGTTGGCCTGTTGCAGCCTGCTTAGACACTTTTACTGTGCATATATACTGATCTCAAGTCTGCTGTGGGGGTATCCCATTCTGTAACATCCCATTAGCCTCTGTATTTCCTCTAAGCTGCACACTTATTTAAAGAAATTTGGCCTGTTGCAGCCTGCTTAGACACCTTTACTGTGCATATATACTGATCTCAGGTCTGTTGTGGGGGCATCCCATTTTGTAACATCCCATTAGCCTCTGTATTTCCTCTAAGCTGCACACTTATTTAAAGAAATTTGGCCTGTTGCAGGCTGCTTATCCACTGTTGCTGTGCATATATACTGTTCTAAAGCCTGCTTGGGGGTATCCCACTCTATAACATTCCATACCCCTCTTGATCTTCACTAAGCTGCACACTTATTTAAAGTAATTTGGCCTGTTGGAGCCTGCTTATCCACTGTTGCTGTGCATATATACTGTTCTAAAGCCTGCTTGGGGGTATCCCATTCTGTAACATAGCATAACCTACCTCTCTTATTTACACTAAGCAGCTCTCTTATTTAAACTAAGCAGGCCTCTTATTTACACTAAGCAGCTCTCTTATTTAAGCTAAGCAGCTCTCTTATTTAAACTAAGCAGGCCTCTTGGAGGCTGATTGTCCACTTTTGGGTGTGCATTATATTCGGTTTCATATACAGTGGGGTATCCCAATTTGTAAGATAACCTACCCCAACCATGTAAACTAAAGAGGCCTGTTGCAGCCTGAGTTTCTCTGCTTGTGTATGGTCTGCATTACAATCTGTCTCTTTCAATGACACTGCTGCCTGGGGTATCCCAATTTGTAATATAACCTACCACAACCATGTAAACTAAAGGTTACGTCCTTCCAGAAGGAAAACTTATGCCGAACACTATTTTTGTTGGGGGCATTGACCTTTGGATTGATCGGCATGAAATTAAGGATTTTTTTTCAAAGTATGGCTCTGTAAAGAAGGTCAAAATTATTTCTCATACTTGGATTAGTGTTAAAAGTTTCTGCTCAGCTTAAAATACATTACGCCACACTGGCATCCCAAGGCACATGCTATTTAACCCTATCTGTTAAACAAAAGCATTTCTCATACTTGGATTATTGTTAATACTTTTTGTTCAGCTTAAAATACATTACGCCACACTGGCATCCCAAGGCACATGCTATTTAACCCTATCTGTTAAGCAAAAGCATTTCTCATACTTGGATTAGTGTTAAAAATTTCTGCTCAGCTTAAAATACATTACGCCACACTGGCATCCCAAGGCACATGCTATTTAACCCTATCTGTTAAACAAAAGCATTTCTCATACTTGGATTATTGTTACTTTTTGTTAAGCTTAAAATATACCAGGCCACATGGGCATCCCAAGGCACATGCTATTTTAACCCTATCTGTTATGCAAAAGATTCATCCAATTTTTGGGCTCCTGCTGCCAACTCCAGTGTCTCTTTAAAGTAATGTTTGGGCTCCTGCTGCTGCTTGCAACTCCAGGGTATGATTCATCCAATTTTTGGGCTCCTGCTGCCGACTCCAGTGTCTCTTTCAAGCTATGTTTGGGTTCCTGCTGCTGCTGCTTGCAACTCCAGGGTGTCATTCAGCCAAGTTTTGGCCTCCTGATGCCAACTCCAGGATGTGTTTCAGCCAATATTTGGGCTCCTGCCGCTGCCAGCTCCAGGGTGTGTTTTTCAGGCAATATAGGGGCCCCTCATAGTGATGGCACCTCAACTCTCTGTAATTGTGCCGCTCTGCGATTCTAATAGCGATGCCTCTGATCTGCATGTCCTAATTATTTACAGTATTATTTCAGTAACCCAGCACGCATCCTATGCGTGTTACAGCAAGGCAGAATGGTTTACAACCCTATTGAGGCTCTAGGAAGCTCAGAAATAGCCATTTTTAATAGCGATTTGTCGCGAATAAATTCGAAACGATTTTTGTCGGAAAATTCGGCGAATCAGTCAAATCAAATTTTTCAAAAGTTCGCTCATCTCTAATTAAAACATTAATTTTTACCCATCATGAATTGCTTTGTGAAGATAGGAGTGGTCACCGATTTTGCTTCTTTGCTGCAGTTTAGTTCAAGGAACAGGCAGTGGGAGATGAGAAGTTCTCCCCTGTATAAGTAAAGTGCTAAGATACAGATAGTGAAAGATACAGTCAAAACCCTGGAGGATGTTTTCATGCACGGTGTATAAGTAGATCATTTTCTTGCTATATAGCATTTTTATACAGAATTTAAATAAGGATCCTAATTACAATATTACAATACTAATATATATACTAATATTATTAGTCTTGGTTCACAATAGTGCTCTTTTTGGCCATTGCAATCTATATAGCTCACAGCTGACTGAAATGTAATTGAAAGAAAAGTACTTGAGCGTGGCACCTAACTCTCCAACTGATTTCCTGGCCACTGTTGCTAGGGCAGCCCACCAGTATGTGTGCACTCATTGCTTGGATGGGTTTAATGTGAAGGAAAAATCCCAATGGTCGTAAATGTTCACATTTATTCTGAAGAATTCTGTATCTATACTTTCTAATCTTTAATATTCTTGAAATAATATCGGTATGTGTAGCCGGCGTAAAGGGGTCAGCCATTATCTTTGTGGTTCTTCAGTGTGGTAGTTCATACCTATCCTGAAGTTGTGCTACATTACCACAAGATGGCACTGTTGGATGGCTAATGGATTGTGACACTGCAGGTCTACCAAACTGTTGGCTAAAACCTAACCACATAGGAGTACAACTGAGCTGCCATTGGTTAAGGTGAGTAAGGCTAGAGAAGGTTCTTGAAGCAGTCTAAGGGAATCTATATAAGGAGGTTATGAGGAGAGTTACCTCAGAACGAGAACTATACAGTCACAGGTGTAAGAGAGAGCAGAGGAGCCACATTCATATCTAACAAGTGACCACAGGAAAGGTGAACCATTCCACCCAAGATGCTGATGGAGGAAGCTAAGACCTCAGTATTCTGCTATGGGATCAGGATGAGTGCCCACCACCTGTTGAAGTCCATTTGGATGTAATGCTGTGCTATAGGAACTGCTTATGGTACTGTTGTGGATAAAGAGTGTATGACCTGCTGTGAAGCGTAAAGTGTACCTGAAGTCCTGCTAATAAAGTAAGTGCCCTTTTTATAAAGTCGGTCTCATTTGGAGTCATTGGATGCAAGCACACATCGGGAGGTCCCCCAATCCCATTAACAAAGAACCCACTCCCCATATGCCTTAGGAGCTAAACCCCTCAGGGACCCGTATGCTACATATAGAATTGTAAACAGGAACACAAGGTAAACTTTACTGGTGACATGGTAAATATTTAACAAACACAAGTATAATACTATTTTTTGTGCATGTAAATGCTCGGAAGCAAGTCCAAGACAGGTAAGCTGTTGCTAAGGATAAAAACATGAGAGTATGGGCTCTTTACTGTCCTTACATGCACTTTAGCCCTTCTCTACTCTAATAAACACTGAAAAAATGTTTGTGTTAAAGATACATTTGAAGCAATTTCTTTATCATGATTTTATCAATAGTTATTGCCTGGAGTTCTACTTAAAAATGCAAACTTTTCTCCAGCTTGAAATCCCCAAGGTTCTGGACTTTTGTTCAGCATTTCCTTTCAATATAAACAGCAGCTGCTAAACACTGTTCAAACACAGGAGCACCAGTATGAAAGAGGCTATTCATAGGACGCAAGACACAGGTAGGGGCAAGTCTATTGTGTGGATGAATGTTTTTTTTCTTGTGGGTTGTGTTCTACACAGTGTAAGAGGCCTATTCATTATTATTGTTGCGGGCGCCACTTGAGCGCCACGTCCAAGACTCTCAGCAGGGCCCGCACCACAGCGTCAGCTTCTGGCTGACAGCGCTGTTAGCTGTAGTGTTCCAGTCCAGGCAGCATCCCCAGAGCATGGCTTATATAAGCCTATGCACTAGCGACACCTAGCGCCAGCCGAGAGCACTGCAAGCTGACAAAATTTACGAAAAAAATACCAGAAATACCTAAAATACCACTGTAGCATTCCAAGAGGTGCTCAAGAAAGGGAATTCAGGCACACAACGACTGTTGGATTGCCAATATTATATTTTTTAAGGTTTATTTTTAGTTAAAAATAGGAATTGCATTAGGGGCATTAGACAAACAGAACATAAGCCTCGATTCAGAGAGACACAAAAAAACTTCAGTTTTCGGGCCGATCTGTTTTTTTTGTGAAATGTTTCCGTACTCGTATGAGCGTACGAGCGATTCAGTGCATGCATTGAAAACCTTGTGTAAAGTTTTCGTCCGTTCGTACGGCAGATTACGAACTTTTCCGTTTCATTTCCACATGTTACAACGTAGCCTTTCGTTTTTGCCCTTTTCCCATCATATCCTCCAATGAATCCTTTACGTTTCCCGATAGATTCTGTTTCCATTTTACAAAAAATAATCGTCCAGACGGAATCCTTATGATCTTGCGCCTGCGCACTACAAACTTAACTCATTAAAGTGCTTGCCTACATATTTGCCACCCTCACTTCTACTACAATGTTTAGCTAAATCACTTAGCACTGTCCTCCATCTTCCCTTTTGGACCCTTAAAGCCCACCCAAACCACTTCTCGGTTAGGTTCTTCTTCCATTTTAGCCCCCTAAAACTTACCCAAATCACTTCTCGGTCATGTGAATATTCATCTTTAAATATTTCTGGGCCCATTAGTTTTGTGCTAATGTATTTTGTAAATGAAATGACATTTTTTTTTTGGGATGCCATCATAAAATATAAAATGTATCAAAATTTTGAAAAATTTACATTTTTGCAAATACAAAATACATAGCAATGGCAGGCCACAGAACATTATTCTTCATCTGTGGTCCTCAACGAGTTGCGCAGCTCCTGCTTCTTGCCCACCAACTGAAGGACCCTGACACTCCGTTGTGCCACTCTGGCACGTGTGGTCCCTTGTTTGCTATTTTTATTAATGGAAGGAAGAGGAAATCGGGTGACAGGTTCTGTCACCCCTGATACCCTAAACCTGTAACCCCTGGATTTTATTCCTACCAGGAGAAGAAAACTATAAGCTTGGCAGGAGTTTTATTCAGTTCGGGTGTATAAGTGACCGATTCTCTCATTAGCCAACGTGTTTATATGGGTTTTTAATATTAAATAATTATGTGATAGTGCTCCTTTAACATCTGCTTGGAGACTGGAAATTCAGATGGATTTTTATCACCACAAAGCGGAACAAAACCCAAGATTTTGACTATCATGGGTTATGTCCTGTGTCCCGGGGGCATCCGAATTGGCCCCAGCTGTGTGACATCCCCCAGATCACCCAGTAGAACTGATTTCTAGTACAATGATGCATACGCATGCTCTAGTCCTATAGGGCTGATTCTGCAAAATGAGAATTTTTTTCTTACTTTTTTTGTGAAAACATTTTTTGGGGGAGCAAGAGCAGTCGCATCCCAAGCAGCGGGCACACTCCCACCCCAGCCTATCGAAATGGCTGTGGCGGGAGCAGGCGCACAGCCCGATAATGCAGGGGATACCAATCCTTGTGGCTTATATTTCTATTCATTTCTAATATAATTATTGGACAAAAGCTCACAATTATTATATGCACTAGCCCTGCACAAAAAACTTCAAGTCTCATGCACAACCCTCAGTGATGAACAGGGGGCTGCTCCCAATCCAAAAAACATATGTAATAACTCCAGATCAAAAATGGATATAATGGGAGGCACTCCTATATCTCAAACATTCATATCTTTATTTGATATCATATACACATACAAAACATATTAAAACCATCTTAAAATACACACAACACAAGACAACATCACGTAGAGATGGGGGGGAGAAGATACACAAAGTCAGTAAGACACTGACTCCCTACCTCGACCCTATAGTATGCATAGTATGCTTGGGTATTCTGTGCTTAACCGTTTTAGATGCTTTGATTGCTGAAACTATTTCTTCTATACTAATTGGTGCTTCCAGCTTTTTACCTCTTCTGAAATTTTAAGCATCCCTGAGTCAGCTATGAAGCTATGATCTGTCTTCTAAGAGACCATGCCTCAGGATTTTGGGACTTTCCACTCCCCAAATTGTATAGAGCTTTATAGAATTCTTTGTGACCCAATTCAATGAGAACCCTTCTGCATCTGTCCAGGGCTGATTCATACATTAAGGTGCACAGTTGTCCTTAATGTATCGGACCACACTCCTTAGTGATAACACACATGAAGCTCTGAGAAGAGACCCAACCAGCGGGTACAAGATCACAGACCAAAGCTATTGACAAAGTTATGCATCAATCCTTACCTGGGGGAAGCCTTTACCCATATATATTGACTTCCTAAGATACACACAGAAAGGACTCTACTAAGGGCAATTATTGGCAAACATTCTTTTTTTTTTTAAATATATTCTTTATTTACCTTTTTCAAAATTTTACAACATACATGGAAGAAAAGGAAGACAATCCACAAGCAACATGTATACAGCAAAGTCAGGTATGTGTAAAAATAAACTATCACGTAGTTCAAAAAGGCATCATCGCAGTCAAGCCCTCTTCTCCCAAGCATCAGTTACGTTCTACCCGAGAGGGGAGTGGCGACCTCCAAGCCCAGCCCACTGACAGCTTCAGAGTGAGATCCCGAGGACGGTTGGCCTACTCATCTCTATCCGGCTGCCAGGGAGGCTCCAGTGCCGACTCCCTCCCCCCGGCAGAGCGGGACAGCACAACATCTATCAATATTTTGGGAAGCCTGATGCAGACACCTCTGCTGAGAACTAAAGGGACTAGAACTGGGGAGGGGGATAAGCGGAAATAAGTAGACCACAGGGAGAAAGGGGGGAAAGGAGGTTAGCGCCAACTATTGGCTATCCTCTAATAGCGTCTGAAAATCCTGTGAGGTCGTGAAGATAACCCAATTAGTCCACTTAAGGTGGTGATCTTCAGAGGCTTCATTCTGTGCGGCGATCAGGCCCTCGAACCTCTCAATCTCTGCCACTTTACTCAGCCACAGCGAAACACTTGGGGGAGTTGGACTCTTCCAGAGCGAAGGGATGCAGGCCTTTGCGGCGTTTACCATCTGCATAAGCACAGATCTCTGGTACCTTTTAGTGGGCAGCTCTGAGTGGTGGAGAAGGAAAAAGGTCTGACCCTGGCCCAACTTAGGGCACGACCAGAAGATATGGAGGAGATTACCTTCATCTTCACCACACCGCCAGCACAAGGGGGGGGGGGCTGCTGGGAACCATTTGTGGAGTAGAGTACTAGAATTTTATAGGTATATGACAGCACATGTTGGATAGGCCCCTTTTCCTCGCAGAGCCTCTCAAACAACGTGAGCTCTCTAAGCTGTTGGGTCTGCTGTTTCAGGGTGGATAGAAAGTGGCTAAACTGCCTTTGCTGCCAACTATTCCATCTCGGGAGATCCCTGGACTCTTGCACTTGCGTCCAGGGGCTCCCAGCCGTCTCGACTACAGAAGTGCCAAATCCTACTGACTCCCTTCCTGAGCCAGCTCTCGCTGTCCCTCCTCGCATCCCAGGAGTGAATGCTGGGTTTCCCAGGACCGGGAACAACGGAGAAAAGGCAGGTGACATATCACACCATGGGAAGTACCTGTGGCAGATTTTAAGCGATGCCCCAATAGTCGGGTGCTTCAATTCAGCGCGTAGCGCCTGTTTCGGAAGCCAGGGGAGCGAAGTAAGTGGGAGCGACGAACCAGCCTGCTCTATCTGGACCCATTGCTTATGCTGTGAGTGCCTACACCAATCTACTACCCTAGTTAGGTGCGTGGCCACATATTAGAAGTTCGGATCAGGGAGGCCTATCCCACCCTCGTCTCTTGACCTAACTAAAATCTTCCTGCTCGTTCTTGGGGTTTTACCCAGCCAGATGAATTTGGAGAAGAGTCCCCCTACTCTTTGTAGGAACGTGGTAGGGATAACCACCGGCAAGGCCTGCATTAAGTATAGGAGACGGGGGAGTATGTTCATTTTGAGGGCATTACATCTCCCGCACCATGAAAGTTTTTTGAGGGACCAAGACTCTAGATCCTTTGAGAATGCTCAGAGCAGAGAGGGGAAATTTAGAGAGTAGATTGTCTCCAAGGACCTGCCCAGCTTCGTACCAAGGTACGTAATGGATTCTGTTGCCCACTTAAAAGGGAAGGAATGTCTGAGATTCTCCTCCCTCGCCGATGATATGCAGAGATTCAGCACTTCAGATTTCTGCATATTAACCTTGTAGTTGGACAGGCTACCAAACAACTCTAGCTCCTTTACAAGGTTAGGCAGTGTCACCTCGGGGCCAGTTATGAAAAACAGCAGATCATCGGCGCATGCCGCGGCTTTGTAGTGGCCTGATGGGAGGGAGATCCCCTGTATATTGGGATTCTGTCATACTCTGCATAAAAATCGTTCCAATGACAATATGAAAATCAGTAGAGAGAAGGGGCACCCCTGCCTCGTCCCGTTCCCAATGCTGAAGGGCTCCGTTAAGCTCCATTAACCCTCACTGCAGCCGTGGGTTGCTGATATAGGCTGGCAATCCAGAACTTCATGCTGGGTCCCAGATCAACATGATCCAGGACGCTGAACATGAAGTCCCATCGCACCCTGTCAAATGCCTTTTTGGCATCGGTCACTAGTAGGATTGAGGGCAGCTAACTTTTTAGGGCAGAGTGGATAAGGTTTAACGCCTTTGTGGTGTTATCCCTAGCCTCCCTATGGGGCATGAATCCCACTTGATCCAGATGTATAACCTGGTGAAGATGGGGGGAGAGGCGATTGGCCAAAATTGTCGCGAAGAGCTTAATGTCGGCATTGAGAAGGGAGATCGGCCTAAAACTAGAGCTCAAGGTGGGGTCTTTCCCTTCCTTCGGTATCACCGAAATATGTGCACGTAGGCTGTCCATTGGGAGTGTATTATCTGCTGTCAGGGAATTGAGAACCCCAAGGAGTCTAGTTGAGAGGGCTTCCGTGAACGTCTTGTAGTGGAGCAGGGGGAAACCGTCCGGTCCTGGTGCTCTGCCATTGGCAGATCCCTTGATGACTAATGCCAGCTCGTCTGGCATGATAGGGGCTTCCAGGTCTTCCAGGATTGCCTGTGGGAACTTGGGCATTCCCGATTGCTGGATATACTCACTGATCCCCATCTGTCCGGGACCAGGGCAGTTGGGAGGGATGTTGTAAAGCGATTTGTAGTAATCCCTGAAGACCCTCACTATATCATTGTCTTTGGGCATCATGTTTCCCGCCTGGTTCCTAATTCTGGGAATGTATGTTCTGACCCTTTCCCCCCTCAGTGCCGAGGCCAAGAGACGTCCGCATTTGTCTCTTGATTCATAGAAAACTCTCCTGCTTTTTACTAGCTGGAGTTTATTTTTATCATTGTAGATCCCCTTCAGTCTCTCTCTGAGGGAGGTCAGGGCAGCTAAGTGCGTCTCTGCCAGCGACTGCTTGTGAAGGGCCTCTAATTTTCGGATTTCCCCGAGGAGGTCGCCCACTGGTTTGGCCCTCTCCTTCTTGATTCTGGCCCCATGTTGGATCAGCAACCCCCGTATTACACATTTGTGTGCTTCCCACACCATGGACAAACTTGTGTCGGGGGAGGTATTGATTGTGAAATATTCCTGGATTTTCTGTCTCACGTCTTCTTTGACTACAGGATCTTGTATAAGGGCACTATTTAATTTCCACGTCCAGGGCCGTGGTGCTGAATCTTGTGTCACTAGTTTGAGAGAGACCGAAGCGTGGTCCGATATGGTGATATTAACTATCACAGCGGCACTGACTCGCGGCAACAGATAATGCTGAATTAAAAAGAAATTCAGTCTCAAGTACATGTTATGCGGTGCAGAGAAATTAGAATAAACGCTCCCACTTGGATTGAGGACACGCCACGGATCAATCAACTAATGGGAATGGAAAAGTTGTTTAATTTTCCTGAGTATGAAATGTAAGAGTGACCTTTAGACGTGTCTATCGTGGGTTCCAGGGTAAGGTTAAAGTCTCCCCCCACTATTAACTTGCCCTTGACAAAGTCCGCCATCTTGTCTAGTACCTCCTCAAGGAAAGAGACATGCCCAGTGTTAGGTGAGTAGATATTAGTAAAGGTAAACATTTCGTGTCCTATCTTCCCCTTGACAAATAGCCAACGCCGTCTCCACCACCCAGAGCACCCACCTCCTCCCATGGAGTGGACCTGGCGATCAGAATACTCACTCCTCTAGATCTAGAATCCGGGGAGAAGCTGTGGTACGAGGTGCCTGCTCCTAAGAGATGGAGGGTTTGCGGCCCTGAAGTGAATCTCCTGGAGAAAAGCTACCTGCGCCTTCAATGACTTGAGGTTATTCAGGACCATAGACCTTTTTTCTGGGGTGTGTAAACCCTTTACATTAAAAGACCAAATTAATCTCACTCATCTCCGTGGTGGCGTACTAGTTGTGGATGAGAGGTCCGAGAGCCCATTTGGGATTGGAAGATTGGGGTGTGTAAACCCTTTACATTAAAAGACCAAATTAATCTCACTCATCTCCGCGGTGGCGTGCTAGTTGTGGATGAGAGGTCCGAGAGCCCATTTGGGATTGGAAGATGAGGGAGGACGGAAGACCGAGACAGATAGGGAAGAAACAACAGGGGGGGGGGGGGAGGGGAAGAAAAACACAGAAAAAAAAAGGAGAAAGATATAACCAGTAACTTGTGCCCAAACCTGGTCAAGGGGGTATAAGCTAAGTAGCGACTGCTCTAAATTTCAACTCTCCTGTGGGGGACTGTGTCTAGCAGCGAACCCGGGAGCAGCTGTCGACCGTGTCTTCCGGGCATGTAATATCACCTGGGCTACTGGTTCCAGAAACCAACAATGTCAAAAACATAACCGTAATGCTAAGGAAGACAAAATTCTCACGTCTATTGAGGCGAGCGGTCGGCTGTCGCCCCCCGCCGGCCACCGGCGAGACCACTCGAGCGGCTCTCCAAAGGGAGCTCACAGGCCCTGACCGGGTCCCAAAACCCTTGCCGGCCTTCCCCGTTCAGGCTCGCGCTCCGTCCCACCGATGGCCCGACCCCGCCGCTGCCGGCAAACAACAACAAACTGTTAAATGTGGAAAACTAGCACAGGAAACTTATATAGAAAACTGATAAAGTCCGAGGCTTAGAAGGTCAGGAAAGTAAGCTGATTCTTGCGTGGCCATCGAATAGAAATTCAAAGCTCGTTATCCGTTGATCCGGAGCGCCGCTGATGCCGGGCATGAAGAGAGCTCGCTCAGCTCCCTCCCCATGCGGTCCGCCAGGCCGGTCATCGTGCTCGCTCCTGCCCTGCCAGCTGTAAGTACCGCCATCCTTCCACGCTCCTTCCTCTTGCTCTTGTTCCCGGCCATTATTGGGGTGGTTTGGATATTGGAAAGCCTTCCGAAACTGCTAAAAAGCCCAGGTACGGTCAGGAGCTAGTGCCCGCACTTCTGCTCCATTCGTGCGCCAGGCCACGCCCCCTATTGGCAAACATTCTAACTCCCTTGGTTGGCAAAACACCGCATCACATACAGAACTCGCAGGATTTCACAACCAAAATCCAGGGATTGATAATGGGCCCAGAAGAAACCATATAACATCCCATCTGTTTTTACATGCATACCGACCACAGAAGCAGCTCAGACAGTGGAGAAAAATACAAAATAACACATTTGATTGCAGAATTATGCTAAACCCATACCAAGTTTGTTCCTTGCTGGGGCTGTGCCTGAACACCACCTACTGCAAGTAAAAGGGGGATGTGAAAAATAACACATTTAGACAGCATGGTAGCCATCAGGACCTGCCTTAGGTTAATGCTCTGTGCAAGACTGTAGGATGGTACCCCCATACCCTAGAACTAAATACAAAATATATGGCACATTCACCCCAGCATTAAATACATGGCACCTGCACCCAAGCATTAAATGCATGGAACACCCCACAACAGCATTAAATACGTGGCACCCCCACAACAGCATTAAATACATGGCACCTTGACCCCAGAATTAAATACATGGAACACCCCACAGCAGCATTAAATACACGACAACCCCAGTATTATTGTGGACCAAAACCCAGGATTTTGACTATCCCATGTTTTGGTCTTGTCCCTGGGGCATCCTGAATTGGAAGGCTCTTCTGTGTGAAATCCCCCAGAACTCTCTGTAAAACTCACCTCTTCCCGCTCCTACGGCACAAGTGCGGCTGTCATTCAATCAGAGTCGTTTCCCCTGACTATTTAATTCGGCAAATGGCTCTGATGTTCTTCAGTGGGAGGGCAAGGGGCAGCATCCCCAGCAGCACGGCTTGAAAATGCTGGGGATGCGACCGCTCTCACTTGCCTGCGCATTGTTTGACCCAGAAAAGAAAGGTGTTTAGTGTATATCTAGGGGTTTCCCACAGCAAGGCATCCCGATTCGGGATGCCCCAGGGGTAAGCCTGGGTTTTGCCCCAGTGTAAAGTGCACCTATCACCAGCATTTTCACTATCCTGGTTATAGGACCTTGCCCCCCAGATCCCCAGTGCACTCACCTTTACGCCGTTACCACACCAAATACATGAGCACTTGTCCAATTAGCGCTTTATACCATGTATACTGATGCCCGGCATAAAGCTGTTGTTTTGAATTGGCCTATCTGAATAGCTGTGTGCGGGAGTGTGATTGAATCGGGCAAAACTCAGGTCCCAGGCCCCCTAATTAAATCGGAGCAAAGCCAGGTACTCATTTGTGTCCCCCCTCGGGTTGATATGCTCCCCCCTCAGGCTGATGCCCCGCCAAGGCTGATGTGCACCCCTGGGGCCTGAGTTCCCTCCTTGGGCCGATGTGCCCCTCCTGGGCTGAGGTGCCCCCTCTCAAGGCTGATATGCCCCACTGGGGCTGATGTGCCCATCCAGGCCTCCTTTATGCGCCCATCATGTTCACCATTTTAAAAACAAAGAATTGTACCTCGTCTCCCCCACCAGCGCCCTACACCCCCCCTCGACTTTTCTTCTGTGGCCTGGCAGTCCTGACAGAATGCCACATGGTCGGAGACAGCAGCGCAGCAGAACATTATGTTGCCTAGTGCTGTCCACGCTCGATGGGGAAAACAAATTGCACCACTACTTATGTCATCACTAGCGTGCAACCTATGTCATCTCTGGCACCTATAGGGCTATAGTGGGAGGGGGGGGGCTAAGGAAACAGGAAACAATTACCGGTAGGTTGAAGAAAAAAAAATAAAAAATCACAGCACATGCCACACGCCCCAGTGGCTGGCCCTGGTAGCCATCATTTTGGAAGGCTGGAAACAAAAGTCTACAGGTAACCCACTCACACAGACTAGTACCTTCAGTTTGACTCCAACCACCATCTGGAACACAAACTGGTGATCAACAGAACTCTGGACCACAGAGCAGAAAAGATTACAACCAGTGAAGAGAAGGGGAAATCAGTCACCTTAGAGGAGCCCATAAAACCCCAAGGGAAAGAACACAAAACCACTGGTGAAACTGGGAAATGAGACAAGAGAAAAATATGGTCACTCCATATCTAGATGGGGTGTGGGAAAAAGAAATCTTCAACAAATATCACATCCCTGTCTGCTATAAACCTGAAAATACACTCAACTACTGGTTCACCCAATTGACCCAACACTGAAAACCAAGAAAAGCAGCATGTGTAGAAAGTGCAGTGCAGTGAGCAGTCCCTGGACAGATATTGTAGGAGGGGGAATCCAAAAAGTGGTTATACCAGCAAATGGCGCATCACAATAGGGGCAAACTCCTCTGACCAGCATTTTAGATTCTAAAGCTTACTGGTTTAAATGAGGTATTTTTCCCCAAAACCCCAACTGTCCTACATTGGGATAATAAACATTAGCAAAGGTAATTTTCTTGCCATCTAATCTGCCCTCTTTATCTGTACAGACCTCTTGCATTTCCCCAGGTACATTTTAGGTCAGCAAAATACTAATCCCTTTACACTAGGTGCCTTTATTGGTCAACTTGAAATGTTTCCTCTGGGGCATCACAATTTGGGCACACAGGTACCGAAACCAACGTACCTATGCTGCATACTCACCTACCAACATATAACATTGTAAATACTACAAGAGGCTCGGCCTCTAGGGTGTAACACAGTGGGACACTGGCTGGCCTTTTGCAATCTAAAAGAGATACTCCCTGTTTTTTACATTGTACAGCATGCGGTAGAGGCAGACGCGCAAATATCTGCAGAACAAGTGCTCAGTTTAAAGTGGACCAAAACCCACTCTGGAGTCTAGGAGACTCCAGGGCAGGCGACCTGGGGGGTTTCACACAGCGGGGCACCCCCCAATCTGGGTGCTTAGGGGGCAAAGACCAAAACCCAGGTTAGTCTAAATCCTGGGTTTTGGCCCACTTTAATGCCGCAAAACAGAAGTATTAAAAACACAGTTCAACTTTGACTGAGGTCCTTGCCCCCAGGCAGGGGCGGACTGGCCATAGGGAGACCCGGGACAATGCCCGGTGGGCCACACTGCTTTGGGGCCAGTTGGGTTGCTGCTTTTAACACCCGCATTCAATCTCTGCTCCTTTAGTCTCCCTCTCAGCCCCCTGTACCCACAAACCAATGAACCCCAGCCCTCAATGCTATAGCCCTGGCATCATGGTTCGGGGGGGCCTCAGCAAGGATGTCTCAGGCCAGCCAGGGGAAAAATCCAGGGCTGATTTTTGGACCCAGTCCGCCACTGCCCCCAGGGCACCCCGATCGGGGGTGTCCCACTGTGTGAAACCCCCCAGGTCGCTGAAACCAACTCACCTCTTCCTGATCCTACGGCACATGCTTGGCCGCGCGTCCAATCAGCGTGCTCGGATCCGCTGACATCACATTGTCTAAGCCTTAGTCTAAAACGAGTGGCACCGAGCATGCTGATGCCCACATTCCCTGGGAGCGTGCCCGCGCCAACCATTCACAAATTTCTGGCACTAGCATGTGCCCTGCTAGAGGCCCTGATAGTGGGGATGCGGCTGCAGCTCACGCAAATGCCGTAGGACCAGGAAAGTAGGTAAGTGTAAGGGCGATCTAGAGGGTTTCACACATTGAAGCATCCCTATTTTGGATGCCCCGGGGGAAGGAATCAATCGGCCCGGGAATCTTATAGACACATATTCTTATTACCCTAGGGAACAGTATAAATGAACTATTTCAGAGCACATGAAAATCTCTGCTTGTATGTACCGGTAGATACCTCTTGTATTATAGGAAAAATAGATTTCTGTCTTTTCCTGGTATGGCTTAGCTGTGCTGGGAAGGACATGTCATGGCACAGCTTTAGAAATCTTGAGCATGCTCGTCTGTGATCTGACAGAGCTGTGGGACTACTGTGGTGCTGTGCTACTAAGAGCTCTAGGGGACAGAGTGGTTGTAGGACCATTTTGTTGCACGTTCCTAGAGAAATTTAATTGAAGAGAGGGGCAAATTTAGAGCCTTGCTATAGCTTTTACACGTTGCTGCTAAAAAAGAGGCATATGGAACAGGTATCTGGTCAGCTGCTTTCTGGGTGATTATTTATAGTCCCTTTAAACCAGACCTTCACCCTTAATAGGAGAATATGTTATATGTTTCCCCCACCCTGTACATACATATTGCCCACATTAAAAATCATCCTACCTGCATCTAGAACTTTTTCTGAGCCCTTAAACATCCAAGATGGTGGCTTATAGAGTCTCAGGCTGCCTGCAGACAGGAAGTGTCTTCTGACTATGCCGCTTTGCATTCTGGGATTGCTGACCCCAGCTCTGCTCTTTCTGTGCAAAGCACAGCTCTAAGCCTCCCCCCCAGCACCCCCTCCTCTTCTCAGTATGTGATACTTCTAAGGCAAGATGGTGGCCCCAGTATCTTGGAGTCTTAACAGTGTTTAAGCCCAGTTGGTGAAAGGATAATAAGTGATTAAAAACTTTAAATACCGTATAATTTTTAGATGCTAGGGAATAGTTTTTTAAGGGTTTGGGCTTTTTGTTAAATTATGCTGAAGGTTTAAGTTTTGTGGTGGGGGTTGTCCACAGTTTACTAAATACCATTCAAATTACCATATAGTGAAAACTGACAATAATGTCAGTTAATGGCATATTAATCAGATCAACTGCCTTTGCTTCATAGAATTCCAGCACATAAAAAAATCAAAAAGACAGCACAATATCAGCAAATAAGCTATTTAATGTAATTGCAAAACAAACAAATCCATAAAAGGCAAAAGCTTATAGATTGTTGTTTAAAGACCAGCGGAGGATCTTGGTCTTCAGATCTTTATGTCTACCTGTGAAAAGAGAAGAACGCTTAGTTAAAGATATAGACAGTAGAAGACAATAACTTGAGAAACATTACATTCTGTGGCTACCTTAATATGCCAGCTTCTTAATGTTCAGATGACCGTAAAGCCTAATTAAAGTCTAAATCATCCCTGAGGCTGGCCCTGGAGCTTAAAAGACTTCAAGGCTGTCCGACTAGGTGCCCCTGGTGAATCTGAATTTGGGATGCCTTCCTCTGTGAATCCCCCAGATCACCCACCAAGCCCTTATCTTTCTGCCAGTCCCTCACCACTTTGCAGGCTGCCACCACATGCCCATGCCAACATTGAGTCCTAAATAATGGTCTTTATGCCATTGCATTAGCATGCACGGCATAGATCGTTGATTGGACAAGTACCCGGGGAGAGAAAATCCTGGTGATTGGTCCAGTTTAAGGTGTATCCCACCAAAATGCTGCGTTGTCTGGTCAGGGAATCTTTTGCCTGGATGGACTAGTGCTGAACTTGCATTCCCTATTGTGGTCTATATTGTGGGCTGGCAGCAGCCCTACCATGTACGGGACTCCAGCTTTTGTGTGGGTAGAGTCTTTAGAAGATGAATTAGAAACCCCCTTTCCTTAGGGTCCTTTTAATAGAGAAGACTGGTGTTCACTGCCACAATCTTCTTTCCACTGTTTATTTATTTTTTACTGTATGGAGATAATGCAATCCAATGTTTGGACATCTTTTTCTTCTAATTGGTTCACGTGTTATCTATTCATTAAACCGGACCTTCAGCGTGATTTAATGAAAAGCCCAAACTCATAAAAAACTGTTCCCCAGCATCTAAAATTAATATATTTTACGTTTTTAGTCAGTAACTTATTATTCTTTCCCCCACTGGCCTGCAACTCTGTTCAGGAATTTAGGATACGGGCGCCGCCATCTTGCCTCAGAAGCATCACACTTACTGAGGAGACGAGAGTGGCATAAGGTACAGGGGGGCGGGTTATAGCTGTGCTTTGCTCAGACAGAGCAGAGCTGGGGTCAGATAACGGTCACCAGTCCAAGAATGCAGAGCAGCACAGTCAGGAGGCACTTCCTGTTTGCAGGCTGCCTGATAAGATGGCGGCTTCCATAAGCCGCCATCTTGGATGTTTAAAGGCTTATAACATGCAATAGGTGCAGGTAGGATGATTTTTAATGTGGCCAATCTGTATGTACAGGGTGTGGGAAACATATAAGACAGACTCTTATTCAGAGTGAAGGTCCGCTTTAATTCATTTCAAGACAAGGTGAGTTAAATTGTCAAACTGTTGTTGTTGTTAATGTTTGGTGTTACCGCTTTCGTGTTTCTGCTGTATTAAGTGCCAGGCGGTCAGTGGTCACATGGGACACTCATCACAAAAACAAGTAGGAATGACCATTTTCCTGGTGCATCAAGTGTACTATGTGATCGTAGGTGGCCACTGGGGGTCCATTAGGCCATGTAGGGAACTTGCCACAGGAGCAAGTAGAAATGTCTGCAACATGGAAAATGATTTAGCTTTACTGGATAGATGGTCAAAACAGTGGAAAGTAGAGTTTAATGTCTCTAAATGCAAAATCATGCACTTGGGTAGAAGGAATCCCTGCTCCGAGTACCGTATGGGCAGCACTGTGTTAGCCAGGACCTCGGGGGAGAGAGATTTAGGGGTACTGATTACTGATAGCTGCAAGATGAGTGGACAGTGTAGCCAGGCAGTGAGAAAAGCAAGCAGGATGCTCGGCTGCATAGCTCGAGGCATCACCAGTAGGAAGAGGGAGGTTGTGATGCCGCTGTATAGAGCCCTGGTAAGGCCACAGCTAGAATACTGTGTGCAGTTCTGGAGACCTTACCTGCAAAAAGACATTATTCAAATAGAACGTGTCCAAAGGCGGGCAACGAAAATGGTGGAAGGACTTAAACGTAAAACTTATCAGGAGAGACTTAAAGAACTTAATTTGTACAGTCTGGAGGAAAGAAGGGAGAGGGGGGACATGATTGAGACCTTTAAATATGTGAAAGGATTGAATAAGGTTCAGGAGGGAAGTGTTTTTAAGAAGAAGCTTAATGATAGAACAAGGGGGCACAACCTGAAGCTAGTCGGGGGGAAGATCAGGAGCAATGTTAGAAAATATTATTTTACAGAAAGAGTAGTAGATGCTTGGAACAAACTTCCAGCAGAGGTAGTTGAAAAATCAACAGTCACTGAATTTAAACATGCCTGGGATAAGCACACATCTATCCTAAGATAAAGAGTACATACAGTATACACATAAGGGCAGACTAGATGAACCGTATGGTCTCCTTCTGCCGTCAACCTTCTATGTTTCTGTTTCTTTTAAAGATTACTTACAAAGCTCCTGCCTACAGAGTGCAGGGGTGCCTCAGGACTCCAGAGCCATTCTCATCTGTGAAACAAAGAAGTCAAAAAGACAATGAGTGTGACAAAGAAAACCTATTAGACATGCAATTCAACAATTGTACATTTATGTAACGTACCTTTCTCATTGGCATCATAGATAATGGCCGTTTTATCCTGAAAGTGACTGACTAATGCACTCCTATCCAGATTGAATTTGAAGAAAATTGGTACAGCTCGGTTCATCTGTCAACGAAAGACAAGAAACAGGAAAGAAGGTCAAAAACTAGATCTCTACCCTCTTTAGGCTGAGTCTGCTTAAAACCTGTCTGGCAAACTCTTTGGCTATCTGTCATACTCGGACGCGATAGACTTGAATTTTAAAGTGGTGGAAAAGCCTTATTTGTAGCAGGGATGCGGCCATGGCCCAAAGATGCAGTGTGGATTCAGGGAATAGGTGAGTGTACCAAGCAATCCCCCAGGGTTTCACACAGTTGGGCATTCCGTATTAAAAGGGAGACCACTGACTCTAGGGTCTTACAGACTCTAGGGAGGTGTTTGCTCCTATTTAAGATGTCTTCCATTTCTCCATTGTTCCTCTAGATTTTGACTTGATGAACATATGTCTTATTTCAACTGTATTAACTATGTAACGATGTAACAATAAGGACTCACTTCCAAAACATAAACGATGAGGTGAGTAGTCTTCGTTTCAACCCTGGGAAACTGAGATCTCAGCTGTAAATAGAAAAAAAACAGCATTTATGGTAAATCCACATGCCACACAGTTCTAGACAGTTCTAGCTCTAGCCAAAGCATTTCATTAATTATATTTCATATGATGGACCAGGGCAGCCATCGGGGAAGAATTTGAGCCTTTGTTTTGGGCCCAACCAAGAGGCTGCTCGAAAGGCCCTGCAATACTCCAAATTATTTGAGTACTTTGGTTCTGTTGTCCAAGACCCATACCTTGTTAAGAGAGTCCGGGTTTACAGAATATCCAGACAGAAGACTGATGTCTATGACAACCATGTTGGTCTTGTTTCGAAGGCCTTCATAGCTAGAAATGTAATGAACAGTCCATGAAGAAAGAAAGAGAAAAATAAGACATTCAAAAAACAGAAACTATAGCCATCACTGGATAATTCTGCATCAAACAGAACAGTCTGGCACTGTAAGTAAAGCTGCAAAGTCCATTGTTTAAACCCCTATAAACCTGAATAAGCATGCCTAGAAGCAAAAGTGTCATTAATACTGTAAGTGGTTGGTACAGATGTGTTTTGGAATAAGCTAAGACAGAGGAAATGTTGGGAAGACTTTTGTACCTTCCATAGATGACAATTCGGAAACTGTGTCAGGAATAGCCTTGTTACGTCTGTCTAGTTTGGACTGTTTCCCTTAAGTTTTCCCTTAGTTAAGATGGCACCCAGCTGAGACACAATCTACCAAGGGAAAACTTAAGGGAAACAGTCCAAACTAGACAGACGTAACAAGGCTATTCCTGACACAATGATTAAATTGTGTAAATTAATTCTCATCTAACTAATTTTGACTTGCTGTATCCTGCTAGGGGCCTGCATATTCTTATCACCATGTGTTACTCTATGGAGCCAGTTATTGGCTGAATTTTGTATTTAAAAGGTTTGCCAAACACACTCCACCTATGTACTGTACTCTTCAAACTAACTTGTATACCATTTTTATATTTTAGCAGCAATATCATATTGGTATTTGTCAATATTAGAGTCACCCATTTCCCCCTCTCTCCCAATTCAGCAGACAATTTTTCAGAGCTAGTTTTCCTTTGGTGCGAGTAATCATGCTTAGTACTGCCATGTCACCCACCAATGCCATCAGGTGACATGTAACCTGTGAACTAGTATAGAGGTGCCCCACCGTTAATCCCGGCTCCTAACCAGGGACTGCGTGTACGGTGCGGGGGGAGGAGCCTACTTTTATACAGAGGCGGAGGCTCTCTAAGATCTCCCCAAAGTGGCTACATATGTCCCAGGAGAAAAGAGGATTTTTTTTCTATATGTGGCAGGCAGGGCTTATTCCTTCTACCCAAGTGCATGATTTTACATTTAGAGACATTAAACTCTAGTTTCCACAGTTTTGACAATCTATCCAGTAACGCTAAATCACTATCCATGTTGCAGACACCTCCAGGAATATCCACCCTATTACTAAAACTTTTCCTACCAAGCCTTCTCCTATGTCACTTACAAATATATTAAAAAGAATGGGGCCCAGAACAAAGCCTTGCGGCACACCACTTGTAACTCACACCATTAACAACAACGCTCTGATACCCCGCAGAGTTATATATGGACTTGGTCATATATATGTAGAAGCCTATTGTGTTGCTACAAAAATCTTCTGCTCAGTGGTTTACACATCTCACTCATTAAGTGACTAAAGGCAGCAGTGGTAAGCTGTGCATTCAGCCCCCACTGCAAAGGTAAACTTGCTGATACATATTATTACTCTTTTTACATATTAACAGCAATAAGTATATACATATGTTCATTAGATATTTTTTGTGCTGTTTTTAGGGATATCGCTCTGTGAAGCCTTTACAAGATGGATGTACCCAGTGCTTGAATAGCTGGCTACACAGATTAAAGTGTGTAAGTAAAGTGGTAGCCATGCTTTTAATTTGAATATATTAGTGCAATATTACTTTTAGGTTGATAAAAATATCCAAGGATTAAAAGTAAAAGATTGTACCTGATATTGGCCTGTACGTTAATGCTAGGAGCCACACTGGCTACACAATCATCACGAGAGGTGGTTAATGATAGTGCAAACGCAGGATTTTCCTGGCTGAATGGCACATAAAATTGAACTCCAGCCTGTAAGGAAAACATTGTTAATTGATACATTTCCCTTGGGTATATATATATATATATATATATATATATATATATATATATATATTTATTTTTAGGCATGCAGCAAGGCAAATCGTGAAGGATGTGTATTATTCACCCAGGATGCTAAGCTGGGCGAGATAAGAAATCCAGTAAAGCTGATTGCTTTAGTACTACTCTTAGGGGTTTAGTCATCAAGCCATAGCGCCAGGTAACGACTGGCAGTGACAGGTAACGTCAGGTAGCGAACGGTGACCGCCGGGAGCTGTACACAATACCACATTTATCAAAGCGAATCTGGTGAGCGACTCTAATAGTGACACGTAGTGACCGATTCATCATCATAGACGGCTCACCACTTACAGAGCAACTGGTATTACCTGTCGCTACCTGTCACTCTCCCATACATTTCAATGGACGTTACTTTTCTTCTCTTTAAACTGGATTTTATTTTAATTTTTTGGGTTTTTAATGATCAAATAATGTAATAATGTAATTCCATATGTTTTCGCTTTGTTACTAGTGGATACATATTCAAAAACAGACTTTAATCACACAGCCTCTGGCGCTCTGGGCTACCCGATTTTGAGCGCCGGCGCTGTGTGAGGCTGTTTTTTTATGAATATGGTGTGATTCGGTCGCATTGAGCGGTCACTACCGTTCGCTCCCATACAGCGCTGTATTGGTGTTAGAGCGACTCACACAACATATTCATCAATGTCGGCCAGTGACTGCGACGCGCTGAAACAGCGAACCATGGCCGAGCACAGCGACTACTAGCGCTCGTTCTCAATGCCTCGCTACAAACGCTCATCTGCCGCTACCTGACGCTAGTAATTAATCACCCTGTTAGCAAAGTTATCCACCCTGTTATCCTCCGCCTATACAAGTGGCTGAGATTAGCCCATTTGCAGTCATGCCAAGCAGTCTTGGGGGAAGCCCTGTCTCAGGATACAAATCCAGTGAATGAGAGACTTGAGCTGCATGCCTCCTAGCTGTGAACTTGCTATGCTTGTGAGGAAACCAATTTGTGTTTAACCCTGGGAAGGGAGGAATTTTGTGTTGTTGTCTATCCTGCACCTTTTTTGTATGCTGAAATTCAATGGATTTGTGTTGGATTTTTGTCAATAAACTGCACTGAACTTCACTTTCGGAACTGTTTCCAGAATTGTCATTACCCATGGCAACCCTGATCCTGATCATATATATGCACAAACCGTATATACGTGGCTAAAACTCTCACAGGCTGATTCCTTATTAGCGCCAGGTAGCGACAGATGAGCGTCTGTAGCAGGCATTTTCAGAGCGCCCGCTAGTCGTCACTGTGCTCGGCCGTGGGTCGCTACTTCATAGCGACTCAGTCGGTGTTCAGTAATGTTGAATACATTGTGAGGAGTCGCTATTTCACCAGTACAGCCCTGTATGGGAGCGCATGGTTGCGACTGCTCATAGCGAACGACTCACACAATATTCATGAAAAAAACAGCCTAAAAAAACTGGCGCAGAAACATGCTTGTTTAAATCCTAGAGCGCAGGAGGCGGTGTGTTTAAAGTCTGTTTTTCTGCATCTAGCCACTAGTAACAAAGCGAAAACATATGGAATTACATTGTGGCAACATTGTAACATGAACACTTTAATGGCAGACCTGTAATGTCATTTTTGAAGAAATATATAAAAAAAAATTTAAAAATGTCAAAAAAATGCTTTTTCAATGCCAGAAGAGGTCACAGAATAATTTGTAATTTTTTGGAAAAAAACAAAAAAAAAACAAAAACCCATTTAAAGAGAAGAAAAGGATCGTCCATTGAAATGTATGGGAGAGCGTCAGGAAGCGAGAGGTAATACCTGGCGCTGTGCAATGCTGAACACTGGCGCTGTTCGCTGAGGCTGTGAAAATGATGAATCATACGCTACATGGCGCTATCCCAGTCGCTAAACAGATTCTGCTTGATAAATGTGTAATTGTGTGCCATGTCCGCCGTTCACCACTCGCTACCTGTCGCTACCTCTCATTAACCAGCCACTACCTGACGCTTTCCCTTCTTAAATAAGGGCCTCAGACTCTATCCTGTCCTAATTCAAGTAAATTGGGTCATTGAGAGTATAGTTTAGTATTAGTTATTCTACTAGTAAATGGTGTTGAGTTGTTGGATTGAGCTCGTAGTTCCAAAATGTCTGCCTTACCTATACTCATTAACTGAGGTTTTAGAAAAGAAGTATAAGAGCAGATTCAGCACCATGCAAATATATATTCTTATGATGCAAAAATATAATCGCATTCAGCTTAAAGGAGCACTTTCGCGAAATTGTGTAATGTTAAAAATCCATATAAACACATTGGTTAATGAGAGGACAAGGCACTTATATACTCAAACTGAATAAAACTCCCACCAAACTTGTGGTTTATTCTCACATGGTAGAAACAAATTCCAGGGATAACAAGTTTAGTCTATGAGGGGTGACAGAACCTGTCACCCCGGCTGTCCTTTTCCTTTCATTAAAATAAAAGAAACAAGCCTGGATATTTCTTGATGTCGTGTGTATAAGTGACCTGTCCTCCCGCCATCCTGCATATTTATATGGATTTTTAGCATTGGTCCATTTTTTCGCAATAGTGCTCCTTTAAGTCCAAATGCATGTGCGATTCAGCACTGCTGTCCAATACATTCTGTGCATGCGAAACCTATGTTAGGTTGTCATTTTGAAGGTTGTTTGCTCTGTAGCTACTTACCTATTAGGTACTTTAAGAGTGTCAGCACAACATGCGTGTGAAATAATCTATTTTCGAATGAGAAAGGCCAGGTAAAAGTTGGAGACGAATTTCCACACACCTTGGAGCCTTTTTTGCTTGGGAATTTGCACAAAAAAATGAGCAAAGGAAAAAATGGCACTGAATAGTAAAACTGGAAAATAGCATGCGATAATGCATCCCCCCACGAAAAACAGTGCAAAAATTACAATTCCCAACGGTGCTGAATGAGCCCTATAGTCTAACCTTTCATTTATATCTCTGCATTTATCTAATGTACGTCCTGAGTTATGGTGACTAAAAGATTTTATTTGAGAGGCTTTTAAAAGATTTTTTTTTACCCCGCTAATGTCTTCAGTTATGGCTACTAACACACACTGACAAGGCATGAACCACCAACATATGAAGTCTAACCTTTAATCTGCATCCCTGACCTTAAAGTGGACCAACACCCAGGATTTTGACTATCCTGGGTTTTGGTCCACTTCGGCGGGGCACCCCGATCGGGGGTGTCCCGCTCTCTGAAACCCCCCAGAAACCCCAAAAAACTCACCTCTCCCCACTCCCACGTGACCGCGCCGTCCAATCCCCGCCGACGTCCAAGCGGGTGACAGCGGCGTCCAAGACAGCGCGTCCGCCGCCGCCTCCCGCGCGTCACTCTTGGCGGGTGCGCGCACGTATAGAGGGGCGCGCGGGAGGCGGCGGCGGCGGATCAGGTAAGGAGTTTGGGTTTTTTTTGGGGGGGTTTCACCCCGCGGGACATCCCGATCTTGGATGTCCCACGGTGAGTGAGGTGATCGGCCCAGGAATCTTATAGATTCCCGGGCCGATCACCCCTGGGTGTTGGTCCACTTTAATATGGACATGAGCTGTGGATATCCGCAGCCAGCTCTTTATTTTATGTTTAATTTTCACCTGCTGTCATGAGTAAAAGATAGCAGTACATATCGGTAAATTATGAACTGGGGTCTCAGGCACATGGCTACTAGTTAATCTACATAATCTACATAGCCATGTTCTTGCAGCTACGAGTCTATATTGAAAATAAATCTGAGGCTTCATAAAGGGTTCATGGTCTAGCATTTTATCTGCTTCCATAGTCTTATCCATAAATTAGGACTACCAGTTCATGGTGGTGACATAAACAGAGGTTTTGGCCAAGCGTATCGATTACTGTTGAGTCTACATTGTCTATTCTTAACTGCTGCTGTGAATTACTGTACATGGGGTTGAGAAGTGAGGTCTAACGGCCTTACGTTTGAATCAACCCATGGCTATCAGTGCATGTTTCAAGGAGGATTTAAGAATTGGTCATTCAAGCAAAAAAAATGATAACTAGTGAACAGAAAAGTTTGGGTTTGTACTGAGCTTTGCGAGTTTGGGTTCCCAAACCTGAACAAGGACTTCAGCCAAAAGTCCATGTCCGTGTTTGAGTTCAGCATCCGGCCCGAACACGAAAAAGCTGATTTATGAGCCCATCAACTAGCAACCCAGCAGGAAGCGCTGCTGTAACCTCAGCCACCGCTGAGAGAAATACGATCGCAGGACGAGGTAAGTTACAGCAGTGCATCCTGCTGCACACTATGCACCAACCCCCCACACCACAGCCACCCCCCAAAATTTGGAAACCCAAACATTTATTCAAAGCTCTGCTGAACTTACCGGACCCGAATTTTGCGGGTTTCGCTCATCACTGCTTATAACTTTACCCCATACTTTAAGCAGCTTTGCTTTGGAAAATATTCGACTACTGTGGTCAGTGTAATCCTTTTTTTTAACTAAATAAGTCATAACGGTCATATAAAACGGAGTGAACTTGGCTACCTGCAACACCAACAGTCATTCCCAGATATCACCATTGATAAGGTCCAGGAATTGCTGTAGCATGCAAGAATAATTTCCCTACTGTCAAAATATTGCTAACAAGACCAATTTGTACGGTCTAAGCTAAAGTTTTAGACCACCAGCCATCCCCAGATGCCCCCATGCAGTAATATCCAAGAAGACTCGGGGGGAAGCTTCGTGCTGGAGCACTGAGAAGGAATTTTCCCAGGACCACCACCCATTCCCAGATACCATTATGCTTTAATGTCTAGGAATACTGGAGCATGAGAGAAGAATGTGTCTGTCTGTGAATTAATGGCCCCAAGACAGAGAGTTTGTTTTCCATCATATTTTGGAATGATTGCTTCACGCTGTCCGTTGTATAGTATATTTAAATAGTTTGGTAATTTAGCATAAACACACTTGCTAAGGACTTATGGACACATCTAACTGGAAGGATATTGTATTTTATTTTCAGACTAGCATGGAAACACATCTACATCTAATAGAGGGGCTTCAGTGGATCCATCAATAACTACAGAAAGAGCCAAGGGTATTTCTGGAAAATATCCTACATAAGGACAAAGACAGCAAATCACAGCTGAGTGTTGAGTTGCATATATGTTCATTTGTTTTCTTTTAAGGTAATATTTGCAATTTTATTAAAAAGGCAGCTATAGCTCATATTACTGAGGCTAGTCATGTGTCAAAATTACCTGCAGCAGCACACATCCTGTCCCAGACACCTCCATTCTGTATTCACCAGGAAGGCTTGGGAGACGCTCTGTCTGGAGACTGAATTTGTTGGAAGCATCAACAGTAAATGTACGAATAATGTCATTTCCTTTTTTCAGATGAACGGTGTTGGTGGCATTTTTCCGGTACATGAAGGGTGCAAAGACAGCAAAGGCGCTCAGCGCAGCAACAGTGTCCTGAGGAGGATAATTTAATCAGCCACACAAGTAATACATTCAAATCTGTGAGCTTGCCTGACCTAACACTTTGGCCTTGATCCTTGAAATATCTTATGAAAACAAGGAACATTTTATGCAATACTTCAAAATATTGAAATATTGAAATATTTTGAAAGATTTGAAAGTCAGGGTCCTTTACTACTGGTGTATTTCAGTATGACTCATTAATTTGTGTGTTTCTGTCACATCTGACTCATAATGCTCCTGTATTGTAAGTTACAGTAGTTGTTTTACCCTGCTTGTGATTCCACATTGTACAGTGCCATGGAAGTTGATGGTGTTTTATAAATAAATCAAAATAATAAACAATAAATATTGACTTGAAAAATCTTATATCCAAATAAAATACAGAACCGCAGGAAAGGGATGTTAGAGTTGTCCCTGTCAGGACCACGCACCCCCTTGCTGCTTTTGTGACCCAAACCTGGGTTGGTGCGAATTCACAGACTCACATTCCAAACAAAAAATTATTGTTTTTTTGGGTATAGATCAACCACAACTTTTGTATATAGGCCTTAGAATTCAACCCCACCAATAAATATCTGAAATGCAATATTCCATTAAAATGTTTACATGTATTTTCAATCTATTTAAAGAAATTATTTACAAAGGTTATGATGTACTATGACACCAAACAATCACTGAATCGGTATAAGACATAGGGATATTTGTGCCTTCAGCATGAATGTTTGCTCATGTGAACACAGAATAGATACATTAGATTAAATTAGATTAAATAGATACATATTTCTGCTTGGGGGAATCAAGTTATGTACCAGGAGCGTTGCTATGAAGCTGATACTATAAATTGATTTAAAAGACCGGGTGAAATTCGGCACAGAAGAAGCCCAGTTAGGGCGAAACTAGTCCGCCTACACCCATTTCAATGCCAATTCTAATTAAAGCAACATTGATTACACCTACAATCAATTTGCAAAACAATTGAGAGAAATTGACATATGAATACAAAAATATTTTATAATCTTTATGTCATGTTTGTGAATATGGGATTAACGTGTTACTATCATGTTTGGTGTCATAGTACATCATAACCTTTGTAAATAATCTCTTTTAATAGATTGATGAATAAATGTAAACATTTTAATGGAATATTGAATTTCGGATATTTATAGGCGGGGTCGAATTCTAAGGCCTATATACAAAAGTTGTGGTTGACCTATACCCAACAAAACAATTTTTTTTTATATCCAAATTAGCCATACGGTTTGATTCAATAAAAGTGGAGTAGTTTGAGCAAGACTTGCATTTAAACCTTTTCTAGATTAACCCTTTAAGTGCCAGCCTACCTGCAGCATTTCCCACTCCAGACGATGTTTCACTATTTTGCGCTACACATGTTCAACTGTCATTTTTGAAAGGATTTCCAGGGATTTCCCTGGAAAATGATATATTGTTTTTTTCAGCAGAGTCTGGGCTTTAACATGAAATGTCTTGTTTGTATTTTTTAGGTGTATTCTCAATATTTTTGGGTGAAATATGTGAAAAAAAATTAAAAAAAAATATTTTTTTACAATTTGTAGTGTTTTTTTGTAATAAAAAATGTAAGTTTGTCAATAAAATTTTATTGCGTGTGAAATCCCAATTTCTCCCGGTTACAGCGATACCACATATGTATAGGTAGACACCCTTTCCTGCCCAGGAGAGGGTTAATTAAAAAAAAAATGACATAGGGTCCCCCCTCCCAGGGAGGCTGGACCCCATTTTTTTCTGGATTTTTAAGGGTTAAAAACCCTTAAAAATCCAAAAAAAAAAATGACGTGGGGTCCCCCTTACCCAAAGTAACCAGCCCGGGACCAGCTATGGGGGCTTGTAGGCACAGAGTGGGGGGCCAGCTTTTGTGGCCCCCCCACCCTGCAGCCTACGAGCCCACATAGCCTATGTGGGCCCGGGCTCTTCTGCCCCCCCCTGGGCTTTGGGGAGGCAGGTAATGGGGGTGCCGGGGGTTAATGGCAAGTCACCCGCTAGGGCAAGTGACTTGCCACCCCCCAGCCTTGTGAACTGGTATAAGGGGTCTCATGGACCCCTTACCAGTTCACAAGGGGTTAAATGTTGAAAAAAAACACCACACGTTAATAAAAAAGTATTTTATTAAATACTCTGCTGACAGATGCCGGTGATCGGCATCCAGAGAAGGAGGAGGCAGGAGATCAGAGGATCTCCTGTCACCTCCTTCCAGGGCACCGATCACCGGCATCTGAGAAGCTGACAAGGCTGAAGCCGGTGATCGATCGGGGCCGGGGTGACGTCATAAGCCCAAGGGGGCGGGGCTTAGCGGCAAGATGGCGGCCGCCATCGAGGATGAAAGGGGAGAGAGCCTCTCGGGCTCTCTCCTAAAGATCGGTAAGTCCTGGGGGGGATCGGAGGCCCCCCAGGTGAAGAGGAGGGACAGCGGGAGCCAGTGCACACACAGGTAAGTGAATGTCATTTATTTTTTTATTTTTTTTTTTACAGTTAGCAGCTTCTGCTGCCAAAGCGGGGGGGGGGGGGGGCGGCCTATTCCGGGGGCTCTCCTGGAGCCATCCGACCCCCCACGAGGGATCGGATGGCACCAAATTAAAGAGGAGACCCGGCCGGATCCAACAAGGGGTCGGGTGAGTATTTTTTATTTTTATTTTTTAAACCAGCAGCGGGGAAAGTCAAGCACGTAACACCTACGGGCTTGGCACTTAAGGCCCAGCCAAGCCAGCACGTAGGTGTTACGTGCTTGGCAACAAAAGGGTTAATGTGACAATGTATTTCATTTAATTTTTAAAGGGAATTTCCAGGCAAAAAGTTAGAAACCAAGTAATTTAGGGGACCCTGAAAAACTAGTCAGCACAGGGCAGCAATTTCTGTAGACTATCGGGGAATGCAAAGTAATGGGGGGGGGGGGGGGGGTGAAAGATGCAGTCCCTGAAAGTCAGCATCGAGCAAGCAGAAAGCTAATTTAACCCCTTCTCTGGCATGTCCCTGTACTAAACTGTTTTTGGAGATAATTAAGGGTGCATTTTTACATTAGTATTTGTACCTGGGGCTAAATCTGTCATATTAATGCACAGCACGCAGTGTTTTTGCTCCTGGCATAGGGAGCAAAAGTGGCCATATCCACGGCCACCCTCTGGCAAGCCGATTGGAATGGCTGGGTGCTGGAGCATTTCTCAACTGTGGAGTTGAAGGGAATGCGGCCAGCAAACCTAGCATGGGATAGCTGGAAAGGTAAGTGAATGCTAAGGCAATCGCAGTGGGGTCTCCTGAATCATGCCCCAGGGATCCCTGAACGTCAAGTCCTTGAGTCTTTTAGATTCCAAGGCCAATAAACAATGTAGTTGGTCCTCTTTAAAGCAGAACAAAACCTGAAGCGGCCAGCCATAGCCCTGGAATTCCTCCCGCTGGCTTTTGCCCGAGGCATCTCAAATCAGGATGCCCTGCTTTGAGAAACTCCCCCTAAGTTCAGGTAAACACAAACATTTCTCCGCTGCAACTGTGCGGGCTCTCGTCTAACCACAGCCCTTTGCTAAAGGATGTAAACAAGGCAAAGCGCTCTGATTGGACAAAAGCCTGCGCATGCGCAGTTGGACCGAAGAGAGGTGAGTTTTACTGGGCGAACTGGGGGCCTCACAAAGTGGAGCATCCCAATTCAGGATGCCCATGGGACACAGAGAGAAAAAGGGGAAAGTAAATATCAAGGCTTTTGTTCCGCTTTAAGTTTTGCTCTTGCATGATTCAGGGACCACAGCTAACATTCGAGACTTTTGGGAGAATTCTCTCCATAGTTTTTCTGGTGAGAATGGTGCATTTGGTGTGTTTCAGTACCTTATTTAGAGAAATTGAGCTTTTTCATGAATACCTGTTGAGAGATTTATGTCCTTAATTCTAAATTGGCCTTTTTCCCTGGAAAACAATGCTTTGATGTTTATGCTTTTAAATGTATTTTATATTGTATTGTAAAAAGTGATATTTCTAATTTGTTACAAATTTCATTTAAAATAATACTATAAATAAATAGTACTAATTAAAAATTATGGTGCGATTATCTACAAAAGGATGGGTTAAAATAAAAATGATTAAAGAGGTACTAGGGTCATAACATACGTGTTAGGCACGAATACTATTTTTCCAAATACAGTAGGAAAGGAGAAAGAAGGGACTTTCAGTTGATACTATGGAGCTGCAGAAGCCGAGAATACTTTTGTAACAAGTAAGCTCATGAGAGAATGCTTTCATTTCTCACTTAAATAGGGCTGGTGGATGTCATTTCTTGCCTAAAGCAGAACAAAACCACAGATTTTCACTATCCTTGGTTTTGGTCTTTGCCCCGGTGGCATTCTGATTTGACTATCATTGACTAACCAATGACCCCTTACTTAAAGTGGACCAACACCCTCCCGTGATCGGCCCGGGAATCTATAAGATTCCCGGACCGATCAGCTCCCAGACTGCAGGGCACCCCGATCGCTGTGTGAAACCCCCCAGAAACCCCTAAATCCCTACCTGCTCCTCGATCCAGCGGCACCCGCCGCCGCCGCCGCCTCCCGCGCGTCCCTCTAGCAGGGAGGTGGCGGGCGCGCTCTCTTGTCCGCCACTGCCTCCCGCTTGTCCGTCGGCGGGGATTGGCAGCAGCGGTCACGTGGGAGCGAGGAGAGGTGAGTTTTTGGGGCTTTCTGGGGGGTTTCTGGGGGGTTTCACACAGCGGGGTGCCACGCCGAAGTGGACCAAAACCCAGGATAGTCAAAACCCAGAAAAGTTGGTCCACTTTAATATGCCTTAGCATCTGAATGATGTTTTCTTGACAACATTACTTTTCTTGTATGTTAAGGAAAAGAAAGGGGGATAATATATGGCCACTTTATGCTTGCGCACACATAGGATTGTTTGCCTCCACATTTAACTCGTCTGTGCAGAGACAAATGAAAGCTTCACATGCCAGAAGCAGGCACCTGGGAGCAGTTGGGAGTTAGGTGCCTTGCTCAAGAACACTTCAGTCATGTCCTGGCCAGGAATCGTAAATTTCTTTATTATTTGTGGTTTAAGTACATTAACAAAAACTTGAGAATGGAACATTACCGAAGTTGACCTGTAAGTACCCTCATTTCTCTGCTGCTTAACAAGCCAAAGGCCAATCTTGGTGCAGTAGGTTAGATCTTCATCAGATATTGTAGATGTAGTTTTGCCATGAAGAAAAGCTTTAAGGGCAGTGGCCGTCATCTCAATTGCAGCAGAGGTGGCAGGAGGTGAAAACAATAAGGGTACTGCTTGATTTGGCTGAAATGGAGGATCCCAATGAATAGTTTCTCCTAGAAGTAGATATTACAGGTAGTCATTCCTTATCAAGATAGATGGCTCACAACATTCTAAATTGTTAGAAGCCGTAATGTTCATTCGTA
Source organism: Gastrophryne carolinensis (assembly GCA_027917425.1). Classification (NCBI taxonomy): domain Eukaryota; kingdom Metazoa; phylum Chordata; class Amphibia; order Anura; family Microhylidae; genus Gastrophryne; species Gastrophryne carolinensis. The sequence goes on from CM051235.1 coordinate 491,215,866, forward strand.
GGCAAAGGCAGTAATATACTGTATAGATGACCTTAGGCGGAACTACAGTCAAAGATGACTGTAGTTGCGCAGTAATACTTAGCAGGGGCTTGTGGTGCCCGTACGTGACCGTGAGCAGCTTATCAGCTCGGCCAGAAGGCAAGCACATCAGCACTGGCCGTGATTCTTGATAGGCTGTGCTGTGGTGCAGCCTAAGAGGCCTGAAAGTGGTAAGTATCCAGGTACCTGGTTTCTTATTTTACCAGCGATGATACACAGCGGGGCAGCCTGGGTCGTGCTGACCCACTGCTAAGTAGTACTGCAGAACTACATTCATTTTTGACGGTAGGTCCGCTTTAAGAGTGGAAATATGGGGATATTTAAACTTGGAAATGAATTTAGATATAATATAGGCCATTAATTCTAAGCCGCCAAGTCTGACCTGTAATGGGAGGAAACAATGGCTGGATAACATGGTTCTTTGCAGTATAAAACTTTTACACTGGAGGTAAGGAGTGGTCATCCATGCCTATATACTGGAAATTAAGAACTCACATATTTTCTATTCAAAACAGTTCTCCCAACCATCCCTTTGCCAACATGGTACTTTATTGCAACCCCTAACGTTTTTTTTATACCTGCCCTAACATGCATCCTATTTAGCACTTCGGTCCACCACTTGGAAAAGGACTGGACTATTTTTTTAAACTAATTTAGCATCCTATTCCTGTATCATATCTTTAGATGTACAGTTGGATCTCAGTGCTGAGTCTTACTAGGTAAGATAAAACCCATGACTCGTGTTCTTACAATTACTGGTTGTTGGCTGGGTTTAAGACAGACCTATACTCTGTTGTCAGCTCTGTGCTAAGTAGGGTCCAGGACTGTAAGGATTCTAATACAATGTTAATGTGAGGTTGTAGCTCACCAAATCGGATAATAAGAAAATTAGTTAAAGTATACTTCTGTGTGGGGTTCAAACCGTTCTAGACTGCATGCGCCCGACATGCAGTGAATGATTCATAAAGACCAAATTATAGGAGGAATGAACACACAAAAAATTAATAATTGCAATAAACAAAAGTGATTTAATAATGTGAAAACATAATTTAGAAATAGACGGGGAGGCCAATTCATTAATAGCGCCAGGTAGCGACAGATGAGCGCCAGTAGCGTGATTTTCACAGCGCCAGCTAGTATTCGCTGTGCTTGGCCGGGGTTTGCTTGTTGTCAGCGACTCAGTCGGTGTGCGGTAATGTTGAATACGGGGTTAGGGGTCGCTGTTTCACAGGTTCCGCGTTGTATGGGTGCGCCTGACAGCGAATGGCCAGAGCGAACGGCTTGCTGCAGATTCATTAAAAAATCACGCTCAAAAATTTCTCGCGCTGTGAATTCCTTGTTTAAACCCCAGAGCGCTGGCGGCGATGTGTGTAAAGTAGTTTTTAACCCCCAAACAACCTTTTTTTTTATATGTAAAAATTATACAAGTTTTTCTAAACATTTTGTAATATGAATACATGAATATCAGACCTGTAATATCAATTCTGCACATTTTTTTTTTTTTTTTTACTTTAAAAAAAATCCTAACATTGCAGAAGTGGTCACAGAATTTTTGACATTAAAAAAAAAATAAAAAATAAAAACAGTAATAGCAATTAATTATGATTATTTAAAGATTGCTCCATTGAAATGCATTGGACCACGCCAGGGAGCGCCAGGTCATACCTGGCGCTGTGATGGGATTAGCAGCGGCGCTGTTCGTTGCAGTCGGCTACATGATGAATCCCGCGCTAGCTGACGCTCTCGCCGGCGCTAGCCTCATTTAGCGTGATAAATGCGTCATTGTGACCGCCGCCGGGCGTACTTGATTCGGTAGCCGCCGATAGCTGGCGCTACCTGGCGCTCGTCAGACACTACCTGGCGCTAGCCCTTGATAAATAAGGCCGATAATGTATATACATAGTAAACAAAAATGACCGCTAGGTGGCACTGTTGTGTGAGTTCTCACAGTTCAGGTTCTGTTGCCCATAAGGATAAAGCAGAGAAAAAAATGTCCAATAGATGAAGTGAAAGCCAGCATAACCATGGACTCAACAGATCCAAAAAATCTCATTAGCAATGCAAGTAGTAAGAAACACATAGGTCAAAAAAGAGGTATACAGGTAGGAACAACAGCTGGAACTTCTCTCAACGTTTCGACAGTAATGTCTTCATCAGGAGATGACCGCATTGTTCCTACCTCCGGCCCTGGGCCTGTTTTCAGTCCTTGTTACCGCTGTATGACCTTCATCCTTTACAGACTACGTTCAGGGCAGTCTTTATTTTTATTGTGCCACTGTTTGGTATCCTTGATCACTCTGGTATACTTTTAATTTTAGATTTTGAAATCACTTGTTAAGGCTCTTTGTCCAATATATTTATACAAATATCGATTTGTAGTGTGATCATTTTAATTGAAATTTGCAAATCTATTATTTATATTATATTGTTAGCTCATATTTGTTTTTATATTTATTATAGTTGATAGCCTTACCTATGGTTAGGACTAGCATCCTTTATAACAACTATGTGGTTATTTTTGTACCACAGCCAAGGGAATGTAAGCACTTTCTCTTTATGTCCGGTCGTCATTAATGCTGTTTTTCTTTTTAACTTGTAAAGCTTTGTAGCTGTATTGCTCCCTATTTGTTCTCTCTCTCTCTCTCTCTCTCTCTCTCTCTCTTTTTCTCTCTCTCTCTTTTTCTCTCTCTCTCTTTTTCTCTCTCTCTCTCTTTTTCTCTCTCTCTCTCTTTTTCTCTCTCTCTCTCTCTCTTTTTTTCTCTCTCTCTCTCTCTCTCTCTCTCTCTCTCTCTCTCTCTCTATATATATATATATATATATTAATAAATGAGTAGACGCAGGGATCCTCATACATACCATCAGTGGCCAAAGCCTTCACCTTCTCAGCCATCGCGTTAGCCCGTTCTGTGTTTCCAGCCACCTCAAATGCGTACATTAACATAATGTAGTTAAATGGAGACTGCTCCTTCTGAGAGGCTTCTTCTAGGTAGGTCATTGATAAGTGCAGGAGAGTGGGCTAGAAAAAGAAGATAGTTAAATATAAATTGTTCACTGTATTTACAAAAGTGCAATTCAAAATATCAGTCCTCAACAATAACTGTGTTGATATGTCAGTTGGACTTTCTGTTTTTTGGAAAAGTCTTAGCGTACAATTGATTTTCTGTTTAGCTCTTTAGGTTGTAAGACTTCTAGGTTCAGTTCATGTTCCTTAGTTTTTTTGCTTTTAAAGGAAGAGTCATTGGCTACTAACAAGAATATTTGCTTTCGTAAGGATTTGTACATTCTGACCCTAAAACGTACATTGCCTTGCTCTCTCTTCCTAGGCCACATTTTACTTCCTATACAGCATATGCCCAAAAGCATAATTAGCAAATTAGTAGGACCTTATATCACATGAAACCCCCAAATCCATAGAACTCCAAAGCTAAGTCAATTCACCCATACTCTCAACTTTGTGATTCACTGCGTGCATAAAATGAGGGACATAGCAGGGTCTGAATAATTCTAAGCATAAGGAGAGCTAATGTGTCTTGATAAACTGTTTATTATATGGCAAACTAGGATTACATACTAGAGCACATTCCTGGGTTTGATGGCTGCTATCTTTCCTTGACCAATTCCCTAGAACACTTTAATTCCTGCATGCTAATTATTCACCATGGCATGCTAATAAACTGGCTTACTGCTTTCGCTAGCCTACAAAATGGCATCTTTTTAGTTTGCCAGTAAGCACCATGTCCATCCTGAAATCCTTACATCATACTCTGTATTCCAATGAAAGAAGTGTGTAAACCTGCCTTCTGTCACTTCAGGAATCACCAGGACTACAGGATTGCAACAGACCAAGCCTTTGGACCAGTTAAAGGTCAGAACTGTATATAGTGGCAAGCCGGAGTACATTGGGCCCCCCAATTGGGGAGCAGGTGCGGCTCTGCTACAGTTGCTGTATGCTTCTTTGGCAGAGCATATTAATGTGCGGCTAACGAAACTGAATAGGAACTTAGCCCCAATTGCTAGGAAGCACCCCGGCATTCCTTTATGGCTGTGCATGGCCACGCATACTCAGTGGGTTTGGTGATGTAAGAATATTGGGGTTTGACACAGAAGGGCATCCTGATGTGGGTATCTAAATGGACCTAGTGTCTTGATGCTAGGTTGGGTTTTAGTCCACAACAAAAGTAACTTTATGAATGCATGTCAAACTGACGCAAACACAATCATAACACTGTGTTAGGCTTGGATCTCTTTTACTACGCTTTTACTACCCTGATGGTGGCCTCGGGTCAGTGCCTAGGGTTCAGATCCTCTGATGTTCTATTGGTCCAGTCTGACACTGTCAGTATACAGTATCATCAAAATAACTCATCATAATAACTAAGACAGTACACAAATCCTATGTTGAAACCTGCTCTGATATTTACTAAGGAAGATGCGCTCGCTTGGAGTGCTCCTCAACTGCAAACATCTGCCAAGTCCTAAAAACGCCATTATTGCTATGTTTCAACACACGGTATTTGCAGGTTAAAAGCTTTCCAAGTACTATAAAAAGCAAATGATTTCTTATGACGAGAATAAATCATCTTCATCAAGGATGAAGAATTAGTCAGAGAAAGTTTGCAGTTTCTCAACTTCAGATGTGGAGAATTTTGAATGTCTGTAATGCTGTATTGGAAATTCTTTCCAGGTGAACTTCAAAACAACAACTTTTTTTGTTGATATGACTTTTATGAAGTTATGAATCATTTAATCAGCTTGTTAATCTAAAAAGCTGTAAGCAGCTGAGAAAAGATTAGGTACTTACTACTGAAGCATAAGGGGCATTCGCCAAAAAGATGACCATGGCGCATGTAAAGCCGATGTTGTCATCAGCACCGCCCTGCAAAAAAAAAACAAAGATGGTAAATATGGTTATATATTAGATGTAAACCTAAATTTAGTGACCCTTTTAGCTCATAATTAACCCTCAATCCCAACACCAAAACTCCTTTATTCCCCCACTATACCCAACAGTGCCTTGAAAAGAAGGATTTCTCATGCAAGCCTAATTGTTGGTTTCACATCAGTGGTACTGCGGAGTGCTCAAGCTTTCAGGCCCACAATCGTCGATGTGCATTGTATGAAGGACATCAAGCGATTGTGCTCTCCACTAACATGGAGTGGAATCGAAAGTGCACCCTCCAGACACTGCTGGCAAGGCTCACATTGTTCAGCAAACACCTGGAACAAAAGTGAAAGCACCCATAGATTACTATGGGCAGCTTTTCACAGGTGACACCCCACAGTCGCGTTTGTGAGAAACCAGCCTGATATTTTGTTGATGTATTTTAACATAAATGTAATTCTTACCTGCAGTCCACTGTTAAGAACAGTCCCTGCTGTCTTGAAGCCTCCAGTGGTGAAATCCTGCAAGTTACCCAGCCAATAAATAGCTTGATCGATAACTCGCTCTTCTACAGAAAAGTAGGGCTTCAGTTTCATTAATGCTTTTGCTGCGTCAAGAGTCAACCTAGAATTAGAGAATAGAATTGGTCAAAAAGAAAATCTCCAGTCAGTTTTAGTATATCATCTTAGGGCAAGTACCAAATGAGCTGGTTTATACATTATCAGAGAGGAAAAGAGCATTATGTTTGGACTGGGAGTGGTCATTTAGTTTAGGCCAGAATTTCCCCTGGTGCCTTAGTTGGCACATTGCTAACAGCCCCCAGCACTATGTCTATTGAGTGCCAGGGAAACAACAGAGCCCAGCATCTGCCCTATGCACAGCTCCTATGCCGTTTAAGCTATTAGAAATAGTGACACCAGCAATCGCATTAGCAATCGCTCTAGCGACCGAATTTTGCAATTCTGAACGCAGATTTATAGAGTCGTTTGCTCACTTAGCAACTGGGCAATTTTTACTGCTCATGTAAATTAGGCATTGAACTTAATTGATGCTAAACAGATGGCCCACTTTGGCTGTGGCACATATGTGATAGTATTGTTTACACCAGGGGTGTTCAACCTTTTTAAGAGTGTGGGCCACCCAAATGATTGTGGGCCACAAGGAATAGGTTCAGAATTCTTAAATTTGGAATTCTATAATGAAGATATTCTTCAACAATCAGGATACTCACTGTCTCTACAAACCCATATGTCATTCCACCCCACCCCTACATTCATATGTAACAATCCCCACATGCTAGCACTACACATGCCAATTGGCTTACCTTTCTGCATATATGGGCCCATTATTTATAGCCCTTCCCCATCAACCCAGCTAAGCTCCCAATCATTGCTAAGCATTAAGCTAGCAGAACAGTATAGAAAAACTGTTTTACCAAATTATTCTGCCAAAGTATTCCCAGGTGCAGTGTTGTTCAGTCAATGTCACCGTGTCCCCAAGCCACTAGTGTCAACTTTATTTGCCAATGCCCTCCCCCTGTATCGCCCATACTTACTGTGAGCTCTTATATAACTAGTTCTATTTACCCCTACAACTTTCTCCACAGCAGGTCAGGGGGCACATCAGATGGCTCTGAGGAACACATATGGGCCACAGGTTGAGCACTTGTTTACACCATCCATTTTCCTAGCAGTATTATAATATTAAAGATACTTTTCCAACTTTACTGTATTTCTAAATAGGATACAAGTTTTAGTTTCTCATGGCTAACTTTCAACAGAATATCATGATATGCCCTGAAAGGCCTCATTTACATAATGGCCACCAACTGGGCTTCCATAGACACACAGTACAATAATTGACTAAATAATAAAGCATCTCACAACATAACTAGCCATGACAAAATGTACTAGTGGATACATCTGTAATTGGACTTAAAGCGGAACTTTATTCAACTATATCCCCCCCCCCCCCCCCGCCACCTTACCTGGTCGCTGGGCAGGACGTTACAAAGGAAAAAATCTTTACCTCATCCAGGGGTCCCCGCTGCCCCACCCATCTCTGTGCGACCACCGCTGAAAAAAATACAACATGGCATCCCCTGGGTCAGCACGTGTTCCTCCTGTCCATTTACTTGAATGGACGGGCAGAACACACAGAGCCAGGGGATGTCGGCGCAACCCATCCTGCCTCAGCGCCAGGGTGGGGTGACAGGGCAGGGGGGGTTTATAGTTGACCAACGTTCCATTTTAAATGGCCTGTAAAGGCAAAGTAAAAAAAATAAATTTGCCTATTGTACATTTTAGCCTGCAGGCTCAATTTCTTGTAGTTATGCTGTGGTGGTGCTCTCATCGGCCCACAGGGAACATATAGGCCTCCAGTTCAGAATGTATATATGTGGTCAGCATTCATGTGATGCGCTCGCCCAATGCGGTCAGTCTGCAAAGGAGTTAGTGCCCTTATGACTGGCTTCAGGGATGCACACCAAGCCTGGCCAGGGAGCAGATTTATGCCGGTGAGGATGTAGGTTACATAGTTACATAGTTAATACGGTTGAAAAAAGACATATGTCCATCAAGTTCAACCAAGGGTGTTGGGGTAGGGGTTATTTTTTATTTTATTTTATAGGGGAAGCTATTTATTTTATTTTTTACTGATAACCGCTAATAGTAACTGTTAATGTTATTTTCTTCTAAATAAGCCTCTAATCCTTTTTTGAAGCTGTCAGTGGTTGACGCTATAACACTTTTCTATGTGAGGCTATTCCATAGATTTATAGTTCTTATGGTAAAAAACGATTGTCGCCTCCGGAGACTAAATGTCCTATTTTCCTATTGAAAGCAGTGTCCCCCCTTGTCTTTAGAGAGGATTTTAACTGAGATAGCGTTCTCCCATATTTTTTCTATGGGCCATTTATATATTTATATAAGTTAGTCTTGAGAGGAGATGGATGAGGGGGACATGATTAAACAGATTTAATTCTCGTAATCTTTCCTCATAACTAAGATCTTTCATTCCCCTTATTAGTTTGGTGGCTCTCCTCTGAACCCTTTCCATAGTCAGAGCGTCCTTTTTATGAATGGGTGCCCAGAACTGGACTGCATATTCCAGGTGAGGGCCCACCTGTGCCTTGTAAAGAGGCAAAATAACATCCCTATCCCGTGATTCCATGCCTCTTTGAATGCATGATAGTATCTTGGTGGCCTTGGAAGCAGCTGCTTGGCATTGCATGATGTTATTTAGTCTGTGATCTACCAGTACCCCCAGATCCTTCTCAACAAGTGACTCTCCCAGTTTTACTTCCCCGGGACATATGGCCTTCAGGTTGTTAGACCCCAAATGTATGACTTCACATTTTTCCACATTGAACTTCATTTGCCAAGTGGATGCCCAGACACTCAATGTGTCCAAGTCAGCCTGAAGCTTGTGAACATCTTCAATAGACTGCACTGTGCTGCATATCTATGTGTCATCTGCAAAAATAGAGACAGTGCTTTTAATTCCTTCTTCTATGTCGTTTATAAACAAGTTGAATAATAGTTGGCTCAGCACCAAACCCTGGGGTACGCCACTTCCAACAGGTAACCATTCAGAGTAGGTATCATTAACCACAACTCTCTGCACACAATCCTTCAGCCAGTTTTCAATCCAGTTGCAAACTGTGTTTTCTAATCCTGAAGATCTCAATTTCCCCAATAAGTGTCTATGGGGGACAGTGTCAAATGCTTTTGCAAAACCCAAGAAACTATATCCACAGCTATCCCTCTGTCCAGGCTTCTACTCACTTCCTCATAGAAGCCAATCAGGTTAGTCTGGCAGCTTCTGTCCCTAGTAAAACCGTGTTGGTTATCACTTATAATATTATGGATAGTTACATATTCGTGTGTGTAGTCCCTTAAAAGGCCCTCAAGCAATTTCCCCACAATGGATGTTAAGCTAACAGGTCTGCAATTGCCCGGAGAAGACCTAGAGCCCTTTTTACAAATGGGCACCACATTTACTTTGCGTCAGTCCCTTGGCACTATACCAGTTGCTAGTGAGTCTTTAAAGATCAACAACAGGGGTGATGAGATAATGGAACTGAGTTCTTTGAGAACTCTTGGGTGGTTCATCTAGTCCTGCAGTATTATTCACATTTATATTATTTAGTTTTTCTTGGATGATATCCACGTTTAGCTTGTTAATTATTATACCTGGACTATTGCTATCAGTGACATCTCCTGTGTTTGCTCCTTGCTCTTCTCTTGTGTATACAGAGCTAAAGAATCCATTTAACATCCCCAGTGACCATTTCCCCATTATCATAAATTAGGGCACCTACCTGTTCTAATTTCATTTTCTTCAAATTAATATATTAAAAAAAATGTTTAGGGTTTGTTTTGCTTTCTTTGGTCACATCTCTTTCACATTTTACACATTTTATTTACTAGTTTATACTTTTCAAGTGTTACAGCTGAGAGCTCAGCTTTGTAATGTTTAAATGCCTTTTTTTTTGTTCTTTATTGCCCTTTTAACCGCAGGTGTCAGCCATGAGGGGTTTAATTTTAGCAGCTTATATTTGTTACCCGTAGGAATACATTGTGCAACGTTGGTACTCACAATTGATTAAAAGCACTCCCATTTGGCATCTGTATCTTTATTCCTGAACAGATGATCCCAGTCAATGCCCTGGAGTGCTGCTCTGAGCCTGGGGAAGTTGGTCTTCCTAAAATTCAGTGTTTTTGCCCTCCCCGACAGAAAATCTTTCTTACAGTTTATGTTATGTATACAACTTTATTGTGGTCACAAGATTTTCACGGACTGTTACTGTCCCCATCAGATCATCATTATTTGAGATTACCAGATCTAAAAGAGCATCACTCCTAGTAGGTGCCTCCACGAACTGATTTACATAGTTATCTTGTAGCAGGCTGAGGAATGCTCTCCCCCTTGTAGTGGAAGCAGAACCATGTCTCCATTCGATTCCTGGGTAGTTGAAGTCCCCAATCACCACCACTGTACCAGCCTCTATCTGTTTATGCAGTTGACCCTCTATTTCCTCAGTTATATTTGGGGGCCTATAGATTATACCAAACTGTATTTTAACATTGCTTACATCGCCCCCCACTTCTACCCACAAGGATTCTACATCCTCACTATCTTCTGCTAGTATCCATATATATATATATATATATATATATATATATATGCTTTGAATTCTTGCTTTACATGAAGACACACACCTTCCCCTTTCCTTTTTGCTCTGTCTTTCCGAAAAAAGAGCAAAACCTTGTAGATTGACAGTCCAGTCATGTGTGGAATCCAGCCATGTCTCAGCCACACCAACAACATCAATATTCTCTTCCAGCACCAGAGCCTCAAGCGCCCCCACTTTACTTGCCAGACTTCTGGCATTTGTGAACATACACTTTATGTTCCTAGTTTGACACATTGAGGTATAGTATTAGCTTCTGCAGTAATGCATCCGCCTATTTTTTCACTGCTGGTTTGTAACACATGGATCTCCTTATCCATCATAGCAGTCCTCCCCCTTCTAATTCTCCACCCACCATCATATGCTGTCCCCTAAGTAACCTGTCTTCACTTTTGTTTTCACTCTTGCCCTCCCCCCTCATCCCTAGTTTAAATAACTCTCCACCCCCTCTAGTATCCTCTTACCCAGCACAGCAGCCCCCCTTCCATTCAGGTGCAAATTATCTGTAGAATACAGTTTATACCCCAATGAAAAGTCAGCCCAGTGCTCTAGGAACCCAAATCCATCTGCCCTGCACCAGGACTTGAGCCATGCGTTCAACTCTCTAAGCTCCTGCTGTCTTTCATGTGTAGCGCATGGCACTGGCAGTATTCCAGAGAATACAACCTTGGATGTCCTTCCCTTCAACTTGGTGCCTAATTCCTTAAATGTATTCTTAAGGATCCTCCATTTCCCATTAATACTGTCATTGGTCCCCACGTGGACCACAACAACTGGGTCATCCCAGCCCCTCCCAGTAATTTACCCACCCTTTCCACCACATGCCGAACCCTGGCACCAGGGAGACAGCAAACCATTTGGTTGAGGTGGTCTTGGCGACAAATTATTCTATAAGTCCGCCTGATAATAGAATCCCCTATGACCACTAACTGTCTAGTCCTACCTACAGTCCCAACCACCCGCTTACTAGCTGGACTGTCCTCCCGGCTGTTACTGCTAGCAGTATGCGCTTGGGCTGCCGTTTCTGAGACTGACACTCTTGCATCATTACCCAACTTGGCAATTTTGCTAGGGTGCGAGAACACAGGTATGGCCTTCCTTTTCTGTGCACCCATCCTCTTTCTACATTTACCCAGCTACTTATCTGTTCATCCTGACCCATTACTCCACCCTCTGTAACTACCCCACTTAATGCCTGCTCAGTGAGCAGAAAGCTCTTTTCCATATTGTCAATCCTCAGTGTTGCATTTTGCTCCTCCAGATCTCTAACCCGAGCTTCCAGGTTTGCAATTTGCTCACATTTACCACAGCGGTATTCACCCGGGAACTGCTGCTCCTGAAGTGTATACATATGACAAACTGTGCACTGAAGTAGACCTCCAATATTGCTGGCCATTATCCTAGTTCCAAAACAGCAGTAAAGACAACTTTAGTGCTCACAGTTGCAGCAACTTTGGCTTTTAACTTCTTATTTAACACATAGGCAATAATAACACTAGAACACTTGAAGTCCCAATCTAAAGTCCCTTAATGAAAAGTCCCCTCACTTATAATACAACCTCACTTGAGAATACAACCGGAACTCCTGTACTCCTGTACTCGCTTTAAACAATCTTATTTATACAAAGCAATACTTCCCTTCCAAATGGCAGTCTCTGTCTGGCAAACAGGAGGTGAATTAATTTTTTGGGCTGTCTTTACAGGTACTTAAACTGATCTGCTGGGGGAAGCCCTCCTCCTTGCCTTTTTTTTTAAACCATGAAAAGTAAAAAAAAGGGGGTCCCACCTCACTGGCAAAGCCTGCCTAGGAACCAACCCCCACCCTAAAAACTACCAGTCCACATAACCCTCACTGGGTTCTTCTGCACAGCTCTGGCCAATGGGGGTGCAGTTAAGCAGACGAGGGGGTGTTTGCAAGTTACCCGCTGAACTGGAACAGGGGTCTCACAGCTCACAAAGGGTTACCAGTCTTACCAGCTCAAAAATGGTTATGAGTGACAGGGGATATAAAGAGCTCTCCCAGCCACCTCACTCCTCACATATAAATAGCTCCTTCCTGCAGAGGATCAAGGTCATTCCCCTGCTGTCTTTTGGTGGAGAGCGGCATGGGACAGTGATGGACGGCAAGGGACAGCAATCAACGGCAAGGGACAGCAACCAGCAATCGTGTATAATTAGACATTATTAATGGATGTTTTCTGGTTGGTGTTTTTTCACTTTATCCCTTTGTGACCTATATATTTCATCTCTACATGTTCTTATTGACCAATCATGCCATTTACACACATTGATTATTTATTGTTCTATTGTGTGATCTATATAGGACATTATATATCCTGTGTTCCTATTGCGCAATTATTGGTTTGTGCAATATAGAAAAACTCCCTTTTTTTTTTTTTTCCCCAGATTCACTGATATCCGTAATATTATATGCCGCCATGTCATTTATATTGCATACTTACGCATAATACATGTTTGAGTAGAATGTTAATTATTTGATATACAGTATTTATATGGACCACCTTAGATCTTCAAGGATGTAGATTATATTGCACCTTGTATGTTTATCCTTGCTGGAGCTATTTTATTTATGTGTACCACCGGGTGCAATGTGGGTACGCGCTGTGGTTCCTCCAGTGCTTCCACAGTGGTTTCTGTTCCCCAGTCAGATCCGTCGAGCCGTGTCGCTCGCGTGATCTGTTGCCGGGGTAACATGTCACCTGACGTCCGGGCTGGAGCCGAGGCGTGGGCCTATGCAGGCTGTGTTCCGTTGCAGACGCGAGTTGCGCTCGCTCTGATTGGTTCACGGGCGCGGCTTGTGATTGACTGCCGCCCCTGGCTCCGTCTCTGACGTCACCACTGTTATCCTGCCGGCCGGAGCCCCCCGCGGCTGCGGGCCACGCTGCCGCACTACTGCACCGGTGAGTCCATTTACTGTCTTATTATACTTACTATTTAAAGTGGACCAACACCCACGGGTGATTGGCCCGGGAATCTATAAGATTCCCGGGCCGATCACCCCCCACCCCGCGGGACATCCGAGATCGGGATGTCCCAAGGGGTGAAACCCCCCCAAACACCCCAAACTCCTTACCTTATCTTCGGCGGCGGCCGGCCGCCGCCGCCTCCCTCGCGCTCCTGTAGGCGTGCGCGCGCCCGCGCCGGCCGTCTGCAAATGGCCGGTGCAGGCGCGCGCGCGTCAAAAGTGATGCGCGGGAGGCGGCGGCGGCGGCTGCCGCTTAGACGTTCCTGATCCTCGCTTGTACGTCGGCGCTGGGAGCGGGGAGAGGTGAGTTTTTCGGGGGGTTAGGGGGGGGTTTCACACAGCGGGGCACCCCGATCGGGGGTGCCCCGCGGAAGTGGACCAAAACCCAGGATAGTGAAAATCCTGGGTGTTGGTCCACTTTAATGTTTAGCCTTAGGGTCATCCCTATCTATGATTAAGGGCCTGTGAAAAGACCCGAAACGCGTCAGAGGGGCCCACTCTCTTTTCCTGCCCATATCTGCAGTGATTTTATCCTGCACGGATGTTTTGATCAATTTTGGAGACACTGATGATTTTAGCAAAATTTATTGAATAAAGTACTCATTTTTAAGGAAGTGCGGATCCAACTCTTCTTCTATTCAAGGACTATTGGGGCTTGGGACTGCCCCGGATCGAGCACTCCTGTTTTATCTGGAGTGCGGAAACTCTGCTTTGTTTTGTACATCCCTTTGTGACCTAGTAGGGTGTCATTGAGACCCATATACCAGTTCAAAGGGCAGGAGGAGCCAGCAAGTCAGCAGCCAGCAAACTGGTGACTTGCTGAAACCCCCCACCGAATTACCTGCACCCCCTTCGGTCAGAGAGGTGCAGAAGAGCACGGTGCCCATGTGGCCTAAGTTGGCCGCTAGACTAGACAAGCCCACATAGATGGTGCCCGGGCTGGTTTTGCCAAAAAAAAAAAGACACTCCATTTTGTCACTGTATCTATTGATTCCTATAATCAGTGTTTAAGCTTGAAACCCTCTGCAAAGGCAAAGTGAAAGAAAAAAAAAATACATTCTACATCTTCCGCCCTGCAGATTCCATTTCTGGTAGTTCTCTAGGCTGCAGTGGAGCTCCCATCGGGTCCATGATGTGCATATATGCCTCACCTTGAGATTGCATATCTGTGGTTGACTTGCCGAAATACCCACCCAATTTCCTGCGGGGTGCAGGAAATTGGCCAACCAGGGGGTGCAGAAGAGGCCGGAACCCATGTGGGCTATGTGGACTGGTAGTCTTTAGGGCTGAAGGCCAGCCACTCATCTCCTGAGCCCTGAGCTACAAGCCCACGTAGCTGGTGCCTGGGATGGTTTTGCCAAAAAAGAGCACGCATTAAAAAAAACATGGGTAAAGATAAAAAAGCGGCGCTCCGAGTGATGTCAAAGGAGGGGGGCCCTGAGGGATTTCTGCTCCCAGCAGCGCACTCCTTGGAGTATAAAGAGCACTGGCGGGAAAGCAGTTAGGGCATCGGATCTGTATCCTCTACCTGGTTGCAGAGTGGGGAGGGTAATTGCAGAGGAGACCTGTGCCCAAGGATAGAGAGGGAGGAGGTGAGTTCTGTTTTTTTCTTGCTTAGCTCTAACCAAGGCACTCCAGTCTGTTGCTGTGGCCATTAACTCCTATATTCAGTGTATAAGCTATAAACCTCCACAACCTCCTCCTTTGTACTACAGCATGTACTAATATATATCATCCCCTTGATAAAGATGTGTTAGCAGTGGGGTACAGACAAAAATAGATTTTCTGATGGATGGGGTACTGCCATACCAACACAGCCTCTTTTGATTTGGCACTGTGACCATATGGGCTATTGCCTATGTAATTTTGACTTCAAAAAGATATGCAGATTTGCCATGCATCACAACTGACAACATTATGTAGTAGATCCAGCTTACCATGCACTTCCTTGAGACCCACGGAAGACACTGAAACTACCATCTGAGTTCCTGAAACGCATTAGTTTTGCATACCCTGAAAAAAAACATAAGGTTAAAAAGAGTTCCAAATATTTAAACAGGAACAAGCAGGAATATGCCTGCCCTGGAGTCTAAAATCCCCATTTGGGCTGCCCCACCTTATAAAATCCGGATCCCCATGTATACTCACCAAAACAATGATTCCATGGTGAATGTGTGTGCCACATCCCCAGCTTCCCAGCTTCCCACTTCAGAATGGCTTGCGGTGAAGCAGGCAGGTACTCACGCTTCTTATTTACTGACTTTAGAGTGGCTTAGTAAAGCTAAATGGAGCACAAGCCACTCACTGGCTGGTGGCCCACACCTACTCCATTTAAGATCACATAGATACACTTTTAAATCATGTGATATTCCTACTAGAATTGAGGGAAAAAACCCTCACCATTTTCCAGCATAAAAAGGTTTACTCGGACAGAGGAATTAGCTACAGCGTTGAAAGTCTGAGATATACTGTTTGGATACAACATATTGTTCCAAGGACATTTTTCCTGTCAGCGGTTAAGTTCTCCTTCCATTTAGTTGTCCTTCCACTTAGGGGAAGTACCAGAACCCAAAAATACAATTCTGTGATTACTCACCTGTAGAATTGGTATTATGAGTATTCAGTACGTCCTGCTCCAAATCTAATACTTTGATACAGTTGGGATATACTCCGCCAGATGGCGCTGGACTGCAGAGACATCGAAAATAGGCTCCTCCTGGCCCCTCAAATTCCCAGGGACCTCCCACAAATCCCCAGCATTGAAAAGCAGTTAAGGAGAAGCAGGGAGCATTAAACAATCCAAACTATCAATTATAACAATAATAACAATCCCCATACAGGGGATCCAAGAAAATGCAAACCAAGGGTGGGTTGGAGCAGGACGTACTTTATACTCATAATACCAATTCTACAGGTGAGTAATCACAGAATTGTATTATTCTTAGTATACAGTACGTCCTGCTCCAAATCTAATACTTACAGTTGGGACATCCAATAGCAGTGTCCATAAAGTAGGGTGGGATCCCCAAGAAAAATCAGCAGCAGGCAGTTTAAACCACTGCCGCCTGCAGAACCTTTCGGCCAAAAACAGCGTCAGTTTAGGCCCTAAAATCAGCCTTGTAAAACTTTGAAAAGGTATGAACAGAAGACCAAGTAGCGGACATGCAAACTTGTTCAACAGAAGCCTGGTGCTGAAAAGCCCAAGAGGCACCAATAGCACGAGTGGAATGAGCAGTAAGGCAGAAGGGAGGATTCTTCCCCTTAGCAGAGTAGGCCTGAATCACAGCCTGCAAATCCACTTGCTGATAGTAGACTTGGCAGGAGCCAAACCCTTCCTAGGACCAGAAGGGACCACAAAAAGAGCATCAGTTTTCCTGAAAGGTGCAGTAGCCACCAGATAGTACTTCAGACACCTAACCACATCCAAAGAGTGCAAAACCCTCTCCTTAGCATTGCTAGGATTAGGGCACAAGAAGGAAGAACAATATCCTGATTCAAATGAAAGGCAGACACTACCTTAGGCAGAAAATCAGGTTTGAAACGAAACACCACCTTGTCCTGGTGCCTCTCATAGTAGGGGGCCTGAATGGACAGCGCCGCCAACTCAGACACACGCCTGACAGAAGTGATAGCCACCAGAAACACAGCCTTGAGTGTAAGAATGGCCAGGGCAGCATCCTGCACAGGTTCAAAGGGGGCACCCTGCAAGGCTGACAGAACCAAGTTAAAATCCCAAACAGGCACCATAGGTTTACGTGGGGAACGCACATGAGTGACCCCCTGGAAAAAAGTCCTGATCAGAGGGCGCTGAGCAAAGGACTTCTGGAAGAAAATAGCCAGGGCAGAAACCTGACCCTTCAGAGTACTGAGTTGGAGTCCCATCACCAACCCATGCTGCAGGAACTCCAGAATCCTGGGAATAGAGAACACACGACAGGGAAGAGACTTAGACTCACACCAGTCAATGTAGGCATGCCAAACCCTGTAATAAATGCTTTAATCAAAGTATCCACAACTGAGGAAGACAGCCCCTTCTCCATCAAGATGGAGGTTTCAGCAGCCAAGCAGTCAAAGCCAGAGTTTGTAAACTGGGATGGGATAGTGAGCCCTGAGTGATCAGATCTGGCACCAAGGGCAGAGCGTACTGATCTACTGCCAGCTGCACCACGTCTGCGAACCACACTCTTCTTGGCCACCTGGGGGCCACCAGAATTGCTGGTACCCCTTCCAGAGCAATCTTGCGCAGGACCCTGCCCAGCAGGGGAATTGGGGGGAAGACATACAGGAACTGAAAGTCCTTCCATGACATTGCTAGCGCATCCGAGGTCAGGGCCAGAGGATCCCTGGACAGAGAGACAAAAGCTGGAAGCTTGTGATTGTGGCGGGACGCAAACAGATCCACATCTGGTTTGCCCCAACGGTGACACAGAGATTGAAACACCCTGCTGCATAGGGACCATTCTCCCTGGCGAGAGGTCCCCCTGCTCAGAGAGTCCGCCAGGTGATTTTCCACCCCCGGGATGTACACAGCTGAAATGCAGGGGACATTGGCCTCCGCCCAAGTCAGGATCAGAGATGCTTCCTGCAGGACCCCCTTGCTCCGGGTCCCTCCCTGATGATTGATGTAGGCAACTGCCGTCTGGTTGTCCGAGCGCACCTGAACAGGCAGGCCCAGAAGATGAGTAGTCAAGCGAGCCAGAACTAACCTGATCGCTCACAGCTCCAAGACATTGATAGGTGTGTGGGCCTCCTGAGGGCCCCACCTCCCCTGGAACCGCAGGGACTTCCAAAAACCCCCCCAACCTGACAGACTGGCATCTGTGGTGACCGTCTCCCAGGAAGGGGCAAGAAAGGATCTGCCCCCCAACAGGTTCCTGGAGTCCATCCACCACAAGAGGGACCTCCTGACCAGGGGGGAGAGCACACAGACCCTGTCCAGGGACGCTGGGTCCTTGTCCCATACAGACAATAGGTGAAGTTGCATAGGCCTCAAGTGGAACTGAGCATAAGGGACCGCTTCGAAGCACGCCACCATCAGGCCCACCAGCTGCATCCCCTGCCTGATGGAGGGATGGGCACAAGCTAGGAGGGACTGAGCCTGTGCAATCAGACTGTCCACCTTCTGCTGAGGAAGGAAGATCCTTGCCTGAACTGTATCCAGAATCATTCCTAGGAATGGAGTTACCAAGGAAGGGGACAGTGAGGACTTGGGGTGGTTGATCACCCATCCAAATGACTCCAGAGTGGACACCACCAGCTGAGTATCCAACTCTGCCTGATGTAGACACTGGGAAGTGATGAGGATGTCATCCAGATAGGGAAGCACGCGGACGCCCTGACATCTGAGCAGAGACATCACGCCAGCCATGCACCAAGGTGGTGAACACCCTAGGAGCTGAAGTGAGGCCGAAGGGCAAGGCCACAAATTGGTAGTGTTGATCCATCAGAGCGAACCTGAGGAACCTTTGATGACCTGGGAACACAGGAATATGAAGGTAAGCATCTTTGATGTCCACAGAAGTCATGAAATCCCATTGGCGCAGGGAACTGATGGCAGAGCGCAGAGTCTCCATGCGAAAGCGCCTGCCCCTGACAAACTTGTTGAGAATCTTTAAGTCCAGGATGGGCCTGACAGAACCATCCTTTTTGGGTACTGTGAATAGGTTGGAATAAAAGCCCTTTGCCTTTTTCTCTTAAAGGGATCTGGCAGATGACCCCCAGCTCCAGGAGGCCTTGCACTGCTTGCACTAGCTCCTGAGCTGACACAGGGTCCTGAGGAATCCGGGATCTGATGAATCTTGGAGGGGGATCGGAAGCAAACTCCAACTTGTAACCGGAGGACACTACCTCCTGAATCCACCGGTCTGAGACATGAAGCCTCCAGACGTGAGCAATGTGCTGCAGCCGTCCCCCCACGCAGATTGGTGAGGGCTCCCCATCATGCCTGAGGGGACTTGGGAGAGGATTTAGCTTTGGGACCCCAGGAGGAGCCAGGACGTCCACGTCCTCTGCCTCTACCCCAGAAATCTCCTCGGGCCCCAGGGAAAGAGACCCCCTTCCCTGTCTTGCACCACGGAGGGGGGAGGAGAAGGAACCCTGACCCCGAAAGGGCCGAGGTTGCCGCCTGCCCTGGGGTAACCTGCCTCCCTTAGCAACAAGGTCCAGGCGGTCTCTAAACAGACGCAGTCCTTTAAAGGGAAACCCAGTGAGGGCCTTCTTGGCAGTGTTGTCAGCAGCCCACTAGCGCAGCCAAACCGAGCGGCGTATAGCCACCACGAGGGCAGAAGTTCTGGCACACATTCTGATAGGGTCATCCAATGCTGATAGTACAAAGCTTACAAAAACATCACAACTGGAGAGTGCATTAAACACCTCACAAAGCAATTCATCAGGGGCACTATCAAGCAAATTTGCAAAGGCGTGGGATGCCAGCGGATCAATACACCGGTCTTCGGCATCCCGCAGGGTAGTAGAATCAGGGGAATGCATGACAGAGGTGTTAGATAGCCCTAGGATCGGGGCATCCACCTCGGGGGTGATGACCAACATTTAACCACCTCAGCAGGAAAGGGATACTTCCTATCCCAACTCTTTGGAACCCCGGGAAGCTTACTGGGGCGTTCCCATTCCTTGAGCACAAGGTTATAGAAATGTGCCTGCTCTGGAAATTCCAAACATGATCTTGCTGTATGGAAAAGCTCCCCTCTTTGCCTGGGAGCCTCAACAGGGAGAGAGATCGACAGAACCTCAAAAATCTGGGTCAATAATCTGTCAGTGTCATCCGGGGCCCAGGGGTCAGAGCCAGAATCGTCATGACCCCTTGGTCTCTCATTAGATGAGCCTGAATCAGAAAAGAGCTCCCCTTCATCAGACGGGGTATAGCCACACAGATTCATAAACTCCTCAGTTCCCATAGGGAAAACAGTAACATTAGACATCAAGTGCCGCTTCTTAGCAGGGGCCTTACGCGCTAAAGACTTCGCAATAATCTGTTCAACAGTAGCCAGTCTAGAAGACACATCAGGCTGAGAATCCCCACTAGTATGCAACTCAACAGGAGTGAGATTTAAGCAGGCCAGATTGCAATGCAAGCACCTGCTCAGCACAGGGTACACAGACCCGCGCCTTGTCAGTGTCAGCATGAGGCTGCCCACACTCTACACACAGCCGGTCTTGTCCCGAAGGGCCCCCAGTCACATTATCCTGGGATGCCTCCATATGGTGATTATAGCGGCGCTATACGCCGATAGGGAATAACGCTATGTAGCAACCCTGGATGCCCCAATAACCTGCTATGGAAGTGGGAGTATAATTTTTACAAGGCCTACAAGCAATATACTAAAACAGGGCCGGGAGAAGCCAAGAAGGGTTCATCCCGCCTGAAAGACATAAGCAGACAAGACCTTAAGTACATCGTAACAAAAGTGAAGCAGATAAAGCCGCCCGCGAGGGCACTTACGGACCGTGGTAGGTAGGAGTCCGTAGCGCATAGGCCAACCAAGTCAGAAAAGATGGCGTCGGTTTACCTCGAGGGGCAGGCCAATAATTGCGATGACGCGGAACGCGCCAAAGACGGGCCCCACCCCCCCCCGAAAAGCGCGAAGCCAGAAAGGCCAACAGCCAATGATGGCTGAGGTAATGCCGCCGCCAAGCGCGGAACAAAGTCAGCGCGTGGCGGCAGAAATTTTAAAAGACAAGTCATCGTGGCGGCTGACACAAGAATAAAGACATGTGAAAAGTGAAAGCACAGACTTGCATAACATACATATCTATACACATACACAACCCCCCCCTCTTTTCCCCTGAAGACTACAAGGAGGATGAGGGAGGACGGCGGTCACTGAAAGAGGGTCCACCGATAGGTAGGGGCAAAAGTGCGGGAGGGGCATCCCATAGAGGCTCACCATAAGACTGAACCGCCTACCCTTTGGTGGGGGATTGCGGTGGAGCAGCGCTCCTAAGCACCAACGGCGGTGCTGCCTACCTTCACCCGACCAGCGCAGCCAAGGGCTGCTGGGAGGCATATTACCAGTGGAACGGGTGGGAATAGTCCTACAGGGCCGCAGGTTAATAACCCCGCTCACCTGCGAGTAGAGAGCCAATTTCTCGTCCTTCGCAGCCAGACTGCAGAGAAATTCTGGGGATTTGTGGGAGGTCCCTGGGTATTTGAGGGGCCGGGAGAAGCCTATTTTCGATGTCTCTGCAGTCCAGGCAGGCAATCTGGCGGAGTATATCCCAACTGTAAGTATTAGATTTGGAGCAGGACGTACTGTATACTAAGAATATACCTGGGCAAGTGCCAAGGCCCATGTCACCTTCAGGGGCCCACTCGGGCTCCTCAGGGGAAGCACAGAAGGCAATAAGGACTAGAGGATGATCAGCAGCAGTGGAAGAAGCAACCTGGACTAGACACTGATTGGTGGCAGTGGAGAAGGCAACATGGACCCAAGGCCGATCAATGGCAGCAAAGAACACTGAGGCCTAGGGGATGATCCAGAGGGAAATATCACATCTTTCCAGTGATTGTGCCCCTCCCATGATCTTTATTTTTCTATATTTCAGTATATACTTTGACTAAGTGGTTATTTATACTTTGGCTAAAGATCTTTTCATTGTAACCATATATTGAAAGGGCAGCAGCATATCCACACACTTTAAGGATCATGTGAAATAAGGGGTTCCCGACTAGTACCACTGGTGGTACTCAACAAGGCTGCAAACTGATCTGTACCCCAAGCTGATCTTCTGCCATCTATACTTTGTCCACAACTGGTTTGTTTCTTAAAGGGGACCAAAACCCACATTTTTAACTCACATCCCCTGAATTGATCCCCCCCGTGAAAAGTACCTCTTGCCAATTTTTATTGTTCCTGCTTTACTCTAATCACAGATAATGTTGTTGTTTTTAACTGTAAATCCCCTTCTCCTCCATTCATTGCCACTGTTTTATGTGTCAATGATAGCCACACCTATGCCATGACTAATCACCTGCCATCTTACAGGGAGGGACAGCAAAAAAACAGCATTCCAGGACAATTCAAACAGCAACAATTTCCAATTCTTGTTCTACACCCTAATAAGGGAGTATCAGCAGGGGCTGGGGCCAAATGTATTTCACAAGTGCAGTGGGTTTTGGTACAAAACTGCTATAAAATGCGTTACAATCTATGCATGTGTATATGTGTATATGTGTGTTTTATGCACTTTACAAAGCCCAAAAATAGAATTCCAAAAACTGGGCACGCCACCATAAAAAGGTCTATAATAAGTTTATTGTTGGCGCAATAATTAAAAGCCACATATAACACACACATAACAAAGATTAAAACCAAACCACCCCTGGATGATATCAATTAATATTGAAGTACCAATTAATAAAGCACAATTTCAAAACATATATATCTCAATTAATATCTGCGGAAATAGATTGCTCACAGATTGCTCACAGACTTGCTATATCTATCACATAAAAATAGTGTATAGGGAATACTCCTGCCCCCAGCTGGTAAGCAATAGAAATTACTCCCAAATTGATTCTACTAAATAAATTAATATATCACAATACTGTAAAGAAACAACCTACTAAACCTCCTAAAAGTGCTACATATAAATAACTACCCTAAGAATATGTATGAATGTTCAAAAATATAAAGAAAATCCTCAATAAACACGATTAGATAAAGTGCATAGTGCTCATTCACCTCTTCTCAATAAAGTTCATAAATATCTATTACAACCTTCTATTCAAAGGTGCAAAGTGCCAAATGATATTTACATGTGCCTACATAAATATATACAAAATTACATTGGGAATATGCAAGGGAGCAAGGAAAAGCAAAAGGTAATCTGTACATGTCAAAACATCATCAACAGTGAGCAAGCAAATTACCGCCAATACAGCACATCCAAGAGTCTGTAAAGCTATCCCCGCGCGCTCCGCCAAGCGCCCAAGGCTTTTCAAGGGGTCTTTTAATTATTGCGCCAACAATAAACTTATTATAGACCTTTTTCTGGTGGAGTGCCCAGTTTTTGGAATTCAATTTTTGGGCTTTGTATTTACAAATGGTAGAAGTGGAATTCCAGGAGCACCCACGGGTTTGGTATTTTTTGGTGGTGCCCTCACACTTGTAGCCTTTTATGCACTTTAGATGGCAGCTTTAGGTGACTTGCAACCCATGGGAACACTGTATTAGATCATTCAGTCCATGTATGTTAAAGAAGAACAACAGAGGCGGATTGTTATATCATCTTATTTGAAAGGGCTTTTCCACCATCTGGTGGCTTAACACAGTTTATACCTATTCAAAGCATACTCGATCAAATGTACCTATTGCCATATTCACTTTGGCCTTCTCTTCCTTCTCCTTGTCCAGAGCATCAGTTGAATTCAAATATTCATAAGTTATTATTATTGTATTGAGTGTGGCAAGAATTTGTTCCCCAGACCCCATAGGCTCATTGAATAATGCTTCAGATTTCACCAAGACTGGGCCCATAATGTCTCCTGTGAACACAAAAACAACATTGAGATAACCCTTAGAGGGTCTTGCAACAAAACTGATGAGTCATTCTGGTTCAACCCTTTTGCTCCCATCCTACAATGAAAGACCCTAAAGAAGGTGGGTCTAGACAGGTCATATGGTACTTAATTTCTGTAAATTAAAACCCAATATTGGCTCCATGCAGAAGAGCAATTGAATGGCCTAGCTACAAGAAACAAATAAGTATAGGTGTCCTTTAAGAATATTGGAAACATTCTAGGAGGTGCCTACATCCAAAATGGAGGCCTGCACCTTACTCAAAGTCCTTAGTTCTTTCTGTTCCATTTTAGAAATAATGGCTGTTCTAAGCAGAATCCTCTGTCACTGGCAGTGTCACTAATACACACACCAGCAATTATTTTGCTTGTCTGTGACAAGCAGTGGCTATCCAGGATTTTTATCTGCGGGAGAGGGTCCGGTAGTGGTCATTGTACAAGTGCGGTGTGGCTTCTGCATTCACCAGCTGCCAAAGTGGTGAACATGAGGATGTGACTACTGCAGGAATATCAAGAGGTATTTTGCAGCCTGCAGCCTTTGTAGGTGCTTATACTCCTGTGCTGCTGAACTCTTTGTGGCCAGACACCCAATCCCTGCATCTCCTGAACTATGACAGCCTGCTACTTCCGAAATGTTTCTTGAGCTCCATGAACTTGCAGATATGCCCCCTACCCTGTCTCCTTGTTCTGACACTGTTTTCCTTTGAGTGCTGCTCTCACTTATTACCAAGACTTGGCCTGGCTGTTTATTGCCGATAAGCATCCCATAATGCAAACAGTGGCCATGCTGCACTCAAGAGTGCAGCAAGAGCCACTTAGATGCTGCTGTGCTCCACCAAGTCTAGGGGGACTATACCTGAAGGCTAGCTGGTAAGATGGGAAAGGGACTCAAAATCTGAAGCCTGGGTAGGGAAACACAAGATTCTCTAGCACCAACAGCTTATCCTCAGAGCAACCAATCTGATTTACAGTGTACATGCTATAAACTACATATGAGTCCAGTTCTGTCTAATAGGGAAACATAATTTTTAACAGGAAAAAAACCTTACCCATAACTTGTGCTGTTGCCTTAAGAGAACCATGCACAGTGTTTCCAGTGGGGTTAATGTTAAACACAACTTCAGTATTTTCACCTATGACAAAAAGACTATAGTTAATATAACTCTTTACAAAGACACAAGAGGTAACTCAATGTCTAAAACAAAAAAAAAATGATGGCAGACATCAAACTAAAATAAAGTGAAGCACTCCAAGTTGGACCCCTTCACCATGTCAGAATAGACAACTCTTTCACACTGGAGTGGGGCATAGCATATCTTTGCACATGCTTCCCCTAATTCTTCAGTTTTTGTGCAAACAGCAAAATTAACACAAAACGAAAGAATTAGAAAAGGTCTGTATCTTGGGCACAAATCTATTTCTTAGTTATATGAAAGGTACAGACATCTTTGAATTCTTCAATTTTCGGTGCAAACAATGAATATAAGACAAGGCTCAAGATCTAGACGGTTGTATTAAGCAGTATGTAAGACACAGGTTCTTAGCTACAAAGTATGGACATAACCCAAGACTGAGGAATGACAAAAGGCTAGGGTGTTCCATAAAACTGTAAAGAGTCTCATTATTAATCATGTAAAAAGCCACACCACTTACCAGGGCTGCCATTAGAGCAGTTTAGCCTTAGGACACTTCTCGGGGTGTGCTAGAGTAAGGTTGATTTTTTTTTGGGGGGGGGGGGCAGTTTGTTAAAAAGGAGCACCACACATGAGCCTCCTGCCGCATCCCCCGCTCGCCTTCTAGCCATGGCGTGTCTGCGTCACCCTTTCAGAAAGGCCGGAACACTGGTATGTGCACGGCTAAAGGTGAACTGGGATATAGCTGCACCGCAAAGACGCAGCAAGGGCTCTGGGACAAGGTGAGTGAAACAGGGCTTCTGGGGGTTTACACAGTGGGGCATCCCAACTCAGGATTTCCCAAGGAGTGGAACACGGATGTTCCTCTTTAATAGAGCAATTGAAAGTGAGGTCTAAATTCCATGGTGAAATCTGAGTTAACAGACATGGATGCTACTGAAAGGTTTGTTGGACTACTTGGAAGGGGGCCTGGAATTCCACAAAAACTAAATTGGGGACTTAATGTTAGTGGAATCTAATTGTTTAATTTGTAGTTTGTATTTTTGGGTGGTGGAGTAGGTACATGGTAAGCTAAAGGCAGGTGGGCCTAAATGTTAAAGCAAAATCTGAGTGGCCAGTGGAAAATGGTCTCTGAATGCTGAAGTGGTAACTGGATAACTAATGGGAATGCATCCAGACAATAAGATTTTTAGGGGCTGAGATATTTCTGATATAGGTCCTGCCCTGTCACATTTAATTCTTGCACCCAATTAATCACTGTGAGTAAAGTATAGATATAATAATCCATCTCTCCTTGCTGGAAGCGACAAACCAACCTTATTTAGGTTGTCTCATGCCTGTCAGTGCCCCCACACCGAGGGGGGGGGGGGGGGGGGGGGCTTGGCTTTAAAGGCTCTTTCACGGATGAGATTCACACCTAAGCAGGAATAGAGACAGTCTATGACCAGACACACACCCTGCTATGAGCTTGCTTTGGCCCTGGTTCTTCAAAGCATAAGTCCAGACATGCTGGAACTCACGGTGGTCCCATAGCATGTATAGAGCCATGCTGGGTCCATTGGCACCAAGATGATCTCTATATGACCTTCCACCGAAAATCCCGGTTAGGCTTACGGGTAACGGTATTTCTACGAGTACTTCAGGAAGGCCACAGAGAGAGACTCCTCCCCACCTAAAGAGAAAACACAAACTAGGACAGTTTAAAAGCCCCACCCCTTCCTCCCAGTCCTCAGTATTACACAAGAAAACTAACACTAATAACCGCTGTACTAATCGGGAGGGTTGTATGGGCCGTCCTGGAGGACTTGTAGAAATACTGTTTCCTGTAAGCCTAATGGGGATTTTCTCCCCTCAATTTTTAGGACGGCCACAGAGGGGACAAACAAGAAAGGCATTCCTAAGGCTGTTTCCTAACAAAGAATTGTTGCTTATCAGATAATACCGCTAGACGGTAATATTTTAAAAATGTTTGGGGCAAAGACCATGTGGCAGCTTTACAAATGTCTTCAATAGATGCCCCCTTCTTTTGTGCCCAGGATATTGAGACAGCTCTCGTGGAATGGGCTAAAATATAAGGAGGTGGAATATCTATACATACAGGGCCTGTCTAATCCATCTGGCAATGGTATTTCTAGAGGTTGGGAGACCTCTATTCTTGCCACTAAAGGAAATAAATAAATGATCTTTTCTACGGAAAACATGTTCTAAGTATAAGACATCTACGTACAGCTAGAGATTTGGCATTTTCCATGCAACTCAGAATCTAATGTAAATGAAGGTAGAACAAAATCTTGAATACAGTGCCATTTTTAGGATATATTGGGCAGATATAAGGGATCTGGCTTAAGAATGATGCCATCAGAAGAACCATACAATATGGTTCCCGCATGAAGAGAGCCTGAAGGTCGTTAACCCTTCTAGCCATGTCATGGCTAGGAGGAAACTAGTTTTAAAGGATAAAACCTTATCTGTAGCCTCCTCAATCGGTTCAAATGGAGGTCTGACTAAGCCCCTCAGGATCAAAGATAGGCCCCAAGAGGGTACTCGACCCTGAGGAACAGGTCTCTTCCTAGCTATGGCAATAACAAATCTATTTATCAAACCTTCACTAGTGCGGCTCTTGTCTAGAAAGACTGATAGGGCAGAGGCCCTTGTTTTGAGTGTACTTACTGCTAGTGATAACTCAAAGCCCTCCTGTAAAAACTCCAGAACTGTGGCAGTGAGATCCTTCTCTCACACTGTTAACAGAATGAAGAGAATCGTTCCCAGATCTTTAAATAAATGCATCTAGTAGCCAACTTTCTGTTACTAATTAAAGTCTTTGGGACAGACCCTTAGCCTTCGGGATCTCCCATTCAGAATCCAGGCTGACAGTTTCAAACTACTTAGGTTCTGGTAGTAAGCTGGACACTGTGAAAGGTCCTGTAACAGAGGAAGTTCACAGTAATCTACCGCTGACATACTTCTGAGGATGGAAACAAATCTTCTTCTTGGCCAAGCATGAGCTAGACTCTGGTCTTCTCTGATGTGATCTTCCTTATCACCAGTGGGATTAGCCTGAATGAGTGAAAGGTGTATGCTAGCTGGGAGTGCCATGGATGGGCTAAGGCATCTATCCCCAGGGCTCTATTCCCTTTAGTGAGAAAAATCTGTGGCATTTTTCTACTGTGGCAAATATTTCTTGCCACTATCTGAAGAAATATTAGCCGGTTCAACACCCATTCTCCCTGCAGCAGAGAAGTTCTACTCAGGAAGTTTGCAACTCCATTTAGGGTTACTAGGAAGAAATAAGCCAATCTCTTCAGACTGACTGATCTTGGGCCCCCATGGTGATTGACGTATGCCAAGGGCCTTAATTCACTAAGAGTTGAAAAATCTCTCATGATAAAACATTAAATTCATGAGAAAAAAAGCCTGAGAATTTCACTGTTGCTGAATCACCAGATAGGAAGACAATGAAAGTCAATGGAACTTTTTTACTCCTGAAAAAGGTATTGAACTTTTTACCCCTTTTTACCTCTAGTAAAAAGTGCCATTGACTTTCATGGTCTTCCTATCTGGTGATTCACTAATAGTGACATTCTCAGGTTTTTTTCTCATGAATTGATTTTTTTACTACCATGAGAGTTTTTTTCAACTCTTTGTGAATTAGGGCCATTGTATGAATGTAATTTTTCTTAAGGCCACCAGGTATGGATTTCCTCACAATCACTCTTTCATCTCTCTTATATTATATTAGTATTTAAAGGTTTAGTCTACTTCCAAATACATTTTTGAAATTGTATATATGTCCCAAATATTCTGAGCTGCTCTAGTATTTTTTTTTATTATTATTATTTTAGCAAATGTATACTTTATGGAAGCAGTTTTCACTATCTGCAATCTTGCTTTGGGAAACTGTGCACCAAGTCTGTACACCAAGATCTTCGAAAAGAAGTCCTGTACACTGCTTCTGGGCATGTGTAAAGCTGAGTGAGCTTCCTCACCTCAGCAGCAGCCATCACAACAGTGTTCTGTGTGTACAGGACTCACTTCATGATGTACAGTTGGCAATAGCAACAGATTGGAGATAGTGAAAACTTCTTCCATGAAACACATTTGCTAACATAAGAAATATCAGCTCAGTACCTTGAGGACATTCTTTTGGTACATATTTAAAAATGCAGTTGAAAGTGGACTTTCCCTTAAAGCAATCTAAAATGAACATGGTAAGGTTTTGAATTAGGTTAATGTTCTCCATCTAACCAAGACCCAGAGTCTCATGAGATTTTTTTTACTCACATGAGATATTGGCTTACTCACATAAGGTAGAAAATATCACATGTAATTAGAAAATAAATGGCCCCTTCCTCATCATACCTTTTACACAGACAAAGTTGGTTTGGGTCACATCTTGTTTGACACCTTCAAACTACAAAACAAAAACAAAAGGAAGAAAACTATTAAGTGTGTCCACTAATAGAAATTCAACAGCAGTAGTTTTAGAACTGAATTACATGGAATTGGCAAAGGACATGTGCTACAG
Source organism: Gastrophryne carolinensis (assembly GCA_027917425.1). Classification (NCBI taxonomy): domain Eukaryota; kingdom Metazoa; phylum Chordata; class Amphibia; order Anura; family Microhylidae; genus Gastrophryne; species Gastrophryne carolinensis. The sequence goes on from CM051235.1 coordinate 491,245,162, forward strand.
ATGTGCTATTTCTTACTGTGATGAATTTGCTGGACATGCACATTTAGAAATAGCACATTTTGAAATACAGTATAGTCATAACTGATATTAATTGGTGTCAAAGCCCATGTAGATATAAAATACCTCATTAAGATCATAGATTTTATTACACCCCCGGGGAACCATTATTACATCAGTTTTTGTTTTCACTCAGCTCTGACCCTCCCACCTGGGCTTCAAGATGAAATACTGTATATTGTTCTAATTACATCTTCTGGAACCATGAGCAAGCCATGATACCACTGAAGATGTTGGTACTGTATTGTATATTAAGACTCCATCTCTATAGAGGCCAAGATGATTCACTCAGGCAGGAGATGGCCAAAGGGAATAGCAGGAAAATTCCCAATGGACTGCCACCATGCATGGCGGTTTAGTAAAAGTACTTTCTGTAAGGGCCTTCTTCTAGCTGCATCCATCTATTCCTACTTCTAACAACTGTACCAATTCATCTTTTCCCCCATCTGCACTCCTCCACCCCTCTTTGTACCGACTACACCCATCCATCTATACTTCTGCTGGCTGCACCATTCTATCCCTCCTTCTCCCATCTGCATCCATCTATGCCTCCTTCTCCTGGCTGAACGCATCTATCCCTTTTTCCACCAGCTGCATCAATCTATCCCTCCTTCTCCTAGCTGCATCTATCAATCCTTCCTCCTCACGACTTTACAAATCCATTCCTTCTCTCAGCTGCACCCCTCCATCCCTCTTTTTGTAGGCTGCATCTATCTATCCCTCCTTCTCCTAGCTGCATCTGTCCATCTCTACTTTTTTACAGCAGCACTAATCCATCCCATCTACCAGCCATACCCCTCCTTCTGAAAGCTGGACCCATTTATTGTCCCTTTTGATGGCTGCAACCATCGATCCCTCCTTCTCCTAGCTGCACAAATCCCACCTATCCATCGTTTCCCCAGCTGCGCCCATCTCTCCCTCCTTTCCATCCCTTATACAAGCTCCACCCATCCTTCTGCCAGGTGGACCCCTCCCTTCACTCCTTTTGACAGCTGCACCAATCCCATTAATCCCTTCTTTCTCCAACTGCACCCATCCATCCCTCCTTTCCTCTACTGCACTCCTTGATCCCTCCTTTCCATGGCAGCACCAATCTATCACTGCTTTCCCCAGATGCACCCCACCATTCCCCCTTCTGCCAACTACACCCATACATCCCTCCTTCTCCCAGCAGCACCCATCTATCTTTCCTTCTCCCATCTGCACCCATCTATCCCTCCTTTAACCTGCTGAATCCATCTATCTCTCCTTCAACCTGCTGCATCCATCCATCCCTCCTTCTGCTAACTGCATCTATCAATCCCTCCCACAACTGCAATAATCTACCCCTCCTCTCAGCTGAACCGATCCATCCCTTGCTTTTATACCCTTCCATCCATTCCTCCTCCTCCTGGCTGCATCCATCTAGCCTTTTCTACTCATAAGCAAACCAGTTCATCCCTTCTCTGAGCTGCACCCCTCCATCCCTCTTTCTGCCAGCTGAACTACTCCATAATTCTTTTCGATGGCTGCACCCATCTATCATTCCTTCTCCCAGCTGCACCAAGTCCATCTATCCCTCCTTTACCTAGCTGTACCCATCCAACCTTCCTTTCCCTGGATGCTACTGTACTATCAATCCCCACTTTCCCCAACTGCACCCATCTGTCCCTCCTTTACCTGAAAGCATCATCTATCTCTCTTTTACCCAGCTCAACCCATCTACCCATCTATCGCTCCTCCTCCCGGCTGCACCCATTTATCCCTCACCTCTGCTGCAACAATGCAACCATTCTTGTGGCAGCACGTGTCAATACCTCCTTCTGGTTTCGCCCACCTAGTCCTCCTTTTGGTAGATGCACCCATCCATCCTTCCTTCGAGCTGCACTGATCTATCCCCCTTTCTCCCACTTGCACTTATGTATTTCTCCTTTGTCACACTGCACTGTTCTATTCCAACTTCTACCAGCTGCATCCACACGAATATATCTCTTTCTTTTGGCTGCACCTATCCATCCCTCCTCCCGGCTGTACCAGCCGACCCCCCCTTCTCCAAAGTGGACTAATGCACCCTCCTTCACTCCGATCCACACCTCATCCCTGCTCCTTGCACCACCCATAACTCCTCCAGGCCACAGTCACAATAATCTGTTCCTAAACTTAACCCCAGCTCCAGTCCAGTGTACCAAAACTTGCCCTGAAGCAGCCCGTACGTTTACAGCAGAACTATCCCCTCCCACTATTTATCTAAATGAAAGCCCCACTAACTGAATGATGGCAGTCCTGTTTAGTTCTTTAAATGCCAGGAGGTAATGTGCAGTGTCACTGAAGCATCAGTGCTGTATGCAGAGCCGTAATAAATAAACCGTGCTTTTTGCTGCGGCACATAGAACTAACCACAGAGAGCTGGAGCAAAAATAGTCACGCTCGTGATGCGATTGTGGCATGTTTTTTTTTTCTCAGATAATAGGAGAAGTTATATTTATCCACAGTAGCAATAGCTAAACCTTCCTCCTATAGACACCAAGCTTGGTTTTCTTCTGCTGGGATGAACGTTTTTTAAGCATACCATTCTACCATACCATTTACTGGGGTGATCTGCGCTATTCCAATGGCTCCTGAGTCTCCTGAGCCAACCTGTGTGGAGCAACAGTGTTACCCAGGCTAGATATCTGCCCAAAGTGTTGCATGATGGTAAAAAACATCTACGCACATCAGAAGAATTGCAACAGCAATTAGCTGTTTTTCAGCACTCAGACTCATTAGAAATGCTATTGGAGGTGAGAAGTCCTCCCCTATAAAAGCAGAATGGTACACTCAAAACCTGTCAGCCTGGACACCTTTTCCTTTCATTAAAAGAAAGAAACAAATCTGTGTGATTTTTTTAGCAGGGAGTATAACTAACCCCTAATCTTGTTATTCAGCATATTTATTTTGATTTTTTATTGGACTATTTTTTCTTCTAGCAAAACATTGGACTGTGTGCTAAATACTGACAATCAGTTCATGTGCCATTATGACCCAAATTAAAAGAAATCAGGGACTGGATTTTACCAGATTTAAAACTAAACCAAGCTCCCTTGAGGCAAGGGATAGTAAAAATCCTGGATTTGATCCATGCTCCTAGGGTATCCCGAATTAAGATGCCCCACTGAGTGAAACCCACCAGATTGCCACTAAAACTTACCTTCCCATCATTCTCATGGAGCATGGTCCAATCAGTGCTGTGTGCATATTGATGCCCAGTATAGGGCACAGTACTCAGCCAGAGCTCTGGCATAGGGAGTACTCCCACCCGCGTCCCCAGGCCTCCCTGTGCTCTGCGGCGGAATTGGGATGCCCCAGGGGGACTTGAACAGCTGGCTTTCCTCCTAAACATTATCCCACTTTCTCACAAACTTTTACAACGTTTTCCCTTGTTTGTGTGTGTCAGTAGATAAACACATTTGGTGCAATTACAGAACTTTATTACACCTGAAGAACAGGCCTAAAGCGCTTTAAACGCTCACCTCTCTAATCTATTGCATTAGCCAATAAATGGTTTTAATTTAACCTTGGGTTTTCTACCTACAGTTCACCTACAATGGCTAACACAGTACAATTTAGACCTACTAATACTGAATGGCATCTTGCTAAATTCGCAAGCACACTTTCAAGATCACTAGCAATTCAGTGAGGAGTATACACTGTAAATGCCTTAGTTGGCCAGAAGAAGGGAATCTGACATCCTCAGAGGAGATTAGAAAAAGGCAATGATTGTAAAGATACGAGGCATGTTTGTGTCACCAAAAATCTAGGTCCACTTACTTCCACTTTGAAAGTTTTCTCTATAATATCCTTGCGGTTTGGCTCATTAGGATCGGGTGTTCCTTCACATGTTTCACCGATATGGATGGTCTCAGCAGTTACATTGACATTTATCACACCTGCAAAATGTAAACATGTTTTATCATCTTTGCGGTATTTCATGAAAAGATCTTCAGAGTATACAGACATTCAGCCCAGTGGGACATATGGCAAAATAAGCAGTCAACATGTGTGACATGAGTCAAACGTGTTGGCCAAGTGATCGGGAAACATTGGCACCTGGGCGGCAACTTCACCTACTTGGGCATGTGTGGATCTAGACACCTGCTGTCCTCAACTTAATTGCTATGAGTAAGATCTTAATCACTAAATTGTTACGTGAATGGCTAGTGATAGTGTTGTTTTTTTTCTGAAGATGAGGATTTAATAGGTATTCAAAAAATGATAGAGAAATATATATATATATATCATACAATACCTGAAGATGTGGCATTTACATTCCATTTAAAAGAAACTCGTTTACTTGAGCATACACATTGTTCGGGTACAGTATCAAGTTGTACAGCTATGTAGTCACTTGAGGGGTTTAGAGTGACCCGGACCTGTAGAGGAGAGGAGAAAAGACAATAGTAAAAAGGGTGATGTCTAGAACAAGAATGACAATGCTCTGCAGTAGGCTTCTGCAAAGGTTGGGGTGAATGCATGAACACTAGCCTTTTTACCTTCCTCTCTATTCTCAGTGGTGGTCTATAGCTATATCTTTATAGGTCACTTCTGTTTCCTGAGATCTATTGCTCAGTGTATGATATTTCCTGTTACATGATAAACACCAGAGGAGGCACGCTTATGCAGCTAATTATTTAGATGGAGCTTAATGTTGAACATACTGAAATTACATTGCAGTTAACTGAACTGGACTGTCAATTTAATTAACCAACCTCCTTGTAGCATAAACCTATCACAGTTCGATTTATATTACTAATGCATAATTAAAACCATAACAGTCCTTTGTCGTTGATTTTTCTGGATTGTCCTTGCTGGTACGTTAAATCCCACTTGATCTCCTTCCACTAGATTTGGCCTTCCACTGGGTCCTCAGTGAAAAGATATAGGAGCAAACAAAATGTTTTCAACTGGCCTTCAGGAACAACAATGACTTAATCCATTTTATTTGTAAATGCTCTACACGAGGACCCTAGCGGGCTGTTAATGCCTAAAGGATTAGTTGTAATAAAATAGACTGGAAAAGCAAGATTTTTCACAAGCTAGCAACCCCTACTCTATTCAAACCAATATTAAGAATCCAGACTAGGGTCTGGATATTTCCCTAGCCTCTATATTCCCTTCTAGTTGCTGGGAAAGCCATCCTGCAGCCTTTCCAGATTAGCTGATGGGACTTGAGAAGACACAGTTTGCTGGGATAAATATGAAGACATTGTTTAAAAAAAAAAAATCTCCCATGATGCTGGCATATCTGGGCAAAGGACATGATAGAGAAATAGTGTAACATGAGGTAGCAGACAAGTAATAAAGGAGACTGGAGTCATAAAGAGGGGTACAGGAAGAGGCACCCTATAAAACAACTGGGGAAAGCAAAAGAATGAAGTCTAATTGTAGAAAATGTGGGTGCAGGGGGCCTAGTCAGGGCCGGATTATGAGAGGGGCGCAAGGGGCTCTGCAAAGGGGGCCTCCACCAACCTTTGGGTTATAGTCTAGTCCAAGAGGCTTTTCAGTTTTTGGTTTGACGGGCTGCAGGGCCAGCAACAAAGCTATCAACGGCAGTGGGGGCCCCCCGCATTTGGGGAGCCAAAGCCATCACAAGGCAGGGCGGAGAGTCTAGAACAGCAAAGCCGCCATCAGCAACGCTACAGTGTGGTTGGGTGCAGAGTAGACAATCGATGGCCGCTCATTGTACAGAAGTTTTCTGCTGGACCAGCTGGGTGACTATACTACTCCGCCCCCATCCAGAATGGCAAAGCAGGAGTTCCCGACTACCACGCACCTGCACAAGGGACTAAATCTGACGTTCCAGTAAGTAGGTGGGGGCCAGACAACCATCAGTTAATTGGCTGGACTATTATTTTAAAAGGAAAAAAATATTATATCTGGGGCCTCCACCACATTTTGTGCCCAGGGGCCTCCACCACACTTAATCCGGCCCTGGGCCTAGTAATAATGACTACACAAGATTTTCAACTTGTGCCAGCTTACAAAAGACCACACTGCACTTCAAGTTCTGCAGTCAGCATGCAAATGCAGTAACTCCACAGATTAGACACATCTCCCTTTCTGTTCCTCATTGCAGTGACCCAAGAAAGCATTTAACCTAATTTTAACCAAATTCATATTCACAAAAACATCTGATAACCAAAATGAAAATTTTCGATGGTCACCTTGGCACATTTGTTCATGTAGTTGGCAACATTGGCTACCATGAGCATGTTTTCTCCCCGAACAATGGAATCCGCAAGTGAGAGGTCTGTAAACATCTTTTGGAAAGAAGTGAAGTTGGCCAGGTATTTGGTCATGCCAAAACCGGTCTTGTTCGAAAGACACATTGCATTACCCTTCCAAGTAGTTATGGTACCTGGGACACCAAGGGATTGTGAGGCAGAACCAGTTGCACTAAAAACAAGAGAGGAAATAATAAGCGGTGCTTTTACTGCATGTAAATGATACAAAAAAAACAGAGGAGAGAAGAGGAGTGCTGCTGCCTGAGACAGGCCAGTGTTAGCATCTACTATGCTTCATAAAAATGCGGGAGTGGTGGAAGGAGATATATGTATTTTAGAGGGTTGATTGGCTTTAACAAATCTAAAATACAGGGTCATTTAGGGAAATAGTACAAAAATAAATTATACTAACTTAATTTATTTATTTTCACAAATACCAATGAAACATGAAAGGTTAACTCTTCAAGTTTCTATGGACATTCTCAGAAGTTTGATGTGGGTTCCCTTTGTGAACTGCAAACATTTGTGTAACAACCACAGTGTAGCTTGCAGCCTGTAAGTTCTTGACTTTCTGGGATGGGGAGGCCGATTCAGTAATAGCGCCAGGTAGCGACAGATGAGCGCCAGTAGCGTGATTTTCACAGCGCCCGCTAGTATTCGCTGTGCTTGGCCGTTGTTCGGTTGTTGACAGCGACTCAGTCGGTGTGCGGTAATGTTGAATACGGGGTTAGGAGTCGCTGTTTGACAGGTTCCGCGCTGTATGGGAGCGCCTGACAGCGAATGGTCATAGCGAACGGCTCCCAGCATATTCATTAACAAATCGTGCTCCAAAAAATTCTCGCGCTGTGAAAAGCTTGTTTAAACCCCAGAGCGCTGGCGGCGATGGCTTAAAAGTAGTTTTTAACCCCCAAACATCCATATTTTTTGATTAAAAAATTAAACAAGTTTTTCTAAACATTTTGTAATATGAATACATTAATATCAGACCTATAATATCAATTCTGCACAAATGTTTTTTTTTTAATTTTTTTACCTTAAAAAAAATATCTAACATTGCCGAAGTGGTCACAGAATTTTTGACATTTAAAAAAAAAAAAAAAAAAAAAAAAAACATTAATAACAATTAAATATGAAGATTTAAAGATTGCTCCATTGAAATGCATTGGAGAGCGCCAGGTAGCGAGAGGTCATACCTGGCGCTGTAATGGGATTAGCAGCGGCGCTGTTCGTTGCAGTCCGCTACATGATGAATCCCGCGCTAGCTGACGCTCTCGCCGGCGCTAGCCTCATTTAGCGTGATAAATGCGTGATTGTGTCCGCCGCCTGGCGTTCTGGAGTCGGTAGCCGCCGATAGCTGGCGATACCTGGCGCTAGTGAGACACTACCTGGCGCTATCCCTTGATAAATAAGGCCCTTAGTAGAAAAGTCATATAAATGTTTGCCATCACTTTGGGTACACGGGTTGCTTATACAAGGGAAAAGGCACTGCCATCTCCCAACCACAAACGGTTTCACCCACTTTGTAATGTGGTGGTGGAGGGTTGCTTCTTTAGCAACTTTCATCCAGAACAGTTTTCAATTATGTTTTTGTGTATTATAGCACAATGGTCCTCAACCTTTTTTACATCAAGTACCCCCTAGCAACAAGCAGTTACTACCAAGTACCCCCAAGCAGGAGATCAATTATTGATATTACCAAAAGAAATGGGCTATGTAGCACTTTTTAAAGCAAGAAAGAATAATGTTTTGCTGCTAAAATAATATCCCAGACCCTTAATAACCCGAATGTTGGTGAACTAGGTTGAGCAGGTTGAGAAACGGTGCTTTAGCACACAGTACACTTTTGAATAATAGCTGCTCTAGTGAACATTTTGGAACTTTTCAGTGTTGTCAAATAAAAACTGAAAGGTTATTCATTTATGGTTTATGTGTATTTCTGAGTAATCATCAGCAGTCATTTATTTGTACATTTTTTTTTTTAATTACACCATTTTATCAGTTTTTTCAATCTTATTCTATGTGGAATTTGTATGACTGAAAGAGATGATAAAAAAAATACTTACTCAACAAATAAACTCTGCATAGTCCACACTTCTGGAAAGTCGTTCCTACGAGTGTACATCGTTTCAGCTGGAGAACCAACATCAGCACTTACTATTAAAAAAAATGATTTCATTACAGAGGCCAAATAAAGTGAACGATTATTACTATGTGTAGTACTATGGACATATTTTAAAACTAAATCATTTTTCAATTTACTGGACAAAGCCAGAAAGGCTACTATATACTTTCGGAGCATTCAGTGTGATCCCAGGCTTCTTTTCTGATGTCTTGGTTTTGAGGTTAGCCAGAAAATAACAGGTCTGGTGTTTTTTTGACCTGACAAGGTTTCATGCATGTATTGCCATGCTAATTAGGCTACAGCCATGTTACTATTTAAGATTGACCAATGAGAGCTACCTGAGCTGGTCTGAATCAAACAATAGGACACAGCATTGAGAGGATGGTCAGACTCTTTTTGGGCAAGGAATTACAAAGGCGTTTCACGTGGCTTATCTTGGCCTTGGTGGCCATCTTGTATGCCACATGGCATGAGGACTGGAGGCTTTGCTCATTTTTTTCCCAGTGTTAACTGTTTCCTTAATGCTTTATCTTCTGCCATATTTTTGAGGCTTTCTTTGTTGTAGCAGAGCCTGAAACATCTGCATTGTACTTCTAGCAATTAAACCGGACCTTCACCATGATTTAATGAAAAGCCCAAACTCTTAAAAAACAATTCCTCAGCATCTAAAATTAATATATTTTACATGTTTAGTCACTAATTTATTATACTTTCCCCCACTGGGCTGCAACTCTGTTCGGGAATTTAGGATACGGGCGCCGCCATCTTGACTCAGAAGCATCACACTTACTGAGGAGAGGAGAGTGGGATAAGGTACAGGGGGGCGGGTTATAGCTGTGCTTTGCTCAGACAGAGCAGAGCTGGGGTCAGGGAAAGGTCAGCAGTCCCAGAATGCAGAGCAGCACAGTCACTTCCTGTTTGCAGGCACTTCCTGTTTGCAGGCTGCCTGCAAAAATGGCAGCTTCCATAAGCCGCCATCTTGGATGTTTAAAGGCTTATAAAATGCAGTAGATGCAGGTAGGATGATTTTTAATGTGAGCAATCTGTATGTACAGGGTGTGGGAAACATATAAGATAGACTCTTATTTAGAGTGAAGGTCCGCTTTAAGTTATAAATAACTGATGTTATCTTTGTTGTTTTCTTGGAATTACTGCCATAAGAACTTATTTAGACAAAACGAGGTGCAATTAGAGTTGAGATATTTTTGCCTCATCAGCAGCTTTGGCTAAAACACACAGCAATAGTGATCTCCCAGGGTGAGAATGCTGCCAATAACTCTTTAGGTACTGGTACAAAAAGTCATGATCCTATTATCTGCAGAATTTGAATTTATGCAGAAAGAGTCAAACCTTGTCTCTGCCTCTGCCATCAGATGATTTACAAGCCAGTCTAGTCAAGTCTCTGATATGTACTTGAAAACACCACTTTGATGTATGTTGCTGACATTAACACATTGTTGCTACAGAAAATGGTTTTCTTTTATATCACAAAGTTGCAAACAAACAGAAAAGAAAAGCATTCACAGATAAGTTCAGCACAACATTTGGCACAAAATAATGGAAACTTTTAAAAAGGCAATCAAAAGTGGAATTACCCTTTAAAGGCTCCAAATATACTCAGGGATTTGAAGTACATTTTGCACCCTAGCATTATACTGTGAAACATCATGAACAATTATTATTACATTTTTTGAATAATATCAAGCTGAAACTATTTTTTTTAGTAGAATGCAAAACTTTTCCCTACTCTAATTCAAAAAACCTACCCTATCCTTTTGGGAGACCTTTCATAACACATATGTTACTCTACTGATGGGAGACATACCTAGTAATACTTAGGGAAAAGTATACTTGCTCAAGGGAAATTTTTGACTGAAGGTTACCTTTAAATTAATAAAACTGTGAAAGAGCCTTCCCATATGTAATGAGTGCTTGTCACATTTTAGTGATAAAATGTCTTAAAGTAGAGTAGAACTAGAGGACCTACACCCAGGCCTGTCTGGTATGCCCATCACTAAACAAAAGTGTGCCAGGAGCCTAATAACAGGTTCCATTTGTATACTACACTCCTGTGATATGAGTGCTAGGCCTATCACCTACTGGCGACGATTGGGGTTTGGCAGCAGGAGGTGTACATCGAGAACCCTATTGTTTGCCAGTAGGTCACATGACTATTCAATACAATCTCTTCCCCCATCCCTTTCAGTTCTATATTGAGAGTATATTCACTAATTTCTCCCAGGTATCTTCTGAAGGTGGACAGCAGACTGCATCACACATACTACAGTCCAACAGGAGATTGGACTACAACAAGCGCAGCATTTTCCTATCCCCTGTTGGATAGACCCTCTGCAGATTACATTTATTGGTATCTCGTCACTGTTAAGCTTTGGCAGCTTAGGTGCTGATAGGAAACAGCCATTCTCCTTACATGTGGTAGTAGAGGTCATTTCAAAGGCTGCAGATTCATCCATCGCCATAATCCCTGGTCTTCCCATTGCCATCGGTTGGTTGGGTGGCCAGAAATTGATGGGCTGTGAGCACAGTTGTGGTTGCTGGTAGGAGGTGTAGGTCAGTGCAAGCAATCCGGTGCCCTAAAGAAGGCAAATACATTGTGTCAGTTTCCTCTCTCTATTATCAAGACCGAAAGTTTGGTGCTCTCCCTATATACACAGTATATAGGGCTATTGGAGGAGCAGAGTTGTGTAGACAGACTCAAAAAGACAGGAGAGGCTGCGTATTGTATCCATTGTGGCATTGGATTCTTAGGACAGGTAATTACTTGAGATCCATTTAGCTAGAACAACTTCGAAAATTTCTTCGAGAAGTGTTGGGCTTCAGCTTCCTCTGTTCTGTGTTGGTGCTACTCTGCTGAATAATCTGCCCTATTCTGGTTCTGCAATTTGCAAATGAGCCGATTGGCTCACTCAAAATTGCTGCTGTGATAAAGTGCAGCCGGCTGGCCGCATCCTCGGCACGCTGTTCGGACACACCCCTTTCTGAATGGCTGGGCGCAGGAGATCCTGCCGGGATCAGGTCAGATCACTGGCACCCTGTGGGTTCTCACACAGTGGACCATCTAGCCCTGGGGGCCTGGAATATTTCAGACAGTTTTGAAAATAAAAATTTAAATAAAATAATTTTACTTTCAGTCAAATACTTGTTTTTGCTTTAAGAAGAGGAATTACTATTTGAACTATTGTACTGGCAAAGGACCCCATAACAGGCTAATACATTTTACAGTGAAAGTATAATCTCTCTTTAACTCATTAACAAATCTGTATGTAAAGTTGGAGGCTTCCTAAAATAAAATAATGTATTTTTAGAATAGTAGAAATTAGGGTAGTGGAGGATGTGGCCGTCAGCGCGCTTGGAGCCACTACTCTTAGACTAAGCCTTAGACGACGTGATGTCAGTGGCTCCAAGTGCACTAATTGGACAAGCGGACGCGCATGCACCATAGGACTAGGAAGAAGTGAGTTTATTTCGGCGACCTGGAGGGTTTCACACAGCGGTGCACCCCCGATCAGGGTCCCCCTGGGGAAAGGACCCAAACCCAGGATAGTCAAAATCATGGGTTTTGGTCCACTTTAAGTAGCTTGAAACCCAAAAGGTAGCTCCTTATATTAAGCCTAACATGGGTTTCTCCACATGGTGGCTTGCAGCTGTGTTTTGGGAGTTATTGTGAAGTATAAAGCAGGTTGAATGAAAGCTGGATAAAAGATGCAGAATGGGGAGAGCAGAAAGCAGGCTAATATAATCCTCTGTATAGAATGTCCCTTTAAAGTGATCCTTCAGTAACATGACTCAAAGTTTGATCAACTAGGCGGGGGGGGGGGGGGGGGCTTAAGGAATGCCCTAGCATGCATACAACAGCTGAGAGGGAGCAGAGATACTTACCTACTTCTACATTCTCTCAATCCAGCTGGGAGTTTGTCTCCTCCTGTGATCAAAAAGAGGAGAAGTGGAAAGGAGGGGTAGGTAACCTACCAACACAGCCTTCCCTTTGGCACCTATCAGAGACCTGTAAGCACCTATAAAGAGATGACATAAGAGCACCTATAAAGAGAAGTCCATGTACTTACTGCAAACATCTTGCTAGTGTCTTCTTCTTGAGGGAAGGACACGGGTCCATAGTACATATTGTTGACCACAATTTGTTCATTAGCATTAATACATGGTGGCTGACGAGGAGCTACATTATATCCAGCATAATTGTATCCACCCAGTGTCAAATATTTGAGAGAATTATACACCTGTAAAGGAAACAAGAGGCATTTAAAGTACAAGTTTAAAGGACAAGTTTCCTTAGTTTTAATATGCCCCTTTACACTTTCCATTTTGTGTTAGATCTCATTTACTTTCCTTTGCTTTTCCAGATATTCATGGAATCATGGATTCCATCATCATGGATTCATGGAATCTCCCCCTAGTGCCCAAAAGCATGCAACAATTTATAAATCTCTATTGCAGTGTGGCCTAGATTTTATGTTTCATCAGCTCCACAGCTCATAGCATCTAGGAGCTAGGTTACTACTGCTGGTTTACTTTATTATTGAGACTAAGTTTATTACTGAATAATCTAAACGTTGCATAAAACACAAGTGTGTTTATATTATTCCACAAGTGGCCACTGGGGGGTGGGGGGGACTAGCAGCTGGGGGAGTAACAGGAAATGAAATAGATAATAATATGAAAATACTATTTTTTATTTTGTTATAAGATAAAGTTGGAGCGAGGAACACATGTTTTGTGCTTTAAAATGACATCATCAGCAGGCTTAAAGGCACAGTAGCGTGGAAGTGACACAATTGTTGGACTGTTTGGTTCAGTGTTGTATTTTCTTTTATGTTTGCTGACCTGTTGGACCATAGCAGTGCGACCCATGGAGATGATGTCATTCTAAAGGGACGAAACATGTGTCGCCAGGATGTTTTAATTAGAGGATTGTCATGACTTCATATTCTGACCTTTGAGAGAAGTTTGTAATCACTTTTTAATCTACAAATAAAAGAATGCAGTTTGAAGATCTTGTAAACTCCCATAGAACTTGTTACAGACACATCTCGACCACACCTCGGACTGGACGGACGGCACATACAAGGTACAACCATTGTAACAAAAGGCTCGACAAGAAAGGTCTGGGTCTCCAGGGATTGGTTAGCGGACCCAGAACAAGGGTAGTCGTCTCTATATTTGAGGTCTGGGAGTCATTGTCCCCATAGGACAGAGGACTCAAAAAGCAAAGCTAAGGGAACACTTAGTGTGAGTTTGTGTTTATAAGTAACAAAAATAGCACACTCATTTAATCCCTATAATATTTTATTGTATGTGTATTTCACTTACTGCAGTGGGAGTGTGAAATGAAGAGCTTAAAGGGACAGTAGCGCGGAAGTGACAATTGTTGGACTGTTTTTGTTCAGCATGGTATTTTGTTTTATGTTTGCTAACCTGTTGGACCATAGGTCACACTCTACTGCTATATACCTTATCTTACAGTGTAATCTGTAAAAGGCATTATAACAGGTGCACACATTGCTAGCTAACTTGTATTCCTAAGCTGGACAGGAGGTGCATGAAGCAACCACTGGATTACTGAGGGGCGCAAAGGGCGCGCACCTGGGGCCTCCACCACTTGTCCTGCAAAGGGGGCCTCAACCACTTGGGTTATGGTCTGGTCCAGGAGGCTTTTCACTCTTTGGCTTGATGGTCTGCGGGGCCGGAAACAAAGCTATTGGTGGCACTGGCCCCCTGTGCCTGGGTGAGCCTTTTTTTGTTTTTGCAAACCTGCAGCCAAAGCCACCACAGGGCTGGACAAAGAGTCTAGAGCAGCAAAGCCGCCATCAGCAACGCTACAGGGATGGGTGGGTGCAGAGCTGTCAATTGGTGGCCGCTCACTGCACAGCTATTTTCTGTTCCCAATCAGACAGGGTCCTATGTCCAAAATCAGGATCCCCAGTGGCATTTGTTAAAAGGAATTCAAAGTTATTTTTGACTGGAGGTTTGCTTTATATCTTTTGCCACCAGTGAATCCAATGGAGATATTTGATCTTTGGTGCTCTGGAGCCTGGTTGTTTTTTTAAAGTAATTTATGATGTTTATGGGCGTCATCATAGCTGACTGGTGATAAACACAGTATGCCATGAGAGACACCGCTCTGGTCCCAGTGGCACCCATGTCATTTCTGTCAGATGAAATTCCTTTTTGGCCATTACAGTTAATGGGTCACAGATTACAGATAGGGTCTCATTTAGAAAGAAGGGCATAAAGGTAGATCTATTCCTTTCCTTGTAACTCTGTGTCAGGGAGGATCCTGATCCACAGGGGCACTAAACTTACCTAACCAACCCCATCATGACATCCAAAAGCCCTACATTAGAGAGATTTTTGTTGGTGGAGCTCCACCGGGAAACAAACATGGAATGACCACACCTCCTCTATTAGGTCCAGCCATTCCCTGCCCACTCTCATACAGAGCTCGGGGAAAAAGGCAAGTAATTTCCAACTTTGTGGCTCAGAAGGAGAATGTGGGCTAAGGCCAGGGTCAGACTTGGGCACACTTTTGGAAAGGATTCTAGGAGCCCACCCTACAGCCAATCAATATCTTTTGGATTAAATTTTTATTACATTAGCTACTACTAAACACTACTCTAGTTCCTTTTGAGAGTGGGTATGCCATGCTCTTCTGTAAAAGGGAGACACAGAAAAATAAACAGCATAATCATTACTATCACATGGTGCACCACATAATGCATCCTCTGTGCAGTGACAGGTAAGTCCTGAGGAGTACATAGAGCAGCTGTGGTGCTTGCCGGCGCTCAACAGACAGAGTGCTGGGGTTGTTAGCACCATGTGAATTAAAGTATATAAGGTAGGGAGCGTATTTGGAGATGGGATCCCCCTGTTTGTGGATCTGTTATCACATGGCTTTAGGTCAGTTTTTAGAAAGTTTCAACCCCACCCCACTCTTCATATAACTACGTATGTAAAATAAAAATGCATACCCCTTCAGCGGTAAGAGTTACGCCCTGATCCATATGCAGTAAACTGGAATCAAACACACGGGCGATGCACACTGACTCAGGGGTCGCCTTCACTTCCATATCAACGTTGGATCCAGGAGTTCCCATTTCGGCTGAAAAGGTAAGATCAACCTTAAAAAAAAGAGAAACAAAAGAAAAAAATGGTTAAATGTGTTGTGGTATTTTAAAGTGGACTGAAACCCAGGATTTTGACTATCCTGGATGTCGATCCTTGCCCCCCGGGGAACCCTAATTGGGGGGGCCCCGCTGTGTGAAACCCCCAGGTCTTCCGAACAAACTCACCTCTTCCCGGTTCTACGACGCATGCACAGCGGCTTGTCCAATCCACGCGCTCGGATCTGCTCAAGCTGCCTCATTCAAGAGCTTGTCTAATACGAGCGGATCAGATCCCTGATGGCCGCATCCTCCGCTACACTCTAACAGGGGTGTGCCCGTGCCAGCCATTAACAAATGCCTGATATAGGCATGTTCCCTGCTAAAGGGATAACGGGGTTGCACCCGCTGCTGGACTAGGAAAGAAGGTGATTTTATGGGCGACCTGGGGGGTTTCACACAGCGGATGCCCCGGGAGGAAGGGGGGAATCAGTTGGCCTGGGAATCTTTTAGATTCCTTGGCCGATCTCAGTGGGTTTTGGTCCACTTTAGGGTCACTTTTCGCAAAAGTGATGAATCACAGCTCAGATCAGAACCACTTTTTTCATTTAAGGATCGCACACTCATCTGGCATCAATACTGTGCTATCTACCACTAGAGGAGGACAGAGGCCAAAAATCAGCCTAGGATCATTTTACAGCCAGTCAATAGGGTCCATAAGGGTCTATCCTGCATTTGGTACTGAGGCTTTAGTACTCTAGATGTAAATAATGTGGCAAATTGTCACACAAACTGGAGGTGCACCGCTAATCTAATATCAAATAAGGATGTGCTACACTGTACAATAAAAATGTCATACACAGTGGAACAGAATAGAGAGGGCTAATCACCCTCTTCACCCTAACACAGGAGCACCAATAATCATACAAACAATCTAGAAATTATGCCTGATTTTATTGAAATGACACAAACCACATACAGTACATAAGAACAACAAGTGAATTAAAAAGCATTGCTTGTCCCCAAATGCTTCCAGTGCTGGCAACAATCCACAAAGCACAGAATACCTGGGAAACTCCTTTAGTGTCTAATCACAGGACCAATAATAAGAAGAAATATTTTGTGCTGGCACAAAAAATCTTATATAGAATATTACTATATACCTATAGCCAGAACCTGGCCAAAGCCCAACACAATATTAAAGTGACAGACAGTGCATAAACTCTGTGCCTAATACAACAAGAAAATCTAACAATCAATCTGTGGTGACAGTGCAAAAAGAAAAATTATGTTATAATTAATCCACACAATCATTCCAAAAACATAAAGTGCATAAAACGAACCAAATGTTATGGATATAAAGTGCATAGAGATGAATAAATATGTATGTGTCAATGATTAGGTAATTATAGACACTGTGAACAACTGGTCAACTGCCTGTAAGTGCGAAAGATCAACAACAATGACAAAATCAAATATACAATCAAAAAATAAAAATAAGAATAAGACCCAAAAACCTGGCAACCTGGTCCTGGCACACAAATTGGAGTAGGGGACAAGCAGGAGGGACACCTGCGCACGCGGCGACCCGTGCCGCTTCGCTGGGTGTTTTTGGAAGGATTGTGTGGATTAATTATAACATAATTGTTGCCAGCACTGGAAGCATTTGGGGACAAGCAATGCTTTTTAATTCACTTTTTTCGTTCGTTTCATTCGTTTTTATGTACTGTATGTGGTTTGTGTCATTTCAATAAAATCAGGCATAATTTCTAGATTGTTTGTATGATTATTGGTGCTCCTGTGTTAGGGTGAAGAGGGTGATTAGCCCTCTCTATTCTATTCCACTGTGTAATGTGGCAAATTGATGAGTGTATAGAATTTCAGGGACAGAACATGGGATTAGGTGCCTTGGGTGGGTGTCCACTGAGGACAGGTACTGGGTACAGGGAGAGGGGCTGGGGGGAATTGTGAAAGGCAGGGAGTGAAGGGGGCATTAGAAGTAGCAGTCTACCAACAGGAGATGAGGAATTCCAGCACAGTCTCTGATGGGGGGGGGGGGGTCATGCTTCAGGTGACACCCAGTCCAGCTGGCCTCTAAAGGCAGCATTCCCACAGAGAATTGTCTCAACCCCCCCCCCCCCCATGGCCATTCACCAGGAGGGCTATACATATTTTTTTCCCTGTGAATCTTTTCTTCACTGAAGCGTAAGAAGCCACATAGGAAGCAGTGGCTGCCGTGTGCCAGTCTGTTAGTTTCCCGGCTCCTTTTGCAGGAGGTAAAAAATATAGCCTTCTAGCAGAACTTTAGGGTTGCAGGAGAGGGGGGGGGGGCGCTTCTGCTGTGCTGTACAGTGCACCACGCAGTGCAGGAGTTTTGCTGTTACACAGCTAAAACAAGCAGCTACCTGTCGTGTTGCATTGTAAACAGAAGGGCGGTTGGCATTTATTAGACTGTAATAATAGTTTCTTCCTGCTGTGTACCTTTCTACAATGTAAACAGCTTCACAGCTGACTCACATGTGACTGCCGTGTGTGTTCTGTGAGTGATCTCTCCATTTTGCTCCTGTAATGGAGAGGCTACTCTTAAAATACAGCATCTGAGTGTGCTGGGGGGGGGCTGTCCCCTTTAAATATTCTATTGTTTTCCACCATTTTATTAATAGCTCTCCTTTAGGGAACTGTACACATTCCTAATATTGTGCCGTTTAGTCACTTACTTTGTTTTTGAAGCATTTATCCAAATTGAGTTGAGTTGTATCAGCCACCATATCACTTTTCAGCAAGATAAATACGATGTATTTGACAGTGGGTACATGAGCAGGTGTGGAAGTATAGGTTAGGTTAAATTCTCCTTGAAGAGCTGGAAGAGGTGAAAAAATACTTCATGTAAAATAAACTGTATTTGAAGTCTGTAGCAGGCTCTGAACACAAACCCCAGAGAAATCCAAATTGGGACAAGGAACCTGTCTCCAGAGATGGATTGCGACTTACTGAGACCCTAGATATGATATGGTCTCTTGCACCTCTGATCAATGCATCTGCACATCTGAGATAATCATAGGATGGTTAAATCCATGGACAACAGAGGCTCAAGTTCATCTTGGACAACAGATGAACTTGAGCTTATGCCTAGGCTTGCCTAGGCCTTGCAGATAAAAAGTCTATGCAAAGTTCTTTGGAACCACCTGACAGGTTGCTTCCACAACCTAAGATATACTACTATAATGTCAGTACATCTCCATGTCATTTCCCACCTTGATTGTTGTTATCAACACCCCTTTTTGGCCTATGAATAACAAGACTGGTATTTCTGTAATCTATATAAAAAGTAAAAATAACCTACCAGGATAGCAATAACAGGCTGTGGCGCAGACTTAGACACTGTGTGTGAGTCACAAGAGAATAAGGAGTGAAACACACACGTATATTTACTTACCTAGCCCTATTGATCATATTTTTATTGTCACTAGGTATTTCTTTTCTATATCTAGGTTTTCAGACAGCTCATGCTCTTCAGTCCACATTGTTCCACCAAGACAACAGGTCACTAAGGGAGTGGACTGTTGTCTTGGTGGAGGTCACCAAGGATTGGGAGCTGTGGCAAGCTGAAGCATTAGAAAAGAAGATGCTTGCAGGTGAAATGCATTGACAGAAGAAGAAATCTAAAGTATAATAGATCCAAAGATGGTGCCACCACCAGTCGTTAAATTTTAGAAATTTTTTTTTTTGGCCAAGCGACATTCTGGTACCCAATGTTTGTGTCCTTCTTTGCCCAGTACTGCTAAAAACATTTAATGGATGAGACAAAGAATAGTATTAAAGTCTGTGGTATGGTACGGATATATACTGGGTGTATTTTGGGAGGGTTGAAATGTTACATAAAGGGTACGCAGGGTTGTAAAAGGGGCCCTCAGACATAGAGATGGGCCTTAGGGTTGTATAGGTGCATTCCAGTTGGATAGAGGATTCCTTGGCTTGTATGTAGGACTCTGTAGATGATATCTGGTTTTGCAGGAGGATAGACAGAACTTACATGTTGATAAATCCACTGATTTCTCTCCAGATTCTATAATGATTCCCCTTGACATGGCCTAAAAAGAGAATTAAAAATCAGTTACTGGCTATGCACAATTGAGGGGAATCCGAGCCCTGTGGCACAGGCTTAGTTTTTGCACTTAAAATTCACCCTTTCTGATCCAGTGCTGTATTTTTTTTAACACAGGGACCAGAAGCTAGAATACTAATGTCTGATGGCTGATGGCAGAAGTAACACAGTCACAGTGAGAAGATGTGACTCTGAAGCAAGTAAGCCACTGGGCTAAAAAAGGGGAAACTTCTAGAATGCATATCAAGTAATTTAAAGGTGTCAAATGTTATATGACCAGCTCCAGCCATTTCTTTTTTATGAGGAAGTTAATTGAATGGCGCAAACAAAAAGGGCAATGCAGACACACCATATATTATAGTGGGCAACCATGAACTTTCTATTTCATAAATCACTTTGTTACTGGTGACTATTGATACATGGAAAAGAGATCAGAAGCTGTTCAGCTGAAAGAATACAATTATCTGGGTTTTATCACAACCACTATGTAATTGGGGCTGGTTACTCTCAAAGCTGCCAGAAGGGTGTTCTACCGAACAGCAATTGCCATAGGATGCCACAGACAACAGCAGGAGATTCTGCAGCCACCAACAGCCACAGTTCAGCCCCTAAGCCCAGAAGCCACAGGGATGCTGCAAGATGGGAATGTGGGGTACTGTAATAAGTAAGTTAAAAGGTGAGTGTTTTTACATTACTTGTGAACTGGTAAGGGGTCCCAAAAATCCCTATATAAGTTTAAAGGGTGAAAGCTGCCATCAAACTGCCCATCAATACAATGGCATGATTACCTGCACTCCTCCTTTATGAGCCAGGTTTCTTTTGGGCGTGCCCGGTGCACCCCTGGAGTAGTACTGAAACTAAACTAAAGGACATGGGGACCTGTGCACAGTGCATCTCATAAAATACAATAGTAGAAGGTATGTTCACCTTTAACAGGGTATTTCATAAATAAAGCAGACTTTTATCCAGAGGAATCTTTAGCTTTACTTTATTGTGCAATCAACGCCTTTTTTTTCCATAAGACTCAGGCAATAGTGAGGCGTGATTTTATTCACCAGCACCGTAAGAACATGGATTGCATAAGGGTCACTTTGCATAGGGATGAGAACTGATCACACTGGACAGGGATATGGCAGTTCCTTGAAGGAGTAGATTACTAGCACGTTTGAGCTATGCTATGGTGATCCCAGGTTCTTAAACCATTCTTCACTCGGCTTCCAACTACTACATACAGCGAGTGTGTGTGTCACAGAACATGGTCTCTGGCCTCCTTCTGTCCGTGACTTCTGCTTCTCTGCTCTGTGGTTCCTGTTCTCTCTTTACCCTTGCACCCCCCCCCATACCCCCTTCTATACCTTCTAGCTGTGATCTTGTTCACTCAAGATCTTAAAGGCTGCCGATCCTGTTGTGATGGGGCCTACTAGACCGGGGGGGCGGAATGTGTCATATCTGAAGATCGACTGCCACTACATTCCCCAATCCTTTTCTACCCACAGGGAGACACCTAGTCCTTCACACCAACCTGTGGAGTCTCACCTAGACTACTGACCCGGCTATACCTACCTACCCCTCTGTGGGGGCCCTGAAATGGTGGGTGAGTAACACATGCTTTTTGGAAAGCCATACTTTTTTAACACTAGTAGCCAGCAGACTTGAAAGACACAAATGCATGAAATGCACAATGTAGAGTATACTCACAATGTAATTAAATTTAGCAGTTTTCTGTCCCTCTTCCAGGGCACTTTTGCCAAACACATAGCGAACCCGGATACTATGTGTGGTCCCACACTCCAGGTCCTCCCTGGGGCCCTGAAGCTGCACAAAGGTCTGAGTTGGAGAGAAGAAGCGGCGAATGGTGCGATAAGCATTACTGTAAACAGGGCCTACCCAGTTGTAGTCGTAGCATTGCTGAGCGTTTGAATAAATCAACTGGAGGAGAAGAAATAAAATAAAAACACAATTATTTTCAATACTTATTAGGTCACCAGTATTCATTGGGGAACCCTGCATTCATCCATGACATATGTCAGAAGGAATTCTGGGAGAGAAGAGATTACCTTTAACCCTTGTTTACTGTTTCACAAGGAGAAAGGTAAGCTCTTTTTGTATTTTCAGCATTCTGTGTTACCAGCATCTGAGATGCCATAATGCCTGGTGTTGGTTGTTAAAACCTTTACAACAAACAGGGCTAATATGCATCCCTCCGCAGGGCAATTCTGAATGCTGCAATTGCCTTTTCTAACTCCTGCTGTGATCAATTTTACAAACAAAATGGCGTCTCCTGGAGCTTCAGGTCATCTGAAAACAGGAAGTGCTGCTGGGTTTCCTGCTGCTGTGCATTGTCAGTTATTAGAGATGAGCGAACTTTTGAAAAATTCGGGTTCGGCCGAATCGAACTTTTACGAAGTTCCCCATCAAAAATGCCGGCATGGTGGGAGCCGGCCGGCGGGCCAGTAAAGCCGGCCGGCCCGCTCCCACCATGCCGGCATTTAAAAAACAAAAGAAAAAAAAAAAAGCATTTTTGCCGGCATGGTGGGAGCGGGCCGGCATGACGCGCCCTCAGATGACAGCTGAGAGCGGCGCCGGCCTCCACGCTCCGGACCTGCAGGTAAGTGTTTGCCTTTTTTCTCAAATGCCGGCATGGTGGGAGCGGGCCGGCCGGTTCCGCTGACAGCGGAGCCGGCCGGCCCGCTCCCACCATGCCGGCAAAAATGCTTTTTTTTTTTCTTTGTTTTTTAAATGCCGGCATGGTGGGAGCGGGCCGGCCAGCTTTACCGGCCCGCCGGCCGGCTCCCACCATGCCGGCATTTTTAATTTCAGGAAAAATTCGATCGGCACGAACCACAAAATATTCGGGTTCGTGCCGAATCGAATATTTCCTGAAATTCGGAGCGAATTCCGGTTCGTCCGAACCGGTTCGCTCATCTCTATCAGTTATGTCAGTTAAATTCAGGTAGCACCATGGCTAAGATGCTGGGAAAGGAAGCTCTAAAATGGCCGCTACCAGGAAAAAATCTGTGAGGCAGTGTTTTAGCTTCGAGTAGATTGAAGAGCAAATGTAAGTGCTGACAATTCAGTACATGCATGAAGATGGAGCAAGGCATTTAGGGAGTTTTCTTTTCCAACTGTGCCAGACTGCTGGTCCAGTTTA
Source organism: Gastrophryne carolinensis (assembly GCA_027917425.1). Taxonomy (NCBI): domain Eukaryota; kingdom Metazoa; phylum Chordata; class Amphibia; order Anura; family Microhylidae; genus Gastrophryne; species Gastrophryne carolinensis. The sequence continues at coordinate 491,267,972 of CM051235.1, forward strand.
ATTCTGACAGCCTCAAGCCTTTTTCAACAATTTATCAAAATGCATTATTTTAAAGATGCTTTTTAGTTTTGAGTTTGTACCTTCAAATGTAAAGTAAGTCTCACACAAAGCCCTAACAAAAGTTTTCAGGGTGATTGTTATTCTCTGATTGAATAATAGCTTACACCCATATTATTATCTGACATACCCAGGTCAGGTGACTTTGTATTCACAAATAGTGTGTTCTATAGAGATTCACAAGAGTTACAATTTTTGGACTTTGATTCCAGTTTAGTTGTTGACAATATTACATTTTTTGGACTTTTTATTGGGGGGGGGGGGGCAACATTTTGGTCCCCTTGCTTTCCTTCTCTTGACCCTAAGGAAGACCATCAGGCCGTGGATGTTTATAGGAGTAATATATTATTTCAGTGTTAAAAGAAAAGTTAACTGGGGAATTCCAGAACAGAGTCAATAATGTAGTGACAGTAATGTGTATAGCAAAATTGATACAGATCAACAAAGATGAAATGGATACATTTATCAAAATGTGGTCCCCTTGGATAGATCACTGCCATCTCTCTAACTTTGATACTTCTTTCCTTGTGATCTGAATAATGTATTAGGGGCATCTCTCTCTTGTAAACATCAATGGTTACACTCGTCTAACTTCCGGTCTTCTTTGTTTTCCTTCCCTTACTTCGTGTCTGTATGTTTTTCCTCACTGCACTATATGTATAGCAATTAGCGTGTTTATGTTTGCTTGCTTCTCACAATAAACACATTGTGTTTGCTGCACAATCCCAGTCTCTCTGCCTTGCAGTACTCTAATTATTGGTCACTCTTTGTAAATGCATATCTCCCTTGAGATATCCGTGACACAATTAATACATTTTGTAATAATCTGTATCTACAGTGCCTGTGGGCCAAATGTTGTCCTCCTAGATGCGAATAAATGTCTTTTGTTAATCTTTAATAAAAAAAACTATTGAAACAGGAAAGAAAAGTTAATTGGAGGCCAGATAATGGAAAAAGTATTCTTGAAGATGGAATTTTAAATGGTCTAATCTCCTGAGCTTCCATGTGATGCCCATTTGCTTGCTTATAAAACTTGCCTGCAAATACCTGGTCATTTACTTAAAGTGGACCATCACCCTCGGGTGATTGGCCCGGGAATCTATAAGATTCCCGGGCCGATCACCTCCCTCCCCGCGGGACATCCGAGATCGGGATGTCCCGCGGGGTGAAACCCCCCCAAAACCCCCAAACCCCCTTACCTTAGTTTCCCCCCTCGCGCCCCTCTAGGCGTGCGCGCCCCCGCGTCGGCCGTCTGTGAATGGCCGGCGCGGGGGCGCGCGTGCCAAGAGGGATGCGCGGGAGGCGGCGGCGGAGGAGCCACGGACAAGCGGCTGTCAAATCGCTTGTCCGTCTGCGCTGGGAGCGGGGAGAGGTGAGTTTTTAGGGTGATCGGGGGGGTTTCACACAGCGGGGCACCCCGATCGGGGGTGCCCCACCGAAGTGGACCAAGACCCAGGAAAGTCAAAATCCTGGGTGTTGGTCCACTTTAAGTCTGCTACACTCCTTTAGTATAGAGTGTCTCATGTAACCACTGGAAGCCAACAGGGATTTTCAGGTCGCCATGTGAGTTATTGCAACAGGTTGGTGGATTAGCAATCAGCCTTGTTAAAATAGTCCACATCTCTGCAATTTTGGGCTGTGAGTGTACTCCTGCCCCGATTAGGCTGGGAGCGGGAGTGGGAGCACTACTGGGGATGTGCCCGCTGCCCTTCCATTTGCCAACACTCTGCATGGAAGCACAGCAGTTTGCTGAGCATAACATATGCACGGCAAACAGCTCTGATTGGACGAGATTCAGCACATGCGCCATAGGACCAGGTAAAGTTGAGTTAATTTGGGTGTTCTGGGGGGTTTCCCACAGCTGGGCCTCCAAATTCACGATGCCCCCAGAGCATGGAACAAAACCCAGGATAATCAAAATCTATTTTTTTTTGCACTTTAACCCCATTCAGATGTTGCAGAAGAGCTGCGCTCCTAGAATTACATGGTACCGATTATCTTAGATTACACTTGAAAGCCCTGCTTAAACATCTTAAACAGTGTGGGATTTTGCTATGAGCAGCCCACCCCAAACGGAGAGACAGAGGATCAGCATGTCTGTCATGTGTGGCAGGAAAAGAGGTGGATGGTCTCTATATAGCCCCAAGGTTTTTTGTGATATGCTCACTATTGTATGTCCCAACTAGAGTTAAGTGCATGAGAGATAAGAAATCCAGGTTAGCTGTATTGCCTAGCAGGGGATGGTCTGCTAAGAAGTTTTGTAAGTAGCAGCATCCAGCCTGGATTTCTAGGGAATAATAAGCATTACTATGCAGCCACCTGTCATTCCTTTCCTGATTTTCCTTCGGCTCACAGGTGTTGTGTCCAGCCCATTTACTGGTGTATAGTGTGTGCACACCAAGATGGAGGGAAGCCATTCAATGAGACAGAGCTTGTCTAAGAAGGATCTGAGGTCTGCTGGATGCACTGGACCTTATATGATTTCCTTTGAGCTAACAGTGCCTGTTTGCTTCATGACCGGTAGTAGGTCACCTGTATAGCAAGTTCTCAGATGGGCAGGAATTACTTTATGTTATGCCTGAGTGTCAAGGCTGTACTTTATTTTATGCCTTGAAATAAAAGCCAGCAAGTCTGGTTTTAAACTGAGCTCCTGTGTCCCTGTCTCTGACTGCTGAAAACCTTGCTGTCTACTATTAAATAGCTGAAAACCTTCACACATGTTACTCACACTCACACACTGACATCAACAGCTGTTGGAGGGGATATATGTAACTATGTATCAAGGTATTTCAATAGTCTCAGCTGCTGCACAGCATTGCAAGAGTTGTTTATAAAGTTTATACAATGTTTTAAGAGCTTTCTGAGTAGTCATTATAGCTGATGGCTTTTTACTTTGGGACAAATCTAAAGCATTATTTAGGATCATTTTGACTAGGAGATATGATTTTTCAGAAGCAAGGCTATCAGATGGCTAGATGGACACTCCCATGCAGTTCAAGCACATAGAATATACCTACTATTCCACAACATCTACATGGAGGTAAAGGGTAATCCCACTTTTAATGTTTTTTTTTTAAAGTTTCCATTAATTTTCTATTTGTTTGCAACTCTGTGTTATAAAAGAACACAGTTTTCCATAGCAACAATGTGTTTACTTTAGCTATGTACACGAAAGTGGTGATTTCGAGAACATATCCATGCTCTAGCTTTCTAATTATCTGATTAGATGAGGACATTTTGAACCCATTCTGCTGAAATTCTCCAGTTTGGAAGGATCTCAGTCTTGTGTTCTAATAGCAATAGGGTTAATGGCAGTATTCTCAGCTGGATAGGTCATTAGGCTGCTTAGACTTAGCTAAAGCTGCTAAAGCGTTCACCGGTTACATTGGTAGAATTGTGGAACTTATAGTTTACTCAAGGCCATGAAAATACCCCCACTGTAGCCAAACCGAGTCTTAGGACTATTAGCATAATGGAAACAGCATGCTGGAATCTCAGGTATGGGGGCACAATCCTTACCCAAATGTTTATTTTACATTCCAAAAGAGGAAAACAATAAGACAGAACACCAAAAATGGCTTATATCAATGATTGGGAGGGGGGCTTAAAAGAGCAATTTAGTAAACTTTGATTTTTCTTAATGGAACTGTAAACTTCACTTAGGGTGTATCCTTTAAGGTGGTTCCAACCTCTTTGTACATTATTGCAAACCAGATGAATAATGTTTTGCCTGGAGTTTGGCTTAAAATGCAAAAAAAAAAAACCCTCCAATAATGATTTCCATTTCTCCATGCATTCTTATTGCTGAATGGATGCCTCCTCTAGCCAGAGGTGCATGGAGCACACCTTACCTGAAGCTGAACCTCTGAGGTGCTAAAGTTAGAGGTATCAATTTCATAATAGGCTCTGCCATTCTCGTCACTTGTCAGATTCTGGACAGTCACTCCATTCACTTGAAGTTGCATTGTCTTGTTACTCTGAGGCCGCCCGAGGGCATCTTCCGCCATAACCTACAGGTTGCAGAGCCAAACATAAGACAAAATATACATAACCATGGAGTTTGCCTGACAGTCATTTCTGCACTGTGCTAGAACTAAATCCACAATCCCATTCATCAGAACCACTACCAGACCTGCATTGAACTGGAACAGTTCAGCACTCAATAACTCAATATACCAAGACAGCCATAAGGGCAGTACAGGTCTGTATGTGTCAATATGCAGGCTTGATGGCACCCAAATGTTGGTAGCTGCAATCCATTCCTCAAAAAGTACACACCTCTGCCAGACTGAAGAAAATGAGAGAAGGAGAACCAAAGAGAGAAGAATAGATAAGCACATAAATGAAAAAAAAAATAGGGAAAAAATGCCGTAAAATGCTGTTAACAAAAGAAGGAAAAAGAATGAAAAGTGACAAAAAAAGAAAAAAGATGGAAAAACTAAGAGAGAGGGCTAAATGAGAGAGAAAGAGAAAGTGAAGTACAGACAAAAAGAATAATAAAGTAAAAACAGAGAGAAGAGAGAGGCACACACACAGGCAGATATAGTGAGAGATACAGACAGACACATAAGAAGTGAAATAGATGCAGATGCACAGAGAGTGGGAGAGAGATAAGGAGAAATACAGACAAAGAAAGAAAGAGCAAGAGAGTCAGACAGAAAGAAAAACAGAGAGAAACAGACAGACACAGAGTGAGCAAGAGACAGACATGCAAACAGGGAGTGTGAGAGACAGAAATAAAGTTATAGACAGACAGAGAGAGTGAGGGTGGGGAGGCCATGTGAGGCGACCACCTCTCTTACTTCCCGCCCACACACCCGTCTCTTACTTCCCACCCACACACCCGTCTCTTACTTCCCACCCACCTACCCGTCTCTAACTTCCCACCCAGATACCCGTCTATTACTTCCCACCCACACACCCGTCTCTTACTTCCCACCCACACACCCGTCTCTTGCTTCCCACCCACATACCGTCTCTTACTTCCCACCCAGATACCCGTCTCTTACATCCCACCCACATACCCGTCTCTTACTACCCACCCACACACCCGTCTCTTACTTCCCGCCCACATACCCGTTTATTACTTCCCACCCACATACCTGTCTCTTACTACCCACCCACACACCCGTCTCTTACTTCCCGCCCACATACCAGTCTATTACTTCCTGCCCACACACCCGTCTCTTACTTCCCACCCACATACCCATCTCTTACTTCCCACCCAGATACCCGTCTCTTACATCCCACCCACATACCCGTCTCTTACTTCCCGCCCACATACCCGTCTCTTAATTCCCGCCCACACACCCGTCTCTTACTTCCCACCCACATAGCCGTCTCTTACTTCCCACCCACATACCCGTCTCTTAATTCCCGCCCACACACCCGTCTCTTACTTCCCGCCCACACACCCGTCTCTTACATCCCACCCACATACCCGTCTCTTACTACCCACCCACACACCCGTCTCTTACTTCCCGCCCACATACCCGTTTATTACTTCCCACCCACATACCTGTCTCTTACTACCCACCCACACACCCGTCTCTTACTTCCCGCCCACATACCAGTCTATTACTTCCTGCCCACACACCCGTCTCTTACTTCCCACCCACATACCCATCTCTTACTTCCCACCCAGATACCTGTCTCTTACATCCCACCCACATACCCGTCTCTTACTTCCCGCCCACATACCCGTCTCTTAATTCCCGCCCACACACCCGTCTCTTACTTCCCACCCACATAGCCGTCTCTTACTTCCCACCCACATACCCGTCTCTTAATTCCCGCCCACACACCCGTCTCTTACTTCCCGCCCACACACCCGTCTCTTACTTCCCACCCACATACCCGTCTCTTACTTCCGACCCACACACCCGTCTCTTACTTTCCACCCACATAACCGTCTCTTACTTCCCACCCACATACCCGTCTCTTACTTCCCACCCACATACCCATCTCTTACATCCCACCCATATACCCGTCTCTTACTTCCCGCCCACATACCCGTCTCTTACTTCCCGCCCACATACCCGTCTCTTACTTCCCGCCCACATACCCGTCTCTTACTTTCCACCCACATACCCGTCTCTTACTTCCCACCCAGATACCCGTGATCTCTAACTTCCCGCCCACACACCCGTCTCTTACTTCCTGCCCACATACCCGTCTCTTACTTCCCACCCAGATACCCGTGATCTCTAACTTCCCGCCCACACACCCGTCTCTTACTTCCTGCCCACACACCCGTCTCTTACTTCCCACCCACACACCCGTCTTTAACTTCCCACCCACATACACTTCTCTTACTTCCCACCCACATACCTGTCTCTTACTTCCCACCCACATACCCGTCTCTTACTTCCCGCCCAACCACCCGTCTCTTACTTCCCGTCCACATACCCGTTTCTTACTTCCCGCCCACACACACGTCTCTTACTTCCCATCCACATACCAGTCTCTTACTTCCCACCCACATACCCGTTTCTTACTTCCCGCCCACACACACGTCTCTTACTTCCCATCCACATACCAGTCTCTTACTTCCCACCCACATACCCGTCTCTTACTTCCCACCCACATACACGTCTCTTACTTCCCGCCCACACACCCGTCTCTAACTTCCCACCCACATACCCATCTGTTACTTCCCACCCACATACCTGTCTCTTACTTCCCACCCACATACCTGTCTCTTACTTCCCACCCACATACCCGTGGTCTCTTACTTCCCGCCCACATACCCGTCTCTTACTTCCCGCCCACATACCCGTCTCTTACTTTCCACCCACATACCCGTCTCTTACTTCCCACCCAGATACCCGTGATCTCTAACTTCCCGCCCACACACCCGTCTCTTACTTCCTGCCCACATACCTGTCTCTTACTTCCCACCCAGATACCCGTGATCTCTAACTTCCCGCCCACACACCCGTCTCTTACTTCCTGCCCACACACCCGTCTCTTACTTCTCACCCACACACCCGTCTTTAACTTCCCACCCACATACACTTCTCTTACTTCCCACCCACATACCTGTCTCTTACTTCCCACCCACATACCCGTCTCTTACTTCCCGCCCAACCACCCGTCTCTTACTTCCCGTCCACATACCCGATTCTTACTTCCCGCCCACACACACGTCTCTTACTTCCCATCCACATACCAGTCTCTTACTTCCCACCCACATACCCGTCTCTTACTTCCCACCCACATACACGTCTCTTACTTCCCGCCCACACACCCGTCTCTAACTTCCCACCCACATACCCATCTGTTACTTCCCACCCACATACCTGTCTCTTACTTCTCACCCACATACCTGTCTCTTACTTCCCACCCACATACCCGTGGTCTCTTACTTCCCGCCCACACACCCGTCTCTTACTTCCCGCCCACACACCCGTCTCTAACTTCCCGCCCACACACCCGTCTCTAACTTCCCACCCACATACCCGTCTCTTACTTCCCACCCACACACCCGTCTCTAACTTCCCACCCACATACCCATCTCTTACTACCTGCCCACACACCCGATTCTTACTTCCCGTCCACACACACGTCTCTTACTTCCCACCCACATACCCGTCTCTTACTTTCCACCCACATACCCGTCTCTTACTTCCCGCCCACACACCCGTCTCTTAAATCCCGCCCACACACCCGTCTCCTAGTTCCCACCCACACACCCGTCTCCTAATTTCCACCCACATACCCGTCTCTTACTTCCCACCCAGATACCCGTCTCTTCCTTCCCGCCCACACACCTGACTCTTACCTCCCACCCACATACCCGTCTGTTTCTTCCCGCCCACACACCCGTCTCTTACTTTGCAACCACAAACCAATCTCTTACTTCCCACCCACATACCCGTCTCTTACTTCCCGCCCACACACCTGTCCCTTACTTCCCACCCAGATACCCGTGGTCTCTTACTTCCCGCCCACACACCCGCCTCTTACTTCCTGCCCACACACCCGTCTCTTACTTCCCGCCCACACACACGTCTCTTACTTCCCACCCACATACCCGTCTCTTACTTCCTGCCCACACACCCGTCTCTTACTTCCCACCCACATACCCGTCTCTTACTTCCCACCCACATACCCGTCTCTGACTTCTCACCCACATACCCGTCTCTTACTTCCCACCCACATACACGTCTCTTACTTCCCGCCCACACACCCGTCTCTAACTTCCCACCCACATACCCATCTGTTACTTCCCACCCACATACCTGTCTCTTACTTCCCACCCACATACCTGTCTCTTACTTCCCACCCACATACCCGTGGTCTCTTACTTCCCGCCCACATACCCGTCTCTTACTTCCCGCCCACATACCCGTCTCTTACTTTCCACCCACATACCCGTCTCTTACTTCCCACCCAGATACCCGTGATCTCTAACTTCCCGCCCACACACCCGTCTCTTACTTCCTGCCCACATACCTGTCTCTTACTTCCCACCCAGATACCCGTGATCTCTAACTTCCCGCCCACACACCCGTCTCTTACTTCCTGCCCACACACCCGTCTCTTACTTCTCACCCACACACCCGTCTTTAACTTCCCACCCACATACACTTCTCTTACTTCCCACCCACATACCTGTCTCTTACTTCCCACCCACATACCCGTCTCTTACTTCCCGCCCAACCACCCGTCTCTTACTTCCCGTCCACATACCCGATTCTTACTTCCCGCCCACACACACGTCTCTTACTTCCCATCCACATACCAGTCTCTTACTTCCCACCCACATACCCGTCTCTTACTTCCCACCCACATACACGTCTCTTACTTCCCGCCCACACACCCGTCTCTAACTTCCCACCCACATACCCATCTGTTACTTCCCACCCACATACCTGTCTCTTACTTCCCACCCACATACCTGTCTCTTACTTCCCACCCACATACCCGTGGTCTCTTACTTCCCGCCCACACACCCGTCTCTTACTTCCCGCCCACACACCCGTCTCTAACTTCCCGCCCACACACCCGTCTCTAACTTCCCACCCACATACCCGTCTCTTACTTCCCACCCACACACCCGTCTCTAACTTCCCACCCACATACCCATCTCTTACTACCTGCCCACACACCCGATTCTTACTTCCCGTCCACACACACGTCTCTTACTTCCCACCCACATACCCGTCTCTTACTTTCCACCCACATACCCGTCTCTTACTTCCCGCCCACACACCCGTCTCTTAAATCCCGCCCACACACCCGTCTCCTAGTTCCCACCCACACACCCGTCTCCTAATTTCCACCCACATACCCGTCTCTTACTTCCCACCCAGATACCCGTCTCTTCCTTCCCGCCCACACACCTGACTCTTACCTCCCACCCACATACCCGTCTGTTTCTTCCCGCCCACACACCCGTCTCTTACTTTGCAACCACAAACCAATCTCTTACTTCCCACCCACATACCCGTCTCTTACTTCCCGCCCACACACCTGTCCCTTACTTCCCACCCAGATACCCGTGGTCTCTTACTTCCCGCCCACACACCCGCCTCTTACTTCCTGCCCACACACCCGTCTCTTACTTCCCGCCCACACACACGTCTCTTACTTCCCACCCACATACCCGTCTCTTACTTCCTGCCCACACACCCGTCTCTTACTTCCCACCCACATACCCGTCTCTTACTTCCCACCCACATACCCGTCTCTGACTTCTCACCCATACACCGGTCTCTTACTTCCCGCCCACATACCCGTTTCTTACTTCCCGCCCACACACACGTCTCTTACTTCCCACCCACATACCTGTCTCTTACTTCCCACCCACATACCTGTCTCTTACTTCCCATCCACATACCCGTGGTCTCCAACTTCCCGCCCACACACCCGTCTCTTACTTGCCGCCCACACACCCGTCTCTAACTTCCTGCCCACACACCCGTCTCTAACTTCCCACCCACATACCCGTCTCTTACTTCCCGCCCACACACCCGTCTCTAACTTCCCACCCACATACCCATCTCTTACCACCCGCCCACACACCGTCTCTTACTTCCAGCCCACATACCCGTCTCTTACTTCCCACCCACATACCCGTCTCTTACTTCCCACCCACACACCCGTCTCTTACTTTCTGCCCACACACCCGTCTCTTACTTCCCGCCCACACACACGTCTCTTACTTCCCACCCACATACCCGTCTCTTTCTTCCCACCCACATACCCGTCTCTTACTTCCCACCCACATAACAGTCAGTTACTTCCTGCCCACACACCCGTCTCTTACTTCCCACCCACATACCCGTCTCTTACTTCCCGCCCACACACCCGTCTCTTAATTACCGCCCACACACCCGTCTCTTAATTCCCACCCACATACCCGTCTCTTACTTCCCACCCAGATACCCGTCTCTTCCTTCCCGCCCAAACACCTGTCTCTTACCTCCCACCCACATACCCATCTGTTTCTTCCTGCCCACACACCCGTCTCTTACTTCGCAACCACAAACCAATCTCTTACTTCTTGCCCACATACCCGTCTCTTACTTCCCGTCTGTCTGTGGGTCCGGAAGACTGGCAGGCACGGTCCACCAATTGAATACCAGTTGAATACTTCTGCACAGTGTAGACAGTGTAGAATAACTCTTGGTGGTTTAGCAACCTTTGCCCTGCCTTCTTTCCTACCTCTACATTGTTCTGTTAAGGAGTGGAGATGCATCTTTCTATAGTTTGCCTCAGACAGCAGAAAAGCTAGGTTCCCCCCTATGGGGAGGCATATGAGACAAAGCATTGCCATGCTATCCAATACTTTTGCTTTAATGAAGACAGGTGCCAGGGCTTTATGATGGCCAGAAGTTACATTCACAGACCCACCCCCATTTTTTGCTTCAGGCTTACCACTACAGCAAAGGGAATATTCTTTTTGAAGTTTTGGGACATAGATGCATCAAGAAAATAGGCACGACCCATCATGGCTGTAATAGGTATGTTTTGGGTTCCAGTCACTTGAAAACCTGCCAAAATAAATGTTCATATAAAAAAGGGGCAGCAGTAGTTCATATTATGTATCCAAATGTAAGCGACAATAGCTTGAATCAGTGGTGTAAGTAAATGTGATGTGGCCTTTTTGCAAATATTAGATGGGGCCCTGTTGAAGCACATACAGGAAAAATGTCCGTCTTTTAACACAATTGGATGCAACTAGACATAATAATATAATAATAATAATAATAATAATGCCAAGTGAGCACAAATATAATAATTAAGTTGGAAAAGCAATAATGACCTTCTTGGCCCAGTGCTGTTGCACCTATAGTTATGCCCCTGGCTTGACTATAGTAGAGACAGCAATATTAGCCTCCTACCCTGTCGGCACATTGGCCTTCGGGAAACAGTGTCTTAGTGGGCATCTTCCATATCACTTATTTTACAATTCAGCTCTGCTTACACTTACAGATTCCTCAACGCCTTTTCCACCCTCTGGTCCTTGCTGCCTTCTCTATTTAAGCCAATCACCTTCCAGGCCTTACTGCTTTCTCCACTGCTGACGTTCATGTAGAGTCCTAGCCAACTTCTAAACTGCTGCAAATAATTTTTCATTCCCTGCCATCTTCTCCATTGCTGCTTACTCTCCTGAGGCCAGTAAAGATTAGTTCTGTTCATGAGACACCCCTCAATCCAGATGGAAAGGGCCCATCATAGGATAATCCTGCTGCCCAGTCTGAGCCTGAGTTGGCATTATCCCATAAATGTCCAGGCTAGGACTATGATGACCACAACCTCTTGGTCATAAGATTTTCCAATAAAAAAAGACTACTGAGAAGAAGAAAATTACAATTCTTATTGGTGGATTTTTTCCTTTATTGTGGTTATGAAAACCTCTTGGCTGCAGCCAAATCACCTGCCTGAAGAAGAGGTGTATTGAGGTCCAGGATGACAGGGCCATAACTATAGGGGGTACAGAGGAAGAAACCTTAGGTTAGAGGTCAGGGAGCCCCGTCAGTGTTGCCCTCCCCATTATTTATCAGAATTGTGCTGATGTGGCATTACTGTAGGTACAAAAATGAAGCACCATTTGGCTCTGCTGTTTCCATTTTTAGTAATATAACTGTGGCCAATTAAGTTGAATTCAGCTGAAATTATGAGATATGACAGGGCTTTATTTTGTGTCTGCATCAGGGCTCGCAACATCTAGTTATGCCTCTGCAAGAGGGTGAAGACATTTTCCCAGTCAACTTTAAAACAAAGGGGGAGCCAAATGAATAAGATCCTAGTGTTTACATGGCCAATATAATTTGCTGAATGGGCATGGTAAAATGTAAAGTGACTCCTGGAATCACACAGGCAACAGCAAATTCACCTGTATACTTCAGTGTAATTTAGAATAAAAAGTAATAAGTACAGGTCATCTTACTATAATTTGTACATTTTTACCAGCAGCTGGTATAATGTATGTGAAAATGAAATGGGGGCAAATACTGTCTTTTGCCCTTTTATGCAGATGCCCCCATAGTAAATGCCATCATGATTAGCTTCCTACAACTGGTGCATGCCCTTGGGGCTCATAGTATCATACATATAAATCCTGGCTATCTAAGTGTTATCAATACTGTAAATGCAAGGCTTCATTTGCATAGAGTACTTTTACATAAAGTACTATACTTGCAATGGGTCAGACTAGTGGGATTAGTGACAGGCAGCAAGTTAGTAAAATAGCAACAGTTAGGTGGAACCCCTAGTCTAGCAGTGCCTGCAGACAGGGCCAGATTAGGTCAGCAATTGGGGTCCCCTGACTTGGCCCTGCTGTATTTTTTTAAAGATTTTTTTTATATACACTAGACACTTTGGCAACCTGCAGGATGGAACTGAGGGTGCTCCTCGCCATAGAGCAGTTGTCAAGGGGGGCTGTTCAGAGCCTGGTGAGAATTCTCACTGTTTTAGATGAGAAGACTGCCGTTGACTTTCATTATCTACTGCATGTAAATTTTCATCTGCCTCTGAATCAGCCCTAAGGTAGACTCTCGATTCAAAGAGCAAAAGTTAATTGATTTCGGATCGAGAATCGTAAGTTTGGGTGGGTGTTAGTCATTTTTTCCTGTTTTTTTGGCCATTTCCGACTCGCACGAGCCTACGCACGATTTCGTATATGCTCTTACGATCATCGGAAGTTTGTTCCTAAATTTTAGGATCAAAACCTAAAACTTAGGATCAAAACCTAAAACTTAGGATCAAAACCTAAAAATTAGGATCAAAACCTAAAACTTAGGATCAAAACCTAAAACTTAGGATCAAAACCTAAAACTTAGGATAATCGGATGTGTTTCGGTGTGATTCAGAGAGCTGTTTTCCAACCTCTAAATACGTTTTAAAAGAAAGCCACTGCCAACACCTTTTAGCAGTCGGATTGCTGTTCTTGAACAGGTTTTTGGCTATGTGGAGGAGTCTGCGCGTCTTGAGCTCCAATGAACTGCATGTATCAGCATGGCCGAGGACATAAATTGTATGGCAATGCATACCTGATTCAATACATTTCATGTGTGCCTTATAAAAGCATTTTAATGTGGACCTTAATTAGTCCTTTGCATGTAAACCTTTATTTTGCAACACATCCATATATTTGCGTTATTTAAAGAAACTTATGTCTTTTGTTATTTATTTTTAAATTGATGTACTAGAATCATATTTTTAATTTGAATTTATTGGTGTAGTTGTTTATCTTTGCTTTGTTTAATTATTTTAGCTCATCTTTGGTCAGATGCATCACACTTACTGAGGAGAGGAGAGCGGGATAAAGTGCAGGATGTGGGTTACTGCTGTATTTTGCACAGACACAGCAGAGCTGGGGGCACGGAAAGGTCAGAAATCAAAGAATGCACAGCAACACAGTCACAAGGCCCTTTCTGTTTGCAGGCTGCCCGATATTACCTGGCCCGCCATCTTGGCTGTTTCTAGGCTCATAACATGCAGAAGTTGCTGGGTGTTTTTAAATTTTTGAGAGCAATCTGTATGTAGAGGGTGTGGGTAACCACACAAAAAATTTTATGTTGTACCATTTGAAGCCAAAATATTAAAATTAAATCCACAAGTAAAAAATGCAAGTGAACTAAAAATTAAACAAAGTAAGATTTACTTATGCAAATGCATTCATTAATGGTTGGTTACTACAAAATGAATGAAATAAAGAAAAAAAAAAACCCAAATATTTAGAATGCAGAAGGATTTACGTCCAGATAAAAAAGGAAAAAGGGCAAAACCAATGTTGCAACCTAAGAAATGAAACGGAAAATTCAGGATGGAAACTGACATAGGTCTGATTCGCGAACTGCCATACGAACGGACGTACATTTTAGGATAGAAACGTATTAGCTTATAGAATCACTCGCAAGTTCATACAAACGCACAAGCGTTCGGGAAAAATAGGATGATCGGCACCAAAATCAAAGCTGTAACATGTTTCTTTGAATCGACCCTATATATGAAAGCCAAAGGCAGTTTTTGTCCTAAAAAAGAAGTGAGATGCATTAAAGTACTTCGCCTTCTTTTAATGTCCCACTTAATCCCTCACTTGACACCTCCTCAGGGAGATAGGCTGTGCCACTCAGTGGAATTAAACGCCTGAAAAAAGTCATGTCCGGCCTTCAGCTGGTGGACGCTTGGAGAGTGCTACATGCTCCTTCTACTCCCATGCTGCCAACTGATACAGCAGGATAGACTAGCTGATGAGCCATCATGCTATATGTGTCGATCCAGCTCCTGGGTCTATCCACGGCTGGTTGGTCATGGCGACACAACGACAATTTGCCCAGCGACACAGCCTGCTCCTCTTCCATTGAAACGGTTAAAGAGATAAACAATCTCAACGATCATAAAGGGGACACTACCCCCCTACCCTACCAGTGGGAGGCGCTGAAGTGCGTTGTTAAAGGGGAGTTTATTAAGCATGGTACGAGGCTGAAAAGGGAACACGCCTCACTTGTGAAGCAGACCCTGCAGCTGATTCAGACTCTAGAAGCTGACCATAAAACCAACCCCACAAACACGACGCTGCTGGAACTGTTAAACGCCAGAGAGAAGCTCCAGAAGCTATATGACCAAGCCTACTTGAGATATAGGGACAGGGGCAAGGCCTGCCTGTACGAATCGGGCAATAAGTGCAATAAGACAAGATGGCGCAGTAGCCCAGACCCCCTCTGACATAGCAGATACTTTCAGGGATTTCTACACATCACTATGTAACTTGCAGAACCCTCCCTTGTCTTCGGATCCCCTGGCGACCTCAGAGGAGATCTCTGATTATATAGCGGCCACTCCCCTCCCTGTTATTCCTGTACCAGAAGCCACAAATCTGGAAGCGCCCTTTTCTGAGCAAGAAATAGCCCAAGCAATCAAAGAAACGCCATCAGGCAAATGTCCAGGCTCAGATGGGTATTCCCCTAAATTTTAGAAACATTTCGGACCACGATTGGTCCCTTTTTTTAATGCAATCAATGAGGAATGCCCGTTCCCAAAACAATCCCTGGAAGCAACTATTTCGGTTATCCCTAAGCCAGGCAAGGATATAAGCCTCTGTAGCAGCTGTAGGCCTATTTCCTTAATCACCTTAAGCCTCCAGCCACTGTTACCTGGCCTGATACATCTGGACCAGGTGGGATTTGTCCCGGGGAGGGAGGCCAAGGACAACACCAATAAATTATTTAACTTAATCTCCCATATCACCCAAGCAAAGACCCCGGCTTGCCTTCTCTCGTGTGATGCAGAGAAGGCATTTGACTGGGTCAACTGGGTGGCATTCCTTCATCAAATTGGTGTTGGCCCGAACCTCCTTTCCAAAATCCTTGCTCCCTATACCAACCCATCAGCAAAAGTCAGAGCTAATGGACTCCTTTCTGCCCCGTTCCAGATTAGCAATGGCAGGGGTGCCCTTTATCCCCCCTTCTCTACGTCATCACTTTGGAGCACCTAGCTGTGGCCATTAGGAACAACTCTAGCATAAAAGGAATACAGGTGGTGGACCGGTGGTGGACTGGTGGACTTCTAGAGAAGTCAAGCAATTAGAACTTAATTTCCCCTTTAAATGGCAACCCCATGCTATCAAGTACTTGGGTATTTAAATTCCCAATAACCTGTCCAAAATATGCGAGTTGAATTATAAACCCCTCCTTACTAAAATACAGGCAGACCTGGACAAGTACACGAAGAAATCTTTTTCATGGTTTGGAAGAATTAATATTTTAAAGATGAACATCTTGCCAAAGTTCCTGTACCTTTTCCAGGCAGCCCCTATAAAGCTTCCCAGTGGCTTTTTTCGTAAACTGCAATCCGCATTCTCCAAATTCGTATGGGGGGGTTACCAGACCAAGAATCCGTCTATCTACCTTATCCGGGGTAAAACGCAGAGGGGAACAGGCCTCCCTGACTTAAAACTGCACCAAGCGGCCGCTGTTCTTCAGAGGGTAGTAGACTGGGGCCACAGAAGCGACAAGCTATGGGTTCAACTAGGGAAAGCTCTCTCCCCATTTAACCTTGTGTCAATAGCGTGGGTCACCCCCCTCTCCAAACCCCTGAGGGCTTCTACCCCTTTCCTCGTACAACATTTTCTGGAAATATGGGACCCCCTTCTAGATAAATGTAAACTAGCTCACCGACCTGGCCCCCTCACCCCCTTATTCAGTAACCCCCACCTTTGAACCTGGGATGCTCTCTGGCAGATTCCTCATATGGGAAGCCTCCTCTAATGTCACAATTGGTCATATACTAAGCTCAGGGAGAGTCCCCTCTGTGGAGGACCTTAAGAGAGAGGCAAAAGGCAGGCACATCTCCTGGCTTATACACAGGCAGCTCAGGGCCTTCATTACAATGAACAACCTGTTGGAGACCTCCCAACTCCCGGCAACAGAGTTTGAAGCTTTGGTGACTCGAACACCTCGCCCTACACACATAATATCAATCCTTTATTCGCTGCTTAACAGAACGCGCCAACTATCCCCCCCCCCCACCATTTGTCAAAAAATGGGAAAGGGAGCTGGGAGTTCAGATTCCAGAGACTGACCTCATCAGAATGTATGCCTGTACCCACGGCTTGTCCTCAACCTGTACCACCCAGGAACAAAACTACAAAGTACTTTCTAGGTGGTACAGATGGCCAGTGGACATCAACCAACTTGCACACTCCCAATCGTATAGGTGCTGGAGATGTTTGACGGCGGTGGGCAACATGACCCACATTTGGTGGGGATGCCCTGCAGTCAAAGCTCTGTGGAAACTCATCCTAACCATCTATCAGCAGATATCTGGTACTAGGATAAACAATACGCCACAGATGGCCCTTCTGTCGTTCATCCCTGCCCTCAAGAAAGTTTTATGACATTTTATATCGGCCATGTGAGTAATCAACCCTAAGACACGGGATGCACTCACATTGATGGAGTGGGTGCAGGAACTAGAATTGGTCCGCCGCATGGAGGAGCTGTCCTCAGACATGAAAGGCACCAACAAACTATTCTTGTCGACCTGGTCAGGCTGGATTATCCACTGAGACTCCCGACTCCCTGCCCTACTCCAATCAAATTCAAGCCTAGGCCCCACATGCTTCCTGTCCCTCGGACAAGGTCTAACACTAAGAAATTAGATTCCCCTAAGCTCCCACCACATCCGCCCCTTCTCCCCGTCCCCTCCTCTTCCCAACCTCTCTCTACACCTTGCCCCCTGACAAGAGGCTTAACCTATATCTAACAAACATGGTCCCGGATTCATACTTCGGCATGCACCCCTTTGCCTTTCACACTCCTGAAACAGCTCGAGGACTACCTTTTTATTAGAAGCCATAACCTGCATGTAGACAGTCTATACTTGCTCCGGAGTCCTGGTGAAGGGGCAGCGCTCTGGCATAGGTCTAAGACTTGAATAAATGGGTACCTCCTAGCACAAGCTCTCTTTATTTGTGTACTTTGCAAGGGAATGTCTGTTTCCAACTGTGATTTTATTCTCCTTCTGATGTAATGGTATGCCTCCCCCTTCCCCCCTCCCCCTTCTTTTGTACCCCTCTCCCCCCCCCCTTGTTATGCTTCGAAAAATGCCTCCTTTGCACACAACTTTGTTGTGTGTGGGGCCACCTCAGTGCCGCACAGAAGCAGGGTGGTGCATGAACATCAGCATCAGAAGCAGCTTGGCACCTCCACTGCAGCCTGATGGAATGTGAATGTGGCTTAACCTTAACTCTTAAACCTCACCACTTTAGATCTTGCTCATTTGGATGGATTGTTATCAGGGCCGGATTCTGAGGAGGTCACAAGGGACATGAACCCTGGGGCCTCCACCAATTGCCCTTCAAAGGGGGCCTCCACCAACCTTTGGCTTATGGCCTGGTCCAACAATGAAGCCAGCTGCCAACAATGAAGCTATCAGCACACATCGGCATAAGGGTGGCACAAGGGACTCGATCTGACGTTCCAGTAAGTGGGCAGGTGACAGACAACCAACAATCAGTTACTTGGCTGGACTATTATTGTAAAGAAAAAAAAATACTGTATCTGGGGCCTCCACAAGATTTTGTGT
The DNA here is from genome assembly GCA_027917425.1 of Gastrophryne carolinensis. NCBI lineage: Eukaryota > Metazoa > Chordata > Amphibia > Anura > Microhylidae > Gastrophryne > Gastrophryne carolinensis. The sequence continues at coordinate 491,286,569 of CM051235.1, forward strand.
CCAGGGGCCTACACTAGAGATGAGCATACCGGTTCGGACGAACCGGAATTCGCTCCGAATTTCAGGGGAAATTCGATTCGGCACGAACCCGATTTTTTTTTGGTTTGTGCCGATCGAATTTTCCCTGAAATAAAAAAAAAAATGCCGGCATGGTGGGAGCGGGCAGGCCGGCGCCGCTCTCAGCTGTCATCAGAGGACGCGTCATCAGAGGGCGCGTCATCAGAGGGCGTCTGAGAGCGACGCCGGCCTCCACGCTCCGAGCATGCAGGTAAGTGTTTGCTTTTTAAACAAATGCCGGCATGGTGGGAGCGGGCAGGCCAGCTGCGCTCTCAGCTGTCATCAGAGGACGCGTCATCAGAGGGCGCGTCATCAGAGGGCGTCTGAGAGCGACGCCGGCCTCCACGCTCCGAGCATGCAGGTAAGTGTTTGCTTTTTAAACAAATGCCGGCACGAACCCGATTTTTTTTTGGTTTGTGCCGATCGAATTTTCCCTGAAATAAAAAAAAAAAAATGCCGGCATGGTGGGAGCGGGCAGGCCGGCGCCGCTCTCAGCTGTCATCAGAGGACGCGTCATCAGAGGGCGTCTGAGAGCGACGCCGGCCTCCACGCTCCGAGCATGCAGGTAAGTGTTTGCTTTTTAAACAAATGCCGGCATGGTGGGAGCGGGCAGGCCGGCTGCGCTGTCAGCGGGCCGGCGGCGGCCCGTTGACAGGCGTAGCTGGCCTGCCCGCTCCCACCAAGCCGGCATTTTTTTTGCAGATGAGCGATTCGTGAAAGTTCGATTCGGGCAAACCCGAATTTCTTGGGGAAATTCGGCGAATCGCCCGAATCGAACTTTCAAGAAGTTCGCTCATCTCTAGCCTACACCACACAGAATCCGGCCCTGATTATTATTATTATTATTTATTTATATAGCGCCATCATCTTCCATAGTGCTGTACAAAGTAGTAATTACAGACAGGGTAGAAACATACAGTACATAGACTATTACAGATGCAGTGTTGGAGAGTTTACAATGAATATTCTGAATACAAGATACAAAGGAGAGAGAGAGAGTCTGGCCCCTGTGAGCTTATACTGTACAGGATGAGAGGATGAATATGCTATATACAGTATCTGAGATAAAGATGAGATGAGTTTTTGTCCAGGGGCCTCCACCATACTTTTGTTCAGCCTGTAGAGTTAGTTAATGGTGGTTATGGGCATCTACATTATCACTAAAGGAGTCTCTCACAACTAGTTAAAATGGACCCACACCCAGGGCCGTATTTGCCACTAGGCACACATAAGCATGTGCCTAGGGCAAAGCTTTGGCAGGGGTGGGGACGGGGGTGACAGCCAGCAAAACTCACTTTCCTGTGTATGGTGGCGGGCGGCTCACCTTCCTGTGTATTGTGGCGGGCGGCTCACCTTCCTGTGTATTGTGGCGGGCGGCTCACCTGCCTGTGTATAGTGGCGGGCGTCTCACCTGCCTGTGTATGGTGGCGGGCGGCTCACCGTCCTGTGTATTGTGGCGGACGGCTCACCTGCCTGTGTATAGTGGCGGGTGGCTCACCGTCCTGTGTATTGTGGCGGGCGGCTCACCTGCCTGTGTATGGTGGCGGGCGGCTCACCGTCCTGTGTATTGTGGCGGGCGGCTCACCTGCCTGTGTATGGTGGCGGGCGGCTCACCGTCCTGTGTATTGTGGCGGGCGGCTCACCTGCCTGTGTATGGTGGCGGGCAGCTCACCTTCCTGTGTATGGTGGGCGGCCCAGGGTTTACTGACAGCTGGCACAGCCAATACATTATTGGCTTTGCAGCTCAGTGAAAGTGAAAGAGGGCTCATCTGGCGGAATGGAGTGGACAGGTACAGGGAGGCTCTTTTCACCGGCCACCTGTTGTGGAGGAGCCAAAAAGGAGTGGTGCAGTACGTCAGCTGCCATTGCCACTCCACACTGACCCAGCTGGCAGAGGAGGAGCGTTTCAGGCCAACTAGAGCTGCCTGTGTGCCTTCTGACCCAGTGAGTGTACACGCCACTTACACCTATGGGATGTGTATGTGCATGAATAGGGTGTGTGTGTGTTTATGAATGGTGTGTGTGCATTAATGGGGTTTCTGTGTGCATGAAGTGTGTGTGTATGAATGGGGTTTCTGTGTGTATGAGTGGTGTGTGCGCATGAATGGGGTTTCTGTGTGTATGAGTGGTGTGTGTATGAACGGTGTGTGTGCATGAATGGGGTTTCTGTGTGTATGAGTGGTGTGTGTATGAATGGTGTGTGTGCATGAATGAGGTATCTGTGTGCATGAATTTGTGTGTGTATGAATGGTGTGTGTGTGTGTGTGTGTGTGTGTGTATGAAGGGGATTCCGCTGTACATGAATAGTGTGTGTGTGTGTCTGAAGGGGATTCCGCTGTACATGAATGGTGTGTGTGTGTGTGTGTGTGTGTGTGTGTGTGTGTGTGTGTGTGTATGAAGGGGATTCCGCTGTACATGAATAGTGTGTGTGTGTGTCTGAAGGGGATTCCGCTGTACATGAATGGTGTGTGTGTGTGTGTGTGTGTGTGTGTGTGTGTGTGTGTGTATGAAGGGGATTCCGCTGTACATGAATGGTGTGTGTGTGTGTGTGTGTGTGTGTGTGTGTGTATGAAGGGGATTCCGCTGTACATGAATGGTGTGTGTGTGTGTGTGTGTGTGTGTGTGTGTGTGTATGAAGGGGATTCCGCTGTACATGAATAGTGTGTGTGTGTGTGTGTGTGTGTGTGTGTGTGTGTGTGTGTGTGTGTATGAATGGTGTGTGTGCATGAATAGGGTTTCTGTGTGCATGAAGTGTGTGTGTATGAATGAGGTGTGTGTGTGTGTGCATGAATGGTGTGTGTGTACATGAATGGGGTATCTGTGTGCATGAATGTGTGCATGAAGGGGGTATCTTTGTGAGTGCATGAATGGAGTGTGTGCATGAATGGGGTTTCTGTGTGCATGAATTGTGAGCAGCAGAGGCGCTGGGAAGCCAGAGAATACTGAAGTATAGGTCAGACATGTTCCCTGGGAACCAGAGGAGGGGCCAAATGCCCAGGTATCAAGGAATTATGGAAAAGGCTGTGCTGAGATCATCTGCTAGGAGAGGGGAACAGACCTGAGGCTGAAGTGGGAAGCGTGTCCATGTGTGCATATTGGAACCCATCTATATGAAGTGTACTAGAAGCAGGGGCGGGTGTGACGGGTAGGTACAGTGGTTAACACTATAGTTAGGAAAGATTAATAAATAGTAGTTAAATGTGGGACTTAGGTGCCATTGCGTCATGAATCCACATGATGGCAGTGTTGCCTAAGGAATAAGAGTAGATAATATTAATTAGTCTAGTGTACCCCTTAAAGTAAGTCTCAGCCAGGTGGCATTGGCAACATCACCTGCCCTGCCATTGGTTGAGGCTAGCTACATAGTTGGTAGAGGCAACATTTCAGAGGTTATATAAGGGAGAACCCAACCCTTCTAGAGTGGGGGAAGAAGCCAGGTTTTGGTCACTTGAAGCTGTAAAGACTGTTTGTTATAATCGCTAATGGATATTGCCTGTCAGGGCCGGCGTCAGCACCCGGAAGCCCGGTCAGCCATCAGGGGGGCCCACTGACAGCTGGCACAATGTGGTTAAAGAACTGCACACTCTTCCTTTCTCTGTCTCTCTGCTCCATCCATCCCTGTCTCTTCAGCTCTGCCCCATTGGTTGTATGTCACCTCTGCCTCATCCATCCCTATCTCCTGAGCCCTGACCCATTAATTCATATTCATTGAGCCCTGACCCATATTTCCCTGTCCACTCAGCTTTTCCCCATTCATCCCTATCCCCTGAGCCCTGACCCATTAATTCATATTCATTGAGCCCTGACCCATATTTCCCTATCCACTCAGCTTTTCCCCATTCATCCCTATCCCCTGAGCCCTGACCCATATTTCCCTATCCACTCAGCCTTGCCCCATCCATTTCTATCCCATGATCCCTGACCTATCTATACTTCTCTTCTCTTAGCTCTGCCCCATTCATCTATGTTCCCTCAGCCTCCCTCTTCCTCAATACTTCCCCATTCATGTGGGGCCAAACTAAAAAACAGCTCCAATAGGGGGTAGGAGGGCAAGCAGCCCTTCTTAGTTTTGGCCATACAATATATAGACCTCTGATCTGCGACTATCCACCGCAAAGGGGCCCACTGAGACCATGCCGCCTGAGGGCCCACATAGACCTGGGGCCGGCCCTGTTGCCTGTACTGGATTATGCTGTTGAGATGGAAGGAAGCCCTGAAATAAAGACTCTGTTGTTTGACACAAGAAGTGTCATGATTGGAGACCAGCGACGGCTGAATAAGTAAGTGCACATTTACCCCACACATGCCACACCAACCTGAGTTGCCCTACCCTAGGTCCAAGAACCCCTCCCGCTCCTTAGAGCATGTGCCATTGGCCAGGCATGCGCCCGCTACACGGGCTTATGATTGTTGGGGCCCCATGCAACCTTGTGCCTGGGAGCCTGACTCAGACATTTTTTTATATAATCAATAAGATGCAGCCACTTCTAATGTGCGTTCTGCAGAGCTGGGGGCCCCCTGACAGGGGTTTGGTTGCATGAGTTGCGTGGTGGTTAAGCACACCACTGACTAGAAGTTGTACTGCTGGAACAGATACTGTGGAAGTTGTCTCTTCAATAAAGTAATTAAACCTTCCTTAAGCATCTAGTGCATCTGTACTACTGTAAAGAGTACCTGTCAGTATCCCCAACTGACACCACAGTATATGGGTGCATCATACAGATTAGGTATGCCTGTGTGCATGCCATAGTACCATGTTTCCCCACCAGGGGAAGACTAACCATAGGAAGCACAGAGTATTCCTGGTGGGACACACTGCTTTTGGGCCAAATAAATTAGCCCGCAGAGAGAGTGGGCATTCCACCCCTGCCCATAATGTTTCTCTGTAATGCTTTAGCCTCAGCTGATAAGCACACTTGTTGACCTTAGGGTCAGGGCTTCTCACCATATCAGCTGGTGTAAGCCAATAAATTCCGGAGCTCGTTTTATACTCAGTTGTCCCTGCTTCCCAAGTGATCATTATTATCTGTACATAAGCAACCTGTATAGTTAATACCCATTGTGCAGTGCCAAGCCAGGATCGGAATAACACAATGATCTGTATTCCTAAAAATATGTCCCTATGGTTGAACTGTGCCTTCTCAGTATCATAAGCTCTGTACAGAGATGATCTGTACCTCTGCCCATGATCAAGTACACTTTGAAGTGTGTCCTTTACTCATACTTATCTCCTATTGTTATGCAGGTAAAAGAGACCATTTGACTCCTTATCATAGTATCTGACCACCACTAAATCAGCGCATAAAGAAATCTACATGTTGTTTACTCTTATTTATATAGCTCCTCAGGAAGATGCCTCTTCTGCAAACACCTTATAAAAGTGGAACCATTATTACCTTGCACCTACATTCTAGGCTCAACCTAATACAGTTGATTAAAGGGACAATCCAGGCTAAAACACAATAAACTCAACTCTCACACCTTTATCCCCTGGTAATAACTTATCTTTTGGCTCTTTAGATTTTACCTGATACCTGAAATTTTACCTGAAATCGTGTCCCGTACACTTGTGCCCAATCTGCATTCACCAATGCCTCCTTGATTAATGGTTGCCACCCGCCAAAATTCTAAGTGAAGCTTTAATTCAGTGGAGGGGACGTATCATGGCTTGCCAGGCCACTTCCATTGCAATTAATGTGGTGATCATGCCAGCATAATTGTGATGAAACAATTGATGGCAGGAAGAGGCTCTGGTGACAGGCGATCAGGAGAGCCAGAGTGCAAGAGTGGGAGAGATAATCTGCACTCGATAATAGGTGAATATTAAGTTCGTTTTGTTTTAGCCTAAACAGCCCCTGTTCCCTGTTCTGTTACAGTAGGTCGATAGCAAAAAAGCATACCACTTACCTGTCCCCTGTTCTATCACAGTGGCATCTACCTTTAAGTTCATTTCGTATCCTGGTCGGTCCATTTGGAATGGCAGAAGATCAATGCTTGCTTTAAATGATCCTTCAGAATCTATCTGTGGTACAGAAAACAATTGAAAATATGAAAAGCTGATAAAGCTATAAAATAATATATAAACACAAAAGGTCCAGCACAAATATGATGGGAAAGGATCATTTTGTCTGCCTGCAGCCATGCAGACATTGTAGCTTTTCTACCTGAAATTACAACATGAAAGTGCAGAGGACCCTGGCAAAAATGAGCCCACTTTCCGCCCAGGACCAGCCAGAGGAACACTGTAGCCATCATATTGCCCACATAGGGTTTTATAGATTTAAATTCGAAGAAGAATGTGCAGCAGGCCTTGGCAAGGCTCCTCCAGTCCAAAATGACCCCACCTTTTATCCAGGCAAAGGCTGAAGGCCACAACATCCCACGTATTGCCCACATAAGGGGTGATTCAACACCATGCACAAAATCCTGTTTCTATGGCGCTTGTCAAGATTTACTCATTGCCGCATGATTCAAGGACACATGCGCCATGAACCATGCTCCAAAGCTATTAGAAAATTCTCTCTTCATGCATAATGAATCACTAAATGCAAGTTTTGGCCTGTCCTGTTTTTTACTATAGTTTTCTAATTGTAAAAGAATAAAGTGTGCCCCCCTAAAAGCCAACTAGCCGGAGCACCAGGCATAAGGGCTGATAACTCAGGGCTCAGAGGCTGCGCCGGGCGTCCTCTGACTCTGCCGGCTACCGGCCCTTATGGTCTTCGGTATGGGTTCAGGGTTTAAATGTATAGTGAAAAGAACACCAAAAAAGACACGTTTTAAAAAAACATTGTATTAGTCCTAATTAACTTTATGCTTCCCCTTCCTGTGTTCAGCATTGCATCAGTTAAATTGATGCCGACGGGGAGTCTATTGATGTTACACTGGCATTTGGGAAGGAGAGGAACACAGGTTCCCCTCCTATTATCCCGGCTCCTGGTCAGAGAATCCATAACGAGCCACGAGTAGCAGCCTTTTATACTGAGAGGACGGAGCTTCTAAGAGATCTACCCCACTTGATTTATATATCACAGGAGGAGAGCAGCATGGTGGGAAATCCCAGAGATGCTCCGCCTCTCACTCTATAAGGTGGCTCGGCCCCGTCTCAAGCTCATTCCCTCGCTGGATAGAGAGGATGAAAGAAGAGGGGATCACCACCACCTCCAGTTCTCCAGGCGGTGACTCCAGGCATCAGTACTAAAGCACAGCGCCACCCAAAGAAGACAGAGGAGGGGCACCAAAGAGTCCTGAATATGAAGAGGAGACACAGACATTCCGGCTGACCAGAGAAGGATGCCATGTGCTGCGGGATTGAAAACAAAAAAGATGACAAACTGGTAAGTAGTGAAATTTAGAAAATGTTTGTGTGGTGTGGTTATTTTTTCCTTACCTGAGGTGAACTGGTAAGGGGTCCAAGGGTCTCCTATACCAGTTCACTGGGTACGGGACCACACTGTCACCTGCCACCATAGATCATAGGTAACCCGCCCAATTACCAGCACCCCCAATTGGGACGCGCCCGAACCCATAATGAAGGGCATATATGCCAGGGTCAGGGGCCGGCCAGCGCAGCCTCTGAGCCCTGGGTCCACAGCCTTTGTGCTTGGTCGCCATCTGGCTGGCTATTTTGGGGAGGCATTTTTATTTAATAATTTTATTCAATTATAAAACTATATTAATAAACAGTAAAAATAAATGTCGGCTGTCATTTTCATAAAAACCATGCCAGCTATTGCATGGGCTTTATCAATAAGATAAGCATGTCAGTTAGTGAAGTTGCCATTTTACTCCTGCTTTTAGCTAGAAAAAAACCTAATTCTGCACACTTTTCCCCAGCAAAAATACTCCATGAATTACAAGCAATTACAATACTTGGGTAAACTTGCAGAGAGTGTCAGAGGGCCCTGACACGACTCCCCTAGTCCAAAAATGCAGCCATAACTGTTTACATCGCCTTGAGAGCCACTGGCATAGGTGCGGGCGACCCCGGGGTTTCACACAGTGGGGAGTCCTCAGGTGTTTTAGACTTCATGGTCAGTCACACAGGGTTTGGTTCCATTTTAATACCCAATGCTCAAAATGTAAACGACACAAGTATAAGCTTCCAGGTGTACCTACAACGCCAGAAAGGATGTCTCTGTCTGCTCTGACCTCCAGACTCAGCAGCATGCTCTTAGTGGTAGGTTCAATCTAGCCACAGATGCCCCGTCCAGCCAGCAAGGCCAGGGACCTTACATTTCTTTTACAGCCCATGTTGGTAACAGAAGACAGATCATTACCACCCATTTTTGTAATTTATTTCTTATGCTTTTATGTATTTTGTTTTTTAACCCATTTTTTAATTCAGTTTGTACAACACAAAATGCTTGGGTTATTTTATATCCCATCTAAATCTATTAAAGGATGTCCAGCAAGTATTTTAGTATTTTGGTAGTGAACTGTGACAGGAGGTGGAGGAGTTAGGTAAGGAGCAGAGGGGGGTGGCCAAGGTGGTGAGCAGTAGAGGACAGTGGAGGGGTTTTATGGGTGGTACAGTGGATTGTGGAAGAGGGTGGAGAGTTTAAGTAAATGGTAGAGCACAGTCACAAGGGGTGGAGGAGTTAAGTTAGTGGTGGAGGACAGTGTCAGGGGCTGGAGGGGTTAGGCAAGTTGTTGAAGACAGTGGCAGGGGGTGGAGTGATTAGGTGGGTGGTAGAGGACAGCAGCAGGGGCTGGAGGGTTTAGGTGAGTTGTAGAGAAGGTTTCACACAGCGGCAGGCGGTAGAGGATAGTGGCATGGCAGGGGGGTTTCACACAGCAGGGCATCCTAACTGAGATAGGGATAGTCAAAATCACAAGATTCAGTCCATTAGAATGCATCCTAGGAGGCATCTTGATTAAGGATACTCCACAGTCCAAAACCCTATGGACCCTCCTCAGTCAGAATCACATAGTCATCTAACTTTGGGATTCTGCACCAAATGCGACATCAGAGGGTCTTTCCTCCCCGCTCTCTGCTGGTCTGCCGGGGGGGGGGCACACAGAGTGGAGGGATAGGGATGCTGCTACTCGTGGCCACATTTGAACATCGCGGGATCATGCAATCAGGTGAATATGTGGCTGCATTGGGCCTTAATGTGATAAGTAGATCTCAGACCATATTTCTTATTATAATCCCCTAATCGGGCATAGTAAGTGATGACGATAGTGTATGTGGAGAGAGACAGTCTACTCTTGCAATACAAAGTTTTTTTTCTGAAGTGGATTTTAATATCCAGAGTGTAAACTTGGAGTGATATATTGTATCAGACACACCATGATGCCTGGCAGCTTTCCAAGTGGATTGTGTACATATGATGTCTCTTTATTTTTTTTACATTTGTCTTGTTACATGTCAGACACTGGTATGTACCGTATTTTCACCCTATAAAACACACCTGCCTATAAGACGCACACAGAATTCGGAGGAGAAAAATTTGAAAAAAAATATTCTGAACAAAATGTGCTAAAATACCCCCTACCAATCACCCTATTATAGACAGTGTGCAGAATTCCCCCAATCACACCATTACAGACCCCACATTACAGGCAGTAAGCAGTATCAACACATTAAAGGCAGTAAGGGGCATCCCACATCACAGGCAGTCAGCGGTATCCCACATTACAAGCAGTGTACGGGCATTCCAAGTACAAACAGTGTACGGGCATCCCTAATACAGGCAGTGTGTGGGCATCCCCAATACAGGCAGTGTGCAAGCAATCCAAACACAGGCAGTGTGCGGGCATCCCAAACACAGGCAGTGTGCGGGCATCCCAAACACAGGAAGTGTGCGGGCATCCCAAATACAGGCAGTGTGTGGGCATCCCAAACACAGGCAGTGTGCGGGCATCCCAAACACAGGAAGTGTGCGGGCATCCCAAATGCAGGCAGTGTGTGGGCATCCCAAATACAGGCAGTGTGCAAGCAATCCAAACACAGGCAGTGTGCGGGCATCCCAAACACAGGCAGTGTGCGGGCATCCCAAACACAGGCAGTGTGCTGGCATCCCCAATACAGGCAGTGTGTGGCATCCCAAATACAGGTAGTGTGCTGGCATCCCCAATACAGGCAGTGTGTGGGCATCCCCAATACAGGCAGTGTGCTGGCATCCCCAATACAGGCAGTGTGCTGGCATCTCAAATACAGGCAGTGTGCAGGCATCTCAAATACAGGCAGTGTGTGGGCATCCCCAATACAGGCAGTGTACTGGCATCCCCAATACAGGCAGTGTGCGGCATCCCCAATACAGGCAGTGTGCTGGCATCTCAAATACAGGCAGTGTGCTGGCATCCCCAATACAGGCAGTGTGCTGGCATCCCCAATACAGGCAGTGTGCTGGCATCCCCAATACAGGCAGTGTACTGGCATCCCCAATACAGGCAGTGTGCTGGCATCCCCAATACAGGCAGTGTGCTGGCATCCCCAATTCAGGCAGTGTGCTGGCATCCCCAATACAGGCAGTGTGCTGGCATCCCCAATACAGGCAGTGTGCTGGCATCCCCAATTCAGGCAGTGTGCTGGCATCCCCAATACAGGCAGTGTGCAGGCATCCCCAATACAGGCAGTGTGCTGGCATCCCCAATACAGGCAGTGTGCTGGCATCCCCAATACAGGCAGTGTACTGGCATCCCCAATACAGGCAGTGTGCTGGCATCCCCAATACAGGCAGTGTGCTGGCATCCCCAATTCAGGCAGTGTGCGGGCATCCCCAATACAGGCAGTGTGCTGGCATCCCCAATACAGGCAGTGTACTGGCATCCCCAATACAGGCAGTGTGCTGGCATCCCCAATACAGGCAGTGTGCTGGCATCCCGATTACAGGCAGTGTGCTGGCATCTCAAATACAGGCAGTGTGTGTGGCATTCCAAATACAGGCAGTGTGCTGGCATCTCAAATACAGGCAGTGTGCTGGCATCCCCAATACAGGCAGTGTGTGTGGCATTCCAAATACAGGCAGTGTGCTGGCATCCCCAATACAGGCAGTGTGCAGGCATCCCCAATACAGGCAGTGTGCTGGCATCCCCAATACAGGCAGTGGGCAGGCATCTCAAATACAGGCAGTGTGTGTGGCATTCCAAATACAGGCAGTGTGCTGGCATCCCCAATACAGGCAGTGTACGGGCATCCAAAATACAGGCAGTGTGCTGGCATCCCCAATACAGGCAGTGGGCAGGCATCTCAAATACAGGCAGTGTGTGTGGCATCCCCAGTACAGGCAGTGTACGGGCATCCAAAATACAGGCAGTGTGCAGGCATCCCACATACAGGCAGTGTGCAGCATGCCCTGAAAAACAAGCAAAAAAAAAAAAACTTACATTCCCTGGTGTTCCTGCCACTGCCCCCCCCCCCCCCCCGCCTCCATAGCCGCCGCAAGTTCAGAGTGGGCCGAGTGCATGGCCTGTGACTCCTGCCAGCGTCTAATGCGATGGTCAGCAGCTGCAAGTTCGCTCTGAACTTGCGGTAGCTATGGAGGAGGCAGGCAGCGGCGACTACGGAGGCGACCGGCAGCTGGGGAGCCATGGAATGTAAGTTGTTTCTTTTTACATTAGCCAGATAAGACACGCTGTTATATTCTCCCCACTTTTGTGGGAAAATAAGTGCATCATTTAGGGCGAAAATACGGTATGTATCTGTTGTGCAGATCTTATTTTTTTGTTTAAAGCCTAAATACAATGTCTATAGTGCTATAGTGTGCATATATGATCCCATCCTATATATATATATATATATATATATATATATATATACTGAGGGTCTCCATGATGCAGAAACTATATCAAGCTGTTGTACAAAGGTAGTGGACGACAAAATTATATTCAACCCCCCCCCCCTTTTTTTTTAACAAAAGAAGTTCAACCACTTCTCTGCCCTGTTTTCCCCTGTCTCTGAGATGAATGCTTTAATTGACACAAGCACTCAGGTAAACACATTTCACAAAACATTTAGCGGTGGTCATGTTAATTATTTGGTTAAGCCAGTGTGACTTCGGTTGTATATTTCCCAAATTCACTCATTAGTGATGAGCAGCAAATATGACGTTTTTGTGCTGGGACACCCACTCTTCTATCCTTTATCAACTTCTTGATTGATCACCATCGCAATGAGAAATTTTACCTTTCCTACCCTAATTACAGACTGCAAATGGTTTGAAACCTTCCTACACAGGCAGCAGGGCCTTACCTCTCCAGTGACTGGCACACAGATGCCTTGTTGGTTCCTACCGCAAGGGTCGCCTGCATAGTAATAGGTGGGTGGTCTGCATAAAATGACAGACGCATTTCCTGCAACTGGCATACCATACATGTACCTAGAGGGAATCATAAGATGCGTTACAGTATACAGTCATACAGCCCATATTATAACTGTTCAAACCTCCATGCAGGAAAAAAAAAGGTAATTTTTTCCCAGATCTTTTTAAAATAATTTACAGTGTAAAAACATCAAAAGATTGATTACAAAATTATTTGCCCTCACTAAAGTTAGTATTACGAAGCTGAACCTTGGATATCAAATGCAGCTTTTGGTCTGTGTAGACAGACCACCTCAGCTCATACTCACTTTGCAAGCTTTCATAATTCTTTAACAAAGTAGAAAGCCACCTTAGGGAAGAAGCCCATGTAAGGCACAATATAGTAGATTAAAAGAGATCAAAAAGCCACCTTCAAAAGGTACTCTCAGCGAGTAGACAGTGCTGTGCAAATTAAAGTGAACCAAAACCCAGGATTTGCCCTTGTCCCCGGGGCACCCTGATCCAGGAAGCCCCACTGTGTGAACCCCCCCCCCCCCCCCCCAGGTCACCCGTACAAACTCTACAAACCTCTTCCCAGCCCTATGGTGCATGCGCGGCTGCTTGTCCATTCAGTGCACTGGCGGCTGCATACCCTGCTATCCTACGGGGGAGAGAAACAAGCAGGCCGGGTATCTTATAGATTCCCAGGCCGATCTCCGTGAAATTTGGTCCACTTTAAGTCTTTATGCCCCTCTTTGGTGCTTCAAGCACTCTGATCCACATGCAAGTTTTAGCTTCTAAATTTTTCAAAGCCTGGACTGGGGACCACATTTTTGCAAATATTATGAGCTCCAACTAACCTTTGACCAGACCATGACATCCCTGTTAATGAGGGCACAATGCCAAGAATAGTATATTCCAGCTGATTGGCGCGAGTAACGCAAGTAGAGAGTAGTACATAGAGGCATGATGATCTGCATGACTTGAGTGACGAGTAAACCAATTATTATTAGTTACCATGTGCCATGTAAATACATTGTGTTTCCAAAATCGCTCTATTACTATCATTATTCTTTATGTAAGAATCATTGTATATATCATTATCTATCTAAGACTTAATTTAGTGGGATAAAAGAGACCGAAAAGCTCCCTATTCAAGAGTATGTACAAGGTAAAGCACAATTCTCAAAACAGAAATTATGTACATGGCACATAAAGACCAGGAACAACAGGCTCTACCCATTACTCCTAGTGGGTAGACCATGCAGATGATCTCTTATTGTCTCTATGCTATGCCGATTGGCCAGAAAGAAGCCATGGAGTGTGCAATACTTATAATATTCACACCATTATCACACTTCACCAAGGCTGGTCTTATGTTGGAAGACACTCTATAAAATACTGTTGAATTAGGCTTCCCCAGGACACAGCAGACTGAGTGCACTCTAGTTGACCCTTCATCCCATAAAAGAGGCACTCTCTCCTACAACAAAACGCACAGTGTGTCCTCCAACTGATTTCCCAACCCCTAAAAAAACTGTTAGACAGTGTCTGGCCCTGTACTTTTTGAAATGCTGCTCAAGCTTTGTCGGGCTGCTAAAAATTGTCAACACCTTATCTGTTAAACTATGATCTGCATTATGTTTTGGGAGCTTCAGGCCATTGCAGCCTATACTGTACCCCTTGGCCAGGCTCAAAACAAAGCTCAAGGGAGATTTGATCCTTTCAATACAGTAGTACATTTTATTTTTTCATTTTTGGTCAGCTAGCCTGGCAGACACCATTGCTAGAAAATCTTCCAGCTCCTGGCACTTATCCAACTGGAAATTACTAAACTGCATTCAGCATGCTTCCTCTTTGGGAAAATGCCAAAACAAGCTACCAGCCAGTGTTCAATGAACAGAGATAAATCCTCCTCCAGGGAAGTAAAGGAAAGTATAGGTTCCATTTAGATTGATTTTGAGCTGTTCTTATGTAGCAGTAGCTTCGGGTTTGGGATCTTCTCATCTGTTTCCATAGCCACATGGTAAAAGATATACTCTGCTTAAATTAATGAATTGTGTATTGATCTGTTAGCCTCTAATCTTAACTTAAGTTCTTTTAAACATGCCTGAACCAACCTCAGTCTATTTAAAATGTTAATGCTGCATCACCTGAATAGAAGAATCTGCACACGGCCATCTCAAGATTTCCACCATGCCTTGATTCCTGGAAGCCCTCAACTGTTCTAGTAAAAAACAGGTAGGTCCAAAGCCTCCACCTCCACAGGTCACTGCTGTGGAGTGTGACTGGGTCTTCATGTTTCTGGTAGACATTTTTTCCCATGGACTAATGTATTTTGATGGACTTTTCTATCATAACGTCTGCATCATCAACAGGAGGCACTTGTGATTCAAGGGTACATTGGCAAAAGCAGGAATTGCACAAGAAACAAACCTATTGCACATGTCAGATCGGGGTCAATGGCAACATCTTGCCAGAAGGGCAAGGGAACCGAGGAACTACATTTTCGAAAGGAGGTTGACACTGGCAGCTCCCCTGCTTATTTGATGATGAGTTCTCTATACTCATGCTTTCCTAATACACTTTACTTACTTGACATTGAGTTTAAGATCAAGATTCTTGTCCTGGATTGTAATTCTACTGGGAACTTCAATTTCTATAGCAAACTTTGGTAACGCTAGAAAGAAAGACAAAAAGGATCAGCAATCATTTATTGTGTTCAAATATCCCTACTCTAGAAGAAAGGGTATTTTTAGCCAGCAGATGGCAGCACTTCAAGCTTGAGAACCTGTTTTTGTAGTCAAATAACACACTTTTTTCATTTTACAGTTCACCAAGAGAAGTATTGCTAGCTTTGCAAATGAGACAGCAAAACCTCACTTCATAAGTAAGAGTGATAGGTGAAGCGAAGGTGTAAAGACAAGATATAAACTGTATAGGAGCTCAAAATTAGTCTTGCAGCATTGAGTTAGAGCACCTGGTTGTGTTTCTTAATATGTTTTACCACTCATTCACATGGCTTCATCAATAGGGTTAAGCGGACTTGTAGAAGTTCGGGTTCGGAAAGCTCGCCTGAACTTGCGGCCAAAGTTCGGTTCAGGTCCCCAGACTTGACCATAACCTGAACGAACCTCATTGAAATCAATAGGGACACCAACATAGGGGCCAAAAATGGCTGTGAAATGAGGGTAGCAAGGGCTAGAGGGCTGCAAATCGAGGGTAACACAAGAGCGTGACAGAATCTCTGCATCACCTCAGAGCAGACTGTGTGACAGAGCCCCCATCTTCTATAGCAGACTGTGTTGCAGAACAACCCCTATCACCCCATAGCAGGTTGTGTTGCAGAACAAACCCCATCATTCCATAGTAGACTGAGACAGAACCCCCCATCATCCTCCATAGCAGACTGTGTTGCAGAAAAACCCCCATCATCCCATAGCAGACTTTGACAAAGTCCCATCTTCTCCTATAGCAGACTGTGTTGCAGAACAAGCCCCATCATCCTATAACAGACTCTGTAACAGAACAGCACCCATCATCCCATAGCAGACTGTGACTTCTCTTATAGCATACCATGTATCAGAACAAGCCCCATTATCCAAGAGTAGACTGTGACAGAGCCCCCCATCATCTTTCATAGCAGACTGTGTTACAGAACAACCCCCATCATCCTATAGCAGACTGTTGCAAAACAACTTCTATCATCTCATATCGGATTATGTTGCAGAACAATCCCCATCATCCTATAGCAGACTGTCACAGAGTCCCCCATCATCTTTGATAGCAGGCAGAATACTGTGTGCTCCTGCCTGCTTGCTGGCTGGGCCAGGAGATATCCTCCCAGCTTGCGACCACTCCCCATTGTGGTCCGGCCCCGCCAACTCAATTCCTGAATGATGGGTGTGGGGGGTGACCTTATGCAGACCTGGTCGGCTGCATGGAGAGCCAGAAGCTAGTTAAGCCAAAAGCCCATCAATCAGGTTCAGTATTGGTCCGCATGCTTAACCCTGGCATGGACTTCTGAATTAACCTGAACTTGAAAAGTTCGGCATGGATTAGAAGTTTGCGGTTCAGGTTCACCCATCCCTATTCAGCAAGGTACATTGAACTGAGAAAGTCAAGTGGATGACTGGTGAAACATGTTCAAGGACAAGAAAGCAAGTTCAATTAGTGGTACTGTACAATGAGTGACCTCCTTCTCAGGGTCCCTGATCTAGCTCCTAGATCATCTTCTAAAAGAGCGAGTAGAGGTCCAGGCATGTGTACTCAATGCTTGTGTTTGTCTTATTGCATGGATAGGTTAAATGCAGAGGGAGAATTCCTATGTGTGCACAGGCATATAATGGCAATATATGCACAACCTCCATGAGGTTTAGGTCCCAGTGCAGGAGATTTTTCTTGCAGCCCTTTCAAACTGCACAGCAAGGTCTAGGAGGTTAGGGGGCTACTTACCTCCAAGTTAATTATTAAAAAGAAAATGGGGGACTCAACCCATGAGTATCCACCATAACCAAACTTAGTTCCTGCCTGTTCAGACTTTTTAGACACTTACAATAATCCTCAACCACAATAGTGTGACTAACTATTGTTCCAGTTGGTGATTCAGCTATAATTTGATAGGGCCCATATTCTGGTTCATCGGTAAAAGTATATTGCAAGTTCAGTAAATATCCATTGGTTTTCTGATTCTTCCACATTTGCACCTGATTCCCGTTGGGATCCTAAATAGTAAATTCAGAGTTACTAGAGTTGTGTTGAACCATAAAAGACAAATGGGTATAAACATGGATAAACTAAATCACGCTTTAAAATGGGATCTCTTGGGGACACTGTGACTTGCTATGCTTGATCATGCTGGGCAAGTCACGCTTACTGCATAACTGGGTAGCTAGGCACCGAGATAGGGCTCCACTCATGCATGCTGAGATTAATGCACTCTCTGCCTTTGGGGGTGGAAAACTGTGCCGAGGTGTAATCCTAGAAGGTGTACCTGGTCAGGACCAACAACCAGATGAGATAGGTGTAGGACCCTACGGCCCCTTTTACACTTCGCCATCTGCTCCTCCATGCGGTCTTCCTGCCTGGGGCTTTTTTGCCGCCCCTCCCTCCTTCCTTGGTGCGCCTCAAGGACACCTCACCATATGTTCCTTCTTGTGCGCTTGCGGTGGTGCACATGTTGCTGCATGTGCTGCTGTGTTGGTGAGGTCACTCACCCTCACCTAGCTGAAGCGGCATGGGAAACCACGTGCGCAGGTGGTGTGTCTGAGAGTTCCCCCTTTCCAGCGTTTGGATGTGTTGATGCCAGCTCTATAGTATCTTTTAGGTGAAATTTCTTATGATTAATGTTTTTTCTTTATTTGTATCTTTTTGTATCCATGATTCTTGACACATTTCTGGAAAAGATTGAGTCACCATTGTGGGGGCACACTCACGAGCTTGGTTGTGGGTTGATATATTGAATGATTCTTCATATATTTATGCATTCTTATATATTATTACATATATATATATATATATATATATATATATATATATATATAATTTTTTTTTTTTTTTTTTAGATATCTTTGGCACACATTTGCTTTTTATAGGTATTTAATGCACTTGCCACTTTTCTGCGATTTTGCATATTCATTGGAGCTAATTGAATTTTCTTAAATTGGGGGTTTAGTGCTGGCACAAAATTCTTGAAGGGCTTAGTAATTACATATAAAAGACTCTTTTAGGGGCCCCTCGTCCATATACTTTTCGCTAATATATAGATGTGAATTGTGGGGGACACTGATTTTTAATATAGTTCTTTTGTGTTGTGTATATGGTTTTTAATGGTGTACTGTTTTTGCCCAAATAAAATGTATTTATAATATAAATAGTTTTTTTTGTGGTGCTCCCATTTTTAGGTGTGAACTATGATGTGTGAACTATCTCATCTAGAATTATGTGCAGTGTTTTCACTGCAACTATGTTGCAATGCAGAGAAAGTGCAGAGGTGTGAACAGAGCCTTAAATCGGACCTTCAGCGTGATTTAATGAAAAGCCCAAAGCCTTGAAAAACTATTCCCCAGCATCTAAAATTAACATATTTTAAGTTTTTAGTCACTTACTTATTATTCTTTCCCCCACCGGGCGGCAACTCTATTCAGGACTCTAGGATACGGGCGCTGCCATCTTGACTCAGAAGCATCACATATAGAGAGGATAGGAGAGCGGGATAAAGTACAGGGGTGCTTTGCACAGACAGAGCAAAGCTGGGGTCAGGGAAAGGACAGCAATCACAGAATGCAGAGCACCACAGTCAGAAGACACTTCCTGTTTGCAGGCTGCCCAATGCTCCATGAGCCACCATCTTGGATGTTTAAAGGCTCATAACATGCAGTAGATAGAGATAGGATGATTTTTAATGTGGGCAATCTGCATGTACATGGGTATAAGATGGGCTGAAGGTCCGCTTTAAGTGTCAGGGATCCTGGATATAGCGAACCAGCTGTAGATCAAAGAATAAGTTACTTAAACATTGGAGTGCAACTGCTTCAACTGTACTACCCTTTCCCTAGCCCAGGGAGAACTCCTCTCCAAGCCTGGTCCTGTCTGTGGGTCACCTCTTTTTCTACCCCTAAAGCACACCCACAATCCACTGGGTGTCCCTGTTATACTCCAAGGGACAGATTGGCTGTGTGGTCACTTTTTTGCATGCTCCTGGAGAAAGCAGGGCTACAGCTTCTACCCCTGCAGGAAATGGAGATGAGACCCACAGGACAGGTATCAGGTGAGATGCTTGCTGCCTTAGGCCCTTATTTAACAAGGGGTAGCGCCAGGTAGCGAATGGTGAGCGAACGGTAATGACGCTCACCGCCACGAGAACGCCGGCTCCCCTCCGCAATCACACATTTATCAAGCCAATCCTGCTTAGCGACTGACAGAGCGCCAGATAGCGAATCATTCATCATTATTCCAGCCTCACCCCACAGCGCCAGCGAGCGACCTTGAACAGCGAAAGGTATGACCTCTCGCTACCTGGCGCACTCCAATGCATTTCAATGGAGCAATCTTTAAAT
Organism: Gastrophryne carolinensis; assembly: GCA_027917425.1. Taxonomy (NCBI): domain Eukaryota; kingdom Metazoa; phylum Chordata; class Amphibia; order Anura; family Microhylidae; genus Gastrophryne; species Gastrophryne carolinensis. Next base: position 491,305,929 of record CM051235.1, read on the forward strand.
ATTCATAATTAATTGCTATTAATGTTTTTTTTTTTTTTTTTTTTTTTTTTAAATGTCAAAAATTCTGTGCCCACTTCTGCAATGTTAGATATTTTTTTTAAGGTAAAAAAAAAAAAAAAAAATTGTGCAGAATTGATATTACAGGTCTGATATTAATGTATTCATATTACAAAATGTTTGTAAAAACATGTTTTTTTTTGTTTCCAAAAATATGGTTGTTTGGGGGTTAAAAAACTACTTTTAACCCATCGCCGCCAGCGCTCTGGGGTTTAAACAAGCATTTCACTGCGCGAGAATTTTTTGAGCGTGATTTGTTAATGAATATGCTGGGAGCCGTTCGCTATGGCCATTCGCTGTCATGCGCTCCCATACAGCGCGTAACCTGTGAAACAGCGACTCCTAACCCCGTATTCAACATTACCGCACAACGACTGAGTCGCTGTCATCAGCCGAACAACGGCCAAGCACAGCGAATACTAGCGGGCGCAGTGAAAATAACGCTACTGGCTCTCATCTGTCGCTACCTGGCGCTATTAATGAATCGGCCTCTTAGTATTGCCTTTGGGTTAACAGTCCCTTTAAATTACAAGCGAGTGCCAATGGGTTAACTGACCATAACTACAGTATGCAACTACTAGGGGGACTCAAAGTTAAGAGGACCCCGTAGAGCAAACCATACACCCATGTTATATGGTAGAGAGATTAGCCTGTATTAAAGTATATAGTGTATTACATAGACTGGTTTTATTTTGGATAGAAGCAACTGTCATTTGGAAATTATGATATGATTGGAGGAGTCTCATATAAGCTATTTCTTTTACCAGGGAAAATGATTGATTGAGGGGTTCTTTATGGATAAAGGTAGCTTTATTTATATGAGGGGGGGGGGGGGTTCATAGACTGACCAGTAGTAATTTGAACAGAGGAGTAGAGTTTAGCAAACTGATTCTTTAAAAAGAAATAAAAATCATGCCGTCCAAATATTCTCTCTCCACCAAAATCTTACGTTTTTAGAGCTACATGAGAGAAAAATGCTTCAAAGGGGGACTGTCCAACCAAACAGGAGCTTTCTGATCAGTTTATAGGACATGGACAGGGTTTTTGTTTTTCCATGCATGAAAATGTAGTTATGTTTTGCGGGAACTCAACTTGCTAGAAAGGTGAAAGAATGGGTCAAAAGGTAAAGCTCTGTCCCCGCATGATCCCCTCACAGGCTGCCCTTTGGCTCATGCTTTAATAAGCATTTGACCAACCCAGAAGAAAATAAGATCACAAGGCCAAGTTGTTCTATGAAGAAAGAAAGAAGGTATTATCTTACCCTGACATAGATTGCGGAGAACTGAAAAACAAAAAAGGATAAATGAATTAACATAGTTTCAGAATCTTTATGGCTTACCAAATAAACACATTACATGGAGGGTAAAATCAAAAACATCCTTCCCATGGCAAAATCGAGCCCCCCGATTGGTCGTTGTGGTCACGTGGTTTGCACATTTCCCTTGGAGATCACATGACCACGGCAGCCAATCACGGTTTTGGTTTCATAGGGGGAACAATTAGAAAGGCAAGTCATTTGCTTTTACAAAGCTATATGGTGGGCACCTATTTTAAATATTGTTGAGAGACTGTATTTCTACTATACTAAATATAGCATATCCAACCACCTAGGAATATTGTAGTATCTCCAAGAACACACTGTTAGTATACATTTTGCTGGGTACACTCAAGATCCACATTAACTATTTAGAGGCTACCAGAGAAATCTATATGCAGGAATTAATCAAGGCAACTGCACATTTTAACTTCTTTATTTCACTAGTCATTCGACTGTCTTTCTCAATTCAGAGTGACTAGTACAGGAATCTGGCATCAATAAATGATGACTCCTCGTAGTCTTCTCTGTCTACATTAAAGGGAATCACAGGGTTTTGATCTTGGAACCAGCCTCCTAATTTCTCTCACTTTCCCAGCTCCCAAGGCGCATGAGCGGACGCGCATCCAATCAGAGCTTTATGCTGTGCATACTAATGCGGCATAAAACCACTGATTTGAACATCCTGCGGCATAGGCACGCCAACTGCCACATCCCAGGCTTCCCCGTGGAGTGTGCGCACCCACCTGCTCAGCCTATCTGCATAGCTGCGTGCGGGGACCACGTACAGCTGCAGAGAAGCCAGGGATGTGGACGCCGGCAAAGACAACATCATTGGAGTGCTGGGATCAGGTAAGATTACCGCCACCTCTGGGGATTCACACAGCAGAGCATTCAGTATAGGATGCCCCAGGGGCAGGCTAGCGCCAGTCCTGGAATCTTTAATATTCCAGGCTGGCCACAGGGGGTGATTACTCCACTCTAAACAGTAGGTAGATGAGGTATTGATTGAATTAGCATGGCTGGAGTAGGTATGTGTTAATAGCTGCCTTTGGTGTTAACACAGTATTGTAAGTCCAAGACAATAGGAGCCGCAGGCCCCCCAACTCTATTCAAGCTTGGATTCTTTATTTTCACATTAATGACTTAATTCAACCTCTTTTTAACCAGTCAACATCAGTATCTAAAACGTGAACTTTACTGTCATCAAAGGTACGTCTTTTAGATGTAGGTACACAGCTGAGTCATGACTAGAGATGGGCGAACCCGAAACGTAGAGTTCACGTTTGTATCGAACTTTGAGCGTAGGTAGAGGATCGGGGCTCAGGTGAGTTTAAGAAGCATGCTTCTACTGCACAATCTGCACTCTAATAACTCCAAGCATGCTAATGAAACTTATCACTACTGTTTATGGTGATGATGGGGATTGGTGTTTTAATTTATTGCTGCCAGATTCCTGTACAAGTCACTCTGAAAGCCAGTCAAATGACTAGTGAAATGTCTTCAAAAAAACAACAGCAAGTCCAGTTGCCTTGATTTATTAGTAACATAGTAATATAGTATGTAAGGCTGAATAAACTTTAGCCCATCCAGTTCAGCTCGTTTATCTCCTTCCAGTGGTCTAGTAGCCATAGCTGGAAATGTTATTAGATGCCAGGAAGGCTTCCAGGCCACTTTTTAACCCTTTTAATGTATACATCAGAACTGCCTCATCTGGCAGCGAGTTCTATAGTCTCACTGCTCTTACAGAGAAGAATCCCCTCCTATGTCAGTGGAGAAAGCACCTTTCCTCTAACCTTAGTGGATGCCTTTGGGTTAGGGTAAATAGTTCATGGGACAGATCTTTGTATTGACCTCGGATATATTTATACATAGTTATAAGATCACCCCTCTTTTCCAAACTAAATAAACCTAACTTTCATAATCCTTCAGGGCAGTCTCCAAACTCTATTTATTACCTTAGTTGCCCTCCTTTGAATGTGCTCCAGTTCTGATATGCCCTTCTTACTCACTGGTGCCCAGAACTGTACATAGTATTCCATATGGGGTCTGACCAGTGACTTGTACAGGGATAAAATGATGCTCTAGTCATGAGCACCTATTGATGCACCCCATGATCTTGTTTGCTTTGGCAACTGCTACCTGACATTGATTACTACAGTTAAATAAACACCTTTTCCATGATAGTTTTACCAAGCATTTCTCTATTTAGTGTGTAGTCACGACACAAATTTGTCCTTCCCATGTGAATAACCTTACATTTATCTGTGTTAAACTTCATTTGGCATTTTACTGCCCATGCTGTTTGTAGCTGCCTGCTGTCCTCCTTTGTGTTAATTACTTTACACGGCTTAGTATCATCTACAAAGATTGAGACTTTACTGTTTAATCCATACTGTTTAATCCATAAATGTCATTAATATATTTATTGAAGAGAATCATTGTGGTACTCTGTTAGTAACTGTTACCCAATCTGAGTATGCACCATTGATAACCTCTGCTTCCTATCGTTAAGCCAGTGTCTCATCAATGTACACACGTTTTCCCCCAGTCCAAGCAGTCTCATTTATACCAATCTTTTGTGTGCACAGTATCAAATGCATTAGAAAAGTCAAGATGATATCCAATGGCTCCCCTGACCAAATCTGGAACTTACCTACTCATAAAAGCTTATTAGGTTTGTCTGGCAGGAGCGCTATACATCCATGATGATATGGAGATACTCCAGGATAATATCCCTTAAAAAAATTTCAAACAGCTTGCCCACCACAGGTGTTAAACTTACCGGTCTGTAGTTCCCAGGTTCCCCCTTAGACCCCATTTTGAATACTGGCACCACATTTGCTAAGCAACATTCCCTCAGAGCAGCCCCTTAATTATTGAATTTATTAGAAATAATGTCTTGTCTATTACTGTACATAACTCCCTTAAAACACAGGGATGTATGCCATCTGGTTTTGAGGATTTATTAATTTTAATCTACTTGAGACGGCACTACACTTCTTCATTGGTTAGTGATATTTAATGGAGAGTTTGGGTTACTGCTCTGCATTTCACCTGGCATGTCACATTATTTTGTTAATATGGAAGCATAGAAGATTTTTAGTAAATTTGCTTTCTCCCCTTCCCCTCTATAGGTATCCCCTCCTTTATTTTCAGGGGGGCACACCCTCAGGTTTGTATCTTTTACTGTTTATGTAGCTAAAGAACATTTTAGTGTTAATTTTACTTTATTCTGCCTCCAGTTCTTCTGCTAGTATCTGTTGTTTACGTAGTTTATAATTTTAGATATACTATGATCTGCTTAAATGAGAAATTTCACAGACATACAAGACAGACATACAAGACTTGTAACAACCTTGTTATTATTACAACCTGTGAATAATCACAGGTGAACAGAGATGATCATCTGCTCAGTACAGTCACTTTGTCCCCCTTACCCACTGTAGAGACTGCCATGAAGGTGGTCTGAAGTATGATTGCCAGCTCAGAGCTGGTTACATTTTTCAACTCAGAGCTGTTTCTTGGGGAGCAGGGGGCGATCAGTGTTCTGAAACACTGACTTTTTTTTTAAATTGGTGAGAAGGCGAGCAGAGTATAGAACAGTAATACTCTATATGACTTAACAACTGGACCAATTGGTACAGTATTTCTATATAATATGCCCTCTCAAAAGGGAAAATTGATCATACCATGGTGGGGGCAAAGATAGAGCACCAGTGGCTTTCACAGAGGAAAAAAATAAAAAAGGAACATGTTTACTCACAGTTCTGTCCACTGGTTGTAGGTTATTATCAACTTCCCACATAAAGATTTGGGCTGCAAAAAAGGAACATATATTAGGCAAATCAGACAGCAACCCGTTTCCATTGTGTCCGGCTAAGTGTGCCACTGTTCTAAACTGTTTCTCATTTTTAAATTGAAGAAGGAAGGACCGAGACATCAAGGATTACAGTTTCAACTCATGATTTCTCACTGAAAAAGGGACATAGCCCTTGAAACTGTGATGCTTCATAATAATCAACATAATAGGCAGGGTCTATGATGCTTCAAACACCTGGCTGTGCTCTTTCTTCTCTCCCTGTTACTGGTGTTCTTATACATTGGTTAGAATCAATCAGTTTATAAATACCAGCAGAGTCATTTATAATCCAAAGTGTCCAGAGTTTGATGATCTGATGACAGTCTTATGAAGGTACGGGGTGCAGGCGCTATTGCTAGATTGCATAGCTACCCTGGAATAATCTTAACCACCAGTGGTACTATTACCACTGATATGGACCCCTGCCCTAGATAACTCATATAGGAGACACCACATAATAACATCAGTATCACTGTAAGTTGTGTTAGTCTGGTTTAAGTCATTTTTGCCTGTTGGTCCACATTAAATCATGGAGGCTAAATGTTCCAAAATAGCAAAAGAATGGTGCCTCTTATGACACGCCATAGGGGTCGATTCAAAGTCTGGTAAGAAAACTCACTTTGAATCAGCTACAAGGTACACAATAACACTTTTTATAATCCTTCAATGTTCACTTCATCGCTTTTTCATTCCACTCAATATTGCACTACAATTTAAATGAGTGTGAAATAAAAATAAAAGACACAAAGAAACAAAGACAGGTACTCAACTTCCTAAAACATGTACAATGCTTTAAATGGTGACCATATCCTCTGTTAATCCAAACAGTGAGTTGTAGTTCTTTACGCCTCCCAGGGCAGCTCGTCAAACAACCTCTCAGGGAATGTGCAATGGAGGCTTCTCTGTATTTCTCTTCCACAGGCAGAGGTAACAGGCTGCGCTCTTCGGCTGGTCGCTGTCATGAATGACTCGCCTTCAGCCCGTGCCCGTGGTGTCCCTAGGCAACTGGCTGGGGATCCTCCTGCCCAGCAGCCGCTTCTGCCTCGGGTGCCATCCCCAGCGGCGCATGTGTCTCCAAGCAAGCCCTCCTCCCTTGCCCACTGTCATTCAGCTTGTGCTTGCACGCGTGTACAGTCAGCTCATGTCCTCCGGTGGTGCAATACACAGAATGGCCACTGGAGGCTGTTTAAAAGAGCGAAACCTAGGAGGTGCAGCTCTGAGCAGTATGCCTGTGGTGTTCAGCTGGGGCAATCAGCCCAGAGCTCTCTGAGTGCACCAATCAGACCACGGGGCCGAAATGCACAAATCAGCTCACAGATTCAAAGTGCACCAATCACAGCCACTGCCTCCCTGTCCAATCCAGCTGGGTCTACGCCTATAAAGGGATTGCCACTGCAGTGTGTCAGTGCCTGTTATAGCGCCTAGTACCAAGCTTGTCTTGTGCATTGAAGCTCGATTGATTTCCAGTTGCCAACCTCTGCCTTGCTGACGCCTCTCGATCTGAAACCCTGTTGCCGACCCCTGCCTGAACCGACTATTCTGATCTCCGTTGCCGACCTCTGCCTGAACCGACCAATCTCGATCTGATCTCCGTTGCCGACCTCTGCCTTGTACCTAGACCTCGAGCTGTCTCACCCCTCTGTACCGCTGTGAACTCTGACTCCCCGTGTTAACCTCTGGCCTGTCTCTGGACTTCCGCTACACTCGCTCTTAGCCATTGGTTCTTCAGACCTCTATACCTGTAAGCTCTCATCCTTTGAGCCATTGAAGTCCTGGGGGCAACCGATCCCGGGCAGGCGTATTCTGCGTCCCGGCAAGCGGGGGCTCCTACAGGTGAAGCTGGCTGCGGAGATTGGGGGTTGAGGGCTTACCTAGAGGGCTGGAGTTACCAGAGCGTGACATTATAACAGGCCCCAACATGGATGACCTGGTACAGCAGGTGCAAGCTATGGCCACAGAGATAAACCAACTCGCTCAAAGAGTGGCCACTCAGGAACATTTTGATATGAAAGGACTTGTACAACAAGTGCATGGCATGGCTTCCGCCATAAACCACCTGACCCAACGTCTGGCAAATCAAGAAAATCGCCAGCCGGCTGCACCACCTTCATCCTCACCTCCTGTCGAGCCGAAGGTTCCCCTTCCTGAGAAATTTGATGGGGACCGTACAAGATTTTCCAACTTCAGGAACTCCTGTGAACTTTATTTCAGACTACGGCCCTACTCCTCGGGCACCGATTTGCAGAGGGTGGGCCTGGGTATCTCTCTGCTCCAGGGTGATCCACAGTCCTGGGCGTTTGGCTTAGCGCCCACAGATGAGGCCTTGCAAACTGTCTCAGCCTTTTTCTCCACTATGGAGATCCTGTATTCGGACCCTGACAAGACCTCGACCGCCGATGCCAGGCTTCGAAGCCTGAAACAGGGGAAGCGTTCAGCAGAGGAATATAGTGCCGAATTCCGCCGCTGGGCGATTGAATCCCATTGGAATGATCCTGCTCTCTGTAGTCAGTATAGAATTGGACTTTCAGAGGGTGTTAAGGATGTTCTTACAAATTTTCCTTACCCCAGAAGTCTGGATGAACTCATGCCTATGGCCATTAAAATTGACAGACGGCTACGGGAGAGACATATAGAGAAGAATCACTTTCACTTCCGAGAATCTTCCCACCAGGAGTCATCCCCTGGGGGTATTATCTCATCTTCGCTCCCTGAAGAGCCTATGCAACTCGGTGCTACTCACCTTTCCCCAGATGAAAAGAGTAGACGTCGCACCTTAGGCCTGTGCATGTACTGTGGGGCTTCTGGTCACCTGGTTAGGACCTGCCCCAATAAAAGACCTTTGGCGGGATTGCAACGTCCTGACAAGATAGAGAAAGTTTGTCAGGACGGTCAGGTAACTTCCCTTCATAGAAATAAAATGTTGTTACCTGCTACTGTGGGTTGGGAGTTGTCCAGGAAATCCATCCCCGCTTTTGTCGATAGCGGAGCAGTGGGCAACTTCTTGGATAAATCCATAGTGGCCGCCTTAGGCATTCCAGTTATTCCCCTTGGGAAGCCCCTTCAGATTTTGGCTGTTAATAATACTCCTGTTCGTGGAGGAACTGTAACCTCCAAAACCCCTTTTATCAGCCTAGTTGTGGGACCCTCCCATTCTGAGAATCTTGAATTTTTTGTATTTGACTGCCCTGAAACCCCGGTTGTCTTAGGGTTCCCTTGGTTGAAGGTGCACAACCCTACCCTTAATTGGAAAACTGGGGAATTGACAGGATGGGGCCCACACTGTGTAGAACACTGCTCTAGCATTACTGTTGGGGCAACCCAGGTCTCAGAGGGCGTTTGTCCTGTGGATTCTGGTGAGGGTCCGGAGGCCCCTCGTGAAGGGGGGGGTAATGTCATGAATGACTCGCCTTCAGCCCGTGCCCGTGGTGTCCCTAGGCTGGGGATCCTCCTGCCCAGCAGCCGCTTCTGCCTCGGGTGCCATCCCCAGCGGCGCATGTGTCTCCAAGCAAGCCCTCCTCCCTTGCCCACTGTCATTCAACTTGTGCTTGCACGCGTGTACAGTCAGCTCATGTCCTCCAGTGGTGCAATACACAGAATGGCCACTGGAGGCTGTTTAAAAGAGCGAAACCTAGGAGGTGCAGCTCTGAGCAGTATGCCTGCGGAGTTCAGCTGGGGCAATCAGCCCAGAGCTCTCTGAGTGCACCAATCAGACCACAGGGCCGAAATGCACAAATCAGCTCACAGATCCAAAGTGCACCAATCACAGCCACTGCCTCCCTGTCCAATCCAGCTGGGTCTACCCCTATAAAGGGATTGCCACTGCAGTGTGTCAGTGCCTGTTATAGCGCCTAGTACCAAGCTTGTCTTGTGCATTGAAGCTCGATTGATTTCCAGTTGCCAACCTCTGCCTTGCTGACGCCTCTCGATCTGAAACCCTGTTGCCGACCCCTGCCTGAACCGACTATTCTGATCTCCGTTGCCGACCTCTGCCTGAACCGACCAATCTCGATCTGATCTCCGTTGCCAACCTCTGCCTGAACCGACCAATCTCGATCTGATCTCCGTTGCCGACCTCTGCCTTGTACCTAGACCTCGAGCCGTCTCACCCCTCTGTACCGCTGTGAACTCTGACTCCCCGTGTTAACCTCTGGCCTGTCTCTGGACTTCCGCTACACTCGCTCTTAGCCATTGGTTCCTGTAAGCTCTCATCCTTTGAGCCATTGAAGTCCTGGGGGCAACCGATCCCGGGCAGGCGTATTCTGCGTCCCGGCAAGCGGGGGCTCCTACAGGTGAAGCTGGCTGCGGAGATTGGGGGTTGAGGGCTTACCTAGAGCGCTGGAGTTACCAGAGCGTGACAGTCGCACAGTCAGCCTCTCCTACCTTACAACATTGTACTCACAGGCTCCGCCCAACACATTTTATCATAGGACTTTTGTTTGGGCTTGCAAAGCACGGTGAGTGTCTTCTGTTTAAGGTTAAGGTAACCCTTTTTTGATCCTATCTGTTTTATGTGTATTTGTCTGTATTTCAATAGCGTCCATTCAGGCTCGCTCTGAAAGCTATATCTATTACTTATCATTATAGATATGCCAATGCCTAACTTTTAATTTGTATCATGCATTAACAAAGAATAATTTATAATTGACATGTTAATCACAGTTACCCTGCAAATGGACTACAAGGGTCAACCCTCTTCCTCCACCCTCTTCCTCCAAAATGAGTATATATAGAGATATAGATATACAAGAGGATGCAGTCCTCTCACAATAATATATATGTTAATATTACACTACACAAACATGAAAAGTCTAGAAACACTAAGCAACAGTCAATCATATATTTATACATTTCTAAATAAACCCTGTTAGTACATTAATGAGATTTCTTTCTGCACATGAAATTTAGATAAAACAATTTATGTCAAATTCGACTTTGAAGCCATGGGGGACTATGGTATCCACAGCAAAAATCCATTTGAATTCTCGCTGTGAAAGAGCTTTAGCCATATTTGTGCCCTGTTTGGATTAAGAGAGGATATGGTCCTCATTTGATGCATTGTAACAATTTTAAGAAGTTGAGTACCTTTCTTTGACTAAATAAGCGAGTTCTTGCTTTCAGGCTGTATTACACTATTGCGTTTTTTTCTTTTTTTATTTCACACTCATGGGTTATAAAAGCAATCTTTTATATACTTTGACAAATAAGGAAGGAATGAGATGACAGCAATTGAAGCATTATAAAAAGTGCTATATTATCCATTTTCTGGTAAGAGCATATGATTGGGATCACACAGCTGATTCATCATTAGCGGCAGGTAGCGACAGATGAGCATCTGTAGCAGGCATTTTCAGAGCGCCCGCTAGTAGTCGCGGCGCTCGGCCACGAGACGCTAGTTTATAGTGACTCAGTCGCTGTGCAGTAATGTAGAATACATTGTGAGGAGTTGCTGTGGGACCAGTACAGCGCTGTATTGGAGCGTATAGTAGCGACTGCTCATTGCGACCGACTCACAACATATTCAAGAAAAAAAAAGCCTCACACAACTCTGGTGCAGAAAAATGCATATCTGAAGCAGAGAGCGCAGGATGCGGTGTGTTTAAAGTCTGTTTTTCAGCATCTATCAACTAGTAGCAAAGCAAAAACATATGGAATTACATTGTAATTACAACATTGTAACATGAACACTTTAATGCCAGACCTGTAATGTCATTTCTGAAGAAATATGTAAAAAATGTGAAAAAAAACAGCTTTTTCAGTGCCAGAAGAGGTCACAGAATTATTTGTGATTTTTTGGGGAAAAAAAAACCCGTTTAAAGAGAAGAAAAGGTTCATCCATTGAAATGTATGGGGGAGCGACAGGTAGCGAGAGGTCATACCTGGCGCTGTGCAAGGCTGAACGCTGGCGGTGTTCGCAGAGGCTTTGAAAATGATGAATCAGACGCTACATGGCGTTATCCCAGTCGCTAAACAGATTCTGCTTGATAAATGTGGAATTGCGTGCCGTGTCCGGCGTTGACCAGTCGCTACCTGTCGCTACCTCTCATTAACCAGTTGCTACCTGACGCTATTCTTTCTTAAATAACCCCCTTTATGTACACGCTGTTGATGGATGCTCTGCAATCAATCTATCAATTTTGATTAGACTTTGTTAATAAAAGTGAATGGCAACTTTCTAAAAAAAAGGAGTGTTTTCTCACCAGGTTCTGAATCGAGTACATTGATCCAAAAAAATATCAAAAAACAAAAACATAGTTGAAAGAAGTCAATCCCTATGCAAACATAGGAGGAAACAACACAAGTGGAAGCCAAACAAAATTACTGCCTATACAGAAACAGGTATGGTACAACCCTCGTCCAAAATATGTGCAAAGCCAAAAGACGTATTTAGGGCTAGAGGAAACATATCAATTTTGTGAATCCAATATGTTTCCCTTTGAAAGAGTCTCTGATTCCTCTCCTCTTGACTGTGAGTACTTTTTAACCTCCCTGGCGTTATGATTATGTCTGGAATTTTGTACTGTAGGCCTGCAATTCTTAGTAATTACTTACTTAAACCTGACCATAGAAGACTCTAGTAGACCTCTCAGATGTGATAAAGTTCGAAACATAAAATCATGAATTATAATCTAATAAATAATATAATTTTATTCAATAATGTAATAAATAATGAAATTTGTCAAACAAAGACAATTCAGTAAACATCCTGGGTGTGGTAAATTTTGAAACATGGGACTGCACATAGACCGACGTCACAATCAGGGCAATGGAACCTGGTTTCCTTTCTGATTTTTTTTTTCCATTGCCATCTCGCTTTGAGCAGCAAACTACGCACATCCTTGTAGGTGCTGCCTTTTTTGCGGTTGGCGGGATGTAATCCATAAAGTGACGACCAGTCAGGCGTTCTGGGTTGACAACGTCAACAGCACGACGTCCAGATCTGTTCACGGCCACTGATGGCGTTTGGTAGTTCACAAAAATCCGCTCCGCCACCTTCCAGATAAAGTCAGAATGAACAAGAGGCTTGTCACTCTTTCCTCTGTGCAGTGTATAGGCATTCCAGAGGCATTGTTCCAGGAGATGCCTGAAGATTTTTTTGTAATATTTTTTTTGTTGTTTCCGCATAGCCGGATAAAATGTCATCGCCTGATCGGCTCTATCGACTCCTCCCATGGTGTTGTTGTAGTCAGTCACAAGTTGTGGCTTCATGACATCTTTCCCACCTCTTGTGCGGACCATAACAGTGGAGGTGTTATGCACTGTACTCATTAGGCACACGTCTTTTTTGTCACGCCAACGCATTGCCATCATCTTTCCTTTCTTCCAGGAAACCATTTCTCCTGTTTTCAGTTTTTTCTTGGCAAACATAGATGGCAGGTCACGTCGGTTGGGCCTAACGGTTCCATATCCATCAGTCTTGTGTTTTATCAGAAACTCGTACAGCTCAGGCGATGTGTAAAAGTAGTCCGTTGTCACACAATACCCCTGACTCAGCAATGGCTCAAGCAGTGTGAGGACTGATGACGTTGCCATCTCATAGCCGCTGTACCTGGGGTTGAATTGTGTTCCTTTACCGGTGTATATGACGGAATTCCATATATAGCCAGTGGCAGACTCGCAGAGCATATAGGATTTTATTCCAAACCGTGCTCTCTTGGATGCGATGTATTGAATCCAGCTGAGGCGTCCCTTGTAAGCCATCAGACTTTCATCAATGCTGATGTCTCTATCTGGCACATAGGACTGCTGGAAATCTTTTTAGGATCATTTGGTATACTTCCCAGATCTTCTTGAGTTTTGGCGCTGGATGTGTGGCTTCGTCAAATTCCTCATTGTTGGTGAAGTGCAAATTCTTCATTATGAGGGAAAATCGGCACTCGGACATGATGGTGCCAAAATTTATTGGTAGTCCAGTACCATTTCTGCAGGGGTTTCCCCACCACCCCAGTAAGAAGTATTAGCCCCAGGAACTTCCAGATGTCCTCTTTAGTCACCCGTTCCCATTTTCTGTTCCTGGAAAACTTGCTACGCAGAGTTGCGGATTGCTGCTCGTTGTAGCGATTTGTCTCCGTGACAGTCATTTCAATGATGTCATCTGTGAGAAATAATTTTAGGTACGCCAAAGGATCATTGTGCTCAACGTCTACCTTCATCCCAGGTGATCCAGTAAAAGGAAATCTTGGTGGATGAGGTACCGCAATCAATTGGGCACCAAGTGCGCACATCACTGAGGTCGGGTGCAGAATTGTCGCTGTCGCCACTTCTCTGGTCAGTGTCAGAGTCAGATGACGAATCTTGCCACGAATCGCTATCGCTCATTTCTGCGAGGGGCTCTGTGTCGCTGCCGCTGTCACTTATCTGATCCAAAACCGCTTTGGAGATGCTAAAGTGACGCTTTTATGCCATTTTTTTTTTTTTTTTTATGGGCAGAAAAAGGGCAGGCAGGGCAGTGTAGGATGATCAAAGGACAAATATAATGTCAAATCTGAGGTGATACAGTGTAATCTCACAGGATTTCACTGTATCACTTTGTGTGTGTGTTTTACTGTGTGTTTTACTTTTGAATCTGCCGCCCAGTTCCACCCCCATGAGCCTCTGCGGCTCACAGTGACGGAACCAGGAAGTCAGACGCATCTGCCGGGGCTCTCACCGGCGATCACAGCGGGGACATCGCTGGATCGCAAGGAGAAGGTATGCTCCTCTGCCTAATCTACCCCGAGCGTGACTCGGGGTTACCGCTACTTGCAGTGAAAATTGACCCCGAGTCACGCTCGGGAACACCGCCAGGGAGGTTAAATAATCATGCCTCTCTTTACTTCTGTATTTGAAGACCTCGTCACACAGTGCAACCGGTTTCTCTTGATATATTGCTTTGCCAAGGCAAAGTTTTTCCAAGCTGATTTTAATATTGTTTCTGTTTGGTTGGAATCTCCTCTTAAAGGAACCCATTGTTTTCCCAAAGTATACTAATCCATGCATACTAATCCACAGGGACATTTCAATATATGCAGAACTCTGTCTAAAATGTGTAAACTCCATGATTTGAAGGTGTTTACCTGTGTGTGGTTTATGGAAATTGCATCACAATATTAGGGAGGCGGGGGGACACAAGGTGCAGGGGGGTACCGTACCAGTGTGGGCAGAGTATGCAGACAGAGTATGCAATGGAACTGGAGGGACACTAAAAGACTTTGGGCCTTATCTATCACGGGCTAGCGACAGGTAGTGTCTGACGAGCGCCAGGTACCGCCAGCTATCGGCGGCTACCGACTCAAGTACGCCCGGCGGCGGTCACAATGACGCATTTATCAAACTAAATGAGGCTAGCGCCGGCGAGAGCGACGGCTAGTGCGGGATTCATCATGAAGCCGCCTGGAACGAACAGCGCCGCTGCAAATTCCTTCACAGCGCCAGGTATGACCTGTCGCTCCCTGGCATTGTCCAATGCATTTCAATGGAGCAATGTTTAATTAATCATAATTAATTGGTATTATTTTTTTTTTTTTTTTTATGTCAAAAATTCTGAGCCCACTTCTGCAATGTTAGGTTTTTTTTTTAAGTAAAAAAAAATAAAAAAAAAAATTTGTGCAGAAATTATCTTACAGGTCTGATATTAATATATTCATATTACAAAATGATTCCAAAAACATGTATAACGTTACAATCAAAAAATATGGTTGTTTAGGGGTTAAAAACTAGTTAACACCCATCGCCGCCAGCACACTGGGGTTTAAACAAGGAATGGACAGCGCCAGCAAATTCGGAGCGTCATTTTTTAATGAATATGAAGCAAGCCGTTCGCTCTGGCCATTCGTTGTCAGGCGCTCACATACAACGCTGAACCTGTGAAATAGCGACCCCTAAGCCCGTATTCAACATTACCGCACACCAACTCAGTAGCTGTCATCAAGCAAACGCCGGCCAAGCACAGCGAATACTGGCTGGCGCTGTAAAAATCACGCTACAGTCGCTCATCTGTCGCTACCTGGCGCTATTAATGAATCCGCCTCCCCGTGTACTTAGCTATGCTTGGAGTTTAGGACTTAATTTTGTGACCATTCCAGCATTTTTTCACTTTATATAAAGTGTTTTTATTCACCAAGGGGCATTATTTGAAAGGAACATTGGTTCAGTAGAATGTTGGCTGATTCATCACTAACGCCAGGTAGCGACAGATGAGCGTCTGTAGCAGGCATTTCAGAGCGCCCGCTAGTAGTCACTGTGTTCGGCCGTGGGTCGCTAGTTCATAGCAACTCAGTCGCTGTGCAGTAATGATGAATACATTGTAGGGATCGCTATTTGACCAGTGCAGCACTGTTTGGGAGTGCATGTTAGCGACTGGTCAGTGCGACCGACTCACAACATATTCATTAAAAAAACATCCTCACAAAACTCCGGCGCTGAAAAATGCTTCTCTGAAGCCCAGAGCGCTGGAGGCTGTGTGTTTAAAGTCTGTTTTTCAGCATGTATCCACCAGTAACATTGCGAAAACATATGGAATTACATCGTTATTACATTGTAACATGAACTCTTTAATGCCAGACCTGTAATGGCATTTCTGCAGAAATATATAAAACATGAAAAATATGGCTTTTTCAATGCCAGAAGAGGTCACAACATTATTTGTGATTTAAAAAAAAACAAAAAACAAACAAAAACCCTGTTTAAAGAGAAGAAAAGGATCGTCCATTGAAATGTATGGGAGAGGGACAGGTAGCGACAGGTAATACGTGGCGCTCTGCAAGGCTGAACACAGGCGCTGTTCGCTGAGGCTGGGATAATGATGAATCAGACGCTACATGCCGTTATCCTTGTCGCTCAACAGATTCTGCTTCATAAATGTGTAATTGCGTGCCGTGTCCGGCGTTAACCTGTCGCTACCACTCATTTACAAGGCGCTACCTGACACTATCGCTTCATGAATAAGGGCCTCAATCAAATTGGCCAATTTAGATTGAACTATTAGTTGCTAGGTCAGGGTCTTATTTGACCTTTACTACATAAAACTGTATAGAATTAAAATGAGACTGTCTATAGCACACCCAGTCATGGGGAGTGTAGAAATGGAGAGGTATGACAACTTTTTGGTCTTAGTTCCCATCATGCATTGACATGCTAATGAAGCTAGAGCTATGGCTGATACCTGTCAGAAGGACCAATGGAGATATGAACTGAGCTGGTTTGAATAAAACAATAGCACCTGTCATTGAGGGGAGAGGAGAAGAGACCTGCATTGGAAGCCGAAAGAAAAAGAGATTTTACGGGGTGCTCACTAGGACCAATAGACTGAATGGGACCAGACAGCCATTTTGTACCACATGGCATAAGGACTAAAGTTAAATTTTCCAGACCACTTGTAACCTGGTAAGTGTTACCTCGCTTCATTGAGGCTTTACCTTTTTCTCTGGGTTTAAGCCCTACTTTGTTGCAACACAGCCTGGAAAATCTGTATTGTACATCTAGTCAAGGTATACATTACTATTTTTAGTGTACAGTCCTTGAATTAAACTACACAAATACACGTATTTTAGCACATTATTTTACAGAAATCTGCAATATTTTGTGGCGAGCAAAGCAGAATCTATGTCAAATTAATTAAAAGTATTACAATGATTAAAAAAAAGGTTCACTGCATTTACCTGTCTGTCCTCTTTTGTATTTAAATTTGTCTGTGATGATGAAGGGGACATTATCAGGTTTGTCAATTACCACGGATTGGCGATTTGTATAGTTGTAGTCCCCACTGGTAGCATTAACATGGAGGAAGACTGGAGAAGCCTTTTCCAGCCTCGGTACCTAAACAGATGGAAGGAAGTAGGGCATTATTTTATTTACACAAGTCAGGTGACTCCAGGTAGGTATTATAGCCTAAAGCACAACTCTACTCTGAATAAACTCTCCTCCTATTTTACCATTTATGGTACTCTGGACATGTCTGTAGTAACTTTTGATTTCCACACAAATGTACTTTTACTGTGTCCTCAGTGGTACCAAAGAAGGTTTTGGCCCATGTGTCATGTGGCAGCATGTTTAGCTCCTATCAATTGCATTATAGTCATAATCACAGAGGCATGTATAAGAGGTGTCCCCAATAGGGACTAGTCAGAAGGGTTTTCTGGACAGGGGATGGTCATTCTCCAGAGGCCTCTGCTGTGGAGAACTCTGACAACAAATGCCCTCAGTACTGACAGAAAATACTCACCTTTCCCTATCAGACCTCCATCTGACAGGAAACACCTTACAGATTTCTGCCCCTTCATACAGCATTCCATGCCTAAACTTGTGCTTCATATGAATGTTTATTTAGATTCATATGAAGATTTATTTAGATATGTCAAATCATGATATCCCAGGAGTTGTTGTTAAAAGGGAGCTAAAAGCATTTTTATCTATTGGTCTGGTTGAACTTTGAAGACCATGGCTAATGCAAGGGAATCGACTGTTGGATTTCCTACTCCTTGCACATGACCCCTACTTTTTTAACTTTACTCAGCTGTAAATTTATACAGGCTGCAGTTCACATCACAACCACTAGGGGCTACATTTTGACACCCATAGGATATCAGACATGTTTTCCAAAATACACTGAGCTAAAGAGGAACATCTCTCTGATCCGCTGCCCCCCCCTCCGATTTTACCTTTGGTAGCTTCTACTCACCTCCCCGAGGGATGCACCTTCTGGGTCCCCCGGATTCTAGCGACCTTCTGATGGCAGCACCATCTTGCATCCCATCAGGCACTGCACACCGCCCCGATCTCGCTGAGCGGCACAGGACTTTGTCATCAGACGGCTAAGCCAGCGTCGGGGGTGGTTAACGGGCCCCAAGCAGCTGGGTGACGCTGCAGCAGGCAGCGGCATCCAAAAGGTAGGTATGGACCAGGAGGGGGGGGGGGGGGGAAATCGGCCCCTTTTTATTTTATGTCCAAAGTTCCACTTTAAGACAAGGTGTTATAGAAAGAACCTGTAACTGTGTAATCAGCTCCCTCAACCCCCACAAGTCAGCTGCCTTATGGTAATCTGCCTAAAGTATAGCTCTGTGGCCACAATGGCTTTACTGCAAGTCTGGGTCTTTTTATAGCAGTTTTTATTTGTAAGGTCAGGGCTGATTTTGGATAAACTATGGCCCTGGGAAAAGTTAAAAGGGACACAAAGTATAATTTATACCAGCAAGGCCTATTTGGCAACATTAAAGGAGCACTAAAGCGAGAAATAATTAAATAGCCACACAATAGCTTTTAACATGTGTAGAACTGACTGGAAAAATGTCTAGTTTGAATGACTGTGCAGGTATAAATAAAGGTATTAAAGCAGAATAAAATCCAGAGCGGCTGACCCTTGAGTCTAAAAGGGGACCACTGGCCTTCCCCTGGAGCATCCCAAATTGGGATGCCCCACTGTGTGAAATGCCACTCAGGTCGCCACAAACCCCACCTTTTTTATGGCTTCCACAGCATCTCCAGGCCAAGGCGTGCTCCCACGGATAACCATTCAGGTTGGAATTCTGCCGCTCTGGATCCCCATTGCCGAGCCAACCGCACTGATTGGACAAGAGCATGCCCCGCTGAAGTGGACCAAAACCCAGGATAGTCAAAATCCTGGGTGTTGGTCCACTTTAAATGTGAACCAAGCTTCCCCCATAGGATAGTTCTCTCTCATCTACAGTCATCTTTGGCCATCTGTGTCTCTCTCTTTAGCCGTCTTTGGCCACTGCTGCCCCTCTCCAATGGCACAGCAAAGTGACTCTAACTCTGCCCACTTACTTTGCACCTTCCCTTTCTCTGCCCCCCCTTCCCTCTAGAAAGCTGCAATGCTTTCCTCACCATGCGGTGGCGGAGAGACGTTCTTTGCCACACTCCACTTGGTTTGCTCCTGGGTGACGAAACCCATTAAACAGCCGACTTTTAGATTTGCTGCTGCTCTATAGCGGCACAATATACACTACACATTTACTGCTCAGTCCACCCTGTCCTTACCTTACAAGTACCATTTAAATCTACGTTGGCATCAAAAATTTGTGATAGCGCTCCTTTAAATCAAGCACACCTTCACCACCCTGCAACATTTAAATAATTATGTCTATTTCTCTAGCCAGCAACATGAAAAACATTGGAATGCTAACCTGGAATTCAGAGCACTGAAAGACATCACCAGGTGGAAACTGTTGATTAATAATAACGGTCTTTATGCCATTGGCTTCAATATTGACATCAACATCCATTGGTAGGGTGTGTTTTTTGGCTATCAGACATGCCTTTGCTGGTTCTCCACTCTTCAGGAGTGCGGGAATGAAAACTGCACATTGTCTATTCAGAAAATAAAAAGACACAACAAAATTAGAGTTCAGGGGAATAAATCAGAAGGAAATATAGTGACATCCACTCTCCAAAGGATACAGTAAAACATCACAATGAGTGCCTAGTAGTGATAAGCGAACCCGTAAAGGTTCGGCCGAACTTTACGCAAAAGTTATTTTCGGGAGAGGTCAATGGAGATCCAAACTTGGGGGCCCAAAAATGGCTGTAAAATGGGGGTAGTAGGGAGTAAAGGGCCACAAATCGGGGGATAATACCAGGCGATTGCAAATTGGCCACAAATGGACAAATACCTAATACAGTACATAATAGTTAAAGTACATGCCGCAGTGACATCATGTGACGCTGCCCTCCCCGCTTTCACCCTGCCCTGATTTTGGAATGGGGCTGAGGATCAGGTCTCTTGTGAGCGGCAAGGATGATGTCTTTGGTGGGAATGGGGGCTATTGGTTCAGATAATAGCTGCACAGTGAATTTAGGCAGGGTATGTTTTTGAATGCTCACTTCACCCTTTGGAAGTGGCGTGTTAGCCATGGCCGCGTGGGTGCGGCATGTTCAAGGCTCTTCTTGGTGACTTATATTCTTATGTTTTGGTTGTGCACTTGCTTTTGGTATAGATCTTTTTTTTTTGTCTATTATTCTGTTTGGGTAATTTGCTGTAAAGCCCAGATTTGCACTGTGCACTTTAATTATTATGTACTGTATTAGGTCTATTTAGCACTTGCAATTAGTTTTACTGTTTGCATTAGCACTTTATTAATTTTCTTATAGTGTATTTTAGGATTATAGACAGGGTATTTGATTGTTTGGTTTCAGTTTGATCATTCACTGTGCCATTTAAATAGAATTATACTGATATATAATATTTACTATTGTTTAACCAGTAGAGCGCCCCTCGTTTTTTTGTATGTCTATGTGTTTTTCAGCCTAGTTAATAAAGTGATTTTGCATTCTGAGTTTGTGCAGTCTATCTTGGCCAGCTTTGTTGTCCTGGCATCCTTGTTTTTTTGAGGTTTTTGACTCAGCACATCTGTTGTATTTGCCTTATTTGTAGTAGTGTGACTTTCTTTGTTTTCAACACTAAAACCCACTCACTCAACCAAAAAACCCAAACGATCATCACTCTTTTCTCCCAGCCAGCAGCATTGCTGGAGCTCGCTCAACGCTAAAACCCACTCGCTCAACCATAAAACCCAAACGATCATCACTCTTTTCTCCCAGCCAGCAGCATTGCTGGAGCTCGCTCAACACTAAAACCCACTCGCTCAATCCTAAAACCCAAACGATCATCACTCTTTTCTCCCAGCCAGCAGCATTGCTGGAGCTCACTCAACACTAAAACCCACTCGCTCAATCCTAAAACCCAAACGATCATCACTCTTTTCTCCCAGCCAGCAGCATTGCTGGAGCTCGCTCAACACTAAAACCCACTCACTCAACCATAAAACCCAAACGATCATCACTCTTTTATCCCAGCCAGCAGCATTGCTGGAGCTCGCTCAACACTAAAACCCACTCGCTCAATCCTAAAACCCAAACGATCATCACTCTTTTCTCCCAGCCAGCAGCATTGCTGGAGCTCGCTCAACACTAAAACCCACTCGCTCAATCCTAAAACCCAAACGATCATCACTCTTTTCTCCCAGCCAGCAGCATTGCTGGAGCTTGCTCAACACTAAAACCCACTCGCTCAATCCTAAAACCCAAACGATCATCACTCTTTTATCCCAGCCAGCAGCATTGCTGGAGCTTGCTCAACACTAAAACCCACTCGCTCAATCCTAAAACCCAAACGATCATCACTCTTTTCTCCCAGCCAGCAGCATTGCTGGAGCTCGCTCAACACTAAAACCCACTCGCTCAATCCTAAAACCCAAACGATCATCACTCTTTTCTCCCAGCCAGCAGCATTGCTGGAGCTTGCTCAACACTAAAACCCACTCACTCAACCATAAAACCCAAACGATCATCACTCTTTTCTCCCAGCCAGCAGCATTGCTGGAGCTCGCTCAACACTAAAACCCACTCGCTCAATCCTAAAACCCAAACGATTATCACTCTTTTCTCCCAGCCAGCAGCATTGCTGGAGCTCACTCAACACTAAAACCCACTCACTCAATCCTAAAACCCAAACGATCATCACTCTTTTCTCCCAGCCAGCAGCATTGCTGGAGCTCACTCAACACTAAAACCCACTCGCTCAATCCTAAAACCCAAACGATCATCACTCTTTTCTCCCAGCCAGCAGCATTGCTGGAGCTCGCTCAACACTAAAACCCACTCACTCAACCATAAAACCCAAACGATCATCACTCTTTTATCCCAGCCAGCAGCATTGCTGGAGCTCGCTCAACACTAAAACCCACTCGCTCAATCCTAAAACCCAAACGATCATCACTCTTTTCTCCCAGCCAGCAGCATTGCTGGAGCTTGCTCAACACTAAAACCCACTCGCTCAATCCTAAAACCCAAACGATCATCACTCTTTTCTCCCAGCCAGCAGCATTGCTGGAGCTTGCTCAACACTAAAACCCACTCACTCAACCATAAAACCCAAACGATCATCACTCTTTTCTCCCAGCCAGCAGCATTGCTGGAGCTCGCTCAACACTAAAACCCACTCGCTCAATCCTAAAACCCAAACGATCATCACTCTTTTCTCCCAGCCAGCAGCATTGCTGGAGCTCGCTCAACACTAAAACCCACTCACTCAACCATAAAACCCAAACGATCATCACACTTTTATCCCAGCCAGCAGCATTGCTGGAGCTCGCTCAACACTAAAACCCACTCGCTCAATCCTAAAACCCAAACGATCATCACTCTTTTCTCCCAGCCAGCAGCATTGCTGGAGCTTGCTCAACACTAAAACCCACTCGCTCAATCCTAAAACCCAAACGATCATCACTCTTTTCTCCCAGCCAGCAGCATTGCTGGAGCTCGCTCAACACTAAAACCCACTCACTCAACCATAAAACCCAAACGATCATCACTCTTTTCTCCCAGCCAGCAGCATTGCTGGAGCTCGCTCAACACTAAAACCCACTCACTCAACCATAAAACCCAAACGATCATCACTCTTTTCTCCCAGCCAGCAGCATTGCTGGAGCTCGCTCAACACTAAAACCCACTCGCTCAATCCTAAAACCCAAACGATCATCACTCTTTTCTCCCAGCCAGCAGCATTGCTGGAGCTCGCTCAACACTAAAACCCACTCACTCAACCATAAAACCCAAACGATCATCACTCTTTTCTCCCAGCCAGCAGCATTGCTGGAGCTCGCTCAACACTAAAACCCACTCGCTCAATCCTAAAACCCAAACGATCATCACTCTTTTCTCCCAGCCAGCAGCATTGCTGGAGCTCGCTCAACACTAAAACCCACTCACTCAACCATAAAACCCAAACGATCATCACTCTTTTCTCCCAGCCAGCAGCATTGCTGGAGCTCACTCAACACTAAAACCCACTCACTCAACCATAAAACCCAAACGATCATCACTCTTTTCTCCCAGCCAGCAGCATTGCTGGAGCTCACTCAACACTAAAACCCACTCACTCAATCCTAAAACCCAAACGATCATCACTCTTTTCTCCCAGCCAGCAGCATTGCTGGAGCTCGCTCAACACTAAAACCCACTCGCTCAATCCTAAAACCCAAACGATCATCACTCTTTTCTCCCAGCCAGCAGCATTGCTGGAGCTCGCTCAACACTAAAACCCACTCGCTCAATCCTAAAACCCAAACGATCATCACTCTTTTCTCCCAGCCAGCAGCATTGCTGGAGCTCGCTCAACACTAAAACCCACTCGCTCAATCCTAAAACCCAAACGATTATCACTCTTTTCTCCCAGCCAGCAGCATTGCTGGAGCTTGCTCAACACTAAAACCCACTCGCTCAATCCTAAAACCCAAACGATTATCACTCTTTTCTCCCAGCCAGCAGCATTGCTGGAGCTTGCTCAACACTAAAACCCACTCGCTCAATCCTAAAACCCAAACGATCATCACTCTTTTCTCCCAGCCAGCAGCATTGCTGGAGCTCGCTCAACACTAAAACCCACTCACTCAACCATAAAACCCAAACGATCATCACACTTTTATCCCAGCCAGCAGCATTGCTGGAGCTCGCTCAACACTAAAACCCACTCGCTCAATCCTAAAACCCAAACGATCATCACTCTTTTCTCCCAGCCAGCAGCATTGCTGGAGCTTGCTCAACACTAAAACCCACTCGCTCAATCCTAAAACCCAAACGATCATCACTCTTTTCTCCCAGCCAGCAGCATTGCTGGAGCTCGCTCAACACTAAAACCCACTCACTCAACCATAAAACCCAAACGATCATCACACTTTTATCCCAGCCAGCAGCATTGCTGGAGCTCGCTCAACACTAAAACCCACTCGCTCAATCCTAAAACCCAAACGATCATCACTCTTTTCTCCCAGCCAGCAGCATTGCTGGAGCTCGCTCAACACTAAAACCCACTCACTCAACCATAAAACCCAAACGATCATCACTCTTTTCTCCCAGCCAGCAGCATTGCTGGAGCTCGCTCAACACTAAAACCCACTCGCTCAATCCTAAAACCCAAACGATCATCACTCTTTTCTCCCAGCCAGCAGCATTGCTGGAGCTCGCTCAACACTAAAACCCACTCACTCAACCATAAAACCCAAACGATCATCACTCTTTTCTCCCAGCCAGCAGCATTGCTGGAGCTCACTCAACACTAAAACCCACTCACTCAACCATAAAACCCAAACGATCATCACTCTTTTCTCCCAGCCAGCAGCATTGCTGGAGCTCGCTCAACACTAAAACCCACTCGCTCAATCCTAAAACCCAAACGATCATCACTCTTTTCTCCCAGCCAGCAGCATTGCTGGAGCTCGCTCAACACTAAAACCCACTCACTCAACCATAAAACCCAAACGATCATCACTCTTTTCTCCCAGCCAGCAGCATTGCTGGAGCTCACTCAACACTAAAACCCACTCACTCAACCATAAAACCCAAACGATCATCACTCTTTTCTCCCAGCCAGCAGCATTGCTGGAGCTCACTCAACACTAAAACCCACTCACTCAATCCTAAAACCCAAACGATCATCACTCTTTTCTCCCAGCCAGCAGCATTGCTGGAGCTCGCTCAACACTAAAACCCACTCGCTCAATCCTAAAACCCAAACGATCATCACTCTTTTCTCCCAGCCAGCAGCATTGCTGGAGCTCGCTCAACACTAAAACCCACTCATTCAACCATAAAACCCAAACGATCATCAATCTTTTTCTCCCAGCCAGCAGCATTGCTGGAGCTTGCTCAACACTAAAACCCACTCGCTCAATCCTAAAACCCAAACGATCATCACTCTTTTCTCCCAGCCAGCAGCATTGCTGGAGCTCGCTCAACACTAAAACCCACTCGCTCAATCCTAAAACCCAAACGATCATCACTCTTTTATCCCAGCCAGCAGCATTGCTGGAGCTTGCTCAACACTAAAACCCACTCGCTCAGTGGGTGGAGCGGTGGAGTGTCTGGCAAGTCACCGTGACACTGAGACACAGGGGACAGCCTTACTAAACTTTGGACACTGCAAAATAAAATTGTGGTGCTGCAAGCTGGCGGAACAGATGTCGCAGTGTTGTAAGTTTCATTCACCCTGACTAGAACAGGTGAGCTGTGTGTCCCTTTAAGTACCTGAAACGTAGGTAGAGACTATAGATAAAACCTAGGCCCTTATTTAAGAAGGAATAGCGTCAGGTAGTGGCTGGTTAATGAGAGGTAGCGACAGGTAGCGACTGGTGAACGCCGGACATGGCACGCAATTACACATTTATCAAGCAGAATCTGTTTAGCGACTTGGATAGCGCCATGTAGCGTCTGATTCATCATTCTCACAGCCTCAGTGAACAGCGCCGGCGTTCAGCCTTGCACAGCGCCAGGTATGACCTCTCGCTACCTGTCGCTCTCCCATACATTTCAATGGATGAACCTTTTCGTCTCTTTAAACGGGGTATTTGCTTGTTTTTTTTTCCAAAAAAAATCACAAATAATTATGTGACCTCTTCTGGCATTGAAAAAGCAGTTTTTTCATAATTTTTTCATTTTTTATATATTTCCTCAGAAAAGACATTACAGGTCTGGCATTAAAGTGTTCATGTTACAATGTTGTTACAATGTAATTCCATATGTTTTCGCTTTGTTACTAGTTGATAGATGCTTGAAAGCAGGCTTTAAACACACAGCCTCCTGCGCTCTGGGCTTCAAACAAGTATTTTTCAGCGCCAGAGATTTGTAAGGCTGTTTTTTTGCTGAATATGGTGTGAGTCGGTCGCTATGAGCAGTCGCTAACATGCGCTCCCATACAGCGCTGTACTGGTCAAATAGCGACTCCTCACAATGTATTCAACTTTACTGAACAGGGACTGAGTCGCTATAAAGTAGCGACCCACAGCTGATTACAGTGACTACTAGCGGGCGCACTGAAAATGCCTGCTACAGACGCTCATCTGTCGCTACCTGCCGCTAATGATGAATCAGACTGCCCATTTTTTAGTGATACTGGTTGGTAGAACTTATCCCTACCCAGGCTCAGACTGGCATTTTCTTTATGGAGCTGGGTATCAGGAACACTGCAGAGTATCAGGAACACTGCAGAGTATCTCTAATGCAGCAAAGATTTGCAAAGGAAGGTTTAGGTGCATCAAGGCACTTATTAATTTGAGTGGTTTGGTTTTTGTCGGGTCTGTTTGTATGTATATTATTTACTTCTGTCTTACTGTATGTACACTACTGATATATATATATATATATATATATATATCTTCCTTTACTGTGTTTAGTGATAAGCTGAATCTGCCTCTATTCTGTTCTGGTGCAGTTCTGCTGAAAAGCTTGCAATCTTCTGGGTTTGCATCACCCTGCATTCCTCTTTTTCATTGGATGAATAATGAACTCAAAATGATACTTAGCATGTTTGTATGTATAATATTATTTTGTATTTTTTGGGGACAAAGGGCATAAACTTTACAATGCACGTAGGTTGTGTTTTAGTTGGGGTCCTAATTTCAATGAAAAAAATGTCATTTGGTGACATCTAGGTCCTGCGTTTCCATTATTGACAAGTCACAATGCAAGTTTGGTACAAAAAATGTGTGCAATATTAATTACATCATTACATTAAAAATATCAGAGGTATCCCTAGCCAAATCTATTTTTGAAATAGGGAAAAGAATACCCCTCTAACCTGTAAAGCTAGAGCTATCCTGGGAGCCTTATTTATGGGTTTTTTTTGGCGCGCATCAGATGAGTAGCTGGCACGAATCACTATCTGCGGCCATACTTGTCAGAGACGGGGAGTGAGGAAGCGATATGCCTGCGCTCCCTCCCAGCCCTCTCTCTTTCTCGTTCTTTCTCCCTTACTATTTTTCTCTCTCATTCTTTTTCTCTTTCTTGCTTTGTTTTTTACTCACACCTTTACACTTTATCTTTCTTGCTTGCTTTGTTTTTCTCTCTGTCACCTTTCTTTCTTTTTATGTCTCTCTCACTCTTCCTCGCTCTCTGTCTGTCTGTTTCATTGTATTCCTAATTTCTCCCTCACTTTTTGTTGCCCTCTTGAACTCTCTTGCTTTCTCTCTCTCTTCTCCTCCACTCTTGTTTTTCCACACTCCCCCATCTTGATTTAATTTGCACATTCTCTCCATCTTTCTCTTGACACATTCTTTCAATCCCCTTTTCTCTCTCACTTTCATGTCATTGTCATTCATGTCATTCCATCTTTTGTTATCTATTGTTCACCTTTCTCTCTTCCACTTTCCCTCCATCGTCTCTCTTTTCACCTTCTTTCCCTATTATGTTTCTTTTTCCTTCTCTCCATCTCAGCCCCACATGTCCTCAGGTCTTTTTCTCTACATTCATTTTTCTTGCCCCATCTCTCTGTCTCCTTCTTTTCCATGTTTCTCGATTTTCATTTTGTCTGTGTGTCTCTAGGAGGCACCACCGTGAAATCTTGCACAGGGCATCACTGAGAAGTTTGTCCCCTTTGTCCCTAGCAGTGATTTTTTTTGTAACTGTAATGAAGAAACGCTGACCAGTGCCTGAAAAATATCATTTCCGGGTAAAAAACATTCATAAATACGCTGTGCAGCGCTGAAAAAAGACGTCAGTAAGCTACTTTGGGCCCGATTTATCAAGCACTTCTGCCAAACAATGCCATTTCAGTGCAAATTAGAGTAGCCGAAAATATGATTTTGGAGTGCAACAACATGCACAAGTGTGAAAAAAATATATTTTAAGATATTTTTTTATTACTCTGATTTGCACAGATCTGGTGCTTGATAAATCAGGCCCTTAGTTAGCATTCGGTGCTGGGACTTCAAGTGCCATTGTATTCCACAGCACCAGAAAAGACAAAAATGGCAGGGCACCAAAGCTGGCGCTATAGCCACCAGAAAGATGCTAAAAGGCGCACATCATAAATAAGGCCCATCATTTACCTCACAGTCATAATTTTCACAATTTATTTTAAGGGAAGTTTACAGTAAACTTCCCTTAAAATAAATTGTGAAAATTATGACTGTGAGGTAAATGATGGGCCTTATTCAGTAAACTTCTCTTAAAATAAATTGTGAAAATTATGACTGTGAGGTAAATGATGGGCCTTATTCAGTAAACTTCTCTTAAAATAAATTGTGAAAATTATGACTGTGAGGTAAATGATGGGCCTTATTCAGTAAACTTCCCTTAAAATAAATTGTGAAAATTATGACTGTGAGGTAAATGATGGGCCTTATTCAGTAAACTTCCCTTAAAATAAATTGTGAAAATTATGACTGTGAGGTAAATGATGGGCCTTATTTATGATGTGCGCCTTTTAGCATCTTTCTGGTTGGCTATAGCGCTTTTCCAGGCCATTTTTAGCACTTGTGAATGTTACATTTAAGATGTAGGCGTGCTCTCAGTAATGACAGACTGTAATTAAACTGTGTCATTTTGCAACTTAGATTCTAAGAAGACTCAGCGGTGTGACCAATCCGGTTCTGCAGTCTTTTACATAAGAACTTGGAACGCCCTGCAAGTTGTCACACGACTAAAGCACAGGCGTTGCATTCACCTCATATTACATTAGTGCGATTAGTCTCCGGTTCTGCCTATTGCACCGATGGGGTTCCTCTACCAGTGTAGTTTAAAAAGCTATCCTATACCCAGAAAGGGAGCATATGTCATCTCCTTCTATCCCCAGCCCAGCCCAGTTCCCCAAAATAGCCTGCTTTTCTTTATTCACTAAATATTTGCCCAATATTGATAACACGTACCAGATGCAGTCTGCTGTTCGAATGGTTGACCATGCTCCATCGATGGTACATTCAGTTAAACACAGCCTTATTGGTTATGATAACTGCAATAAATCTGAAAGCACTACAATCTTAAAGTAGACCAACAGTCAAAAATGATTTAAATTGGACCAACAAAGTGCTTATATGCCCCTCCCCAGGGCAATTTAGATTGCTGCACATAAAAATGCATTTTCCTTTTTCCAACTCCTGCTAGGGTTTTAAAAACAAAATGGTGGCTCAGGGATCTGCAGGTCACCCGCAAACAGGAAGTGCTGCTAGGTTAATGTGCATTGTCAGTTATGAGGGTTATTTAAGAAAGGTTAAGGCCACGTAGTGCCAGGTGAATGTCAGGTCCCAGTCAAAAAGGTGTATTTATCAAGTCAAAAATCCAGTGCGCTTGTTATAGTGGTAGGTAGTGACCCATCTATCAACAGCACCGAAAATGGTATATGGATGTGAGATGGGATGGGAGTGCCAGCGCTAAGAGGCCGATTCATTAATAGCGGCAGGTAGCGACAGTTGAGCGACTGTAGCAGTATTTTCACAGCGCCCGCTAGTAGTCGCTGTGCTTGGCCGTTGTTCGGTTGTTGAGAGCGACTCAGTCGGTGTGCAGTAATGTTGAATATTGGGTGAGGGGTCGCTATTTGACAGGTTCCGCGCTGTATGGGAGCGCATGATAGAGACTGGCCATAGCGACCAGCTCCCACCATATTCATTAACAAATCACGCTCAAAAAATTCTCGCGCTGTAAAATGCATGTTTAAACCCCAGAGCGCTGGCGGCGATGGGTTAAAAGTAGTTTTTTAACCCCCCAAACAACCATATTTTGGGAAACCAAAAAAAACAAGTTTTTTAAATAATTTTGTAATATGAATACATTAATATCAGACCTGTAATATCAATTCTGCACAAATTATTTTTTTTTTTTAACCTTAAAAAAAATATCTAACATGGCAGAAGTGGTCACAGAATTTTTCACATTTAAAAAAAAAAAAACAAACATTAATAACAATCAATTATTATTTAAAGATTGTTCCATTGAAATGCATTGGAGAGCGCCAGGTAGCGAGAGGTCATACCTGTCGCTGTTCAAGTTCGCTCGCTGGCGCTGTGGGCTGAGGCTAGAATAATGATGAATGAGTGGCTATCTGGCGCTCTGTCAGTCGCTAAGCAGGATTGGCTTGATAAATGTGTGATTGTGGTGGGGAGCCGGCGTTCTCGTGGCGGTGCCGTCATTACCTGTCGCTCACCAATCGCTACCTGTCGCTATTCCTTCATAAATAAGGGCCTAAGTTTCCTACAGTGCCAGATAGGACCAGGCGCTCAACTAGCACTCTGTGGCCTGATACTATACAGTTCAATGGGCTGGGATGGTTACAATTATTTAAGCATTTTAGTAAAAATTTTTTAAAAAATTTAGGCTGGTGCGCCACAGGATTTCTGGACTGGTTGGGATTATTTTTATATGCACTTTTCTGCATTTTTTTGTGCAGCAAACTTGTGATTTGGGCCGTGATAAGCATATGCCATGTTAGTCTAATGTCCATAATGCAATTCCAATTTTTAATAAAAAAAAACCTAAAAAATAAAAAATAGGGAATCCAATAGGCGCTGTGTGCCCGGCCTTTTTTAGCGCCTCTTGGGGCGCCTGTTCTTTTTTTTTTTTTGATACATTTTGTCAGCTTGTGGCGCACTCTGTGTTGCTAGCACATAGGCTTATATAAGCCGTGCACTGCGAACGCTGCCTGGCCAGGAGCACTACAGCTGACAGCGCCTGTGGCCAGAAGATGACACTGTGGTTTGGGCGCTGTTGAGCGTCTCGGATGAGGCGCTCAAATGGCGCCCGCAACAATAATAATGAATTAGCCTCCCCGTCAATTGAATTCAGGCAGCAGCATGGCTGGAGATGATCGGAAAGGAAGCTCCAGAATGGCCACTACCACTACAAAATTGGTGACCAAGGGCCTTATTTATCAAGGGATAGCGCCAGGTAGTGTCTCACTAGCGCCAGGTAGCGCCAGCTATCGGCGGCTACCGACTCCAGAACGCCCGGCGGCGGACACAATCACGCATTTATCACGCTAAATGAGGCTAGCGCCGGCGAGAGCGTCAGCTAGCGCGGGATTCATCATGTAGCCGACTGCAACGAACAGCGCCGCTGCTAATCCCATCACAGCGCCAGGTATGACCTGTCGCTACCTGGCGCTCTCCAATGCATTTCAATGGAGCAATCTTTAAATATTCATAATTAATTGATATTAATGTTTTTTTTTTTTTTTAAATGGCAAAAATTCTGTGACCACTTCGGCAATGTTAGATATTTTTTTGAAGGTAAAAAAAAAAAAAAAAAATTTGTGCAGAATTGATATTACAGGTCTGATATTAATGTATTCATATTACAAAATGTTTATAAAAACTTGTTTAATTTTTTAATCAAAAAATATGCTTGTTTGGGGGTTAAAAACTACTTTACACCCATCGCCGCCAGCGCTCTGGGGTTTAAACAAGCATTTCACAGCGCGATAATTTTTTGAGCGTGATTTGTTAATGAATATGGTGGGAGCCGTTCGCTCTGGCCATTCGCTGTCAGGCGCACCCATACAGCGTGGAACCTGTCAAACAGCGACTCCTAACCCCGTATTCCACATTACCGCACACCGACTGAGTCGCTGTCAACAAGCGAACTACGGCCAAGCACAGCGAATACTAGCTGGCGCTGTGAAAATCACGCTACTGGCGCTCATCTGTCGCTACCTGGCGCTATTAATGAATCGGCCTCCAAGTGTTTCAGCCTTTAGTGGATGCAGAAGAAAATGTGCTGACAATGCTTCAGTATCATACATGCAGATGGAGCAAGAGAGTTTTGGGGACTTTTCTTTTCCAACTGTTCCAGACTGTTGGTCCAGTTTAAATGCCATAACTCAGCGCCTGTTAATATCACTCAGCGCCAATATTTTTGCCTCAGTGACACTCGATTTATTAATACTGAGCAAAGACTTTAGTAAAAAGAAAAGAAACAAAGACTTTTGGGGCAATGGGCCTGGCATAGAAAGTGATGACATAAACTTTCTATCTGGGTATGCACCACAATCCCAGCCATCCTATTTTCCATGGTGAGGGGCTGGGCAAGCCGCGTACCGGGGGGGGGGGGGGGCAACAAAGAGGGGCCTGAGCACAGGTTGGGGTGCCATTTTGAATCTTTGCCCCGGATGCCAAAAGCCTAGTTGCGCCTCTGGGCTGGGCCCCCTTACAGTTAAAGGAACTATAAAGGATAAAATATAGAAAAACATAAAACCTTTTTTTTGCCCTGAAGCTGTTTCTTCCAGGTCAGAAATGTGTCTCTGGCACTCAGGCCCCCCCCCCCCCCCCGCCTCCTCCTACAGAGTCACCCCAATGCATTGAGGTGTATGGCATGGACTGGGGCAGGGTTGCGAGCTTTGTCTGAGCACTGGACCTGGAAGAAGCAGCTGCAGGGGTGAAAAACAAGCAAATATTATTTTAGACTATTATTGATTCATTGATTGATTCATTATTGATTAATAGTTGATTATCCGTGCTATCCTTCTGTAGAACAAAGACATCCAGAGCAACATGGCACTGCATAGTGTGCCACCTCTGCAGTGTTAGTTAAGCACTGAGGCTGTACACAAACTAAGAAATGGCTTATCATGCTATTTCCAAGCACCATGACTGCTACCTCTGTGAGATCTAGAGTGTTTGGGGTTGGAGGACCCCTTAGGGATGAGGGTTTGCAAAAGGCTCTTGAGCCCAGTGGCCTACCAGGGGTTTTCCCTGTTCACCTTTGGGCCAGTCCACCTACAGTAGGTGAGGGCTGCTGCTAGTGAAGCAGCCATAAGCCGGGCTCCAATATATTAAAAATAGACAGAATTGCATGGGCCTAGGTGAAATCCTAAAAAAAAAAAAGAATCCAACTTATGGAATGGGTCAGAATAATATTTGACTTTATATATTGCTATTTACAATAAGCTTTAATATGCATACAGGTCAGGAAACTTCTTGGATGACTTCCAAAGGTTCCAACCACACCTATTAAAATCCACAACATACAATGGGGAATTAACAATACTAATAAGCACACAAAGGGTGGGGAAGCTATAAGCATGAAATCTGTATTCAATTAAGAAATCTGTAAATGCAGAAGAAGGACAAAACATTCTCGATTCACTTCTGCTTACTTTAAATAATGCTTTGTTCACTGTGCAAAGCGGAACACGAGCAGAGCTGTGGCCAGAATGCCATACCCTATATACAGTACATCACAGCCATACACACAATGTGCAGTGCATACAGAAGTAGGTACTAAAGGTCTGGGGATGGGCTGCAGGTTTTCATGCAGTGACAGGCGTCTCCTCAGCACCAGGACCGTATTTGGTGCCCATGCTGCCCTAGGAACTTCAAATCCTGGCATCCCCTTTTTGTTAAATAAGGTTGAGCAGGGCCAGCTCCAGTTATATGCGGGCCCTTGGGTTACAGAGTATTAGTGGGCCCCTTGTGTTGTGGTATGACTCAGTGTATGGTGAATACTGCTAAAGAATTAAAAATGTAAGCAGAAAAAAGGAACAAAAAAGAGATGGAACGAAATAAAAAATAAATGCAAAAGCAAGAAAGAGAAAACAAAAGCGCAAAATGAATGACAGGGACAAGGAGAGAAAATGAATGGATGACAGAAACAATCCCCTCGATTCAAAGAGCAAAAGTTAATTGATTTCGGATCGAGAATCGTAAGTTTGGGTGGGTGTTAGTCATTTTTTCCTGTTTTTTTGGCCATTTACGACTCGCACGAGCCTACGTTCGAATGCGTATATGCTCTTACGATCATCGCAAGTTCGTTCCTAAATTTTAGGATGAAAACGTAAAACTTAGGATCAAATCCTAAAACTTAGGATGAAAACGTAAAACTTAGGATAATTGGATGTGTTTCGGTGTGATTCAGAGAACAGTTTTCAAACCTCTAAATACGTTTTAAAAGAAAGCCACTGCCGACACCTTTTAGCAGTCGGATTGCTGTTCTTGAACAGGTTTTTTGGCTATGTGGAGGAGTATGCGCGTCTTGAGCTCCAATGAACTGCATGTATCAGCATGGCCGAGGCCATAAATTGTATGGCAATGCATACCTGATTCATGTATGCCTTATAAAAGCATTTTAATGTGGACCTTAATTAGTCCTTTGCATGTAAACCTTTATTTGGCAATATATTTGCGTTAATTAAAGAAACTTATGTCCTTTGTTATTTATTTTTAAATTGATGTACTAGAATAATATTTTTAGATTGCATTTATTGGTGTAGTTGTTTACCTTTGCTTTGTTTAATTATTTAAGCACATCTTTGGTCAGATGCATCACACTTACTGAGGAGAGGAGAGCGGGATAAAGTGCAGGATGTGGGAGCCTCTACCCTAAATGAGTGTATGCTGTTCCCTCTTCTGTGTCCTCTAAGGCTCAGAGTCAGACCCCTTCAGAATCATTCCTTACACCATAATTGATTGTACACGCTTCTTTCCTCTGTATTCTCCCATATACCCTAATAGTTTGTAAGCTCTTCTCCTTCTGTGTCTTTCATTAAACCCTAATAGACTGCATGCTCTTGCTCCTTCCGTATCCTCCCTTATACCCTAATATATTGTAACCTCTATCCCCTTCTGTATCCTCCCTTATACCCTAATAGATTGTAAGCTCTTCCTCCTTCTGTATCCTCCCTTATACCCTAAAAGATTGTAAGCTCTTCTCCTTCTGTATCCTCCCCTATACCCTAATAGATCGTTAAGGTGGGAGGAGGTGTGTGAGTGAGCTCTGCAGGTGCTGTGAATGTCTGGCTCTAGCCCAGGGCCTGGCTGCCTTGGGTGGGGTCGCTCCCCAGGTGAGCTCCAGACTTCTGGGTCTGAATCTGGAGTCTATGTTAGAGACCCTCTGGCTACTGAATATGCTGCTGACCGGCTGACCGCGGTGGATTACAATGAAGGTGGAAGAGTCTTTATGGAAGAAAGTTACAGTAAAGTAAGTGAAGCTGGAATGGAAGTGGTAATAATGATGGGCCGTGTAGCATTGTCTGTGTGCAGCATGTAATGGAGGGAGGGCGGCAGCCCCAGCAAAGTGACTGTGCTGATCCAGGCAGGGAGATCCAACAACCTGTTGTGATGGACACTCAGCAGCCAGCTCAGGCCGGCAGTGGGAAGCAGCACAAGCTGAGGAGGACATCTTTGGAAAGACTGACAATGCAGGAAAACCTGCAGCAGAATGTGTGTGTGAGCCAAGAGTCCAGGGCCCTGAGATCCAAGACCCAGCAGGCCACCAGTGACCCCATAACTGGGGGGAAATCTGCTAAATCTGCCACTAGTCATAAATCTGGGAAGTTATCAGACAATGCAAATGCTGAGCTGGGGGCAAATGGCCACAAGTCTCCCAGGACTGAGGCAGAAGAGACATTCAAAGACCCAGCATGAAAGCCAAGGAGAAAGGCAAGTCTTAAAGAGACAGAGAGCACACCAGAACTGCAGCTTGCAGACAAGATTCCAGATTTAGTCAATAAAATGAACAGCTTAAGAGCATCCAGGGCAGAGCTGCAAGGACAAATAGAAGGAATAAATAAAATAAAGGCAGCAAATCCCCAGAACTCAGCCATGTATGATGACATATTAGAGACTTTCCACACACTGCTTGCTAGAAATACTAGAGACATTGAGACACTTAAGAAACAAATGGGACCCATGTCAGAGAGATACAAGAACCTGGATCGGTTTGAGGAGTCTCAGAAGCTCTTAAAACACAGACAGATACCTGAACCCAGCTCAGTCTCCCCCTCACCATCAGAGCAGGAGATATCCTCACAGGAGCTGCTGTACAGGACCCCAGTGCTGCAAGATTCTGCCCCTTTTCATGATGGCAACCAAGTAAGCCAACCACCCCTAGGGGGCAGCAGTGAGCAATCCCTGAATAGCAATGAACTGTGTTTCACAAGGAGCACTCCCTCAGCCTGAGAATGGATGTGATGCAGCCAGTGACACTATGGAAGTTGGAGAGACCCCGCAAATTGCAACCCTGGGGTCACATCCGGGACATAGTGACACCTCTGAACTGTCCCCCAATCGAGGAAACAAGCAAGCAAGTCCCACTGCATTGCAATCTGTTTGGGACAATGAACAGCCTGTGGTCCCTGATAGTAATGGAACTAAATCGTCTACATGCACTAATAATGTTTTTCCTCCCACAGGTGACCGACCACAGGTAGCGGGTCCCCCTCAATCAAGACCCCGCAGTGATAATACTGGCAACGCATCTGGCCACGCTCCTCCTCAGAATGCCTGGAGCCGCGGTGCCCCATCTTTTAGCCCCGGCTTACATTACACCGGTCAGGCATTTAAGAGGAGGAACGTGGTAAGATTTAAGAATAAGGGGGAAAAGGATGATCTGCCAGACAGGAGACATGTGATCCGGGAGCTCCTGTGTAACCAGATGGGGTTCACACCTGCAGATATTTTGGCCGTTATAAACCTTCCGGACAGGCAGGGCTACGATATAAGCTTCAAGCTCATGGCCAGCTTGGACAGGTTCTGGGCAAGTGTGACAACTTTTAGGGACGCTGAGGGATGGGACCAGTTTATCCTTATCCCGGTATCAAAGCCAGGCACTGTGAGCGTTAATATCTTGTTCTGGAATGAGTCTTTCCCCCGCAGGATATTGTGATATGGCTGAGGAGACATTGTGATATGGTGTCTGACCTGACAAAGTGTCTTGATGATGATGGGATCTGGACGGGGGAGGCTGGAGGGTGCTGGTGAAGCTCAGGCAGCACAGTAATGTTACTTTACATTTGCCCAACTCCTTCTTTATTGGCCATGAGAGGGGGGTGTGCTTCTATGCCGGTCAGCCCCGCTTGTGCTTTAAGTGTGGAAAGGCCGGTCATGTGGCCGGAGTGTGTACTGTAGTGAAGTGTAACCTGTGCGGTGAGATTGGTCACACCAGCGCCATGTGCACAAATGTCCGGTGTAACTTGTGTGGTCAGAGGAGGAGGCTCTGATGTCTGGGCAGATAGTAACAAGGCCAGGGTTTGAGACAACTGAGATAAGAGATCAGACAGATGTAACCCCACAGCCTGTGGCCGCCATCTCACGGCCAGCACCAGAGCAAGCTGATAGCCCATCTTCCCCTGTAGCCTCCATTGCCCTGCGCCAGCCTCTTCTGCAGATAGTAAAGCCCCTGGTGATAAGAGAGGGAAAAAAAAAGACAAGTCTACCCGCAGACCAGAGGGCGCATGGTCCTTAGTCCAAAAGCCAGGGAAAAAGCCCAAGGGCAGAACAGATACAACAGTGACAGTTACATCAAACCGATATAACATACTGTCTGAATCAGGTGCAGATATTTCTGGGCACGATACTATGGAGCTGGAGCAAGAGTTAATGCGTATAGCCAGAGAATGTGACTCAGGGTCAGAGGAGGACCCACCGACTAAGAAAAAGACACCAACAGCTATAGACCCGATAGACTCAGATATGGAAGTGACTGGCAGGCAGGATGAGTCTGATGATTCAGATCTATGATGGTGTTTAATGTGTTACTGCTCTGCATAATGATGGCACCTAACCCCTGATCTGTAACCTGATGTATCTTCACTGAGTAATCATTAAGAGTATAGACACGATAGATAATGTATAGTATGTAGTATTCTGCTGTGTTATGTTTATTGTATACAAGTATACGATTTCTTTATATTATGTATTAATGCTGATTAGCTGAGTTTTGTTTGTTTGTTTGTTTACCAATAAAAATTCCCTTAAACCTTAAAAGATTGTAAGCTCTTCTCCTTCTGTATCCTCCCCTATACCCTAATAGATTGTAAGCTATTCCCCTTCTGTATCTTCCATTAAACCCTAATAGATTGTAAGTTCTTCTCCTTCTGTATCCTCCCTTATACCCTAATAGATTGTAACCTCTTTCCCCTTCTGTATCCTCCCTTATACCCTAATCGATTGTACACGCTTCCCTCTTCTCTATCCTGCCTTATACCCCAATAGATCTTAAGCTCTCCCCCTTCTGTAGCCTCCATTATACCTTAACAGATTAAAAGATTTTCCTTCCCTGCCCCCTTTTAAACTGGACCAATGTCCATTTTTCACAAAATAGGTGTTGTTCCCAGAGCATGGAGGAACCCTGATTGTCGGTGCTCCTGCACATTACCCCCATTAAACCAAAGAAATCTTAACTTTCTCCTCGGTCCCCCCCCAAAAACAAGCGCTGTGATTGGCTGCCCCGGTCACAGGCTTCTTCCAGGTATGAGATCGCTGGCAACCACGAAACTGTTGCAGCCAATTGTAGAGCTCAATTTCACCAGGGGACTGAGGAGAAAGGTCAGATTTCTCGGGATTAACAGGGACTAATGCACAGGAAATCAGGATACTACCCTGCCATAGCAACAACACCCATTTTGTGGAAAAATTGGTGTTGGCCCAGGTTAAATTCTCTATTTTCCGTGTCTTCTCTTATATCCTAATAGATTGTTGT
The DNA here is from genome assembly GCA_027917425.1 of Gastrophryne carolinensis. Classification (NCBI taxonomy): domain Eukaryota; kingdom Metazoa; phylum Chordata; class Amphibia; order Anura; family Microhylidae; genus Gastrophryne; species Gastrophryne carolinensis. The sequence goes on from CM051235.1 coordinate 491,344,331, forward strand.
TGTTCCCCTTTCTGCATCCACTTTAATATCCTAATAGATTAAAAGCTCTTCCTCCCTTTTTATCTCCCCTTATACCCTAATAGATTGTAAGCTCTTTCTCCTTATGCATCCTCCCTTATACCTTAACAGATTGTGAACTCCTTCTGTATCCTCCCTTATACCCTAATAGATTGTAAGCTCTTCCCCTTCTGTATTCTCCCTTATACCCTAATAGATTATAAGCTCTTCCCTTTCTGTATCCTCCCTTATACCCTAATAGATTGTAAGCTCTTCTCCTTCTGTATCCTCCATTACCCTAATAGAGTGTAAATTCTTCCTCCTTCGGTATTCTCCCTTATATCCAAATATATTGTAAGCTCTTCCTCTTCTGTATTCTTCCTTATAACAACTCTATTTGGAGTGGACGTGGAAGACCACACCTCCCTCCCTATGTGGAGCACCAAAATATACATATGCCATATCCTCAAGAATATTTCATTGCAGTAATAATTATATTCTTCCTTATAACATAATAGATTGTAAGCTCTTCTCCCTCCTTATCCTCCCTTATTCCCTAATAGAGTGTAAGCTCTTCTCCTTCTGTATCCTCCCTTATACCCTAATAGATTGTAAACTCTTCTCCTTCTGTATCCTCCCTTATACCCTAATAGATTGTAAGTTCCTCCTCCTTCTGTATTCTCCCATATACCCTAATAGATTATAAGCTCTTCCTCTTCTGTATTCTCCCGTATACCCTAATAGATTGTAAGCTCTTCTCCCTCTTTATCCTCCCTTATACCCTAATAGATTGTAAGCTCTTCTCCCTCTTTATCCTCCCTTATACCCAAATAGAGTGTAAGCTCTTCTCCTTCTGTTTCCTCCCATATACCCTAATAGATTGTACGCTCTTCTCTCTCTGTATCCTCCCTTATACCCTAATAGATTGTAAGCTTCTCTCCTTCTGTATCCTCCCTTATGCCCTAATAGATTGTAAGCTCTTCACCTTCTGTATTCTCCCATATACCCTAATAGATCGTATGCTCTTCTCCTTCTATATCATCCCTTATACCCTAATAGAGTGTAAGCTCTTCTCCCTCTTTATCCCCCCTTATACCCTAATTGAGTGTAAGCTCTTCTCCTTCTGTATCCTCCCTTATACCATAATAGATTGTAAGCTCTTCTTCCTCTGTATCCTCCCTTATACCCTAATACATTGTAAGCTCTTCTCCTTCTGTATCTTCCTTTATACCCTAATAGATTGTAAGCTCTTCTCCTTTTGTATCATCCCTTATACCCTAATAGATTGTAAAATCTTCTCCTTCTGTATCCTCCCTTATACCCTAATAGATTGTAAGCTATTCTCCTTCTGTATCTTCCCCTATACCCTAATAGATTGTAAGCTCTTCTCCTTTTGCATCATCCCTTATACCCTAATAGATTGTAAAATCTTCTCCTTCTGTAACCTCCATTACCCTAATAGATTAGAAGCGCTTCATTCTTCTGTATCCCCCATGACCCTGATAGATAGAAGCTCTTCCACTGCAGATTCTCATGCAACAATCAGTGAAATGAGAAGTGTGTGTGTATAACTTACGGCTCAGCAGTGATGCTGGCGAGGACGCACAGCAGGCTCAGGCTCAATATGCTTCCCCTCCGCTCCATGTCAGAAGTGCAGCTGGTGCAGCGTCTCATCGCACACCTGTCTATATGCACCTGAGATGTGGGCGGAGACTTCCTTGTTCTTAGCTGCCTCTGACCAACCTGAAATTGGGAAATACATGTTTAAATACATGAGCCAACTATTCTTGTCCCCAAACAACATACAATGAGTGTCAAATGATGCTTATATGCCTCAGGACACTGTGAATCCCCCCCCCCCCACTTCGTGTACAGATTTCTACTAGCTGCATGTGGCCCCGGATGGAGGTTCTAGTAAGATAAAATAAAGCATTTAACTTGTCACTGGAGTGTACATAAAAAAACAACATATACTTCATTTACACAACAATATATACTGCCATTTACCCCCAAAAACGATGTTTGGTCCAATTAACCTCCACTTATGGAGCACTCCCTCCACGTTGCATGCTTCCCCTTGGCACGCAAAGCGGGGATGATGCTGCATGTTCTTTGTTTTCCAGATTTGATCATCACTGGATCCCAGAGAGGTGAGTTTGTTGCTTGGGTGGTGGTGCCCAATCGGCAAGCCTCCCCAAAAGATGGTGCACTGTAAGCCCTTTTGTATCCACCATTGTATCCTAATAGATTGTAAGCTCTTTCACCTTATGTATCTACCCTTTTACCCTTAAAGCAGAACAAAATCGTGGGTTATGTTCCATGCCCTGGGGGCATCCCAATTTAGGAGTCTCCTTTGTGTGAAACCCAACTAGATCACCCAGAAAAACTCACCTTTCCCCGGTCTCATCTCACTCCCTCCCCACCCCTTCCCGCCACTGTCACCTGTGCACTGTGGAATGCACGCTCAGAGCGCAATAAACTCACCTATATTCATGACCTGATTCTCTCTAACTCCTTTAACTTCATGGGATTCACAGAAACACGGCTTACCCCATCAGACACAGCTTCACCCGCTGCCCTCTCACATGGGGGACTACATCTCAGCCACACCCCTAGATCCAACAACAAACAGGGTGGGGGTGTCGGCATCCTTCTATCCGAACTCTGCTCCTTTAACCCACTCCCTGCCGTGCCATCTCTATCCTTCTCATCTTTTGAAGCTCACTGTGTCCGCTTATATTCTCCCTGTAACCTGAAAATCGCAGTCATCTACCACCCTCCTGGAACTACTACTCTTTTCTTCGACCACTTTTCTACCTGGCTCCTTCATTTCCTGTCCACATACATCCCTGCAATCATCATGGGTGACTTCAACATACCTGTTGACACTAGCAACCCTGCTGCCACCAGACTACTGTCACTAACCTCATCTTTCGGACTCAAGCAATGGTCTACTGCACCCACCCACAAAGACGGCCACACAATTGACCTCCTCTTCACTAACCTCTGCTCTGTATCAAACCTCTCATCCTCATTGCTCCCCCTCTCTGACCATAATCTGCTGACTATGACCCTCTCTCCAATGCCTGCTAACCCCCCTCCACACAAACCCACAATTCAACGCAGGAACTTAAGAAACCTAGATCTTCAGTCCCTTTCTGCCTCCCTTCAACCTCTTCAGACCTTGACCTCATTCACGGACATAGACGCTGCATCATCACACTACCATAATACTCTCTCCTCAGCTCTGAACTTTGTCGCCCCCCTCACCTATAGCCGTCCCGCCCCCAAAAAACGCCAGCCCTGGCTAAATGCAAGCACAACCAGATTAAAACAGCTGTCTTGAGCTGCTGAACATCTATGGAGGAAAACCAAATCCAGTTGGGACTTTCAATTCTATAAACAAGCCCTTCAGAAACTCAGGACTGCCCTTTCATCTGCTAAGCAAGCATATTTCTCTTCACTGATTTCTGCACAAGCCCGGAATCTCAAACAACTCTTCAACACTTTCAGTTCCTTACTCCGCCCCCCACCTCCTCCTCCAACCTCCCAAATAACAGCAGAAAAATGTTCTACATTCTTAAAAGAAAAAATTGACAACATTCGACTTGGCTTTGCCATTCAGAATCCCTCACCACTTCAAACAATCCCCCGCCTTACTCTCTTACTTTCTTCACTCCAATAACTGAGCTTGGACTCACCTCTCTCATTTCTAGGGCCCACCTGACTACCTGCTCCCTCGATCCTATTCCATCCCACCTTATTCCTCAACTGTCTCCATCCCTCACTCCAGCCTTAACCTCCATATTCAACCTTTCTCTCTCCACTGGTACCTTTCCTTCCTTCTACAAACATGCAGTTATTACTCCGATAATCAAGAAACCCTCTCTCGACCCCTCTGCCCTCTCCAGCTACCGCCCTATCTCACTACTCCCTTTCTCCTCCAAACTTCTTGAACAACATGTCCACTCAGAACTGGCACAATACTTATCCACTAACAACTTACTTGACCCCTTACAATCAGGATTCCGCCATAACCACTCCACTGAAACTGCCCTCACCAAAGTCACCAATGATCTGCTCACTGCCAAAAGCAATGGTCACTACTCCATCCTCATCCTTCTTGACCTCTCCTCAGCCTTTGATACTGTCGACCACTCTCTGCTTCTTGATATTCTCTCCTCTCTTGGGGTTCAAGGTCTTGCACTCTCTTGGCTCACCTCTTACCTCTCTGACAGATCATTCAGTGTATCCTATTCTAGCACAGTCTCATCCTCACGTTCCCTTTCTGTCTTTGTGCCGCGAGGTTCTGTCCTAGGCCCCCTACTTTTCTCAGTCTACACCTATGGCCTTGGCAAACTTATAACTTCACTAGGCTTCCAATACCACTTGTATGCGGATGACACCCCGATATATCTCTCAGGCACCAATCTCTCCTCTCTCCTATCTCGCCTCCCCAACTGCCTTGCAGCTATTTCTTCATTCATGTCATCTCGCTACCTCAATCCAAACATGGATAAGATCATTTTCCCACCATCTAACTCCCCTCCCCTCTCTAACACGTCTATTTCTGTCAACAATTATACAATAACAGCAACTCCCCAAGCACGGTTCCTGGGAGTCATTCTGGACTCTGCCCTCTCTTTCAAACTCCCTGGCCACCTCCTGTCGCCTCCAGCTTAAAAACATCTCACGCATCCGTCCCTTCTTTTCACCTGACACCACTAAAATGCTAGTGCACCTCTCCAATCTATCCTGAACTCTGCTGCTCACCTCATCCATCTCTCCTCTCGCTCCTCCAGTTCTGTGCCTCTCTGCCAATTCCTACACTGGCTGCCAATCCCACAGCGAATCCTGTTCAAAACTCTAACTCTCGCCTACAAAACTCTCTCCAGCCAGGCCCCTCCCTACATCTCATCTCTAATCAAACAATATCAACCTAGACGCAGTCTTCGCTCTGCTGCTGACCTTCACCTGTCCTCCACCCTGGTCACCTCCTCTCATGCCCGCCTCCAAGACTTCTCACGTGCAACTCCAATCTTCTGTAATGCCCTCCCCCACCCAATCCGACACTCCACAACACTCAAAACCTTCAAAGGGGCCCTCAAAACTTATTCAGACAAGCATATAATCTGGCCTAACCAATCTTCTAAAGGGCATATGCCACAAAGCTCAATACTGATTGTTTGTGATCCTTCCCCCTCGTCTTCTCCCCTCTTCCTTTAGACTGTAAGCTCGCAAGGGCAGGGCTCATTCCCCTGTTGTATCTTGTACTCAGAATATCCACTGTCAACTCTGTAAAACTACATTTGAAATAGTATATGTACCGTATGTTTCTACCCTTTACCCTTAAAGCTGAACAAAATCGTGGGTTATGTTCCATGCTCTGGGGGCATCCCAATTTAGGATTCTCCTTTGTGTGAAACACAACTAGATCACCCAGAAAAACTCACCTTTCCCCAAACCTATGGCGCATTTGTGAGCTTTCGTACAATCCAATCCATTTGCTCTGCATATTTAATGGCAAATAGCTCTGTTTTTGGCATTCGGGAGTGAAAGTGGGAGCACCAGCATAGGGAGCACTCTGGCCTATGTGAATGGCAGGGGGTGGGAGTGCGCACATAGCCCAAAGATGCTGGGGATGTGGCTGCCCGTATTTACATCAGTGAGTGAGCCAGGACGTTGTGGGGCAATTTGGGATGCCCCTAAGGAAGGCCTGCCCTGTTAGGTTTTGTTCTGCTTCAAAAAGATGTTAAGGTTTTTGTTCTATACATTGTAAGATCTGCCATGCTAAAAGATAAGAAAAAATCTTCCTCCTTCTGTATCCTCCCTTATACCCTAATACAGTGTAAGCTCCTGCTCCATCTGAATTCTCCCATATACCCTAATAGATTGTAAGCTCTTCTCCTTCTGTATCCCCCCTTATACCCTAATACAGTGTAAGCTCTTCTTCCTTCTGTATCCTCCCTTATACCCTAATAGATTGTAAGCTCTTCTCCTTCTGTATCCTCCCTTATACCCTAATACAGTGTAAGCTCTTCTCCCCTTCTGTATCCCCCCTTATACCCTAATACAGTGTAAGCTCTTCTTCCTTCTGTATCCTCCCTTATACCCTAATACAATGTAAGCTTTTCCTCCTTCTGTATCCTCCAATATACCCTAATACAATGTAAGCTCTTCCTCCTTCTAGATTCTCCCATATGCCCTAATACAGTGTAAGCTCTTCCTCCTTCTGTATCCTCCCTTATACCCTAATAGACTGTAAGCTCTTCTCCTTCTGTATCCCCCTTATACCCTAATAGATTGTAAGCTATTCTCCTTCTGTATGCTCCCTTATACCCTAATAGATTGTAAGCTCTTCCCCTTCTGTATCCTCCCTTATACCCTAATAGATTGTAAGCTATTCTCCTTCTGTATGCTCCCTTATACCCTAATAGATTGTAAGCTCTTCCCTTTCTGTATCCTCCCTTATACCCTAATAGATTGTAACCTCTTTCTCCTTCTGTATTCTTCCTTATAATCATATTGAACTGTAATGTAAGGTCCTTCACATTTTGGCTTCCATTACCTTCTAATAGATTTTAAGTTCCCCATCCTTAAGTATCCTCCCTTTTACCCAAATAGATTGTCAGCTCTTCTACATTCTGAACCCTTCCACTTAACAGAACTTTTCTACCTTCTCTATTCTTTTTCATATTCTAAGCCAAACGGGGTGTCTATGACAATATAAGGAATTGGGAAGCCAAATCTTAGACCAGACCAACACCCTTACAAGAAACAGTGCTCATATACATCCCTCTCCAGGGCAATTCAGATTGCTGAACATTAAACATAATTTTCCTTTTTCTAACTCCTGCTGTGGTCAATTTTACAACCAAATGGTGTTTCAAGAAACTGTAGGTCTCCTGCAAACAGGAAGTGCCGCTGGGTTTCCTGTTACTGTGCATTGTCAGTTAAATCCAGGCAGCAGCATGGCTGAGATGCTGGGAAAGGAAGCCTCCAGACGGGCGCTATCACTAGAAAATCGGTGAGGTGGTGTTTTAGCTTGGAATGGTTGCAGAAGCAAATGTAAGTGCTGACAATGATTCAGTATCATGTATGCAGACGGGGCAAGGGAATTTTGGGGCGTCTTCAGCTGTGCCAGGCCAGTTTAAAGCTCTGCTCCCGATACACAGCCGCAGGTGACCCAGAAACATTGCATGACTCCTGTCACTTAAGGAGGAACTCCAAGCTATTTGTAACCCAGCAGCCACCCTGTACTAACCCCAATTTGGGTGGTAAAATGGCCTTATTCATGAAGGGATAGCGCCAGGTAGTGCCTGTAAAGCGACAGGTAGCGCCAGGTGAACGTCGGCCACGGCACGCAATTACACATTTATGAAGCGGATTCTGGTGAGTGACTGGGATAACGTCATGTAGCGCGTGATTCATCATTAATCCAGGCTCAGCGTACAGCGCCGGCGTTCAGCCTTGCAGAGCGCCACGTCTTACCTCTCGCTACCTGGCGCTCTCCCATACATTTCAATGGACGATCCTTAAATCCCTTTCCTGATCCCATTTTTTTTTTCGTTTGCTCACAAATATTTCTGGTGTATTCTGGGCAAGAAAATGACATTTTTGAAAACTTTTTGGATGAATAATATTTTTATGCAGAATTGTCCTTACATGTCTGGTATTAAAATGTGCATGTTACAATGTGATAACAATGTAATTCCACATGTTTTCGCTTCGTTAGTAGTGGATACATATTCAAAAACAGCCTTTGATCACACAGCGTATGGCGCTATGGGCTACAACTACATGATTTTGAGCGCCGCCAATGTTTTAGGCTGTTTTTTTGATGAATGTGGTGTGAGCTGGTCGCACTGAGCTGGCGCTACCGTTCGCTCTCATACAGCGTAGTACTGCGACTCACACATAATATTCATCAATGCCGTCCAGTGACAGAGGCGCTCTGAAACAAAGAACCATGGGCGAGCACAGCGACTACTAGCGGTCGCTCTGAAATCAGCACTACAGATGCTCATCTGTCGCTATCTGGCGCTAGTAATGAATCACACTGCTGCAGCATATGAGGGCTAGATCTGCCATTGCATTTTCTCCAAGATGGCTGTGATGCTGGGGATTTATTGCACTGGATCTTGGACAAGGTAAGGTGTTTTTTTATCCCCCAGTCCTGCTGAGCGCAGGGAATGGGAGGCAGAGCCGCACATACAGAATGGACTTCATCTTCAATCACCTCAAATGTCTAGCAGGTTAAGTTTAGGACAAAGCAACCTCACGTGTATTATTACAGGCTCAGCGTATAGCGTCGGCGCTCTATGCTCAAGAGCGCCACGTATTAACTTTCGCTCAGTGTCGCTCTCCCATACATTTCAATTGGCTTTCATTTGTTTGTGTTTAAATAGCATGTTTGGCTATTATTATTTTTTTTTTCCTCAAATCATTGTGTGACCTCTCCTGGCTGCAAACAAACACTTTTATACATGTTTTGTACTTTTTATATTTTTATACAGAATTGCATTTACTGGTCTGGCACTAAAGTGTTAATGTCACAGTGTTGAAACAATGGCCCTTATTTAACAAGGGATAGCGCCAGGTAGCGAATGGTGAGCGAATGGTAATGACGCTCACCGCCACGAGAACGGCGGCTCCCCACCACAATCACACATTTATCAAGCCGATCCTGCTTAGAGACTGAGATAGCGCCAGATAGCGAATCATTCATCATTATTCCAGCCTCACCCCACAGCGCCAGCGAGCGACCTTGAACAGCGACAGGTATGACCTCTCGCTACCTGGCGCTCTCCAATGCATTTCAATGGAACAATCTTTAAATATTCATAATTAATTGCTATTAATGTTTTTTTTTTTTTTTTTTTTTTAAATGTCAAAAATTCTGTGACCACTTCTGCAATGTTAGATATTTTTTTTAAGGTAAAAAAAAAAAAAAAAATTTGTGCAGAATTGATATTACAGGTCTGATATTAATGTATTCATATTACAAAATGTTTTGAAAAACATGTTTTTTTTTTTTCAAAAAATATGGTTGTTTGGGGGTTAAAAAACTACTTTTAAGCCATCGCCGCCAGCGCTCTGGGGTTTAAACATGCATTTCACAGCGCGAGAATTTTTGGAGCGTGATTTGTTAATGAATATGCTGGGAGCCGTTCGCTATGGCCATTCGCTGTCATGCGCTCCCATACAGCGCGGAACCTGTCAAATAGCGACTCATCACCTTGTATTCAACATTACCGCACACCGACTGAGTCGCTATCAACAACCGAACAACGGCCAACCACAGCGACTACTAGCGGGCGCTGTGAAAATACCGCTACAGTCGCTCAACTGTCGCTACCTGGCGCTATTAATAAATCAGCCTCTAAGTTTAGGACAAAGCAACCTCACGTGTATTATTACAGGCTCAGTGTATCGCGTCGGCGCTCTAGGCTCAAGAGCGCCACGTATTAACTTTCGCTCAGTGTCGCTCTCCCATAATCATTGTGTGACCTCTCCTGGCTGCAAACAAACACTTTTATACATGTTTTGTACTTTTTATACTTTTATGCAGAATTGCATTTACCGGTCTGGCACTAAAGTGTTAATGTCACAGTGTTGAAACAATGTCATTCCATGTGTTTTCGCTTTGTTACAGGTGAATATGTGTTCAGAAAAAGACAGCGTCTGGCACTCTATGCTACAGCGCCGGACGCACTGAGCTGGCGCTACCTCTCGCTCGCTGCAGCGTTATACTGTTGTTAGAGCGCCCACCACACGTCATATTCATCACTGCCGGCCAGGTTACTACAGCGACTGCAACGCTATGTTACAGTGCCCGATACCCGCTTACAGCGTCTTTTAGCGTTCGCTCTAAGCGCCGCTATACAGACACTCACATGCCGATACGTGGCGCTAGTAGTAAATTTCATAACTTGTAACCTTGTAAACGACAGGTAGCGACAGGTGAACGCTGGACACAGCACGCAATTACACATTTATCAAGCGGATTCTCGTGAGCGACTGGAACAACGCCATGTAGCATCCGATTCATCATTATCCCAGCCTCAGTGTACAGCACCAGCGTTCAGCCTTGCAGAGCGCCACGTCTTACCTCTCGCTACCTGGCGCTCTCCCATACATTTCAATGAACGTTGTTTTATTTCTCTTTAAACAGGATTTTATTATTTTTTTTTTTAAATATCAAATAATGTGAATTTTTTTTTTCCTGTTTTATATATTTATGCAGAATTGACATTACAGGTCTGGCATTAATGTATTCATGTCACAATGTTATAACAATGTAATTCTATATGTTTTCGCTTTGTTACTGGTGGATACATGTTAAAAAACAACCTTTAATCATACAGCCTCCGGAGCTCTGGGCTACAGTGAAGCATTTTTGAGCGCCGGCGGTGTGTGTTTTTTTGATGAATATTGTGTGAGTCAGTCGCACTGACCAGTCGCTACCATTCGCTCCCATACAGCGCTGTACTGCTCATATAGCAACTCCCCACAATGTATTCATCAATGCTGCACAGCGAATGAGTCGCTATAAACTAGCGACCCACGGCCGAGCACAGCGACTACTAGCGGGCGCTCTGAAATGCCTGCTACAGACGCTCATCTGTCGCTACCTGCCGCTAATAATGAATCAGCCTGCCTGTCGTTTTTGACTGCTGGTCCGCTTTAAAGCTCTTGAAAACCAAGAGGCCATGGGTCTTACTGGAGCTGAATGAGTGTGACATTATGAGCCTCCTGTGCTAGCAGCACCAGAGCTTTGCTGTTATTCCTGATAGATTTAACGCTGACTTTATCCAAAACAGAAACATTTTAATTTTATTTTTATTTTCAGTATATTAACTGCACAAAAAGCCCCCATACAGATGCCACTTTAGGGAGAGGGCTCTCAGCTGGCTCGGCAGGTCTCTCACTTTTTATGACATTTCCCTGTCTCCCTTCCATTTTGTCTCTTTAACACAACCCCTCCATCTTTCCTTATGACCCTTTTCATTTCTTTTCCTCATTTCACTCACATCCCTCTTCTTTCCACATCCCCTTCTCTACCCTTCTCCATATTTGTTTTTTTTTTCATTTCCACATTCCCTCCTTTCCTGCTTCTTTTCAATCTTCCTCCATCATTCTTTTTCACATTCCCCCTCTCTCTCTCTCTCTCTCTTGGTGTCCCCCTTTGTTTTCACCTTTTTTACGTTATCCTCTCTTTTCCACATTTTTATCTTTCTTTCTTTTCTGCACTTTTCTTAGGCCCTTATTTATGAAGGAATAGCGACAGGTAGCGACTGGTGAGCGAACGGTAATGACGGGCACCGCCACGAGAACGCCGGCTCCCCACCACAATCACACATTTATCAAGCCAATCCTGCTTAGCGACTGAGATAGCGCCAGATAGCGACTCATTCATCATTATTCCAGCCTCACCCCACAGCACCAGCGTCCGACCTTGAACAGCGACAGGTAGGACCTCTCGCTACCTGGCGCTCTCCAATGCATTTCAATGGAACAATCTTTAAATATTCATAATTAATTGTTATTTATTTATTTATTTTTTTAAATGTGAAAAATTCTGTGACCACTTCTGCCATGCTAGATACATTTTTTAAGGAGAAAAAAAAAATTTGTGCAGAATTGATATTACAGGTCTGATATTATTGTATTCATATCACTAAATTCTTTAAATTTTTTTTTTTTTTTCCAAAAATATGGTGGTTTGGGGGTTAAAAAACGACTTTTAACACATCGCCGCCAGCGCTCTGGGGTTTAAACATGCATTTCACAGCGCAAGAATTTTTGGAGTGTGATTTTTTGATGAATATGGTGGGAGCCGGTCGCTCTGACCAGTCGCTATCATGCGCTCCCATACAGCGCGGAACCTGTCAAATAGCGACTCATCACCCAATATTCAACATTACTGCACACCGACTGAGTCGCTATCAACAACCGAACAGCAGCCAAGCACAGCGACTACTAGCGGGCGCTGTGAAAATACTGCTACTGGCGCTCGTCTGTCGCTACCTGCCGCTATTATTGAATCGGCCTCCCCGCCTTTGTTGTTACATTTCTTCAGTCTTTCTATCTTTTTTTTGCATTTCCTACTTTTTTTTCAAATCTATTCTGTGCTCCATATATCTTCTTCTATTTTTTCTGTTTCTCCTTTTTTTCTCCTACATCACTTCATATCGTCACTTTTCCTACTCCTTCTCACTCCCCCTTTACCTCTCTATCCCTTTTCCTTTTTTCCCCTCCATATCCCACCCCCTGTTTCCTCAGTCTTTCTTTTTGCCATGCTCCATCCATCACTTTTCTGTGTCTATTTCCCGTTCCTATTTTTCACTTGTTTTCTGTTTTATTTCTTATGTGATCTCTCTATTTTTCGCCTTTCTCTCCTTCACATTTCCTATTTCACTCTTTCCTACTATCTTCATCTCTCTCTTTTCCCTTCCACCATTATTACTCTCTTTTGTTTGTGTCTTTTTCACATTGCTTGTGTCTCTTTTTGCCGCCACATGATTGATTCAGCACCAAGAGAAAAAGAGTGCTATTTTTTTAGAAGAGAAAACTGTGATTCACTTTCATTGTCTGCCATCGAGGTCATATAGCACCAGATGTAAAAGAAAACTTTTTTTCCACCTGGCGCTTAATCACCCCCAAGGTAGACAACGAAAGTAAATGTCAGTTTTCTCTCCTAAAAAATAGCACACTTTTATCCTGGTGCTGAATCAACACTATTCTCAGAATTTTTCTTTTCCTCTCTTTTGCTACTTTTGCTACCTCTTTTCCTATGTTTTCTCCTTCTCTCTGTTTTACCTATTCCATTTTCTAGGACTTTCTTTTTTCCATGTTTCCTTCCACCTTTCTCTTGCTTTTTTTGGGAAGCGATGGGATGAGTGCCGGCGCTGAGTTTCCTACAGCGCCAGGTGGGGCCCGGCATCGACCTAGCACTGTGTGGCCTGATTCCATACATTTCAATGGGCTGGGATGGTTACAATGTAAGCATTTTAGTAAGGGGCTGGTGCATGTGCCACGGGATCCCTGGGCTGCTTGGGATTATTTTGATATGCATTTTTAGCACTTTGTTTGTGCTTGTGATTCAGGCCATAAGAAAGCTATGTCATGTCTGTCTAAAGTCCATAATACAATTCCCATTTTTAATTAAAAAAAAACCCTAAAAAGCTTCCCTTGGAGCACCTGGAATACTACAGCTGACAGCGCCGCTGGGCAGAAGCCGACGCTGTGTTGCAGGAGAGTCTCGGATGAGGCGCTCAAGTGGCACCCGCACCAATATTAATAAATAAGCTTCCAAGTGTGAGTGGGGCAGGCTGATTCATTACTAGTGGCAGGTAGCGACACATGAGCGTCTGTAGCAGGCATTTCGCTGTGCTCGGCCGTGGGTCGCTAGTTCCCGAGCGCCTCAGTCGCTGTGCAGCATTGTTGAATACGTTGTGGGGAGTCGTTATATGAGCAGTACAGCGCTGTATGGGAGCGAATGGTAGCGACTGGTCAGTGCGACCGACACCATATTCATCAAAAAAACAGCCTCACACACCGTCGGCGCTCAAAAATGCTTTGCTGTAGGCCAGAGCGCCGAGGCTGTGTGATTAAAGGCTGTAATGCAGAAATGACATTACAGGTCTGGCATTAATGTGTTCATGTTACAATGTTATTACAATGTAATTCCATATGTTTTCGCAATGTTACTGGTGGATACATGCTGAAAAACAGACTTTAAACACACAGCCTCCGGCGCTCTGAGCTTCAGAGAAGCATTTTTCAGAGCCAGAGTTTTGTGAGGATGTTTTTTTAATGAATATGTTGTTGAGTCGGTCGCACTGACCAGTCGCTAAAATGCGCTTCCATACAGAGCTGTACTGGTCTAATAGCGACTCCTCACAATGTATTCATCATTACTGCACAGCGACGGGCAGGCTGATTCATCACTAATGCCAGGTAGCGACAGATGAGCGTCTGTAGCAGGCATTTCAGAGCGCCCGCTAGTAGTCGCTGTGATCGGCCGTGGGTCGCTACTTCATAGCGACTCAGTCGTTTTTCAGTAATGTTGAATACATTGTGAGGAGTCGCTATTTGACCAGTACAGCGCTGTATGAGAGCGCATGTTAGCGACTGGTCAGTGCGACCGACTCACACCATATTCAGCAAAAAAACAACATCACAAAACTCAGGCGCTGAAAAATGCTTCTCTGAAGCCCAGGGCGCAGGGGGCGGTGTGTTTAAAGTCTGTTTTCCAGCATCTATCCACTAGTAACAAAGCGAAAACATATGGAATTACATTGTAATAACATTGTAACATGAACACTTTAATGGCAGACCTGTAATGTAATTTCTGAAGAAATATATAAAAAATGAAAACATTTAGAAAAAAATGCATTTTCAATGTCATAAGAGGTCACAGAATTATTTGTGATTTTTTTAAAGAAAAAATACAGAAACCCTGTTTAAAGAGAAGAAAAGGATCGTCCATTGAAATATATGGGAGAGCGACAGGTAGCGAGAGGTCATACCTGGTGCTGTGCAAGGCTAAACACCGCCGCTGTTCGCTGAGGCTGTGAAAATGATGAATCAGACGCTACATGGCGCTATCCCAGCCGCTAAACAGATGACAGATGATAAATGTGTAATTGCGTGCCATGTCCGGCGTTCACCAGTCGCTATCTGACGCAACCTCTCATTAACCAGCCACTACCTGACGCTATCCCTTCTTAAAAAAGGGCCTGAGTCGCTATGAACTAGCGAACCACGACCGAACACAGCGACTACTAGTAGGCGCTCTGAAATGCCTGCTACAGACGCTCATCTGTCGCTACCTGGCGTTAGTGATGAATCAGCCTGCCCTACACTCGGCATCAATATCCAGCCAAGCTTGTTTCTTTCTTTTTAATGGAAAGAATAGGAAGTCAGTTGTGACAGATTCTGTCCCCCTTGATACGCGCAAACCTGTCACCCCTGGATTTTATTCCTACCAGGGGATAATAAACCACAAGCATGGCGGTTCAGGTGTTTAAGTGACCCCTCCTCTTATTAGCCAACATGTTTATATGTCTTTTAATATTACACAAATTTGGGATACACCTCCTTTAATCTTTAGATTTTAAAGTCGGGCAGGTGTCATTGTAAAAAGCTGGGCTAGAAGATATCAAAATTCCCAAGTGTATAAAAAGAAAGGGGTGTCACAATCACATGGCCTGAAATATGTGTCTACCCAAGATATTATTATTCTCCCCTGGTTAAAGTGATAATACAGACAATAACACCAACCAGGAAACACCTTAAATAATTGTGTTTATTTGTTAAATGACAAGTGCTATATATAAATCTGCAACTATGTAGCCATACTTTATTGTCAGTAATCTCTGGTGACAATAAATAAAACAAATCTGTGACTCATTTAATAAAATAGAGAGAAGAGAACAGAGAAAAAACAGAGAGCCACTCCTCCAATCAACAATAGCAGGCTGAATTATCACTAACGCCAGGTAGCGACAGATGAGCGTCTGTAGCAGACATTTTCAGAGCGCCCGCTAGTAGTCGCTGTGCTCGGCTGTGGGTCGCTAGTTCATAGCAACTCAGTTGCTGTGCAGTAATAATGAATACATTGTGAGGAGTTGCTATTTGACCAGTACAGCGCTGTATGGGAGCGCATGGTAGCGACTGGTCAGTGCGACCGACTCACAACATATTTATTAAAAAACAGCCTCACAAATCTCTGGCGCAAAAAAATGCTTCTCTGAAGCCCAGAGCGCCAGAGGCTGTGTGATTAAAGTTTGTTTTTCAGCATGTATCCACCAGTAATAAAGCGAAAACATATGGAATTGTAATAACATTGTACCTTGAACACTTTAATGCCAGACCAGTAATGTCAATTCTGCATAAATATATAAAACATGAAAAAATGGCTTTTTCTAGGCCCAAAGAGGTCACAACATTATTTGAGATTTTAAAATATTAAAAAAAAAATTACAAGAACCCTGTTTAAAAATGAGAGGCCGATTCATTAATAGCGGCAGGTAGCGATAGTTGAGCGACTGTAGCAGTATTTTCACAGCGCCCGCTAGTAGTCGCTGTGCTTGGCCGTTGTTCGGTTGTTGATAGCGACTCAGTAGGTGTGCAGTAATGTTGAATATTGGGTGAGGAGTCGCTATTTGACAGGTTCCGCGCTGTATGGGAGCGCATGATAGCGACTGGTCAGAGCGACCGGCTCCCACCATATTCATTAACAAATCACGCTCCAAAAATTCTCGCGCTGTGAAATGCATGTTTAAACCCCAGAGCGCTGGCGGCGATGGGTTAAAAGTAGTTTTTTAACCCCCAAACAACCATATTTTTGGAAACCAAAAAAAAAACAAGTTTTTTAAATAATTTTGTAATATGAATACATTAATATCAGACCTGTAATATCAATTCTGTACATTTTTTTTTTTTTTCTTAAAAAAATTATTTAAAATGGCAGAAGTGGTCACAGAATTTTTCACATTTAAAAAAAAAAAAAAAAAAAATTAAAAACAATTAATTATTAATATTTAAAGATAGTTCCATTGAAATGCATAGGAGAGCGCCAGGTAGCGAGAGGTCATACCTGTCGCTGTTCAAGGTCGGACGCTGGCGCTGTGGGCTGAGGCTGGAATAATGATGAATGAGTGGCTATCTGGCGCTATCTCAGGCCCTTATTTATGAAGGAATAGCGACAGGTAGCAACTGGTGAGCGGCTGGTAATGACGGGCACCGCCACGAGAACGCCGGCTCCCCACCACAATCACACATTTATCAAGCCGATCCTGCTTAGCGACTGAGATAGCGCCAGATAGCCACTCATTCATCATTATTCCAGCCTCAGCCCACAGCGCCAGCGTCCGACCTTGAACAGCGACAGGTATGACCTCTCGCTACCTGGCGCGCTCCAATGCATTTCAATGGAACAATCTTTAAAAATAATAATTTATTGTTTTTAATTTTTTTTTTTTTTTTTTTTTTAAATGTGAAAAATTCTGTGACCACTTCTGCCATTTTAAATAATTTTTTTAAGTTAAAAAAAAAAAAAAAATGTACAGAATTGATATTACAGGTCTGATATTAATGTATTCATATTACAAAATTATTTAAAAAACTTGTTTTTTTTGGTTTCCAAAAATATGGTTGTTTGGGGGTTAAAAAACAATTTTTAACCCATCGCCGCCAGCGCTCTGAGGTTTAAGCATGCATTTCACAGCACGAGAATTTTTTGAGCGTGATTTGTTAATGAATATGGCGGAAGCCGGTCGCTATGGCCAGTCGCTATCATGCGCTCCCATACATCGCGGAACCTGTCAAATAGCGACTCCTCACCCAATATTCAACATTACTGCACACTGACTGAGTCGCTGTCAACAACCGAACAACGGCCAAGCACAGCGACTACTAGCGGGCGCTGTGAAAATACTGCTACAGTCGCTCAACTGTCGCTACCTGCCGCTATTAATGAATCGGCCTCTCAGTCGCTAAGCAGGATTGGCTTGATAAATGTGTGATTGTGGTGGGGAGCCGGCGTTCTCGTGGCGGTGCCCGTCATTACCGGTCGCTCACCAGTCGCTACCTGTCGCTATTCCTTCATAAATAAGGGCCTAAATGAAAGAACGTCCATTGAAATGTATGGGAGAGCGACAGGTAGTGAGAGGTAATACCTGGCGCACTGCAAGGCTGAATGCCTGCGCTGTTCGCTGAGCATGGGATAATGATGAATCGGACGCTACATGGCGTTATCCCAGTCGCTCAACAGATTCTGCTTGATAAATGTGTAATTGCGTGCCGTGTCCGGCATTAACCTGCCGCTACTTGTCGCTACCTGTCATTTACAAGGCACTACCTGACGCTTCATGAATAAGGGCCTTAGAGGCCAATTCATTAATAGCGCCAGGTAGCGACAGATGAGCGACAGTAGTGGCATTTTCAGAGCGCCCGCTAGTAGTTGCTGTGCTTGGCCGTTGTTCGGCAGTTGATAGCGACTCGGTCGGTGTGCCGTAATGTTGAATATTGGGTGAGGAGTCGCTATCTGACAGGTTCTGCGCTGTATGGGAGCGCATGACAGCGAATGGCCATAGCGAACGGCTCCCAGCATATTCATTAACAAATCACGCTCCAAAAATTCTCGCGCAGTGAAATGCTTGTTTAAACCCCAGAGCGCTGGCGGCGATGTGTTAAAAGT
The DNA here is from genome assembly GCA_027917425.1 of Gastrophryne carolinensis. Lineage (NCBI taxonomy): Eukaryota > Metazoa > Chordata > Amphibia > Anura > Microhylidae > Gastrophryne > Gastrophryne carolinensis. Next base: position 491,362,536 of record CM051235.1, read on the forward strand.
AGTTTTTTAACCCCCAAACAACCATATTTTTGGAAACCAAAAAAAACAAGTTTTTCAAAACATTTTGTAATATGAATACATTAATATCAGACCTGCAATATCAATTCTGCACAATTTTTTTTTTTTTTTTATATAAAAAAAATATCTAACATTGCAGAAGTGGTCACAGAATTTTTGACATTTAAAAAAAAAAAAAAAAAAAAATTAATAGCAATTAATTACGAATATTTAAAGTGGACCAACACCCAGGATTTTGACTATCCTGGGTCTTGGTCCACTTCGGTGGGGCACCCCCGATCGGGGTGCCCGCTGTGTGAAACCCCCCCGAAAAACTCACCTCTCCCCGCTCCCAGCGCCGACGGACAAGCCGCGGACAAGCGGCTCCTCCGCCGCTGCCTCCCGCGCGTCCCTCTTGGCGCGCGCGCACCCACGCCGGCCATTCGCAGACGGCCGGCGCGGGCACGCGCACGCCTAGAAGATAAGGTAAGGAGTTTGGGGTGTTTGGGGGGTTTCACCCCGCGGGACATCCCGATCTCGGATGTCCCGCGGGGAAGGAGGTGATCACCCGTGGGTGTTGGTCCACTTTAAAGATTGCTCCATTGAAATGCATTGGAGAGCGCCAGGTAGTGAGAGGTCATACCTGTCGCTGTTCAAGGTCGCTCGCTGGCGCTGTGGGGTGAGGCTGGAATAATGATGAATGAGTCGCTATCTGGCGCTCTGTCAGTCGCTAAGCAGGATCGGCTTGATAAATGTGTGATTGCGGAGGGGAGCCGGCGTTCTCGTGGCGGTGAGCGTCATTACTGTTCGCTCACCGTTCGCTACCTGGCGCTATCCCTGGTTAAATAAGGCCCTTAGTTAGATGCAGCTAAACATCTAAAGGCTGCAACAGCAAAATTGTGCTTCCTATCTCTAAATAATGCCAAGTGAGCACAAATGTGATAAAAAGGAGGATCAACGATGAAGGGGTCCCCTGACTCCACCGGGCTCCGGTGTGGTCTCACCCCTATCACCCCTTCAAGTTATGCCCCTGTAGGAAACTAGTTTATGGTAGTTACACAGCTGAAGTGGAAGCTGGAAGCAGAAGTAAGCAAAGGTGCTGTGGGACCAGTTAACCAGAGATTGTGGAAGATTGTCTCTTCGATAAAGTACTGTAAGTGACCTTCCCTAAGAGACTGTGCTGGGTATTTTTATATGCCTGTGAGGTGACCAGAGGCTGTCAGCATCCCAACCTGCACTAGCAGCCAAAGAACACCCCAGGGGCCAAGAAAAGCCCACTCCCCACACACACTGGTGAGACCTGCTAGTTAGTAGTATGTGTATAGTCGCCCACCCAGCAGACTGAAGAGGGGGAGAATTCCCCCGCCAGTTGGCCTGATGAGGTGAATGCTGCCATCTATGTAGCAGAGGCTTCACTAGTGGGCCTGGCTGTGTGGGTTAGGATGAATAGGTACATTTTAAGCTTAAGGGGGGTTGGTGTAGGAGTCAAAATTAAGGGGGTTATTTAAGAAGGTATAGCTCCAGGTAGTGCCTCTTAGCGGTAGGCAGAGTCTGGTGAGTGCCGGGCGCTGTACGCAAAAGCCACATTTATGAAAGCGAATCTGGTGAGTGACTCTAACAGCGCCATGTAGCGTACGATGTATTACTACAGGTAGCTCAGCGTAGAGCGCCGGCAATTTAGCTTCCAGAGCACCAGGTATTACCTCTGGCTCAGTGTCGCTCTCCCATACATTTCAATGGCCGTTCAATTGCTTATGTTTAAACAGTGTGTTTGACAATTTTTTTTTTTGCTGAAATCATTGTGGGACCTCTCCTGTCTGCAAACAAACACTTTTAGAAGCTTTTTTGACTTTTTATATTTTTATGCAGAATTGTCATTACAGATCTGGCACTAAAGTGTTAATGTCGCAGTGTTAAAACAATGTCATTCCATGTGTGTTTTCTTTGTTACTGGTGTATATGTGTTCAAAAACCAGATTTAGAGCGCCAACGCTGTGTGTGTGTCCTGTTTTGAAAAGTAGGGTGTGGAGTGCCGAGAGTCGGTCACACTGAGATGGCGCTACCTCTCGCTCCCTGCAGCACTGTACTGGTGTTATAGCGCCCAACATACATCACATTCATCAATGCCGGCCAGGTTACTGCAGCGAATGAAGAGCTCTGTTACATACCCCGATACCCACTTACAGCGTCTACTAGCGGTCGCTCTATGCGCTGCTATACAGACGCTCATCTGCTGATACCTGGCGTTAGTAGTGAATCAGCCTCCACGTTTAATAAAAAGTAGGTCAGGTGTAAGAGCTACACTTGGTTCAAGCTTGAGTGCTTGCATTAGTGCTATTGTGATGGCCAATGTACAGTTTAGTGTTATTTAAAAGTAAAAGCTTGTAAACCCAGTATGTTCAGAGCCAAAACCCCTAATAAAGAGTTAAAAAATCCATAAGCCTTAAAAATGCAGTGACTAGTAACAGCCAATATACATCATATCAAGGTCAACACACTCATATGGTAATCTATCTTTAAGGCAAGAGGAAAAGAGAACCCCGTCCTAAAGTACCACCAAGAGGCTGTCCACGCAGTAAGCACTTATGACTAACCCCTGTGTATTTGCGTGAAGATCCACAAACCATAACACATTGGCGGTACTTGAGAACAGGTTGGGAAACACTGGTGTAGAGTACGGGGTTTGACCATTGAGTGATTTGGAAGTCCCTAAAAGGTTATTTCTGGTCCTAAAGTACGTGCTTTGCACTGTGAGTTAAAGGGTTAAAAAGCGAGTTCATCTTTTAATTCAGCAGCATTCCGATTGCATAACTACTAATGCATGATTAAGAAGAGTCTACGGGAAAACGTGTCCTTCCTGTAGCCAAATCTTCCTCCTTCCTTACTTGAACTAAAGTACTGCACTCCCCCCCCCCCCCCCGGCAATTTAGCTTCCAGCCAGAAATACAAATTGATTTCAGTTGTTCTGCGCATGATGACACAGGAGTTATTTGTCTTGATGAAGACATTGTATTGTGTTGACTTTTTAGGTCTTAGGAGATGGTGGGTGTTTTGTTCTTTTAGAATAAATTCGGTGACTGAAATACTTTTTCATGAATTGCTTATTGCCCGTCATCACCTGCAACCACGAGATTCAGACATAAAAAGTATTTACTAAAAGATGAGATTCTCCAAGTGCAGTTAGTGGTGATTTGATTCATTTACGTACATGGCAAAGTGAGGTGGCAGAGGGCAGCGAACACTGGCAGCAGAGTCTATTTTTCCTGGTGATGCCCATGGCACTACCAGTGTAAACTGACCTGCTCACTAACCTTTAGATTTTTTGTGTGTTTTGTAGTCTTTTTTTCCTGCAATCTTACACTGACCATATGAGTCATCCAAGAAAACCCTAGTCATTTATTTTATATTAGTAAATATTTGATAGCTGTTTGTGACCCCAAAATAGCACATTTTGACTGTCAGCAATGCAGAAACAAGATTAGACATATTTTATCGTCTACAACACACCGGGAGCCTCATTTTGCTAGAATTTTGCTAGAATATATATAGAATAGAGCTTTATAGTATTTTTTGTGACCAAATTCAAAGATAACCCTTCTGCATCTGGTCAGGGATGATTTACTCCTTGGAGTGCCTGCGTCTTTTTATATTTTGCCGATGCTATTTTTACAGAATGGTGCTGCAAGTAGAAACGCCAGTCAGACACATAGGGGTATGATAACCTTCTCCGAGCTCCAATCCCTTAGGGACATACCATGCAAAGAATATCTCTACTTCCTGAAAATTACACATTATATACGCACTAAAACTAGGTAGGGATCAGTACCAAGACCTTCTTCCCCCTTTGAGTCTATTTGTGGGACGCAGCCTCTAGGTAAAGGGACAGCGTGCTATACAAGCTAATGTACGAGGCAGATGGGAAATCCCTTCCGGCCTACACCACTAGATGGGCGAATGATCTTGGTACAAACCTCTCGGAGGAGGACGGGAAAGCAGTATGGAGGAACTCATTATCTAAATTTCTACACACAGGTGCCCAGGAGGTTAATACTAAAGTTCTGTTTCGCTGGTATCTAGTTCCAGAGACAATTTACAGGTTCTGCCCTCCTTACTCCCAAGAATGTTTCAGAAACTGTCGTATGCAAGGAACCTACCTTCATATTTGGTGGGAATGCAGGCTAGTTAAGGCAACAGGCCTGCGTCTGACCCCCTCACCTCAATTAGCCCTTCTTAACCTCAAACCCCCTGACTGCTCCAAAACGCATTTTGAGCTTGTGAGGCATATCCTAACAGCCGCTAAAATGATCATTGCTCAATCATGGAAGAGTAGGTCCATTCCCAGTGGAAGCCTCATACCGCGCATAAACGAGGTTATGCTCTTTGAAAAGATGGCTGCCTCAATGCAGGGCGATCTCACTCCCTTTCTAGCTATCTGGGAAGGTTGAATCACCCATTTCCAGCCTAAAACCCCAGGTGACGTCCTCTTTAAGTTGGTCGTAGTATGGACACCCACCCTATGTTATTCTTCTTATTCTTCTTATCTGCTTATCTTACCCCGCCTTAAACCTTCTTAGCCGCTGCCGATTTCCAATAGCGATTAAAGATTTGTAAAGGAATTAATTGTGCTTTGTTCTGTACAAGTATGCCTTCAATTAGATGTGTTTTTTTTTCTACTTATTTTTCAAAATGTACTGTAAGTTGCTTTCGGATGTAACACTTGCATAACTTCAATAAAAAATATTGTTGAGAAACGCCAGTCAGAGACACTCTGTAACTCCAACTTATAGGCGCTGTATGCCGTATTTAATAATTTTTTACACGCCGACAAGGTTGGCACTGTATGTAACAGGCACCTGTCAGTGTTTCTTCATTACAGTCGTGATTAAAGGTTTTACAAGAAAATAATAAAATTACATTTGGCAACCACTAAGTCTTGCATTTATATTATTGACAAGTCACCAAAGCAAGTTCTGTACGAAAATGTGTATAACATTATTTATAAGCAAAAAACATTTCAGTAAAGTTCTTCCCATTGTGGTCTAAGGAATCTTGACCGTTAAAAACTGGCGCAGCTTTGAGAAGAATGTGGGTCAATGCAAACTATATGGCGCCAGTGATTAATGAAATACCAAATGGGGGACACTTCAGAGCTTGACTGTTTTTTTGATTGTTAAATCACACTGAGGTGAAAATATTGGCACTGAGTGGTATTAACTGGTGCTGGTGCTTGATAAATGAGGCTCCAAATCTTACAGAAAAAGAATTTCTCTGCAGTAGCACGTCCAGTATGTTGTATACAAGTGAAGCAAAAATCTTATAGTACTCTCCTCCTATCTCACTGATCGCACATTTAGTGTATCTTACTCTAACACAATTTCCTCTTCCCGTCCTCTGTATGTTGGTGTACCACAAGGCTCAGTCCTAGGGTCCCTACTTTTTCCAATAAACACTTCTGGTCTCGGACAATTAATAACTCCACTGGGCTTTTATGCAGATGACACTCAGAACTACATCTCTGGCCCAAATCTCTCTTCTCTCCTCTCTCACCTTCCTGACTGTCTTAACAGCCATCTCTTCCTTCATGGCCTCCCACTCTCTATAATAATCTTACAATAACTGAAACTCATAAAGCTTGGTGTCTGGGCATCATTCTGGACTCCTCTCTCTTATTCACACCTCACAATTACTCCCTAGCCACCTCCTGTCGTCTACAATTTAAAAATATTTCCCGCATCCGTCCCTTCCTGACATCACTAAAATCCTCCTGTATGGTTTGGCAACAAACAGACTGGCACCCCTCCAATCTATTCTAAACTCTGCTGCTCGCCTCATCCACCTCTCCTCTCGCTTCTCCGGTGCTGCCCCCCTCTGTCAATCCCTCCACTGGTGATCTATCTCCCAGAAGGTTTGGTCCAAACGTTTAACCATAGCCTACAAAGCTCTCTCTAACCAGGCCCCTCCCTACATTTCATCTCTGATCCAGCGTTACCAACCCAAGCGCAACCTCTGCTCTCCCTCTGACATTGCCCTGTCCTCCTCCTTGGTTACCTCCTCACACTCCCACCTTCAAGACTTCTCCTGTGTCTCCCCACTTCTCTGGAATGCACTTAATCCGTCACTCTCCATCACTCCAAGCCTTTAAAAGTGCCCTCAAAACTCACTCCTTCAGACAAGCATATAACCTGGCTTAAGTAACTCCTATAACCTTCAACTGATCGATAGATGGACAGAGGGATAGACAGATGGACAGAGTGATTTATAGATACATAGATAGAGGGATAGACAGAGGGATGGATAGAGGGATAGATGGGTAGTTGGACAGGGGGATAGAGAGATAGACAGAGGGATAGAGAGATGGACAGAGGGATGGATAGATGGACAGAGCAGGGGCAGATAAATATTTGTCAAATGAAGCAGCCAAAAACAGTAATGAACCAGTGCATGCAGTTCATGCCATGTCTGCACTACGCCGAGATCTGCTTACCATACCTCCCAAGTGCTGTAGTGGGTCTATCCCTCTTTTGAGTCCATGCCCCCCTTCCCTTGTTCTCATTTGTCCCTCTTTGATATGTAACAGGCAGATATTCATGCATCTATTATGTAAATGACCAAATTGTCTTGGGGCATCGGGGGAGGAGGGTGACCAGAAGCTGAGCCACCAATGCTTTAATATGGAATTAGACACCATTGTATTGCAGGGTGGGAGGCGGGCGCTGGAGGGGGTTGCAGATGCCAGTGGCCAGCAGTTGAGCCACCAATTATTTTACATGTAAATGTAAAATTATAGTGCTGCAGAGAGACCGCCCTATGTAGCTGGCCACCCTAGGCTCAGGCCTAGAGCTGCCTTAAGGTAAATACTGCCCTGCAGGGCTGTAATATCTGCCAAGTGTGCATCAGTTAAATACTGATTTCAATACCTAGTCAAGGACAGGCAGAAGATAACTAATATCACCATACAGGCCAAGTCAAGGGCAGGCAGTATACATAGCAGGATTTAGACTGAGTAAAGGGCAAGCAGCGTAAGATTAATGTCCAAAAGATGAGCAACAGTCAACATTGTCACAAGCCAGGTTATAAAATAACTGGTGAGGAAGTAGGGGAGTCAAAAGCAAGATAGTCTGAAGAGTGAAATGCTTTTTATACTACCTTCACTCTGACTTTCCCTCATGCACAGCATATACGCTTTTGAGAGCACTCGTGTGTGTGTGCCTGCGCAATGCTGTATCAAATCACAGCACTCGCGCCCATGCACAGCTAGTACATTTGCAAGACTATAGTTTAAGCATAAGCTGGGTTTGCCAAAAATGCTGTTTTCCAGGGTTTTCCAACCCTATTTTGGGGAGCTCAAGTACCATGAGTGTTACTATACCACTGGTTGGGAATTCCTGCTCTATCCCTATTCTATCTCTGTCCTTGCAGTTAGAATTTTTTTGTTATGTTTTATCATTTATTAAAGACAGTATAACCTTCCTATTGTAAGATGTGAGGCATTGTTTTGCAGGGTGATTTACTGTTTTGATCAGGAGAAAATCTCCAGTGTTCACCAGATTGCAAATCTCCCAGTGACTCTGTGACTCATGGAAATCCTGTGCTTCCTCATCCAGGTTGGAGAACAATGAGTCCCTAAGGTGATGGTGAATTAATACATTTATAAAGTCTGTGCTTAGACAAGAGCAGTTCTGAACATTATGACGTGCCAAGGTGTTATTTGTCATGATGAAGTCTTATGCAATGTTCAGGTTTTTTCTGTCTCTGACATATTGGGGCTGATTCAGAGAAATGTATAATCCTGTTTTTGTGAGAAAGTCAACTCGCCAGTGTAAATTCTCACAAACTCGGGTGATTCGAAACCCGCCTCTGAGAAGAATTTTTGGGGCGTAATAGAAGTAAGAATTCATGTGTGACATTTCATTTCCATATTTGTAATCTTGGAATCTTTTTCATTGTTAAAAGCAATGTGGCTATAGCTGGTTCCTTTTAGCAATGAAATTGAGAGCGGGTTCTTATTTCTAACTTTTTTGCCCTTTTCCATTAGATAAAATTTTTATCTAATAATAAATTGCCAGACCGTAAGGAAAATCCCCCCCCCCCTCCATCGGCCCCTACTTACCTTTTGGATGTCTCTGCTGCCTGCTGTGGCGACTTCCAGGCCCGATCCTCACCCTGCCACCCGCTTAGCTGTTGCTGACTGACAAGCAGGGCTTAAGCTGTTCTCGCAGCTCTGCAAAGTCTCACGGGATATTGGGAGGCTTAATTACATCCCATTCATGGGCACTGCGCAGGCACAAGTTTAGGGGCCGTGTGCAATGCCTGATCGGATGCCAGATGGCGCCGCCCATCAGGCCTGGCCATCAACCAGCTTTTCCGTGTTCGAGTCAAAAACGGAACATGAACACAGACTTCTGGCTGAAGTTCGTGTTCGGATTTGATAACCCGAACTTGCAAAGTTCGGTATGAACCCTAAGCGGTTCGGGTTCACCCAACACTTTTTAGGAGCTTTGGGGGATGTCTATAATCAGATATAATGTAACAACTAAAAACTATATTACACTTCCTATCCCCTGAAGAGGAGACAGAGTCCCGGCACTGGACACTAGACACCCTATCATACTTTATTGAAGGGAATTCTTGCTTAAATGAGTCGGTGGGGGCTTTTGAAATCTTCATTCCTACTTGAATATCTTCTGTCTAACTTGAAGTCCAAAATCCTTTAGTGGTTCTGGGATAGTGGTCTCTCAGGCTCCCAGGCAGGGACCAATATGGCTGCACCAGGGAGAGGTTATAATAGACTACTAGTAGTGTTCTTTTAGGTATTTCCCTTTTATCACTGACATCCTTGAGTACTTGGGCCGCTCCCCTGGTGCAGCATCCCCACCAATGCTGAACTTTATAGTGGTTTCTAGCTCTCTTGGCTTCTAATTCATAAGGGTACCAACCCATACGCTTGGTGATCCAGGCAGGTGGCCCGGGAGGGGGGAAAGTCCCACATATTTTAATTTAAATAAAGAGATGTAATAAATGTTTCAAAATTCCCTAATTGCTCCTGTCCAATGACATAAAGAGTTCAGGGCATTGTTTCATGCAAGATTTTCAGGCATGCTTTCCTCACATGCTCCTATGTTTTACACTTGTTGGACTGCTAGGCTATCTCAGTATTATTGCACCTAAAGGACCCTCTATCTTCTGCCTCATTCCTCATATAAGGTCCATCAATCTGATATTAGTATATGAGTATCGCAAATGAGAACCTCCTGTAGACTCTCCACAATTACATTAATAGTTCTGCTAACAAAGCACCACTTGGGACAGCCTATTACTCTAAGTTGATTTGTTTTAGCCTATCCTATTGGAAAACAAGTGAACCTTACTTACCTGTGTAGTTTCAATAACCTTTAAAACTTTATTAGCTATCCAGATGTATTCACATTGACAATAAATTAATTAATGTCAATTGTGTAATTAATGTCATAGTGATCATCCGTTGCTTTTACAACCAATTTTTTTGCAGTGACTAATATGTTACACTGTTGTGGTTTTCTGAGTATCATAAACTTGTGACTTGTCTTTGAAACATTGATAGTTGTTCAGACGAGGGTGTTGCTACAGTAATTATAATGCTGCCATCCATTACAGCGGGATGTTGATTAATGTGCCATAATTTGCAAATGTGTGTTGACACAAATGTACACTTCATGCCAATGAGCACAGCAATACATGACATTACAATAATGCTGCCAATATCTCACTGGAAAAAGGACATAGACAAATTGGAGATGATGCAAAAGAGGGAATACTCATTATTAAATGGAATATATATGTTTTCTTCAGATTCTGTTTTAGATTGTTTGAATAAGATAACCCCAAGGCTGAGCATTTTCTATGACTCCATAGGCCAGACTGGCAAATGGAAGTGACTTCACCCACCAGCCTGGTGAGACCAGAGGAAGGATTAGTATAGTACAGAAGATACAATACAGTATATTTGAAGCTCTACAGGGTGCACAAGGGATTTTTACAAATATATATATTTGATTGGAAATGGATTTTAAATGTATGCTCCTCCTCTCCTTAAGCTATGCCTGGTGATGCATAGTGATAGTACATATCACTATGGAGGAAAGGGGCGTGGAGGGAAGACACAGATATAGGGGCTGGTAACTTGCCGGCCATTCAGCCTCTGAGTCCTGAGTTACCAACCCTTATTCCTGGTGTGCCAGGCTGGTAAGTTACTAGCCCCTATCTCCCTTATCTTCCCTCTATACCCCTCCTCTTTATAGTGATACACTGTCACATTGCCAGGGTGGTATATAAAAGGTTAACCACCACGGTGATCGGTGTTCCCTTTGGTTGGGGGATACACTATATTGGGCATGCCAGACAGAATTGAAAAGATGCAAGATGAATTTAGCTTTGGTCTGGATCCAGAGCCCATCATTAGTTGTAGACCACTTAAGGTTAGACTGCAATCCCACATGGCTATAAACTGTATGGCTAGATATGTATGTTTTTAGCCCAGTTTAAATGCATTTTGTAAAGCAGGAAAATGCAAATTGAAGCTGAACTATACTGTATAGAAATTTATCATATTTAAATCTGTTTAGCTTTTCTGTTATGTACGAGGTTTGTTTGATGGACTAGTAACAACGTTGTGTTTTCATAGCCTTGATCGATGATATTTGCATATTGGGAACTATTTACATTTCATAATTGGATATGACAAATTTTGATACATACTTCATTAATTATTCACTTCCCTGTGAAAGAAGTGTCTTGCTTAATCTCATAAACAAGTGCAGGACAAACAATAGTTTGATTAACTTAAATTTGGAAGCCCTTTTTACATTTGCGTCATTGAAATTGCAACACATTTCTCACCCTGTGTGACTCATTGAGGTAAATGAGCTTTTGCCAAGTCTTCTAAGACTATACTTACAATTACAAACACCATCCAACATACTTTCCCTGTCAGCAACCACCTTAAACTGGACTACATTCAATATCAGCCACCCGCACCCTTTTGGGCATGATCTGCGATGCCAATCCACTAAAAACCTTCTAGATCACCTGAAAATAGTGGTTGCAGAAGCTGTGTCTGTGCACTACCAGTCAACCGACTCAATAGGAGTCACCAGGTGGGCATGCATTCACCATGTGTCACGTTAACCTCCGTTACTGGGGGTCAAATGTGACACCTGGATGGCTCTTAAACAGTTTGAGTTTATGCCCAATTTCCATTTTTATAAAGGGCTGTCAGTGGGCAGGCATCTCGACCTGTGGATGTTGAGAGGTGGAGTGCAGCAAATTCAAAGCCACCTACAGGAATTTTGACTGTTGTTCAACTTTAGGAATAAAGTTAAAGTTTCCCCCGATCGGGTGGCCCCCGGAGAAAGGAACAAACCCCGGGATATTCAAAACTTTAGACTATCCTAGGTTTTGGTTCACTTTAAGCTCTCAGTGGCCAAGCTGAGCAATTTCAATTATCCACTATAGAAGTTTAAAGTGGAAACGCTATTATCCAGAGATGACTTGTGAGAGGTTATCACTACAGAGAGGGCACAGGACAATAATCAGGACTGGGACAGGAAAAACAGACAGGAACGGGCCACCATAAACTTACTAATAGAATATGATGAGCATACTCACCTATGCAGTGAGAATACAGTACAAGGAATGGGGGATGTACTGGAAAGACTGCATGAGAGATCCAGTTTAAACAGCCAAGTTGTTTCTGTTGAGGAAACCTTACAACATGAGGCTTAGCAGAGAGCAGGACATGTAGGAGTATATAAATGCTGTGTAGCACAACCCAGATCAGTTGGTGAGAATAGAAGAGATAGTCACACCACATCCATGTTGTTGTGCAGCTTATCCAAAACATATACTGCACTGATCAATGCGCTGGAGACAAGGCCTGAGACAGATCTGACACCAGCATTTGTAAAGACCAGGCTCATAGATAAGTATCAGTGAAGAAAAGAGTTTGCGCATGACAACACAGAAACTGACACCAGAACAGCTCTTAAAGCGACAGACACAAGGTTACACAGGAAGTTACCTATGGTGTGCTTTAGATGCCACAAACAGGGACACATAAAAAGAGACTGTACCATATGAAAAGCTGGTGCCTTGAATTGGGAGCAACCAGTAACAAGAACTTGATCTGAATAACAAGGAGTTTATTTACCTTGCAGGGAACCCTTGTATGCCCCAATGATGTCGGACACAATTTAGCCAAACCAGTAAAATATGTGCTTTACGTTCCTGATCTAGAAGGAGGATTCTTATCTGTGAAACACCTGACAGCCAAAGGACTCACTGTAAAATTCCATGGTGACAAGTGTTTTTTCCTGGATGGAAGCAGAGGATAGCAAGTGCCAAGCTGGATGATCATCTATATCATTTCAATACAGTGAAGGAAAAGGTGAGACTATGCACCAACTAGACTAAGACTAATCTAACAAAGGATCTACCAGTATTTCCTTGTCCAGTTAATGTTAAGTGCAAATGCTGCATCACATGCAAAGCTGTAAAGGCAACACTTTCTAAAGTCAGTCAGAACAGAGCTTCAAGACCACTTGACCTAGTTCATGTTGATGTATGTGGCCCCTGAAACCCACCTACACCTGGAGGCAACATGTACATAGTGACTTTCATAGATGACTATGAAAAATACCCAGTCACTTACCTCTCATACTTTGGAATGATAATAGAGGTGATTTCACAGCACACTAAAGTACAAGAGTACTTTAAGCAGAATGGAACAGAGCATCAAAAAGCAGGGCCATACACACCAGAACAAAATGGGGTAGCCGAAAAAACAGAAATGACTGAAATGATCAGATGTATGCAGGCAGACTCTAGATTACCACAGAAATACTGGGGTGAGAAAGCAATGACCATATCTGTAAATTATTTTCTTTTCTAGAACAGTGGAGAAAATTTCAAATAAAATTTGGCACAATAAGAAGCCAAGTATAAAACACCTAAGAGTTTATGGATGCAAAACATTCATCTACATTCCACAGGAAAAACACACATTACTCCAAAACTGAGCATTTGAAAGAAACTTTGTTGGATAAAGTGACAAAATTAAGTGTTACAGAATCCTAAAACCCAAAACAGACAAGGTAACCATTAGTAACAGTATAACTTTTGTTGAAGATCTGATAGAAAATATGATGACAACAGAGGAAGTAAGAACAAAACTGACACTTATCATTTATGTGCTCATTTATGTGGACTATTGCCCTGATGCAGAGCCTCCCCGTTCAGCTATCCCGTACTTTTTCCCGTTGGTTTTGGGCTGTGATCGGGTCATGAAAGGGTGCTACGTTGCTTTTTGTGTGCGTTTATGCACTGAGATGTTTCTGCAGGCGCCTTTCCGATTGATGGCTCGCAATAGGCTAAACTCCGTGAAAACGGACGGCCCGTTGATTGGTCCATTTTTTAATTGATTCAGAGCCTTGATTTCCGAGGGTGTCGACGCTTCACTTACGGGCAGTCTTAGCAGCCGTATTTGTGCTCATTGACTTTGAAATGCATTCCGCTGTGCGCGAGCATCAAAGGCGTCAGCTACGCGGCCTGGTTCTTTTGAGCATGGCAGAAACCAGGCTGCACCGCACACGTCTGGACATCGATGGCATGCATGACCTTGAGCTATTCAAGCTCACCCGCCTTAACCGTGTTTCTCTCCAGGACTTGTATAGCCAGCTGCGGCCATGGTTAGCCCGCACCACAAGAAAGGGGCATGCAATTGCAGGTATGACCAAATTGGTTGGCTGCCTGCAGTTTTTGGCGAACGGCTCGTTCCAGAGACTGGGTGCCTTCTCCCTGGGGATGTCCCAGTCTACGCTGAGCCGCAGCCTTACCACGTTTTTGGATGGCATGGCTACCCTGGCACCAAAATGTTTTTTTTTTCCCCTGACACAGCAGAAGCCTGGAATGCGGTTAAGTTGGGCTTTTATAATATAGCCAACATGCCAACGTATGTGTTTAAAAATAGTTGTTGCCGTCCAGCATGATTTTTCTGATTGCTCTGTGCCTGTACCCCACTAATCTGTTCTAGACTCCAATGAAACAGTAGAAGTTTACACTCACTTACTTACCAGTATTTCCTCCTATGGCTTGGTTTGTGATCTGTCCTGGCCCTTTTAGCTATGTTACATCCCAGAGTCATTGTACAGTGAGTGTGCTGGGTGGATGTGCATGTTGCCTCATCAGAACTGTGCTTTGCACTGACACTGCACAGCTCACCTATTGTCCCTGTTCACTAATTCTGGAATGCTAAACAGCACATTTTTCAGCCTCTTCCCCTTAGGCCTCTTTCTGTTGTTCCCTGTTCTTAGCAGTTTAAAGTAACCTAACATGCCGTATTTTGAAGTAGCATGTAAGGTACTTGTGGCTCTTCCTTAGTAGCATGATGGTTAGGGATGAGCGAATCGATCCGGACGAACCCGGATTCGATCCGAATTTCAGGAAAAATTCGATTCGGATCGAATCCGAATTTCCCCGCGATTCGATCGCTCGAAGTTTTTCTTTAACATCCATTCATTTACATTACAGGCATTCTAAGATGGCGGACGGGACATGTCCAGACATCAACCCCGCGCCAGTGCAAGCTGGGACAGTCACATGCAGCCTATCAGCAGCCAGCAAGCCAGGTGACGTCACAGCGCTATTTAAGGCCGGCCATCTTGCTTTTCCTCATTTCTCTATTGCATTCGTGAGAGACAGGACGCTGCTGTAGGCAGGGAGAGAGACAGTTAGACAGGCAGGGACAGACAGGGACAGGCTGGAAACAGGCAGGAGACAGACAGGAGACAGACAGAAAGTCAGCGAAAAACAGGGAAAGGTAGAAAAATCAGAGGCTGTCAGCCTGTCACAGGGAGTTTTTTTTTTTTTTTTATCCAGCCTGACAGGCTTTGTTAGCGTTTTCAGGCTGCTTATACTAACTAACTGTGCATATATACTGAACTGATCTTAAGTCTGCTGTGAGGCATCCCATTCTGTGACTACAGCAGCCTCTGTTTAAGACCATATAACCATTTGCTCTTATTATAATTGAAATTAGCCTGATAAAGACACTTTTGCTGGCCATAGTACTTCTGGACCCTGCCAGGTGTACTTACTGCTGGTTTTTAGGGCATCCCATTCTGTGACTACAGCAGCCTCTGTTTAAGACCATATAACCATTTGCTCTTATTATAATTGAAATTAGCCTGATAAAGACACTTTTGCTGGCCATAGTACTTCTGGACCCTGCCAGGTGTACTTACTGCTGGTTTTTAGGGCATCCCATTCTGTGACTACAGCAGCCTCTGTTTAAGACCAAATAGCCATTTGCTCTTATTATATTTGAAATTAGCCTGATAAAGACACTTTTGCTGGGCATAGTACTTCTGGACCCTGCCAGGTGTACTTACTGCTGGTTTTTAGGGCATCCCATTCTGTGACTACAGCAGCCTCTGTTTAAGACCATATAACCATTTGCTCTTATTATAATTGAAATTAGCCTGATAAAGACACTTTTGCTGGCCATAGTACTTCTGGACCCTGCCAGGTGTACTTACTGCTGGTTTTTAGGGCATCCCATTCTGTGACTACAGCAGCCTCTGTTTAAGACCATATAACCATTTGCTCTTATTATATTTGAAATTAGCCTAATAAAGGCACTTTTGCTGGCCATAGTACTTCTGGACCCTGCCAGGTGTACTTACTGCTGGTTTTTAGGGCATCCCATTCTGTGACTACAGCAGCCTCTGTTTAAGACCATATAACCATTTGCTCTTATTATAATTGAAATTAGCCTGATAAAGACACTTTTGCTGGCCATAGTACTTCTGGACCCTGCCAGGTGTACTTACTGCTGGTTTTTAGGGCATCCCATTCTGTGACTACAGCAGCCTCTGTTTAAGACCATATAACCATTTGCTCTTATTATAATTGAAATTAGCCTGATAAAGACACTTTTGCTGGCCATAGTACTTCTGGACCCTGCCAGGTGTACTTACTGCTGGTTTTTAGGGCATCCCATTCTGTGACTACAGCAGCCTCTGTTTAAGACCAAATAGCCATTTGCTCTTATTATATTTGAAATTAGCCTGATAAAGACACTTTTGCTGGGCATAGTACTTCTGGACCCTGCCAGGTGTACTTACTGCTGGTTTTTAGGGCATCCCATTCTGTGACTACAGCAGCCTCTGTTTAAGACCATATAACCATTTGCTCTTATTATAATTGAAATTAGCCTGATAAAGACACTTTTGCTGGCCATAGTACTTCTGGACCCTGCCAGGTGTACTTACTGCTGGTTTTTAGGGCATCCCATTCTGTGACTACAGCAGCCTCTGTTTAAGACCATATAACCATTTGCTCTTATTATATTTGAAATTAGCCTAATAAAGGCACTTTTGCTGGCCATAGTACTTCTGGACCCTGCCAGGTGTACTTACTGCTGGTTTTTAGGGCATCCCATTCTGTGACTACAGCAGCCTCTGTTTAAGACCATATAACCATTTGCTCTTATTATATTTGAAATTAGCCTGATAAAGACACTTTTGCTGGGCATAGTACTTCTGGACCCTGCCAGGTGTACTTACTGCTGGTTTTTAGGGCATCCCATTCTGTGACTACAGCAGCCTCTGTTTAAGACCATATAACCATTTGCTCTTATTATAATTGAAATTAGCCTGATAAAGACACTTTTGCTGGCCATAGTACTTCTGGACCCTGCCAGGTGTACTTACTGCTGGTTTTTAGGGCATCCCATTCTGTGACTACAACAGCCTCTGTTTAAGACCATATAACCATTTGCTCTTATTATATTTGAAATTAGCCTGATAAAGACACTTTTGCTGGGCATAGTACTTCTGGACCCTGCCAGGTGTACTTACTGCTGGTTTTTAGGGCATCCCATTCTGTGACTACAGCAGCCTCTGTTTAAGACCATATAACCATTTGCTCTTATTATAATTGAAATTAGCCTGATAAAGACACTTTTGCTGGCCATAGTACTTCTGGACCCTGCCAGGTGTACTTACTGCTGGTTTTTAGGGCATCCCATTCTGTGACTACAGCAGCCTCTGTTTAAGACCATATAACCATTTGCTCTTATTATATTTGAAATTAGCCTAATAAAGACACTTTTGCTGGGCATAGTACTTCTGGACCCTGCCAGGTGTACTTACTGCTGGTTTTTAGGGCATCCCATTCTGTGACTACAGCAGACTCTGTTTAAGACCATTTAACCATTTGCTCTTATTATAATTGAAATTAGCCTGATAAAGACACTTTTGCTGGCCATAGTACTTCTGGACCCTGCCAGGTGTACTTACTGCTGGTTTTTAGGGCATCCCATTCTGTGACTACAGCAGCCTCTGTTTAAGACCATATAACCATTTGCTCTTATTATATTTGAAATTAGCCTGATAAAGACACTTTTGCTGGGCATAGTACTTCTGGACCCTGCCAGGTGTACTTACTGCTGGTTTTTAGGGCATCCCATTCTGTGACTACAGCAGCCTCTGTTTAAGACCATATAACCATTTGCTCTTATTATAATTGAAATTAGCCTGATAAAGACACTTTTGCTGGCCATAGTACTTCTGGACCCTGCCAGGTGTACTTACTGCTGGTTTTTAGGGCATCCCATTCTGTGACTACAGCAGCATCTGTTTAAGACCATATAACCATTTGCTCTTATTATATTTGAAATTAGCCTGATAAAGACACTTTTGCTGGGCATAGTACTTCTGGACCCTGCCAGGTGTACTTACTGCTGGTTTTTCGGGCATCCCATTCTGTGACTACAGCAGCCTCTGTTTAAGACCATATAACCATTTGCTCTTATTATAATTGAAATTAGCCTGATAAAGACACTTTTGCTGGCCATAGTACTTCTGGACCCTGCCAGGTGTACTTACTGCTGGTTTTTAGGGCATCCCATTCTGTGACTACAGCAGCCTCTGTTTAAGACCATATAACCATTTGCTCTTATTATATTTGAAATTAGCCTAATAAAGACACTTTTGCTGGGCATAGTACTTCTGGACCCTGCCAGGTGTACTTACTGCTGGTTTTTAGGGCATCCCATTCTGTGACTACAGCAGCCTCTGTTTAAGACCATATAACCATTTGCTCTTATTATATTTGAAATTAGCCTGATAAAGACACTTTTGCTGGGCATAGTACTTCTGGACCCTGCCAGGTGTACTTACTGCTGGTTTTTAGGGCATCCCATTCTGTGACTACAGCAGCCTCTGTTTAAGACCATATAACCATTTGCTCTTATTATAATTGAAATTACCCTGATAAAGACACTTTTGCTGGCCATAGTACTTCTGGACCCTGCCAGGTGTACTTACTGCTGGTTTTTAGGGCATCCCATTCTGTGACTACAGCAGCCTCTGTTTAAGACCATATAACCATTTGCTCTTATTATATTTGAAATTAGCCTGATAAAGACACTTTTGCTGGGCATAGTACTTCTGGAACCTGCCAGGTGTACTTACTGCTGGTTTTTAGGACATCCCATTCTGTGACTACAGCAGCCTCTGTTTAAGACCATATAACCATTTGCTCTTATTATAATTGAAATTAGCCTGATAAAGACACTTTTGCTGGCCATAGTACTTCTGGACCCTACCAGGTGTACTTACTGCTGGTTTTTAGGGCATCCCATTCTGTGACTACAGCAGCCTCTGTTTAAGACCATATAACCATTTGCTCTTATTATATTTGAAATTAGCCTGATAAAGACACTTTTGCTGGGCATAGTACTTCTGGACCCTGCCAGGTGTACTTACTGCTGGTTTTTAGGGCATCCCATTCTGTGACTACAGCAGCCTCTGTTTAAGACCATATAACCATTTGCTCTTATTATATTTGAAATTAGCCTGATAAAGACACTTTTGCTGGGCATAGTACTTCTGGACCCTGCCAGGTGTACTTACTGCTGGTTTTTAGGGCATCCCATTCTGTGACTACAGCAGCCTCTGTTTAAGACCATATAACCATTTGCTCTTATTATAATTGAAATTAGGCCTGATAAAGACACTTTTGCTGGCCATAGTACTTCTGGACCCTGCCAGGTGTACTTACTGCTGGTTTTTAGGGCATCCCATTCTGTGACTACAGCAGCCTCTGTTTAAGACCATATAACCATTTGCTCTTATTATATTTGAAATTAGCCTGATAAAGACACTTTTGCTGGGCATAGTACTTCTGGACCCTGCCAGGTGTACTTACTGCTGGTTTTTAGGGCATCCCATTCTGTGACTACAGCAGCCTTTGTTTAAGACCATATAACCATTTGCTCTTATTATAATTGAAATTAGCCTGATAAAGACACTTTTGCTGGCCATAGTACTTCTGGACCCTGCCAGGTGTACTTACTGCTGTTTTTTAGGGCATCCCATTCTGTGACTACAGCAGCCTCTGTTTAAGACCATATAACCATTTGCTCTTATTATATTTGAAATTAGCCTGATAAAGACACTTTTGCTGGGCATAGTACTTCTGGACCCTGCCAGGTGTACTTACTGCTGGTTTTTAGGGCATCCCATTCTGTGACTACAGCAGCCTCTGTTTAAGACCATATAACCATTTGCTCTTATTATATTTGAAATTAGCCTGATAAAGACACTTTTGCTGGGCATAGTACTTCTGGACCCTGCCAGGTGTACTTACTGCTGGTTTTTAGGGCATCCCATTCTGTGACTACAGCAGCCTTTGTTTAAGACCATATAACCATTTGCTCTTATTATAATTGAAATTAGCCTGATAAAGACACTTTTGCTGGCCATAGTACTTCTGGACCCTGCCAGGTGTACTTACTGCTGTTTTTTAGGGCATCCCATTCTGTGACTACAGCAGCCTCTGTTTAAGACCATATAACCATTTGCTCTTATTATATTTGAAATTAGCCTGATAAAGACACTTTTGCTGGGCATAGTACTTCTGGACCCTGCCAGGTGTACTTACTGCTGGTTTTTAGGGCATCCCATTCTGTGAATACAGCAGCCTCTGTTTAAGACCATATAACCATTTGCTCTTATTATATTTGAAATTAGCCTGATAAAGACACTTTTGCTGGGCATAGTACTTCTGGACCCTGCCAGGTGTACTTACTGCTGGTTTTTAGGGCATCCCATTCTGTGACTACAGCAGCCTCTGTTTAAGACCATATAACCATTTGCTCTTATTATATTTGAAATTAGCCTGATAAAGACACTTTTGCTGGGCATAGTACTTCTGGACCCTGCCAGGTGTACTTACTGCTGGTTTTTAGGGCATCCCATTCTGTGAATACAGCAGCCTCTGTTTAAGACCATATAACCATTTGCTCTTATTATATTTGAAATTAGCCTGATAAAGACACTTTTGCTGGCCATAGTACTTCTGGACCCTGCCAGGTGTACTTACTGCTGGTTTTTAGGGCATCCCATTCTGTGACTACAGCAGCCTCTGTTTAAGACCATATAACCATTTGCTCTTATTATATTTGAAATTTGCCTGATAAAGACACTTTTGCTGGGCATAGTTACTTCTGGACCCTGCCAGGTGTACTTACTGCTGGTTTTTAGGGCATCCCATTCTGTGACTACAGCAGCCTCTGTTTAAGACCATATAACCATTTGCTCTTATTATAATTGAAATTAGGCCTGATAAAGACACTTTTGCTGGGCATAGTACTTCTGGACCCTGCCAAGTGTACTTACTGCTGGTTTTTAGGGCATCCCATTCTGTGACTACAGCAGCCTCTGTTTAAGACCATATAACCATTTGCTCTTATTATATTTGAAATTAGCCTGATAAAGACACTTTTGCTGGGCATAGTACTTCTGGACCCTGCCAGGTGTACTTACTGCTGATTTTTAGGGCATCCCATTCTGTGACTACAGCAGCCTTTGTTTAAGACCATATAACCATTTGCTCTTATTATAATTGAAATTAGCCTGATAAAGACACTTTTGCTGGCCATAGTACTTCTGGACCCTGCCAGGTGTACTTACTGCTGGTTTTTAGGGCATCCCATTCTGTGACTACAGCAGCCTCTGTTTAAGACCATATAACCATTTGCTCTTATTATATTTGAAATTAGCCTGATAAAGACACTTTTGCTGGCCATAGTACTTCTGGACCCTGCCAGGTGTACTTACTGCTGGTTTTTAGGGCATCCCATTCTGTGACTACAGCAGCCTCTGTTTAAGACCATATAACCATTTGCTCTTATTATATTTGAAATTAGCCTGATAAAGACACTTTTGCTGGGCATAGTACTTCTGGACCCTGCCAGGTGTACTTACTGCTGGTTTTTAGGGCATCCCATTCTGTGACTACAGCAGCCTCTGTTTAAGACCATATAACCATTTGCTCTTATTATAATTGAAATTAGGCCTGATAAAGACACTTTTGCTGGGCATAGCACTACTGGATCTTTTTTGGGGCATCCCATTCTGTGACTACAGCAGCCTCTGTTTAAGACCATATAACCATTTGCACTTATTATAATTGAAATTAGCCCTGATAAAGACACTTTTGCTGGGCATAGCACTACTGGATCTTTTTTGGGGCATCCCATTCTGTGACTACAGCAGCCTCTGTTTAAGACCATATAACCATTTGCACTTATTATAATTGAAATTAGCCCTGATAAAGACACTTTTGCTGGGCATAGCACTACTGGATCTTTTTTGGGGCATCCCATTCTGTGACTACAGCAGCCTCTGTTTAAGACCATATAACCATTTGCACTTATTATAATTGAAATTAGCCCTGATAAAGACACTTTTGCTGGGCATAGGCTTACTGCTGCCTGCCAGGTGCACTTCTGTTGGGGCATCCCATTCTGTAACATAGCATACCCCTCTTTATTTACACTAAGCAGCTCTCTTATTTACACTAAGCAGGCCTGTTGGAGGCTGAGTGTTACTGCTCACTTTTGGTGTGCATTATATTCTGTTTCATATAGACCCACCACTGCCCGGGGGATCTTAAAATATCACCTACTACCACGCTAGTTAGACTATGTCGGGCAGACAAGTGCCTGGAAGTGAAAAGAGGAGTGGCAGAGGCCAAGATTCCGCAGGCAGAGCTCGCATCAGACTGGGGGCCAGTAGCAGCAGGAGTCACGCTGAGAGACCTAATCTGCCAGTATCTGCTAGCGGTCGGGTCTCCACCAGTAACGCATCTGCCGTGGTAGATTGGTTGACGCGCTCATCAACAACATCATCACAACTTATGTCTGAGACCCCCAGTCTAGGGTCGGTAGGTTCCTCTGACACAACCCTGAGTTGGCATGCCCCGAGAGCAGTCCCTGTCCTCCCATTGCCTCTGTCCTACGCCGTTCCCTCCCCCAGCGACGTATCCTATGCTTTGGGTTCAGCTCCACTCTTTAGTGAGGAGGACGATCAGATACAGGAGGACAGTCAGCAGCTACTGCCCAGCCAAGAAATGGAGGTGGCTTCTTTAGCTAGGCAGACAAATAGTGATGTGGACAGTGTCGTGGGTGCTGCGAGCGTTCCAGCTCCTGCGCCAGACACTGTTGACGAATCCACAAACATCAGTGACGTACAGCCACAACTTGGTGATGATGATGATGACGATGAAGCCGATCGCACTTGGGAGCCGGGTGAGGAAGGGGCTTCATCGTCATCATCAGGAGAAGAGGGGCGCAGGTTGCCCCGGAGTCAGCAGCTGAGGCAGCAAGGTGGTAGCAGTCAGCATGGGGGCACAATTCCAAAGGCTGGAGCCGGCCGGGGCCGGGGTAGAGCACCTGCTGTGCGGCAGTCTACCTTATCGGGAGGTAGTGGAGCAGGGGTTCCTGGAGTTGGCAACAGCAGCAGTGAATCAGTGAGGCCAGGGGGTGGGAAAAGTAGCTACTCGGCAGTGTGGCAGTTTTTCCTGAGGCATCCGCAGGAGGGTAACATGGCCACATGCAAGATATGTAGGCAAAAGGTGAAGCGTGGCCAGGGTCCAAATGTTGGCACCACGGCCCTGCGTCAACATATGATGCGTCACCATAAAGCGACCTGGGAGAACCGAGGCTCCCAAGGGGTGGTCCAGTCTGCTTCCTCACCAAGTGAGCTCCCAATTTCTGCCAGCCAAGGCTCCAGCACCTCAGCCGAAGGCAGCTGTGCGTCATACCCATCCTCTGTCGCTATTGCTCCTCCTCCTCCAAGTCATGCATCCCGCCAGCAATCCATCAGCGAAGCCATGTCCAAGAGACAGCAGTATGCGCCCACTCATCCTACGGCGCAGAAGCTGAATGTGCTCCTGTCCAAGTTGCTGGTGCTGCAGTCGCTCCCTTTTCAGGTGGTGGAATCTGCACCTTTCAGAGAACTGATGGCTTGTGCCGAGCCGAGGTGGAGAGTCCCAAGCCGTCATTTCTTTGCCAAGAAGGCAGTACCAGCGCTGCACACTTTTGTTGAACAGAAGGTGGGCCAGTCCTTGAGCCTGTCGGTGTGTAGCAGAATACATGGCAGCGCCGACATCTGGAGCTGTAACTACGGTCAGGGGCAGTACATGTCGTTTACGGCCCACTGGGTGAATGTGGTCCCTTTGCAGCAGCAGCAGCAACTTGGACAGGTCACGCCGCTTAGGCCTCCGCGCTCTCTGCCCATTGGACCTGTGACACCGTGTGACTCGGCCTCCTCATCCTCCGCCATCTCCTCACCCTCCACTGTAGGCTCAAGTCTCAGTGCCCCTCCAGTCTACCATGTGTGCAGGGCACGGAGGTGTCACGCAGTGCTTCACATGGTTTGTCTTGGCGAACGGAGTCACACAGGGGAGGAACTGCTTAAATGTATTCATCAGGAAATCCAAACATGGCTTACTCCGAGAAAACTTAAAATGGGAATCATGGTTACCGACAATGGGAAGAACATTTTGTCTGCGCTGCGCCAAGGAAGCCTGACCCATGCCCCCTGCATGGCTCACGTCTTCAATCTGGTTGTCAAGCGGTTTCTGAAGTGTTCCCCCCATCTGCAAGACATCCTAACAACTTCAAGGAAACTTTGCATGCACTTCAGCCACTCCTACACCGCCAAACACACCCTTCTTGAGCTACAGCGTCAGAATGGTATCCCCCAACATAGTCTGATTTGCGATGTTTCCACCCGTTGGAATTCCACCCTTCACATGTTGGACCGATTATATGAACAGAGAAAAGCCATCACGGATTTCCTGATGATCCAAGCAGATAGGGGGACTCCCCTGTGTAACTTCAATGTCAACCAGTGGCAGCTCATACGTGACACCTGCCGTTTGCTCAGGCCCTTTGAGGATGCCACTTTATTTGTCAGTCGGCAGGATTACGGGATGAACGACGTGATTCCACTGCCTCATGTACTACAGCACATGTTGGAAACCATGGGTGGTCAGGGCACTGGAGACATGGCGTTTACATCTTACGGCCACATGAATCCCGCTGGAGCTGAACTGGAGGAGGAGGAGGAAGAGGAGGAGGAGGAGTTGCCCAGCGAAACACAGTTTAGGCTTGGCGAAATGGCTGGTTTATCTAGTCAGCGGACAGGAGAGGAGGAGCAGGAGCAGCCAGAGGAGCTAGAGGTTTTTGAGGAAGGCGAGACAGAGGACCCGGGCACACCGTGGCAGTATGCAGTGGAGATGGAGACAGGTAGTCCATCCGAGTCACTTGCGCAAATGGCACGAAGCATGCTCACGTGCTTGCGTAGTGACCCCAGAATTGTTTCCATCTGTCGGCGGGATGACTTCTGGCTGTCCACCTTATTGGACCCTCGCTTCCGGCACAAAATGGGTGCATTTTTTAAACCCACCGAGAGGGAGGACAAACTCAACTACTACAAAGACATTCTACGTAGGCAGTTGGCCGATGCCTATCTGCGCCATGGTCCATACTCTCGCAGGTCTGACTCGAGGGGACCTCTGCGCTCACCTTCCACTGCCATGGCCGCTGGGGGGATTGGCAGGAGCAGCAGCAGAAGCTCCATCAGCAGCAGCAGCCTCAGTCTTCAGTCGCTAATGAGTAGCTTTCTACACCCGCATAGTGAGGCTACTCATGAGCAGCAGGAAGACCTGGAGCAGGACCTCAACCAGCAGGTCATGTCATACTTTGACATGACCATGCCAACACACCTTGAGGATCCGCTGGACTTCTGGGCAGCCAAACTTGATTTGTGGCCGCAACTAGCAGAGTTTGCCCTGGAAAAGCTGTCCTGCCCGGCAAGTAGCGTGCCATCTGAGCGGGTGTTTAGTGCGGCGGGGGCCATAGTTACGGCGAGGAGAACTCGTCTGTCAACTAAAAATGTGGAGAGACTCACCTTTGTCAAAATGAATCAGGGATGGATCAGCCAGGATTTCCACCCACCAATGCCTGATGCATGCGACTAGATTCAGCATGGTGCCACGTTTTACACTTTCCAAATGGTGCAAAACATATTTATGTCTTTAGGCCATTTTTTGGGCTCCTGCTGCTGCTGCTGCCAACTTCTGCCAACTCCAGGGTGTGATTCATCCAATTTTTGGGCTCCTGAAGCCAACTCCAGTGTATATTTGGGCTCCTGCTGCTGCTGCTGCCAACTCCTGCCAACTCCAGGGTGTGATTCATCCAATTTTTGGGCTCCTGAAGCCAACCCCAGTGTCTCTTTAAAGTAATGTTTGGGCTCCTGCTGCTGCTGCTGCCAACTCCAGGGTGTGATTCATCCAATTTTTGGGCTCCTGGAGCCAACTCCAGTGTATATTTGGGCTCCTGCTGCTGCTGCTGCCAACTCCATGGTGTGAATCATCCAATTTTTGGGCTCCTGAAGCCAACCCCAGGGTCTCTTTAAAGTAATATTTGGGCTCCTGCTGCTGCTGCTGCCAACTCCAGGGTGTGATTCATCCAAATTTTGGGCTCCTGAAGCCAACCCCAGGGTCTCTTTAAAGTAATGTTTGGGCTCCTGCTGCTGCTGCTGTCAACTCCTGCCAACTCCAGGGTGTGATTCATCCAATTTTTGGGCTCCTGAAGCCAACCCCAGGGTCTCTTTAAAGTAATATTTGGGCTCCTGCTGCTGCTGCTGCCAACTCCAGGGTGTGATACATCCAAATTTTGGGCTCCTGAAGCCAACCCCAGGGTCTCTTTAAAGTAATGTTTGGGCTCCTGCTGCTGCTGCTGTCAACTCCTGCCAACTCCAGGGTGTGATTCATCCAATTTTTGGGCTCCTGAAGCCAACCCCAGTGTCTCTTTAAAGTAATGTTTGGGCTCCTGCTGCTGCTGCTGCCAACTCCAGGGTGTGATCCATCCAATTTTTGGGCTCCTGAAGCCAACTCCAGTGTATATTTGGGCTCCTGCTGCTGCTGCTGCCAACTCCAGGGTGTGAATCATCCAATTTTTGGGCTCCTGAAGCCAACCCCAGGGTCTCTTTAAAGTCATGTTTGGGCTCCTGTTGCTGCTGCTGCCAACTCCTGCCAACTCCAGGGTGTGATTCATCCAATTTTTGGGCTCCTGAAGCAAACCCCAGGGTCTCTTTAAAGTAATATTTGGGCTCCTGCTGCTGCTACTGCCAACTTCTGCCAACTCCAGGGTGTGATTCATCCAATTTTTGGGCTCCTGAAGCCAACCCCAGGGTCTCTTTAAAGTAATATTTGGGCTCCTGCTGCTGCTGTCAACTCCTGCCAACTCCAGGGTGTGATTCATCCAATTTTTGGGCTCCTGAAGCCAACCCCAGTGTCTCTTTTAAGTAATGTTTGGGCTCCTGCTGCTGCCAACTCCAGGGTGTGATTCATCCAATTTTTGGGCTCCTGAAGCCAACCCCAGGGTCTCTTTAAAGTAATATTTGGGCTCCTGCTGCTGCTACTGCCAACTTCTGCCAACTCCAGGGTGTGATTCATCCAATTTTTGGGCTCCTGAAGCCAACCCCAGGGTCTCTTTAAAGTAATATTTGGGCTCCTGCTGCTGCTGCTGCCAACTCCAGGGTGTGATTCATCCAATTTTTGGGCTCCTGAAGCCAACTCCAGTGTATATTTGGGCTCCTGCTGCTGCTGCCAACTCCAGGGTGTGAATCATCCAATTTTTGTGCTCCTGAAGCAAACCCCAGGGTCTCTTTAAAGTAATATTTGGGCTCCTGCTGCTGCTACTGCCAACTTCTGCCAACTCCAGGGTGTGATTCATCCAATTTTTGGGCTCCTGAAGCCAACCCCAGGGTCTCTTTAAAGTAATATTTGGGCTCCTGCTGCTGCTGCTGCCAACTCCAGGGTGTGATTCATCCAATTTTTGGGCTCCTGAAGCCAACTCCAGTGTATATTTGGGCTCCTGCTGCTGCTGCTGCCAACTCCAGGGTGTGAATCATCCAATTTTTGTGCTCTTGAAGCAAACCCCAGGGTCTCTTTAAAGTAATATTTGGGCTCCTGCTGCTGCCAACTCCAGGGTGTGATTCATCCAATTTTTGGGCTCCTGAAGCCAACCCCAGTGTCTCTTTAAAGTAATGTTTGGGCTCCTGCTGCTGCTGCTGCCAACTCCAGGGTGTGATTCATCCAATTTTTGGGCTCCTGAAGCCAACTCCAGTGTATATTTGGGCTCCTGCTGCTGCTGCCAACTCCAGGGTGTGAATCATCCAATTTTTGGGCTCCTGAAGCCAACCCCAGTGTCTCTTTAAAGTAATATTTGGGCTCCTGCTGCTGCTACTGCCAACTCCTGCCAACTCCAGGGTGTGATTCATCCAATTTTTGGGCTCCTGAAGCAAACCCCAGGGTCTCTTTAAAGTAATATTTGGGCTCCTGCTGCTGCTGTCAACTCCTGCCAACTCCAGGGTGTGATTCATCCAATTTTTGGGCTCCTGAAGCCAACCCCAGTGTCTCTTTTAAGTAATGTTTGGGCTCCTGCTGCTGCCAACTCCAGGGTGTGATTCATCCAATTTTTGGGCTCCTGAAGCCAACCCCAGGGTCTCTTTAAAGTAATATTTGGGCTCCTGCTGCTGCTGCCAACTCCAGGGTGTGATTCATCCAATTTTTGGGCTCCTGAAGCCAACCCCAGGGTCTCTTTAAAGTAATATTTGGGCTCCTGCTGCTGCTACTGCCAACTTCTGCCAACTCCAGGGTGTGATTCATCCAATTTTTGGGCTCCTGAAGCCAACCCCAGGGTCTCTTTAAAGTAATATTTGGGCTCCTGCTGCTGCTGTTGCCAACTCCAGGGTGTGATTCATCCAATTTTTGGGCTCCTGAAGCCAACTCCAGTGTATATTTGGGCTCCTGCTGCTGCTGCTGCCAACTCCAGGGTGTGAATCATCCAATTTTTGTGCTCCTGAAGCAAACCCCAGGGTCTCTTTAAAGTAATATTTGGGCTCCTGCTGCTGCTACTGCCAACTTCTGCCAACTCCAGGGTGTGATTCATCCAATTTTTGGGCTCCTGAAGCCAACCCCAGGGTCTGTTTAAAGTAATATTTGGGCTTCTGCTGCTGCTGCTGCTGCCAACTCCAGGGTGTGATTCATCCAATTTTTGGGCTCCTGAAGCCAACTCCAGTGTATATTTGGGCTCCTGCTGCTGCTGCTGCCAACTCCAGGGTGTGAATCATCCAATTTTTGTGCTCCTGAAGCAAACCCCAGGGTCTCTTTAAAGTAATATTTGGGCTCCTGCTGCTGCCAACTCCAGGGTGTGATTCATCCAATTTTTGGGCTCCTGAAGCCAACCCCAGTGTCTCTTTAAAGTAATGTTTGGGCTCCTGCTGCTGCTGCTGCCAACTCCAGGGTGTGAATCATCCAATTTTTGGGCTCCTGAAGCCAACCCCAGGGTCTCTTTAAAGTAATGTTTGGGCTCCTGTTGCTGCTGCTGCCAACTCCTGCCAACTCCAGGGTGTGATTCATCCAATTTTTGGGCTCCTGAAGCAAACCCCAGGGTCTCTTTAAAGTAATATTTGGGCTCCTGCTGCTGCTACTGCCAACTTCTGCCAACTCCAGGGTGTGATTCATCCAATTTTTGGGCTCCTGAAGCCAACCCCAGGGTCTCTTTAAAGTAATATTTGGGCTCCTGCTGCTGCTGTCAACTCCTGCCAACTCCAGGGTGTGATTCATCCAATTTTTGGGCTCCTGAAGCCAACCCCAGTGTCTCTTTTAAGTAATGTTTGGGCTCCTGCTGCTGCCTACTCCAGGGTGTGATTCATCCAATTTTTGGGCTCCTGAAGCCAACCCCAGGGTCTCTTTAAAGTAATATTTGGGCTCCTGCTGCTGCTACTGCCAACTTCTGCCAACTCCAGGGTGTGATTCATCCAATTTTTGGGCTCCTGAAGCCAACCCCAGGGTCTCTTTAAAGTAATATTTGGGCTCCTGCTGCTGCTGCTGCCAACTCCAGGGTGTGATTCATCCAATTTTTGGGCTCCTGAAGCCAACTCCAGTGTATATTTGGGCTCCTGCTGCTGCTGCTGCCAACTCCAGGGTGTGAATCATCCAATTTTTGTGCTCCTGAAGCAAACCCCAGGGTCTCTTTAAAGTAATATTTGGGCTCCTGCTGCTGCTACTGCCAACTTCTGCCAACTCCAGGGTGTGATTCATCCAATTTTTGGGCTCCTGAAGCCAACCCCAGGGTCTCTTTAAAGTAATATTTGGGCTCCTGCTGCTGCTGCTGCCAACTCCAGGGTGTGATTCATCCAATTTTTGGGCTCCTGAAGCCAACTCCAGTGTATATTTGGGCTCCTGCTGCTGCTGCTGCCAACTCCAGGGTGTGAATCATCCAATTTTTGTGCTCTTGAAGCAAACCCCAGGGTCTCTTTAAAGTAATATTTGGGCTCCTGCTGCTGCCAACTCCAGGGTGTGATTCATCCAATTTTTGGGCTCCTGAAGCCAACCCCAGTGTCTCTTTAAAGTAATGTTTGGGCTCCTGCTGCTGCTGCTGCCAACTCCAGGGTGTGATTCATCCAATTTTTGGGCTCCCGAAGCCAACTCCAGTGTATATTTGGGCTCCTGCTGCTGCTGCCAACTCCAGGGTGTGAATCATCCAATTTTTGGGCTCCTGAAGCCAACCCCAGTGTCTCTTTAAAGTAATATTTGGGCTCCTGCTGCTGCTACTGCCAACTCCTGCCAACTCCAGGGTGTGATTCATCCAATTTTTGGGCTCCTGAAGCAAACCCCAGGGTCTCTTTAAAGTAATATTTGGGCTCCTGCTGCTGCTGTCAACTCCTGCCAACTCCAGGGTGTGATTCATCCAATTTTTGGGCTCCTGAAGCCAACCCCAGTGTCTCTTTTAAGTAATGTTTGGGCTCCTGCTGCTGCTGCTGCCAACTCCAGGGTGTGATTCATCCAATTTTTGGGCTCCTGAAGCCAACCCCAGGGTCTCTTTAAAGTAATATTTGGGCTCCTGCTGCTGCTGCCAACTCCAGGGTGTGATTCATCCAATTTTTGGGCTCCTGAAGCCAACCCCAGGGTCTCTTTAAAGTAATATTTGGGCTCCTGCTGCTGCTACTGCCAACTTCTGCCAACTCCAGGGTGTGATTCATCCAATTTTTGGGCTCCTGAAGCCAACCCCAGGGTCTCTTTAAAGTAATATTTGGGCTCCTGCTGCTGCTGTTGCCAACTCCAGGGTGTGATTCATCCAATTTTTGGGCTCCTGAAGCCAACTCCAGTGTATATTTGGGCTCCTGCTGCTGCTGCTGCCAACTCCAGGGTGTGAATCATCCAATTTTTGTGCTCCTGAAGCAAACCCCAGGGTCTCTTTAAAGTAATATTTGGGCTCCTGCTGCTGCTACTGCCAACTTCTGCCAACTCCAGGGTGTGATTCATCCAATTTTTGGGCTCCTGAAGCCAACCCCAGGGTCTGTTTAAAGTAATATTTGGGCTTCTGCTGCTGCCAACTCCAGGGTGTGATTCATCCAATTTTTGGGCTCCTGAAGCCAACTCCAGTGTATATTTGGGCTCCTGCTGCTGCTGCTGCCAACTCCAGGGTGTGAATCATCCAATTTTTGTGCTCCTGAAGCAAACCCCAGGGTCTCTTTAAAGTAATATTTGGGCTCCTGCTGCTGCCAACTCCAGGGTGTGATTCATCCAATTTTTGGGCTCCTGAAGCCAACCCCAGTGTCTCTTTAAAGTAATGTTTGGGCTCCTGCTGCTGCTGCTGCCAACTCCAGGGTGTGATTCATCCAATTTTTGGGCTCCTGAAGCCAACTCCAGTGTATATTTGGGCTACTGCTGCTGCTGCTGCCAACTCCAGGGTGTGAATCATCCAATTTTTGGGCTCCTGAAGCCAACCCCAGTGTCTCTTTAAAGTAATATTTGGGCTCCTGCTGCTGCTACTGCCAACTCCTGCCAACTCCAGGGTGTGATTCATCCAATTTTTGGGCTCCTGAAGCCAACCCCAGGGTCTCTTTAAAGTAATATTTGGGCTCCTGCTGCTGCTGTCAACTCCTGCCAACTCCAGGGTGTGATTCATACAATTTTTGGGCTCCTGAAGCCAACCCCAGTGTCTCTTTTAAGTAATGTTTGGGCTCCTGCTGCTGCTGCCAACTCCAGGGTGTGATTCATCCAATTTTTGGGCTCCTGAAGCCAACCCCAGGGTCTCTTTAAAGTAATATTTGGGCTCCTGCTGCTGCTGCCAACTCCAGGGTGTGATTCATCCAATTTTTGGGCTCCTGAAGCCAACCCCAGGGTCTCTTTAAAGTAATATTTGGGCTCCTGCTGCTGCTACTGCCAACTTCTGCCAACTCCAGGGTGTGATTCATCCAATTTTTGGGCTCCTGAAGCCAACCCCAGGGTCTCTTTAAAGTAATATTTTGGCTCCTGCTGCTGCTACTGCCAACTTCTGCCAACTCCAGGGTGTGATTCATCCAATTTTTGGGCTCCTGAAGCCAACCCCAGGGTCTGTTTAAAGTAATATTTGGGCTTCTGCTGCTGCTGC
Organism: Gastrophryne carolinensis; assembly: GCA_027917425.1. Classification (NCBI taxonomy): domain Eukaryota; kingdom Metazoa; phylum Chordata; class Amphibia; order Anura; family Microhylidae; genus Gastrophryne; species Gastrophryne carolinensis. The sequence goes on from CM051235.1 coordinate 491,394,367, forward strand.
TGCCAACTCCAGGGTGTGATTCATCCAATTTTTGGGCTCCTGAAGCCAACTCCAGTGTATATTTGGGCTCCTGCTGCTGCTGCTGCCAACTCCAGGGTGTGAATCATCCAATTTTTGTGCTCCTGAAGCAAACCCCAGGGTCTCTTTAAAGTAATATTTGGGCTCCTGCTGCTGCCAACTCCAGGGTGTGATTCATCCAATTTTTGGGCTCCTGAAGCCAACCCCAGTGTCTCTTTAAAGTAATGTTTGGGCTCCTGCTGCTGCTGCTGCCAACTCCAGGGTGTGATTCATCCAATTTTTGGGCTCCTGAAGCCAACTCCAGTGTATATTTGGGCTCCTGCTGCTGCTGCTGCCAACTCCAGGGTGTGAATCATCCAATTTTTGGGCTCCTGAAGCCAACCCCAGTGTCTCTTTAAAGTAATATTTGGGCTCCTGCTGCTGCTACTGCCAACTCCTGCCAACTCCAGGGTGTGATTCATCCAATTTTTGGGCTCCTGAAGCCAACCCCAGGGTCTCTTTAAAGTAATATTTGGGCTCCTGCTGCTGCTGTCAACTCCTGCCAACTCCAGGGTGTGATTCATACAATTTTTGGGCTCCTGAAGCCAACCCCAGTGTCTCTTTTAAGTAATGTTTGGGCTCCTGCTGCTGCTGCCAACTCCAGGGTGTGATTCATCCAATTTTTGGGCTCCTGAAGCCAACCCCAGGGTCTCTTTAAAGTAATATTTGGGCTCCTGCTGCTGCTGCCAACTCCAGGGTGTGATTCATCCAATTTTTGGGCTCCTGAAGCCAACCCCAGGGTCTCTTTAAAGTAATATTTGGGCTCCTGCTGCTGCTACTGCCAACTTCTGCCAACTCCAGGGTGTGATACATCCAATTTTTGGGCTCCTGAAGCCAACCCCAGGGTCTCTTTAAAGTAATATTTGGGCTCCTGCTGCTGCTACTGCCAACTTCTGCCAACTCCAGGGTGTGATTCATCCAATTTTTGGGCTCCTGAAGCCAACCCCAGGGTCTCTTTAAAGTAATATTTGGGCTCCTGCTGCTGCTGCTGCCAACTCCAGGGTGTGATTCATCCAATTTTTGGGCTCCTGAAGCCAACTCCAGTGTATATTTGGGCTCCTGCTGCTGCTGCTGCTGCCAACTCCAGGGTGTGAATCATCCAATTTTTGTGCTCCTGAAGAAAACCCCAGGGTCTCTTTAAAGTAATATTTGGGCTCCTGCTGCTGCCAACTCCAGGGTGTGATTCATCCAATTTTTGGGCTCCTGAAGCCAACCCCAGTGTCTCTTTAAAGTAATGTTTGGGCTCCTGCTGCTGCTGCTGCCAACTCCAGGGTGTGATTCATCCAATTTTTGGGCTCCTGAAGCCAACTCCAGTGTATATTTGGGCTACTGCTGCTGCTGCTGCCAACTCCAGGGTGTGAATCATCCAATTTTTGGGCTCCTGAAGCCAACCCCAGTGTCTCTTTAAAGTAATATTTGGGCTCCTGCTGCTGCTACTGCCAACTCCTGCCAACTCCAGGGTGTGATTCATCCAATTTTTGGGCTCCTGAAGCCAACCCCAGGGTCTCTTTAAAGTAATATTTGGACTCCTGCTGCTGCTGTCAACTCCTGCCAACTCCAGGGTGTGATTCATCCAATTTTTGGGCTCCTGAAGCCAACCCCAGTGTCTCTTTTAAGTAATGTTTGGGCTCCTGCTGCTGCTGCTGCCAACTCCAGGGTGTGATTCATCCAATTTTTGGGCTCCTGAAGCCAACCCCAGGGTCTCTTTAAAGTAATATTTGGGCTCCTGCTGCTGCTGCCAACTCCAGGGTGTGATTCATCCAATTTTTGGGCTCCTGAAGCCAACCCCAGGGTCTCTTTAAAGTAATATTTGGGCTCCTGCTGCTACTACTGCCAACTTCTGCCAACTCCAGGGTGTGATTCATCCAATTTTTGGGCTCCTGAAGCCAACCCCAGGGTCTCTTTAAAGTAATATTTGGGCTCCTGCTGCTGCTACTGCCAACTTCTGCCAACTCCAGGGTGTGATTCATCCAATTTTTGGGCTCCTGAAGCCAACCCCAGGGTCTCTTTAAAGTAATATTTGGGCTCCTGCTGCTGCTGCTGCCAACTCCAGGGTGTGATTCATCCAATTTTTGGGCTCCTGAAGCCAACTCCAGTGTATATTTGGGCTCCTGCTGCTGTTGCTGCCAACTCCAGGGTGTGAATCATCCAATTTTTGTGCTCCTGAAGCAAACCCCAGGGTCTCTTTAAAGTAATATTTGGGCTCCTGCTGCTGCCAACTCCAGGGTGTGATTCATCCAATTTTTGGGCTCCTGAAGCCAACCCCAGTGTCTCTTTAAAGTAATGTTTGGGGTTCCTGCTGCTGCTGCTGCCAACTCCAGGGTGTGATTCATCCAATTTTTGGGCTCCTGAAGCCAACTCCAGTGTATATTTGGGCTACTGCTGCTGCTGCTGCCAACTCCAGGGTGTGAATCATCCAATTTTTGGGCTCCTGAAGCCAACCCCAGTGTCTCTTTAAAGTAATATTTGGGCTCCTGCTGCTGCTACTGCCAACTCCTGCCAACTCCAGGGTGTGATTCATCCAATTTTTGGGCTCCTGAAGCCAACCCCAGGGTCTCTTTAAAGTAATATTTGGGCTCCTGCTGCTGCTGTCAACTCCTGCCAACTCCAGGGTGTGATTCATCCAATTTTTGGGCTCCTGAAGCCAACCCCAGGGTTTCTTTAAAGTAATATTTGGGCTCCTGCTGCTGCTGCCAACTCCAGGGTGTGATTCATCCAATTTTTGGGCTCCTGAAGCCAACCCCAGGGTCTCTTTAAAGTAATATTTGGGCTCCTGCTGCTGCTACTGCCAACTTCTGCCAACTCCAGGGTGTGATTCATCCAATTTTTGGGCTCCTGAAGCCAACCCCAGGGTCTCTTTTAAAGTAATATTTGGGCTCCTGCTGCTGCTACCTCCAACTTCTGCCAACTCCAGGGTGTGATTCATCCAATTTTTGGGCTCCTGAAGCCAACCCCAGGGTCTGTTTAAAGTAATATTTGGGCTCCTGCTGCTGCTGCTGCCAACTCCAGGGTGTGATTCATCCAATTTTTGGGCTCCTGAAGCCAACTCCAGTGTATATTTGGGCTCCTGCTGCTGCTGCTGCCAACTCCAGGGTGTGAATCATCCAATTTTTGTGCTCCTGAAGCAAACCCCAGGGTCTCTTTAAAGTAATATTTGGGCTCCTGCTGCTGCCAACTCCAGGGTGTGATTCATCCAATTTTTGGGCTCCTGAAGCCAACCCCAGTGTCTCTTTAAAGTAATGTTTGGGCTCCTGCTGCTGCCAACTCCAGGGTGTGATTCATCCAATTTTTGGGCTCCTGAAGTCAACTCCAGTGTATATTTGGGCTACTGCTGCTGCTGCTGCTGCCAACTCCAGGGTGTGAATCATCCAATTTTTGGGCTCCTGAAGCCAACCCCAGGGTCTATTTAAAGTAATATTTGGGCTCCTGCTGCTGCTGTCAACTCCTGCCAACTCCAGGGTGTGATTCATCCAATTTTTGGGCTCCTGAAGCCAACCCCAGTGTCTATTTTAAGTAATGTTTGGGCTCCTGCTGCTGCTGCCAACTTCTGCCAACTCCAGGGTGTGATTCATCCAATTTTTGGGCTCCTGAAGCCAACCCCAGGGTCTCTTTAAAGTAATGTTTGGGCTCCTGCTGCTGCTGCTGTCAACTCCTGCCAACTCCAGGGTGTGAATCATCCAATTTTTGGGCTCCTGAAGCAAACCCCAGGGTCTCTTTAAAGTAATATTTGGGCTCCTGCTGCTGCCAACTCCAGGGTGTGATTCATCCAATTTTTGGGCTCCTGAAGCCAACCCCAGTGTCTCTTTAAAGTAATGTTTGGGCTCCTGCTGCTGCTGCTGCCAACTCCAGGGTGTGATTCATCCAATTTTTGGGCTCCTGAAGCCAACTCCAGTGTATATTTGGGCTACTGCTGCCAACTCCAGGGTGTGAATCATCCAATTTTTGGGCTCCTGAAGCCAACCCCAGGGTCTCTTTAAAGTAATATTTGGGCTCCTGCTGCTGCTACTGCCAACTCCTGCCAACTCCAGGGTGTGATTCATCCAATTTTTGGGCTCCTGAAGCCAACCCCAGGGTCTATTTAAAGTAATATTTGGGCTCCTGCTGCTGCTGTCAACTCCTGCCAACTCCAGGGTGTGATTCATCCAATTTTTGGGCTCCTGAAGCCAACCCCAGTGTCTATTTTAAGTAATGTTTGGGCTCCTGCTGCTGCTGCTGTCAACTCCTGCCAACTCCAGGGTGTGAATCATCCAATTTTTGGGCTCCTGAAGCAAACCCCAGGGTCTCTTTAAAGTAATATTTGGGCTCCTGCTGCTGCCAACTCCAGGGTGTGATTCATCCAATTTTTGGGCTCCTGAAGCCAACCCCAGGGTCTCTTTAAAGTAATGTTTGGGCTCCTGCTGCTGCTGCTGTCAACTCCTGCCAACTCCAGGGTGTGAATCATCCAATTTTTGGGCTCCTGAAGCAAACCCCAGGGTCTCTTTAAAGTAATATTTGGGCTCCTGCTGCTGCCAACTCCAGGGTGTGATTCATCCAATTTTTGGGCTCCTGAAGCCAACCCCAGTGTCTCTTTAAAGTAATGTTTGGGCTCCTGCTGCTGCTGCTGCCAACTCCAGGGTGTGATTCATCCAATTTTTGGGCTCCTGAAGCCAACTCCAGTGTATATTTGGGCTACTGCTGCCAACTCCAGGGTGTGAATCATCCAATTTTTGGGCTCCTGAAGCCAACCCCAGTGTCTCTTTAAAGTAATATTTGGGCTCCTGCTGCTGCTACTGCCAACTCCTGCCAACTCCAGGGTGTGATTCATCCAATTTTTGGGCTCCTGAAGCCAACCCCAGGGTCTATTTAAAGTAATATTTGGGCTCCTGCTGCTGCTGTCAACTCCTGCCAACTCCAGGGTGTGATTCATCCAATTTTTGGGCTCCTGAAGCCAACCCCAGTGTCTATTTTAAGTAATGTTTGGGCTCCTGCTGCTGCTGCCAACTTCTGCCAACTCCAGGGTGTGATTCATCCAATTTTTGGGCTCCTGAAGCCAACCCCAGGGTCTCTTTAAAGTAATGTTTGGGCTCCTGCTGCTGCTGCTGTCAACTCCTGCCAACTCCAGGGTGTGAATCATCCAATTTTTGGGCTCCTGAAGCAAACCCCAGGGTCTCTTTAAAGTAATATTTGGGCTCCTGCTGCTGCCAACTCCAGGGTGTGATTCATCCAATTTTTGGGCTCCTGAAGCCAACCCCAGTGTCTCTTTAAAGTAATGTTTGGGCTCCTGCTGCTGCTGCTGCCAACTCCAGGGTGTGATTCATCCAATTTTTGGGCTCCTGAAGCCAACTCCAGTGTATATTTGGGCTACTGCTGCCAACTCCAGGGTGTGAATCATCCAATTTTTGGGCTCCTGAAGCCAACCCCAGGGTCTCTTTAAAGTAATATTTGGGCTCCTGCTGCTGCTACTGCCAACTCCTGCCAACTCCAGGGTGTGATTCATCCAATTTTTGGGCTCCTGAAGCCAACCCCAGGGTCTCTTTAAAGTAATATTTGGGCTCCTGCTGCTGCTGTCAACTCCTGCCAACTCCAGGGTGTGATTCATCCAATTTTTGGGCTCCTGAAGCCAACCCCAGTGTCTCTTTTAAGTAATGTTTGGGCTCCTGCTGCTGCTGCTGCTGCCAACTCCAGGGTGTGATTCATCCAATTTTTGGGCTCCTGAAGCCAACCCCAGGGTCTCTTTAAAGTAATATTTGGGCTCCTGCTGCTGCTGCCAACTCCAGGGTGTGATTCATCCAATTTTTGGGCTCCTGAAGCCAACCCCAGGGTCTCTTTAAAGTAATATTTGGGCTCCTGCTGCTGCTACTGCCAACTTCTGCCAACTCCAGGGTGTGATTCATCCAATTTTTGGGCTCCTGAAGCCAACCCCAGGGTCTCTTTAAAGTAATATTTGGGCTCCTGCTGCTGCTACTGCCAACTTCTGCCAACTCCAGGGTGTGATTCATCCAATTTTTGGGCTCCTGAAGCCAACCCCAGGGTCTCTTTAAAGTAATATTTGGGCTCCTGCTGCTGCTGCTGCCAACTCCAGGGTGTGATTCATCCAATTTTTGGGCTCCTGAAGCCAACTCCAGTGTATATTTGGGCTCCTGCTGCTGCTGCTGCCAACTCCAGGGTGTGATTCATCCAATTTTTGGGCTCCTGAAGCCAACTCCAGTGTATATTTGGGCTACTGCTGCTGCTGCTGCTGCCAACTCCAGGGTGTGAATCATCCAATTTTTGGGCTCCTGAAGCCAACCCCAGTGTCTCTTTAAAGTAATATTTGGGCTCCTGCTGCTGCTACTGCCAACTCCTGCCAACTCCAGGGTGTGATTCATCCAATTTTTGGGCTCCTGAAGCCAACCCCAGGGTCTCTTTAAAGTAATATTTGGGCTCCTGCTGCTGCTGTCAACTCCTGCCAACTCCAGGGTGTGATTCATCCAATTTTTGGGCTCCTGAAGCCAACCCCAGTGTTTCTTTTAAGTAATGTTTGGGCTCCTGCTGCTGCTGCCAACTTCTGCCAACTCCAGGGTGTGATTCATCCAATTTTTGGGCTCCTGAAGCCAACCCCAGGGTCTCTTTAAAGTAATGTTTGGGCTCCTGCTGCTGCTGCTGTCAATTCCTGCCAACTCCAGGGTGTGAATCATCCAATTTTTGGGCTCCTGAAGCAAACCCCAGGGTCTCTTTAAAGTAATATTTGGGCTCCTGCTGCTGCCAACTCCAGGGTGTGATTCATCCAATTTTTGGGCTCCTGAAGCCAACCCCAGTGTCTCTTTAAAGTAATGTTTGGGCTCCTGCTGCTGCCAACTCCAGGGTGTGATTCATCCAATTTTTGGGCTCCTGAAGCCAACTCCAGTGTATATTTGGGCTACTGCTGCCAACTCCAGGGTGTGAATCATCCAATTTTTGGGCTCCTGAAGCCAACCCCAGGGTCTCTTTAAAGTAATATTTGGGCTCCTGCTGCTGCTACTGCCAACTCCTGCCAACTCCAGGGTGTGATTCATCCAATTTTTGGGCTCCTGAAGCCAACCCCAGGGTCTCTTTAAAGTAATATTTGGGCTCCTGCTGCTGCTGTCAACTCCTGCCAACTCCAGGGTGTGATTCATCCAATTTTTGGGCTCCTGAAGCCAACCCCAGTGTCTCTTTTAAGTAATGTTTGGGCTCCTGCTGCTGCTGCTGCTGCCAACTCCAGGGTGTGATTCATCCAATTTTTGGGCTCCTGAAGCCAACCCCAGGGTCTCTTTAAAGTAATATTTGGGCTCCTGCTGCTGCTGCCAACTCCAGGGTGTGATTCATCCAATTTTTGGGCTCCTGAAGCCAACCCCAGGGTCTCTTTAAAGTAATATTTGGGCTCCTGCTGCTGCTACTGCCAACTTCTGCCAACTCCAGGGTGTGATTCATCCAATTTTTGGGCTCCTGAAGCCAACCCCAGGGTCTCTTTAAAGTAATATTTGGGCTCCTGCTGCTGCTACTGCCAACTTCTGCCAACTCCAGGGTGTGATTCATCCAATTTTTGGGCTCCTGAAGCCAACCCCAGGGTCTCTTTAAAGTAATATTTGGGCTCCTGCTGCTGCTGCTGCCAACTCCAGGGTGTGATTCATCCAATTTTTGGGCTCCTGAAGCCAACTCCAGTGTATATTTGGGCTCCTGCTGCTGCTGCTGCCAACTCCAGGGTGTGAATCATCCAATTTTTGTGCTCCTGAAGCAAACCCCAGGGTCTCTTTAAAGTAATATTTGGGCTCCTGCTGCTGCCAACTCCAGGGTGTGATTCATCCAATTTTTGGGCTCCTGAAGCCAACTCCAGTGTATATTTGGGCTACTGCTGCTGCTGCTGCCAACTCCAGGGTGTGAATCATCCAATTTTTGGGCTCCTGAAGCCAACCCCAGTGTCTCTTTAAAGTAATATTTGGGCTCCTGCTGCTGCTACTGCCAACTCCTGCCAACTCCAGGGTGTGATTCATCCAATTTTTGGGCTCCTGAAGCCAACCCCAGGGTCTCTTTAAAGTAATATTTGGGCTCCTGCTGCTGCTGTCAACTCCTGCCAACTCCAGGGTGTGATTCATCCAATTTTTGGGCTCCTGAAGCCAACCCCAGTGTCTCTTTTAAGTAATGTTTGGGCTCCTGCTGCTGCTGCCAACTTCTGCCAACTCCAGGGTGTGATTCATCCAATTTTTGGGCTCCTGAAGCCAACCCCAGGGTCTCTTTAAAGTAATGTTTGGGCTCCTGCTGCTGCTGCTGTCAACTCCTGCCAACTCCAGGGTGTGAATCATCCAATTTTTGGGCTCCTGAAGCAAACCCCAGGGTCTCTTTAAAGTAATATTTGGGCTCCTGCTGCTGCCAACTCCAGGGTGTGATTCATCCAATTTTTGGGCTCCTGAAGCCAACCCCAGTGTCTCTTTAAAGTAATGTTTGGGCTCCTGCTGCTGCTGCTGCCAACTCCAGGGTGTGATTCATCCAATTTTTGGGCTCCTGAAGCCAACTCCAGTGTATATTTGGGCTACTGCTGCCAACTCCAGGGTGTGAATCATCCAATTTTTGGGCTCCTGAAGCCAACCCCAGGGTCTCTTTAAAGTAATATTTGGGCTCCTGCTGCTGCTACTGCCAACTCCTGCCAACTCCAGGGTGTGATTCATCCAATTTTTGGGCTCCTGAAGCCAACCCCAGGGTCTCTTTAAAGTAATATTTGGGCTCCTGCTGCTGCTGTCAACTCCTGCCAACTCCAGGGTGTGATTCATCCAATTTTTGGGCTCCTGAAGCCAACCCCAGTGTCTCTTTTAAGTAATGTTTGGGCTCCTGCTGCTGCTGCTGCTGCCAACTCCAGGGTGTGATTCATCCAATTTTTGGGCTCCTGAAGCCAACCCCAGGGTCTCTTTAAAGTAATATTTGGGCTCCTGCTGCTGCTGCCAACTCCAGGGTGTGATTCATCCAATTTTTGGGCTCCTGAAGCCAACCCCAGGGTCTCTTTAAAGTAATATTTGGGCTCCTGCTGCTGCTACTGCCAACTTCTGCCAACTCCAGGGTGTGATTCATCCAATTTTTGGGCTCCTGAAGCCAACCCCAGGGTCTCTTTAAAGTAATATTTGGGCTCCTGCTGCTGCTACTGCCAACTTCTGCCAACTCCAGGGTGTGATTCATCCAATTTTTAGGCTCCTGAAGCCAACCCCAGGGTCTCTTTAAAGTAATATTTGGGCTCCTGCTGCTGCTGCTGCCAACTCCAGGGTGTGATTCATCCAATTTTTGGGCTCCTGAAGCCAACTCCAGTGTATATTTGGGCTCCTGCTGCTGCTGCTGCCAACTCCAGGGTGTGATTCATCCAATTTTTGGGCTCCTGAAGCCAACTCCAGTGTATATTTGGGCTACTGCTGCTGCTGCTGCTGCCAACTCCAGGGTGTGAATCATCCAATTTTTGGGCTCCTGAAGCCAACCCCAGTGTCTCTTTAAAGTAATATTTGGGCTCCTGCTGCTGCTACTGCCAACTCCTGCCAACTCCAGGGTGTGATTCATCCAATTTTTGGGCTCCTGAAGCCAACCCCAGGGTCTCTTTAAAGTAATATTTGGGCTCCTGCTGCTGCTGTCAACTCCTGCCAACTCCAGGGTGTGATTCATCCAATTTTTGGGCTCCTGAAGCCAACCCCAGTGTTTCTTTTAAGTAATGTTTGGGCTCCTGCTGCTGCTGCCAACTTCTGCCAACTCCAGGGTGTGATTCATCCAATTTTTGGGCTCCTGAAGCCAACCCCAGGGTCTCTTTAAAGTAATGTTTGGGCTCCTGCTGCTGCTGCTGTCAATTCCTGCCAACTCCAGGGTGTGAATCATCCAATTTTTGGGCTCCTGAAGCAAACCCCAGGGTCTCTTTAAAGTAATATTTGGGCTCCTGCTGCTGCCAACTCCAGGGTGTGATTCATCCAATTTTTGGGCTCCTGAAGCCAACCCCAGTGTCTCTTTAAAGTAATGTTTGGGCTCCTGCTGCTGCTGCTGCCAACTCCAGGGTGTGATTCATCCAATTTTTGGGCTCCTGAAGCCAACTCCAGTGTATATTTGGGCTACTGCTGCCAACTCCAGGGTGTGAATCATCCAATTTTTGGGCTCCTGAAGCCAACCCCAGGGTCTCTTTAAAGTAATATTTGGGCTCCTGCTGCTGCTACTGCCAACTCCTGCCAACTCCAGGGTGTGATTCATCCAATTTTTGGGCTCCTGAAGCCAACCCCAGGGTCTCTTTAAAGTAATATTTGGGCTCCTGCTGCTGCTGTCAACTCCTGCCAACTCCAGGGTGTGATTCATCCAATTTTTGGGCTCCTGAAGCCAACCCCAGTGTCTCTTTTAAGTAATGTTTGGGCTCCTGCTGCTGCTGCTGCTGCCAACTCCAGGGTGTGATTCATCCAATTTTTGGGCTCCTGAAGCCAACCCCAGGGTCTCTTTAAAGTAATATTTGGGCTCCTGCTGCTGCTGCCAACTCCAGGGTGTGATTCATCCAATTTTTGGGCTCCTGAAGCCAACCCCAGGGTCTCTTTAAAGTAATATTTGGGCTCCTGCTGCTGCTACTGCCAACTTCTGCCAACTCCAGGGTGTGATTCATCCAATTTTTGGGCTCCTGAAGCCAACCCCAGGGTCTCTTTAAAGTAATATTTGGGCTCCTGCTGCTGCTACTGCCAACTTCTGCCAACTCCAGGGTGTGATTCATCCAATTTTTGGGCTCCTGAAGCCAACCCCAGGGTCTCTTTAAAGTAATATTTGGGCTCCTGCTGCTGCTGCTGCCAACTCCAGGGTGTGATTCATCCAATTTTTGGGCTCCTGAAGCCAACTCCAGTGTATATTTGGGCTCCTGCTGCTGCTGCTGCCAACTCCAGGGTGTGAATCATCCAATTTTTGTGCTCCTGAAGCAAACCCCAGGGTCTCTTTAAAGTAATATTTGGGCTCCTGCTGCTGCCAACTCCAGGGTGTGATTCATCCAATTTTTGGGCTCCTGAAGCCAACTCCAGTGTATATTTGGGCTACTGCTGCTGCTGCTGCCAACTCCAGGGTGTGAATCATCCAATTTTTGGGCTCCTGAAGCCAACCCCAGTGTCTCTTTAAAGTAATATTTGGGCTCCTGCTGCTGCTACTGCCAACTCCTGCCAACTCCAGGGTGTGATTCATCCAATTTTTGGGCTCCTGAAGCCAACCCCAGGGTCTCTTTAAAGTAATATTTGGGCTCCTGCTGCTGCTGTCAACTCCTGCCAACTCCAGGGTGTGATTCATCCAATTTTTGGGCTCCTGAAGCCAACCCCAGTGTCTCTTTTAAGTAATGTTTGGGCTCCTGCTGCTGCTGCCAACTTCTGCCAACTCCAGGGTGTGATTCATCCAATTTTTGGGCTCCTGAAGCCAACCCCAGGGTCTCTTTAAAGTAATGTTTGGGCTCCTGCTGCTGCTGCTGTCAACTCCTGCCAACTCCAGGGTGTGAATCATCCAATTTTTGGGCTCCTGAAGCAAACCCCAGGGTCTCTTTAAAGTAATATTTGGGCTCCTGCTGCTGCCAACTCCAGGGTGTGATTCATCCAATTTTTGGGCTCCTGAAGCCAACCCCAGTGTCTCTTTAAATTAATATTTGGGCTCCTGCTGCTGCTGCCAACTCCAGGGTGTGATTCATCCAATTTTTGGGCTCCTGAAGCCAACTCCAGTGTATATTTGGGCTACTGCTGCTGCTGCTGCCAACTCCAGGGTGTGATTCATCCAATTTTTGGGCTCCTGAAGCCAACCCCAGGGTGTCTTTAAAGTAATGTTTGGGCTCCTGCTGCTGCTGCCAACTCCAGGGTGTGATTCATCCAATTTTTGGGCTCCTGCTGCTGCCAACTCCAGTGTCTCTTTAAAGCAATGTTTGGGCTCCTGCCCCTCATAGTGATGCCACTTCAACTCTCTTGAATTCAATTGTGCCGCTCTGCGATTCTATTAGCGATGCCTCTGATCTGCATGTGATATTTCTTCAAAGTATTATTTAACTAACCCAGCACGCATCCTGTGCGTGTTACAGCAAGGCAGAATGGTTTACAACCCTATTGAGGCTCTAGGAGGCTCAGAAATAGCCGTTTTTAATAGCGATTCGTCGCGAATTTATTCGGGTCGAAAGGATTTTTGTCGGAAAATTCGGCGAATCAGTCGAATCGAATTTTTCAAAAGTTCGCTCATCTCTAATGATGGTACTTGTTTAGATACACTTTAGATGTTTGTTGTTTAGGTTTCTCTGTCTCAGCTGGTTATGGGGCCTGCCACTACATATGTGGCAAAGGGGCCCATTTGTCATTTGTTTTTTGTATTATGGTGTGTGCTTATTTTGTGTATCTTTTTTGGCAGGTGATTCTGGCTGTCCATTGCTTCCTGGTTACTCACCCCCATCCTCCACACATCCTCGCAGGCCCAGGAGCAGTATAACACTGCACATAGGAGGACTCACTCAGTGGTGGAACGGGCCTTTGGCTTGATGAAGATGCGCTTCCGCTGTCTGGACCAGACTGGGGGTGCCCTGCTGTATGAGGCCACCAAGGTCATCAAAATAATAATTGCGTGTGGGGTCATGACCAACCTGGCCATACAAAGCCGGGTATCAAGATCAAGAGGTATCACTGACCTGCCTGAAGCCACTTTACAGATTTCGGAAGAAGTCACACCTCCCTACTCCGAATGAGCTGCCATTGGTGGACCATTGCACCCATATGCCTGGTTAGTTGTATGGTTTCTTGCAGCAGCCCAGAGACATTTTGGTTTAAAACCTCTAATTGGGTAGACATCGAGGTGATTTGGGTACACACAGTTTCATTAAATCTCTGTGTGTTTGCAGAAAATTCAACATTCTCCTGGTGCCAGGCTTCCTCCATGATCTGCAGCTGTCTCGTCTGGCTGATATGTCGCCTTGGATGTGTTCTGCCACTGGCACGGGTGGGTGGTTCTGCTCCAGATTGAGTGGCTGCAGGTGGCTGGCTTGGCGCAGAGTCTGTTGTGCGGACGGCAGGAGAGGTTGGTGCCACAGAGGTTTGGTTAGTGGACACCAGGGGCTGAAGTTGCTGGGCCTGTTGGGTCTCATGTTCACCCACTGGTTTGGTTGGCCTTGGCTGCATCTGAATTGTGTCCTCCTCCTCCAAATCACAAATGTCTTCTATAATTGGTGGACTGGGTAGGTTTTGCCAAGAAATGTAGACGGTATTGAGTCCACTATTTAACATTAAATGGATGCAAGTGCAATTTCATAAGTCTACACAGTGGACCATTGACTTACCTCATCCAAACACTCAGGTTGGTTTGTGTGGACTGAAGGCAGTTGTTGCATGGTCCTCCGGGACAAGCCAGGGGTAGTTTGGCCTTGTGGCGTGTCTTGAGTTTGTTCTGGGATGAGAGAATGTACTTTTAGTGTTTCAGCAAAGGCCAGTGTGTATTAAGGAGTATAAAACTGTTTGGGTACCCATTTAAAAGGCTCAATGTAAAAACATACTCACCTCCGGACCTGACATTCCTGTCTTTGTCTTGGCCCCCTGGCAGGCCCTGAAGGGTTGCCGGGTGAATATATGTAAACACATGTTCTTCTGCTGGTGTTAGGATGATTTTAGTTGGGATTCCACCCCCTGTCTGCAGGCTGGGGAAGATTAAAGCACACCTAATACGTGTTACATCCTATTACAAAGCAGCCTATACATGCATTTACACTCTAAATGGACTTTACCTCTGCTGGCGGCGTATGTCCATTTTTTTTTTTTACCATAATATTTCAGGTCACCAAATTTTCGCTTAATTTGCTCAACATCTCTCCTCACAGAACCAACACTATTAACTTGCCTGCAAATATTATCCCAAATCTCCTGCTTGGCCTGCTTTGTGGTATATTTAGAATAACGCCCAAATAGGGCATCATAGTGCTCACAAACAGCAGTGGCTACAGCCATGCTTTGGACATCACAAAAACGGGCTGTAAGTGAGTCACGTTGCAGCTGGCGCCCACATGGGTGTGTGGTGTCCCCGGCAGCAGACGAGATTGATGGCTGGCTGTCTGGGGAGTAGTTTAGGTTTCTTGGGCTGATGGGTGAGTGTGATGGAGTGTGGGTGGGGGTATGTGATAATGGCTGGGTGCCTGTTGAGCTGTCACCTGTGGAGCTCTCTATTGATTCTGTGGTTGTGGTACTTGGGGACACAGAGTGTTGAGGAGGAGGGGTGGTTGGCCTGGGTGGGCTAGTGGTTTTTGACCTACGCTTCCCCTTGGTGGTGTGTCTGGTTTTTGCCGCATGCTTTGTGTGTGGAGGAGTTGGAGGCTGCAGGGTTGAAAGAGATTTGTGTCTCTTGTGAGGCCTGGCTGATTTAGCAGGTGGTGGCGAATGTGGCAAGGGCTCATTGCTCCTGCGTTTTTTGGGAGCAGCCTGTGTGTCTGGCTTATCCACCCTTTGAGTATGTGCATGTCCCTCCCGGCTCTTGTGCCTGCTCTTGTGTTGTTTTTGGTGAGGTCTATCTGTGCGGCTAGTATGTGCCTCTGGGCTTTTGGGGGTCTTACGGCTCCCTTTTGGTCTGGCCATAGTGATATGGTAAGCAACACAGAGCTGAGTGCATTGACCTTTAAATAGTTTTCCCGTGAGGGCGTGTTCTGCAGCGTGTGTGGCTGCGTGCGCGCGTGCATGCATGCCACCGCGGGGGAACGTCATAACCACACCCGGAAGGAAGAGCAAGATGTCGCCAGCCATCTATACTGAGGAGCAGGACAAAATAATCATGGATGTGAGTAGGCGAGCGTGCGTTTATGTGCGTGCACAAGCCGCTAAACAAAAAATAGCAATGGCAGGCTTAGATTAGTGAGGACCAACTGACTTGTTTAAATAAACTACTAGACCAGCTTAGTTTTAAACATGTGCGCAGCAGCACACTATCCTAGAGGCAGATAGACTAAGTAGGCCCATGTGAGTAGGAATGAGTCTCCAAAACTGGCTTTAGGTGCATGAGACTGTGTCTATTTGTGTCACTAATGCTGTGCCATTGTGTTTTTTAATACAGTTGATGCTGAGGAACTGTTATGATTTCCTGCTGTGTGACTTCGAGAAGAGGACGTTGGCACTGGCGGTGGTGGAGGCAATTGCCAGAAATACTGGAACCACCTATACCTTCACCCAGATCGCCCAACACTGGTCGGATTTGAAGAGGAGGCATAGGCCCCGGGTTAGGCGGTACTTTGCAAAGCACTTTCCAGGTAAGTCTTGGTACATCACATGCAATAAACACACGGCCCTTGCCTGGGCCTGTGTTTATGATTGTGTTTATATTGCAGCGCATGAATGGAATTTGTGTTTCCGCCCCACCCGGACCAGAACCCGAAGCCCAGTGTTGGGAGGTACTGGGGAAAGTATAGGTGGTGCCATGCCAGTGCCAACGCCCACCCCCTCCTCTGCCAGTGAGTATGAGGAGCCGCTGGACCTCACTATACGGGGGGGGGGGGAGTCGCACGGCAGGGAGTCAAACCAGCCACAGCTCCCACCTGACTCCGGATACATGCAATAAAGACATATACTAATGTGCACTATTGTTATTTTTAGATGATGACGTCGCAGGACCATCCCAAAGGATAGTGGAGGAAGCAGGCCAACCTCAAGAGGTGCCTGGTGAAGGTGAGTGATTTCATGCATAGAAGCCTAACCTAATCTGACATTCAGGAGGCACAATCAGTCAATAATATCCTTGTGTTTTGGATCCCAACAGCTTCACACCAGGACGAGATGGTGGACCCAGGGAGGAGGCTGCGCCCCAGACGCCCTGTTGGCCCCAAGCCTTGTAAGTTTTTTCAATATATCATACATGTAGTTTAAACTCCGGCACAAAACAACAAAAACATGGTCCAAGACACATTAATGTAATAAGTTAGGGAAAATTTAACCCTAATAATGGACCAAACCAAAACCCCTAGATAAGCTAAATACTTACAAGGTAAAACTGATGATGTTTTTCATTCACAGATCAAAGACAAGGACACAAATGACTAAAAAGAAGAGCCTCCTGGGTGGATCAAGCCAATTGTTTTTTAGAAAAAAAGTTTTAAAAATTTTACCCAAAAACCTTTAATAAACAAAAAAATAAAAAAAAATGTGTGGTGTGTTCTCTTTCCAGGCACTGTACGTTCTCACAATATAACCATACAGTTACATGTCCCTAAAGGTAAGTATATGACACAAGGAAAAGGAAGAAGAAAAAGAAGAAGGGAAGAAGAAGAAGAAGGAGAAGAAGAAGAAGAGATTAAGGTATGCATTAAACACAGGGAAGAAGAAGAAGAAGGTGAAGAGATTAAGGTAAGCATTAAACACAGGGAAGAAGAAGGAGAAGAGATTAAGGTAAGCATTAAACACAGGGAAGAAGAAGAAGAAGGAGAAGAGATTAAGGTAAGCATTAAACACAGGGAAGAAGAAGAAGAAGGAGAAGAAGAAGAAGGAGAAGAGATTAAGGTAAGCATTAAACACAGGGAAGAAGACGAAGAAGAAAAAGAAGAAGGAGAACAGAATAAGGTAAGCATTAAATACAGGGAGGAGGAAGAAGAAGAAGAAGAAGGATAGTAGTTTAAGGTAAGTTTTGGTGTTGCTAAAAGTGTCAGTTTGATTTATGAGGGAAGCTTGAGGGAGGACTAGGGATGTGCGCTTGCGTGGACACAGATTGTCCACAGGAAATCCATGGAAATGTAAGTATACATGGAAAAACAATCGGAATCCGGGTGAAAACGGAAACAGATGGCAAGAAGGTACGTTTGGAAACGCATTAAAAAGGAGCCAAAAACGGATCGTCTGTGTGAATGGCAACGGAACACACGACCACACGGAAAGCACCCGAGAGGGGAAAAAACACTTCCCGAATGAAGACACATAAACGGATCAGGAACAGAATTTGTTTCGAGCAAGAAGCGGGTCAAGTCGAAATACTGCAAACCCAGCACTTTGAGACTGGAGATCTTCAAGAGCTGGGACTTATTGAGTTACTTCAAAGAGCAATTCATGGCAGAAGTTAGGGCACATGCATATATTCTATGGCTGACCTAGCACCAATCACTATTCAGAAATTAAGGGAACTGACCAGCCTGATATAGCACAATGTTAAATACATACGGGCCTTTCCATTTTGTCTGCTCTTCAATTATAAAGGGAAAAAATATTATTTTGCAACCTATACTGAGAACGAGGACTTACTACTCGATTTAGGCCCGATATCAACAACATTCTGAGGGCTCTATCACCTCTGTGGAAGAAAAACAAGTATGGAAGATCTCCATGGTGTTAGAGAGTGCACACTTGAAGGGGTCGACATTGCTTATTATTAGGGATGAGCGAATCGATCCGGACGAACCCGGATTCGATCCGAATTTCATGAAAAATTTGATTCGGATCGAATCCGAATTTCCCCACGATTCGATCGCTCGAAGTTTTCCTTTAACATCCATTCATTTACATTACAGGCATTCTAAGATGGCGGACGGGACATGTCCAGACATCAACCCCGCGCCAGTGCAAGCTGGGGCAGTCACATGCAGCCTATCAGCAGCCAGCAAGCCCGGTGACGTCACAGCGCTATTTAAGGCCGGCGGCCATCTTGCTTTTCCTCATTTCTCTATTGCATTCGTGAGAAACAGGACGCTGCTGTAGGCAGGGAGAGAGACAGTTAGACAGACAGGGACAGACAGGGACAGGCTGGAGACAGGCAGGAGACAGACAGAAAGTCAGCGAAAAACAGGGAAAGTTAGGAAAAATCGGAGGCAGACACAGGGAGATTTTTTTTTTTCATCCAGCCTGAGTGTTACTGGCTGGCTGACTGGCTTTGTTAGCGTTTTCAGGCTGCTTATACACTTACTGTGCATATATACTGAACTGATCTCAAGTCTGCTGTGAGGCATCCCATTCTGTGACTACACCAGCCTCTATTTACTATAACCCTTTGCACTTATTCTAAAAGTCATTTGGCCTGATAAAGACACTTTTGCTGTGCATAGTACTGCTCCCAGGTGCACTCTGGTTGGGGCATCCCATTCTGTGACTACACCAGCCTCTATTTACTATAACCCGTTGCACTTATTCTAAAAGTCATTTGGCCTGATGAAGACACTTTTGCTGTGCATAGTACTGCTCCCAGGTGCACTCTGGTTGGGGCATCCCATTCTGTGACTACACCAGCCTCTATTTACTATAACCCTTTGCACTTATTCTAAAAGTCATTTGGCCTGATAAAGACACTTTTGCTGTGCATAGTACTGCTCCCAGGTGCACTCTGGTTGGGGCATCCCATTCTGTGACTACACCAGCCTCTATTTACTATAACCCTTTGCACTTATTCTAAAAGTCATTTGGCCTGATAAAGACACTTTTGCTGTGCATAGTACTGCTCCCAGGTGCACTCTGTTTGGGGCATCCCATTCTGTGACTACACCAGCCTCTATTTACTATAACCCTTTGCACTTATTCTAAAAGTCATTTGGCCTGATAAAGACACTTTTGCTGTGCATAGTACTGCTCCCAGGTGCACTCTGGTTGGGGCATCCCATTCTGTGACTACACCAGCCTCTATTTACTATAACCCTTTGCACTTATTCTAAAAGTCATTTGGCCTGATAAAGACACTTTTGCTGTGCATAGTACTGCTCCCAGGTGCACTCTGGTTGGGGCATCCCATTCTGTGACTACACCAGCCTCTATTTACTATAACCCTTTTGCACTTATTCTAAAAGTCATTTGGCCTGATAAAGACACTTTTGCTGTGCATAGTACTGCTCCCAGGTGCACTCTGGTTGGGGCATCCCATTCTGTGACTACACCAGCCTCTATTTACTATAACCCTTTGCACTTATTCTAAAAGTCATTTGGCCTGATAAAGACACTTTTGCTGTGCATAGTACTGCTCCCAGGTGCACTCTGGTTGGGGCATCCCATTCTGTGACTACACCAGCCTCTATTTACTATAACCCTTTGCACTTATTCTAAAAGTCATTTGGCCTGATAAAGACACTTTTGCTGTGCATAGTACTGCTCCCAGGTGCACTCTGGTTGGGGCATCCCATTCTGTGACTACAGCAGCCTCTATTTACTATAACCCTTTGCACTTATTCTAAAAGTCATTTGGCCTGATAAAGACACTTTTGCTGTGCATAGTACTGCTCCCAGGTGCACTCTGGTTGGGGCATCCCATTCTGTGACTACACCAGGCTCTATTTACTATAACCCGTTGCACTTATTCTAAAAGTCATTTGGCCTGATAAAGACACTTTTGCTGTGCATAGTACTGCTCCCAGGTGCACTCTGGTTGGGGCATCCCATTCTGTGACTACACCAGCCTCTATTTACTATAACCCTTTGCACTTATTCTAAAAGTCATTTGGCCTGATAAAGACACTTTTGCTGTGCATAGTACTGCTCCCAGGTGCACTCTGGTTGGGGCATCCCATTCTGTGACTACACCAGCCTCTATTTACTATAACCCTTTGCACTTATTCTAAAAGTCATTTGGCCTGATAAAGACACTTTTGCTGTGCATAGTACTGCTCCCAGGTGCACTCTGTTTGGGGCATCCCATTCTGTGACTACACCAGCCTCTATTTACTATAACCCTTTGCACTTATTCTAAAAGTCATTTGGCCTGATAAAGACACTTTTGCTGTGCATAGTACTGCTCCCAGGTGCACTCTGGTTGGGGCAACCCATTCTGTGACTACACCAGCCTCTATTTACTATAACCCTTTGCACTTATTCTAAAAGTCATTTGGCCTGATAAAGACACTTTTGCTGTGCATAGTACTGCTCCCAGGTGCACTCTGGTTGGGGCATCCCATTCTGTGACTACACCAGCCTCTATTTACTATAACCCTTTTGCACTTATTCTAAAAGTCATTTGGCCTGATAAAGACACTTTTGCTGTGCATAGTACTGCTCCCAGGTGCACTCTGGTTGGGGCATCCCATTCTGTGACTACACCAGCCTCTATTTACTATAACCCTTTGCACTTATTCTAAAAGTCATTTGGCCTGATAAAGACACTTTTGCTGTGCATAGTACTGCTCCCAGGTGCACTCTGGTTGGGGCATCCCATTCTGTGACTACACCAGCCTCTATTTACTATAACCCTTTGCACTTATTCTAAAAGTCATTTGGCCTGATAAAGACACTTTTGCTGTGCATAGTACTGCTCCCAGGTGCACTCTGGTTGGGGCATCCCATTCTGTGACTACAGCAGCCTCTATTTACTATAACCCTTTGCACTTATTCTAAAAGTCATTTGGCCTGATAAAGACAGTTTTGCTGTGCATAGTACTGCTCCCAGGTGCACTCTGGTTGGGGCATCCCATTCTGTGACTACACCAGCCTCTATTTACTATAACCCTTTGCACTTATTCTAAAAGTCATTTGGCCTGATAAAGACACTTTTGCTGTGCATAGTACTGCTCCCAGGTGCACTCTGTTTGGGGCATCCCATTCTGTGACTACACCAGCCTCTATTTACTATAACCCTTTGCACTTATTCTAAAAGTCATTTGGCCTGATAAAGACACTTTTGCTGTGCATAGTACTGCTCCCAGGTGCACTCTGGTTGGGGCATCCCATTCTGTGACTACACCAGCCTCTATTTACTATAACCCTTTGCACTTATTCTAAAAGTCATTTGGCCTGATAAAGACACTTTTGCTGTGCATAGTACTGCTCCCAGGTGCACTCTGGTTGGGGCATCCCATTCTGTGACTACACCAGCCTCTATTTACTATAACCCTTTTGCACTTATTCTAAAAGTCATTTGGCCTGATAAAGACACTTTTGCTGTGCATAGTACTGCTCCCAGGTGCACTCTGGTTGGGGCATCCCATTCTGTGACTACACCAGCCTCTATTTACTATAACCCTTTGCACTTATTCTAAAAGTCATTTGGCCTGATGAAGACACTTTTGCTGTGCATAGTACTGCTCCCAGGTGCACTCTGGTTGGGGCATCCCATTCTGTGACTACAGCAGCCTCTATTTACTATAACCCTTTGCACTTATTCTAAAAGTCATTTGGCCTGATAAAGACACTTTTGCTGTGCATAGTACTGCTCCCAGGTGCACTCTGGTTGGGGCATCCCATTCTGTGACTACACCAGCCTCTATTTACTATAACCCTTTGCACTTATTCTAAAAGTCATTTGGCCTGATAAAGACACTTTTGCTGTGCATAGTACTGCTCCCAGGTGCACTCTGGTTGGGGCATCCCATTCTGTGACTACACCAGCCTCTATTTACTATAACCCTTTGCACTTATTCTAAAAGTCATTTGGCCTGATAAAGACACTTTTGCTGTGCATAGTACTGCTCCCAGGTGCACTCTGGTTGGGGCATCCCATTCTGTGACTACACCAGCCTCTATTTACTATAACCCTTTGCACTTATTCTAAAAGTCATTTGGCCTGATAAAGACACTTTTGCTGTGCATAGTACTGCTCCCAGGTGCACTCTGGTTGGGGCATCCCATTCTGTGACTACACCAGCCTCTATTTACTATAACCCTTTGCACTTATTCTAAAAGTCATTTGGCCTGATAAAGACACTTTTGCTGTGCATAGTACTGCTCCCAGGTGCACTCTGGTTGGGGCATCCCATTCTGTGACTACAGCAGCCTCTATTTACTATAACCCTTTGCACTTATTCTAAAAGTCATTTGGCCTGATAAAGACACTTTTGCTGTGCATAGTACTGCTCCCAGGTGCACTCTGGTTGGGGCATCCCATTCTGTGTCTACACCAGCCTCTATTTAATACCATAACCATTTGTACTTATTCTAATAGAAATTAGGCCTGATAAAGACACTTTTGCTGTGCATAGTCTTAGTGCTGCCAGGTGCTCTCTGGTTTTTGTGGCATCCCATTCTGTGACTACACCAGCCTCTATTTAATACCATAACCATTTGCACTTATTCTAATAGAAATTAGGCCTGATAAAGACACTTTTGCTTTGCATAGTCTCACTGCTGCCAGGTGCTCTCTGGTTTTTGTGGCATCCCATTCTGTGACTACACCAGCCTCTATTTAATACCATAACCATTTGCACTTATTCTAATAGAAATTAGGCCTGATAAAGACACTTTTGCTGTGCATAGTCTCACTGCTGCCAGGTACTCTCTGGTTTTTGGGGAATCCCATTCTGTGACTACACCAGCCTCTATTTAATACCATAACCATTTGCACTTATTCTAATAGAAATTAGGCCTGATAAAGACACTTTTGCTGTGCATAGTCTTACTGCTGCCAGGTGCACTGCTGGCTGTTGGGGCATCCCATTCTGTAACATAGCATACCCCTCCTTATTTACACTAAGCAGCTCTCTTATTTACACTAGGCAGGCCTGTTGGAGGCTGAGTGTTACTGCTCACTTTTGGTGTGCATTATATTCTGTTTCATATAGACCCACCACTGCCTGGGGGTTCTTAAAATATCACCTACTACCAAGCCAGTTAGACTATGTCGGGCAGACAAGTGCCTGGAAGTGAAAATAGGAGTGGCAGAGGCCAAGATTCCGCAGGCAGAGCTCGCAGCAGACTGGGGGCCAGTAGCAGCAGGAGTCACGCTGAGAGACCTAATCTGCCAGTATCTGCTAGCGGTCGGGTCTCCACCAGTAACGCATCTGCCGTGGTAGATTGGTTGACGCGCTCATCAACAACATCATCACAACTTACGTCTGAGACCCCCAGTCTAGGGTCGGTAGGTTCCTCTGACACAACCCTGAGTTGGCATGCCCCGAGAGCAGTCCCTGTCCTCCCATTGCCTCTGTCCTACGCCGTTCCCTCCCCCAGCGACGTATCCTATGCTTTGGGTTCAGCTCCACTCTTTAGTGAGGAGGACGATCAGATAGAGGACAGTCAGCAGCTACTGCCCAGCCAAGAAATGGAGGTGGCTTCTTTAGCTAGGCAGACAAATAGTGATGTGGACAGTGTCGTGGGTGCTGCGAGCGTTCCAGCTCCTGCGCCAGACACTGTTGACGAATCCACGAACATCAGTGACGTACAGCCACAACTCGGTGATAATGATGATGACGATGAAGCCGATCGCACTTGGGAGCCGGGTGATGAAGGGGCTTCATCGTCATCATCAGGAGAAGAGGGGCGCAGGTTGCCCAGGAGTCAGCAGCTGAGGCAGCAAGGTGGTAGCAGTCAGCATGGGGGCACAATTCCAAAGGCTGGAGCCGGCCGGGGCCGGGGTAGAGCACCTGCTGTGCGGCAATCTACCTTATCGGGAGGTAGTGGAGCAGGGGTTCCTGGAGTTGGCAACAGCAGCAGTGAATCAGTGAGGCCAGGGGGTGGGAAAAGTAGCTACTCGGCAGTGTGGCAGTTTTTCCTGAAGCATCCGCAGGAGGGTAACATGGCCACATGCAAGATATGTAGGCAAAAGGTGAAGCGTGGCCAGGGTCCAAATGTTGGCACCACGGCCCTGCGTCAACATATGATGCGTCACCATAAAGCGACCTGGGAGAACCGAGGCTCCCAAGGGGTGGTCCAGTCTGCTTCCTCACCAAGTGGCACGCCGCTCCCATTTTCTGCCAGCCAAGGCTCCAGCACCTCAGCCGAAGGCAGCTGTGCGTCATACCCATCCTCTGTCGCTCCTGCTCCTCCTCCTCCTCCTCCAAGTCATGCATCCCGCCAGCAATCCATCAGCGAAGCCATGTCCAAGAGACAGCAGTATGCGCCCACTCATCCTACGGCGCAGAAGCTGAATGTGCTCCTGTCCAAGTTGCTGGTGCTGCAGTCGCTCCCTTTTCAGGTGGTGGAATCTGCACCTTTCAGAGAACTGATGGCTTGTGCCGAGCCGAGGTGGAGAGTCCCAAGCCGTCATTTCTTTGCCAAGAAGGCAGTACCAGCGCTGCACACTTTGTTGAACAGAAGGTGGGCCAGTCCTTGAGCCTGTCGGTGTGTAGCAAAGTGCATGGCAGCGCCGACATCTGGAGCTGTAACTACGGTCAGGGACAGTACATGTCGTTTACGGCCCACTGGGTGAATGTGGTCCCTTTGCAGCAGCAGCAGCAACTTGGACAGGTCACGCCGCTTCGGCCTCCACGCTCCCTGCCCGTTGGGCCTGTGACACCGTGCGACTCGGCCTCCTCATCCTCCGCCATCTCCTCACCCTCCACTGTAGGCTCAAGTCTCAGTGCCCCTCCAGTCTACCATGTGTGCAGGGCACGGAGGTGTCACGCAGTGCTTCACATGGTTTGTCTTGGCGAACGAAGTCACACAGGGGAGGAACTGCTTAAATGTATTCATCAGGAAATCCAAACATGGCTTACTCCAAGAAAACTTAAAATGGGAATCATGGTTACCGACAATGGGAAGAACATTTTGTCTGCGCTGCGCCAAGGAAGCCTGACCCATGCCCCCTGCATGGCTCACGTCTTCAATCTGGTTGTCAAGCGGTTTCTGAAGTGTTCCCCCCATCTGCAAGACATCCTAACAACTTCAAGGAAACTTTGCATGCACTTCAGCCACTCATACACCGCCAAACACACCCTTCTTGAGCTACAGCATCAGAATGGTATCCCCCAACATAGTCTGATTTGCGATGTTTCCACCCGTTGGAATTCCACCCTTCACATTATATGAACAGAGAAAAGCCATCACGGATTTCCTGATGATCCAAGCAGATAGGGGGACTCCCCTGTGTAACTTCAATGTCAACCAGTGGCAGCTCATACGTGACACCTGCCGTTTGCTCAGGCCCTTTGAGGAAGCCACTTTATTTGTCAGTCGGCAGGATTACGGGATGAACGACGTGATTCCACTGCTTCATGTACTACAGCACATGTTGGAAACCATGGCTGGTCAGGGCACTGGAGACATGGCGTTTACATCTTACGGCCACATGAACCCCGTTGGAGCTGAACTGGAGGAGGAGGAGGAAGAGGAGGAGGAGGAGTTGCCCAGCGAAACACAGTTTTGGCTTGGCGAAATGGCTGGAGAGGAGGAGCAGGAGCAGCCAGAGGAGCTAGAGGTTTTTGAGGAAGGCGAGACAGAGGACCCGGGCACACCGTGGCAGTATGCAGTGGAGATGGAGACAGGTAGTCCATCCGAGTCACTTGCGCAAATGGCAGGAAGCATGCTCACGTGCTTGAGTAGTGACCCCAGAATTGTTTCCATCTGTCGGCGGGATGACTTCTGGCTGTCCACCTTATTGGACCCTCGCTTCCGGCACAAAATGGGGGCATTTTTTAAACCCACCGAGAGGGAGGACAAACGGAACTACTACAAAGACATTCTACGTAGGCAGTTGGCCGATGCCTATCTGCGCCATGGTCCATACTCTCGCAGGTCTGACTCGAGGGGACCTCTGCGCTCACCTTCCACTGCCATGGCCGCTGGGGGGGTTGGCAGGAGCAGCAGCAGCAGCTCCATCAGCAGCAGCCTCAGTCTTCAGTCGCTAATGAGTAGCTTTCTACACCCGCATAGTGAGGCTACTCATGAGCAGCAGGAAGACCTGGAGCAGGACCTCAACCAGCAGGTCATGTCATACTTTGACATGACCATGCCAACACACCTTGAGGATCCGCTGGACTTCTGGGCAGCCAAACTTGATTTGTGGCCGCAACTAGCAGAGTTTGCCCTGGAAAAGCTGTCCTGCCCGGCAAGTAGCGTGCCATCTGAGCGGGTGTTTAGTGCGGCGGGGGCCATAGTTACGGCGAGGAGAACTCGTCTGTCAACTAAAAATGTGGAGAGACTCACCTTTGTCAAAATGAATCAGGGATGGATCAGCCAGGATTTCCACCCACCAATGCCTGATGCATGCGACTAGATTCAACATGGTGCCACGTTTTACACTTTCCAAATGGTGCAAAACATATTTATGTCTTTAGGCCAGTTTTTGGGCTCCTGCTGATGCCAACTCCAGGGTGTGATTCATCCAATTTTTGGGCTCCTGAAGCCAACCCCAGGGTCTCTTTAAAGTAATATTTGGGCTCCTGCTGCTGCTGCTGCCAACTCCAGGGTGTGATTCATCCAATTTTTGGGCTCCTGAAGCCAACCCCAGGGTCTCTTTAAAGTAATATTTGGGCTCCTGCTGCTGCTGCTGCTGCCAACTCCAAGGTGTGAATCATCCAATTTTTGGGCTCCTGAAGCCAACTCCAGTGTCTCTTTAAAGTAATGTTTGGGCTCCTGCTGCTGCTGCTGCCAACTCCAGGGTGTGATTCATCCAATTTTTGGGCTCCTGAAGCCAACCCCAGGGTCTCTTTAAAGTAATATTTGGGCTCCTGCTGCTGCTGCTGCCAACTCCAGGGTGTGATTCATCCAATTTTTGGGCTCCTGAAGCCAACCCCAGGGTCTCTTTAAAGTAATATTTGGGCTCCTGCTGCTGCTGCTGCCAACTCCAGGGTGTGATTCATCCAATTTTTGGGCTCCTGAAGCCAACTCCAGTGTCTCTTTAAAGTAATGTTTGGGCTCCTGCTGCTGCTGCTGCCAACTCCAGGGTGTGATTCATCCAATTTTTGGGCTCCTGAAGCCAACCCCAGGGTCTCTTTAAAGTAATATTTGGGCTCCTGCTGCTGCTGCTGCCAACTCCAGGGTGTGATTCATCCAATTTTTGGGCTCCTGAAGCCAACCCCAGGGTCTCTTTAAAGTAATATTTGGGCTCCTGTTGCTGCTGCTGCCAACTCCAGGGTGTGAATCATCCAATTTTTGGGCTCCTGAAGCCAACTCCAGTGTCTCTTTAAAGTAATGTTTGGGCTCCTGTTGCTGCTGCTGCTGCTACCAACTCCTGCCAACTCCAGGGTGTGATTCATCCAATTTTTGGGCTCCTGAAGCCAACCCCAGGGTCTCTTTAAAGTAATATTTGGACTCCTGCTGTTGCTGCTGCTGCTGCCAACTCCAGGGTGTGAATCATCCAATTTTTGGGCTCCTGAAGCCAACTCCAGTATCTCTTTAAAGTAATGTTTTGGCTCCTGCTGCTGCTGCTGCCAACTCCAGGGTGTGATTCATCCAATTTTTGGGCTCCTGAAGCCAACCCCAGGGTCTCTTTAAAGTAATATTTGGGCTCCTGCTGCTGCCAACTCCAGGGTGTGAATCATCCAATTTTTGGGCTCCTGAAGCCAACTCCAGTGTCTCTTTAAAGTAATGTTTGGGCTCCTGCTGCTGCTGCTGCCAACTCCAGGGTGTGATTCATCCAATTTTTGGGCTCCTGAAGCCACCTCCAGTGTCTCTTTAAAGTAATGTTTTGGCTCCTGCTGCTGCTGCTGCCAACTCCATGGTGTGATTCATCCAATTTTTGGGCTCCTGAAGCCAACCCCAGGGTCTCTTTAAAGTAATATTTGGGCTCCTGCTGCTGCCAACTCCAGGGTGTGAATCATCCAATTTTTGGGCTCCTGAAGCCAACTCCAGTGTCTCTTTAAAGTAATGTTTGGGCTCCTGCTGCTGCTGCTGCTGCCAACTCCAGGGTGTGATTCATCCAATTTTTGGGCTCCTGAAGCCAACCCCAGGGTCTCTTTAAAGTAATATTTGGGCTTCTGCTGCTGCCAACTCCAGGGTGTGAATCATCCAATTTTTGGGCTCCTGAAGCCAACTCCAGTGTCTCTTTAAAGTAATGTTTGGGCTCCTGTTGCTGCTGCTGATGCTGCCAACTCCTGCCAACTCCAGGGTGTGATTCATCCAATTTTTGGGCTCCTGAAGCCAACCCCAGGGTCTCTTTAAAGTAATATTTGAGCTCCTGCTGCTGCTGCTGCCAACTCCAGGGTGTGAATCATCCAATTTTTGGGCTCCTGAAGCCAACTCCAGTGTCTCTTTAAAGTAATGTTTTGGCTCCTGCTGCTGCTGCTGCCAACTCCAGGGTGTGATTCATCCAATTTTTGGGCTCCTGAAGCCAACCCCAGGGTCTCTTTAAAGTAATATTTGGGCTCCTGCTGCTGCTGCTGCCAACTCCAGGGTGTGAATCATCCAATTTTTGGGCTCCTGAAGCCAACCCCAGTGTCTCTTTAAAGTAATGTTTGGGCTCCTGCTGCTGCTGCCAACTCCAGGGTGTGATTCATCCAATTTTCGGGCTCCTGAAGCCAACCCAAGTGTCTCTTTAAAGTAATGTTTGGGCTGCTGCTGCTGCCAACTCCAGGGTGTGAATCATCCAATTTTTGGGCTCCTGAAGCCAACCCCAGTGTCTTTTTAAAGTAATGTTTGGGCTCCTGTTGCTGCTGCTGCTGCCAACTCCTGCCAACTCCAGGGTGTGAATCATCCAATTATTGGGCTCCTGAAGCCAACCCCAGTGTCTCTTTAAAGTAATGTTTGGGCTCCTGTTGCTGCTGCTGCTGCTGCCAACTCCTGCCAACTCCAGGGTGTGATTCATCCAATTTTTGGGCTCCTGAAGCCAACCCCAGGGTCTCTTTAAGGTAATGTTTGGGCTCCTGCTGCTGCTGCCAACTCCAGGGTGTGAATCATCCAATTTTTGGGCTCCTGAAGCCAACTCCAGTGTCTCTTTAAAGTAATATTTGGGCTCCTGCTGCTGCTGCTGCCAACTCCAGGGTGTGATTCATCCAATTTTTGGGCTCCTGCTGCTGCCAACTCCAGTGTCTCTTTAAAGCAATGTTTGGGCTCCTGCCCCTCATAGTGATGCCACTTCAACTCTCTGCAATTGTGCCGCTCTGCGATTCTATTAGCGATGCCTCTGATCTGCATGTGATATTATTATTATTATTATATATTAGTTAAGTATTATTTAACTAACCCAGCACGCATCCTATGCGTGTTACAGCAAGGCAGAATGGTTTACAACCCTATTGAGGCTCTAGGAGGCTCAGAAATAGCCGTTTTTAATAGTGATTCGTCGCGAATTTATTCGGGTCGAAACGATTTTTGTCGGAAAATTCGGCGAATCAGTCGAATCGAATTTTTCAAAAGTTCGCTCATCTCTACTTATTATATTCATGTTCCTTTTTCCTTGTGGGGCCTGTTTGAGGTCTATGACTATGGTTGCTTTGTAATATTAAAAGGGTTTTTCTCTTTTTCACTGCAGTTGCCTATAGGGTACTGTTTTTTTGTGTTACTTGTGTTACTAACTTGTGTTACTAACTGTAAAAAAGGTGAGACAATGGTGTGGATGCCATGCGTTCTTCCTTGGAGGAGAACCATCTAGGGTGGAGTCATCAGTGGTAATACAGCTTTATATATGTTCTACTTTAAAAGAGTTGCTGATTTACAGAGTTTTATAGCAAAAATAAGACACTTTGGAAGGGTCATAGTTAAAGATCTAGTTCTGCTTGTGGGGGGGCCCTGCACAAGCAGGAAGGCTCGTTCTTGTGTCACGACTCTTGGGTGTCCAAGCTGCTCTTAAAGGTGAGGGTGTTCTTTCATATTTGTTCATATTCTAGTCCATTTTACCAAACAGTTATGGATATACTTTAAAGTTGGTTATGCTGCTTTTCTCTTCATCATGCCGAGGGAATTGTTCTGCCCATCACCCTCTTCAATGTGATGGTCCTTATTCAAGCTTGCAGCATGGTAGCAAACAAGGACCCTTTTATTCATTAGGCACATCAAGGATCCTGAGAGGAGGCTCGTATTGGTAAAAGGCAAAATAGGGGAAGCACTGGCCCCCTTTGTTTCATATTAAGCTCCTAATATAGGTCAAGTTTGCTTCTTCTG
Organism: Gastrophryne carolinensis; assembly: GCA_027917425.1. Taxonomy (NCBI): domain Eukaryota; kingdom Metazoa; phylum Chordata; class Amphibia; order Anura; family Microhylidae; genus Gastrophryne; species Gastrophryne carolinensis. The sequence continues at coordinate 491,424,015 of CM051235.1, forward strand.
GAAGCTACTCGGGTATGTGCAAAGCTATATGTACACTAATAATGGGGATGATTCCAGTCTCTCACGAAAGCTACAAGGGGTAACAACACAAAGGCATACTTCTAAAGCAGGTGTCTGATTTGCTAAACTGTTGGATTTGTTTGATTCACAGGATGTTTGGAGGGAGCTAAATGAAGGCACTATAGACTATACGTTCTTTTTCCAGACTCATCATGTTCTAGACTGATCCCTAGTGTAGTGAGTTGCCACATCAAGGAAGCCTCGTGGGGTGATCATTATCCTGTCTTAATGGATATTTGTGACCTGGGACTGAGACTGCCTCTAGCTAGATGGAGACATATCTTTCTCCTCTTCTCTTTCTGTTGCTTACCACCCCCCCCCCCAAAAAAAAAAAAAACTTGACTTTTACCTGAGTGAACTTCAACTTAGCACATAAAATGATCATCATTTATTGATCCATATTCCTAAAAAACATATCATTTCAACATGTTGACCCTGACGTCTGAGCCCACCTTGCAAGTGGATACAAAGTAGATAAATAATATTAATAGAAATATAACTAAGAAATAGAAATTATTTAATATTACATATAAGTATAAACTATCATACAAAAAAAAACATATGTATAAAAAATATTTTTATACAAGTAAATCAAAAGTAAAAATTGGTACTGAAAGAATTTCATTATGATGATTTTATTATTTTATTATTAAGAATTGCTGAGGTGTATGAATGCTATAGGATATGAAGAAGGTCACGGGCAACGTTCTTTGTTATGTGCACAGAAGGTTATGTAAGTAACCAAAATGTATATAATTAAATCTGTTATACTAAATGCTGAATGTAATAGAAGTTTATATCTCTGTATATAATCTTTCTCCTGATGGAGTGTTCTGAGGAAGAAAGCTAACCACTGATGCAATGTGTCAACACTTGAACCTTATGTCGTTCTGTAGAACTCATACTAGTGAATAGGGATGGGCGAACATGAACCGCAAAGTTCGATACAAATTTTGCAAGTTTGGATCCCCAAACCCGAGCACAGATTTCAAATTGAAATTAAATCTGTGTGCGTGTTTGGCACTCGGCCAATCAGTGCAGCCAGTCTGCCTTTTCTTTCACTCCCAACCATTGGCCTGACGGGACACATTACCCCACTATATAAAAGGCAGGGTCCGTGTCGCAAAGATGCTAGTGATCGAGTCTGTGTAGTTAGAGAAAGGTGCTGCTGGCTGCTGCGGCGGCTTAGGGGCAGATAGGGCTTTATTTATTAAAACAGTCCTTGTAAGGACATTTATATAGGGAAAGCAGCTGGAGTGAGGGCTTGATATGTTGGGTGTCAGTAGTAATAGCACTTTCTCCATGCACTTGTCAGTATTCTGTAATAGCACTTGGGTGTCAGTACTCAGTAATTGCACTTGGGTGTCAGTACTCTGAAATAGAACTTGCCCGAAGCACTTGGGTGTCAGTACTCTGTAATAGCATTTGGGGATGAGTACACTGTCTTAGCACTTGCTTCAAGCCCTTGGGTGTCAGTACTCTTTAATACCAATTGCTATTGAAATCTGCAATGTCAGGGCATTTCATCTGAGTCAGGGCATTTAAGACCCTCTTGAAAAAAAAACATTATTGTGCATTGTGCTCTGGTTCAAACCACTGGTATGACATTACTCTTTAATAGCACTTGTTCCAGCCACTTGGGTGTCAGTACTCGCTAATACCAATTGTTACTGGAATATGCGCTGGGTCAGGGCAGTTAAGGCCCTCTTGAAAAAAAACATTTTGTGTAGTGTCCCTTTGATGTCAGTACTCTTTAATAGCATTTGATCCAACTATTTGTGTGTCAGTACTCTTTAATACCAATAGTTATTGAAGTATGCACTGGGTCAGGGTGTAAGACCCTTTAGAAAAAAAAACATTTTTGTGTATTATGCTCTGGCTCAAACCACCGAGCGACATTACTCTTTAATAGCATTTGCTCAGCCACTTGGGTGGCCACTATTAGAGTAATCACTGGATTAGGCCAGTTACAGCCCTCTTGAAAAAAAAAACATTTTTGTGCATTGTGCACTGGTTTAAACACTGGTGTGTCAGTAATTAATAGCACTTGCTCCCACCACTTGGGTGTCAGTAGTCTTTTATACTAATTGTTATTGGAGTATGCACTGGGGAAGGCCAGTTGGGACCCTCTTGAAAAAAAACACATTTTTGTGTAGTGTGCACTGGTTCAAACCACAGGTACATCAATAATAGTAATACCAATTGTTCAAAACACCTGGGGGGTCACTGCTCTATAATACCAGTTGTTCAAGCCACTTGGGGGGCCCCGCTCTGTAATACCAATAGTTCAATCCACTTGGGAGTTACTGCTCTGTAATACCAATTGTTTAAACCACTTGGGGGTCACTACTCTGTAATACCAATTGTTCAGGGCCATTGGGGAGTCTCTGCTCTTTACTACCAACCGTTCAAACCATTTGGGGGTCACTGCTCTGTAGTGAAAATTGGTCAAACCATTTAGGGGTCACTGCTCGGTAATACCAATTGTTAGTGGGGTATCCACTGGCAACCTTTGTGTCAGTACTCTTTCATTTAATTATAACTATTTCATTGTGGGCACACCTGGCGTTATACTCTTTTGAGCTTTACATAGTTAATATGGTTGATAACAGCTAATAGTAACTGTTAATGTTATTTTCTTCTAAATAAGCATCTAATACTTTTTTGAAGTTGTCAGCAGTTGATGCTTTAGCAAGCTTCTGTGGGATGCTATTCCACAGATTTATAGTTCTTATGGTAAAAAATGATTGTCGCCTCCAGAGATTGAATTTCTTTTTTTGCAGTCGAAGGGAGTGCCCCCCTGACTTTAAAGAGGATTTTACTTGAAATCGTGTGCCCCATATTTTTGGTATTGCTCACTTATATATTTATACAAGTTAATCATGCCCCCTGCAGTCGTATCCTCTCAAGACTAAACAGATTTAATTCTTGTAATTGCTCCTCATAACTAAGATCTTTCATTCCTCTTTTTAGTTTGGTGGCTCTCCTCTGCGCCAGTTCCATAGTCAGAGCATCCTTTCTACGAACTGGTGCCCAAAACTGGATGGCATATCCTAGTTAAGGGCACACTGGTGCCTTGTAAAGAGCCAAAATGACCGTGATTCCATGCCTCTTTTAATGCATGATAATATCTTGGTGGCCTTGGAAGCTGCTGCTTGCCATTGCATGCTGTTATTTAGCCTGTGGTCTATCTGTACCCCCAGATCCTTCTCAACAAGTGATTCTCACAGTTTTACTCCCCCAAAGTTATATGTGGCGTTCAGGTTAATAGACCACAAGTGGATGACTGCCAAGTGGATGCCCAGACACTCAAAGTGTCCAAGTCAGCCTAAAGCAAAATAGAGACAGTGCATTCAATCTTCTAAATCATTTATAAACAAGTTGAATAATAGTGGTCCTAGCACTGAACCCTGGGGTACACCACTTACAATCGGTAACCATTCAGAGTAGGCAACATTAACCACAACTCCCTGCACATGATTCTTCAGCCAGTTTTAGATTCAGTTACAAATTGTAATTTCTAATCCTGAAGATCTCAATTTCCCCAATAATCCGCTATGGGGGACAGTGTCAAATGTGTTTGCAAAATCCAGAAAAACTATATCCACAGCCGCCTCTCTGTCCAGGCTTCTACTAACTTCCTCATAGAAGCCAATCAGGTTAGTTAGCAGCATCTGTCCTTACTAAAACCGTGCTGGTTGTCACTTATAATGTCATGCATAGTTAAATATTCCTGTATGTAGTCCTTTAATAGCCCCTAATACAATTTTCCAACAATGGATGTTGAACCTACAGGTCTGTAATTGCCCGGGGAAGATCTAGAGCCCTTTTTAAAAATGGGCACCACATTTGCCAATCTCTTGGCACTGTACCAGATTTTAGTGAGTCCTTAAAGATCAAGAACAGGGGTGATGAGATAACTGAGCTGAGTTCATTAAGAACTCTTGGGTGAAGTCCATCTAGTCCTGCAGTCTTATTCACATTTACATTATTTAGTCTCTCTTGGATGATAACCATGTTTAGCTTGTTAATTATTATACTTGGGATATTGCTATCAGTGGCATCTCCTGTGTTGGCTCCTTGCTCCTCTCTTGTGTATACAGAATCCATTTAACAGCTCCACCTTATCTTCATCCCCAGTGACCATTTCCCCATTATCATTAATTAGGGCACCTACCTGTTCTAATTTAGTTGTCTTTAAATGTATATATTTAAAAAATGTTTAGGGTTTGTTTTGGTTTCATATCTATTCTCTCTCTTCTCTCTCTTTCTAACATGCTTTATTTACAAATTTTTACTTTTCAAGGGTTACAGTGGTGAGCTCAGCCTTGTAATTCTTAAATGCCCTCTTCTTGTTCTTTATTGCACCTTTTAACCACAGGTGTCAGCTAGGGATGAGCGAATCGATCCGGACGAACCCGGATTCGATCCGATTCGGATCGAATCCGAATTTCCCCGCGATTCGATCGCTCGAAGTTTTCCTTTAACATCCATTCATTTACATTACAGGCATTCTAAGATGGCGGACGGGACATGTCCAGACATGTAAGCTGGGGCAGTGTATGCTGGGACAGTCACATGCAGCCTATCAGCAGCCAGCAAGCCCGGTGACGTCACAGCGGTATTTAAGGCATCTTGCTTTCCTGCCTCATTTCTCTATTGCATTCGTGAGAGACAGAACGCTGTGTAGCTGAGGGAGAGACAGTTAGACAGTTAGACAGGCAGGGACAGACAGGGACAGGCTGGAGACAGGCAGGAGACAGACAGGAGACAGACAGAAAGTCAGCGAAAAACAGGGAAAGGAAGGGAAAATCGGAGGCTGTCAGTTTTTTTTTTTTTTTTCATCCAGCCTGACAGGCTTTGTTAGCGTTTTCAGGCTGCTTATACTAACTAACTGTGCATATATACTGAACTGATCTTAAGTCTGCTGTGAGGCATCCCATTCTGTGACTACAGCAGCCTCTGTTTAAGACCATATAACCATTTGCTCTTATTATATTTGAAATTAGCCTGTTAAAGACACTTTTGCTGGGCATAGCACTACTTGTCCCTGCCAGGGCATCCCATTCTGTGACTAAAGCAGCCTCTGTTTAAGACCATATAACCATTTGCTCTTATTATATTTGAAATTAGGCCTGATAAAGACACTTTTGCTGGGCATAGCACTACTTGTCCCTGCCAGGGCATCCCATTCTGTGACTAAAGCAGCCTCTGTTTAAGACCATATAACCATTTGCTCTTATTATATTTGAAATTAGCCTGATAAAGACACTTTTGCTGGGCATAGTACTACTGGACCTTTTTAGGGGGCATCCCATTCTGTGACTACAGCAGCCTCTGTTTAAGACCATATAACCATTTGCTCTTATTATATTTGAAATTAGCCTGATAAAGACACTTTTGCTGGGCATAGTACTACTGGATCTTTTTTGGGGGCATCCCATTCTGTGACTACAGCAGCCTCTGTTTAAGACCATATAACCATTTGCTCTTATTATATTTGAAATTAGGCCTGATAAAGACACTTTTGCTGGGCATAGCACTACTTGTCCCTGCCAGGGCATCCCATTCTGTGACTAAAGCAGCCTCTGTTTAAGACCATATAACCATTTGCTCTTATTATATTTGAAATTAGCCTGATAAAGACACTTTTGCTAGGCATAGCACTACTTGTCCCTGCCAGGGCATCCCATTCTGTGACTAAAGCAGCCTCTGTTTAAGACCATATAACCATTTGCTCTTATTATATTTGAAATTAGCCTGATAAAGACACTTTTGCTGGGCATAGTACTACTGGATCTTTTTTGGGGGCATCCCATTCTGTGACTAAAGCAGCCCCTGTTTAAGACCATATAACCATTTGCTCTTATTATATTTGAAATTAGGCCTGATAAAGACACTTTTGCTGGGCATAGCACTACTTGTCCCTGCCAGGGCATCCCATTCTGTGACTAAAGCAGCCTCTGTTTAAGACCATATAACCATTTGCTCTTATTATATTTGAAATTAGGCCTGATAAAGACACTTTTGCTGGGCATAGCACTACTTGTCCCTGCCAGGGCATCCCATTCTGTGACTAAAGCAGCCTCTGTTTAAGACCATATAACCATTTGCTCTTATTATATTTGAAATTAGCCTGATAAAGACACTTTTGCTGGGCATAGCACTACTTGTCCCTGCCAGGGCATCCCATTCTGTGACTAAAGCAGCCTCTGTTTAAGACCATATAACCATTTGCTCTTATTATATTTGAAATTAGGCCTGATAAAGACACTTTTGCTGGGCATAGTACTACTGGATCTTTTTTGGGGGCATCCCATTCTGTGACTAAAGCAGCCTCTGTTTAAGACCATATAACCATTTGCTCTTATTATATTTGAAATTAGGCCTGATAAAGACACTTTTGCTGGGCATAGCACTACTTGTCCCTGCCAGGGCATCCCATTCTGTGACTAAAGCAGCCTCTGTTTAAGACCATATAACCATTTGCTCTTATTATATTTGAAATTAGGCCTGATAAAGACACTTTTGCTGGGCATAGTACTACTGGATCTTTTTTGGGGGCATCCCATTCTGTGACTAAAGCAGCCTCTGTTTAAGACCATATAACCATTTGCTCTTATTATATTTGAAATTAGCCTGATAAAGACACTTTTGCTGGGCATAGTACTACTGGATCTTTTTTGGGGGCATCCCATTCTGTGACTACAGCAGCCTCTGTTTAAGACCATATAACCATTTGCTCTTATTATATTTGAAATTAGGCCTGATAAAGACACTTTTGCTGGGCATAGCACTACTTGTCCCTTCCAGGGCATCCCATTCTGTGACTAAAGCAGCCTCTGTTTAAGACCATATAACCATTTGCTCTTATTATATTTGAAATTAGGCCTGATAAAGACACTTTTGCTGGGCATAGCACTACTTGTCCCTGCCAGGTCATCCCATTCTGTGACTAAAGCAGCCTCTGTTTAAGACCATATAACCATTTGCTCTTATTATATTTGAAATTAGCCTGATAAAGACACTTTTGCTGGGCATAGTACTACTGGATCTTTTTTGGGGGCATCCCATTCTGTGACTAAAGCAGCCTCTGTTTAAGACCATATAACCATTTGCTCTTATTATATTTGAAATTAGCCTGATAAAGACACTTTTGCTGGGCATAGCACTACTTGTCCCTGCCAGGGCATCCCATTCTGTGACTACAGCAGCCTCTGTTTAAGACCATATAACCATTTGCTCTTATTATATTTGAAATTAGGCCTGATAAAGACACTTTTGCTGGGCATAGCACTACTTGTCCCTGCCAGGGCATCCCATTCTGTGACTAAAGCAGCCTCTGTTTAAGACCATATAACCATTTGCTCTTATTATATTTGAAATTAGCCTGATAAAGACACTTTTGCTCAACATAGTACTTCTGGACCCTGCCAGGGCATCCCATTCTGTGACTACAACAGCCTCTGTTTAAGACCATATAACCATTTGCACTTATTATAATTGAAATTAGGCCTGATAAAGACACTTTTGCTGGGCATAGCACTACTTGTCCCTGCCAGGTGTTCTTACTGCTGGTTTTTAGGGCATCCCATTCTGTGACTACACCAGCCTCTATTTAAGAACCTAACCATTTGCACCTATTCTAATTGAAATTAGGCATGATAAAGACACTTTTGCTGTGCATAGTCTTACTGCTGCCTGCCAGGTGCTCTCTGGTTTTTGGGACATCCCATTCTGTAACATACCATTAGCCTCTGCATTTACTGTAAGCTGCACAGTTATTTAAAGAAATTTGGCCTGTATGAGCCTGCTAACACACTGCTGCTGTGTGCATATATACTGATCTCAAGTCTGCTGGGGGCATCCCATTCTGTAACATACCATTAGCCTCTGCATTTACTGTAAGCTGCACAGTTATTTAAAGAAATTTGGCCTGTATGAGCCTGCTAACACACTGCTGCTGTGTGCATATATACTGATCTCAAGTCTGCTTGGGGCATCCCATTCTGTAACATACCATTAGCCTCTGCATTAACTGTAAGCTGCACAGTTATTTAAAGAAATTTGGCCTGTATGAGCCTGCTAACACACTGCTGCTGTGTGCATATATACTGATCTCAAGTCTGCTGGGGGCATCCCATTCTGTAACATACCATTAGCCTCTGCATTTACTGTAAGCTGCACAGTTATTTAAAGAAATTTGGCCTGTATGAGCCTGCTAACACACTGCTGCTGTGTGCATATATACTGATCTCAAGTCTGCTTGGGGCATCCCATTCTGTAACATACCATTAGCCTCTGCATTAACTGTAAGCTGCACAGTTATTTAAAGAAATTTGGCCTGTATGAGCCTGCTAACACACTGCTGCTGTGTGCATATATACTGATCTCAAGTCTGCTGGGGGCATCCCATTCTGTAACATACCATTAGCCTCTGCATTTACTGTAAGCTGCACAGTTATTTAAAGAAATTTGGCCTGTATGAGCCTGCTAACACACTGCTGCTGTGTGCATATATACTGATCTCAAGTCTGCTTGGGGCATCCCATTCTGTAACATACCATTAGCCTCTGCATTAACTGTAAGCTGCACAGTTATTTAAAGAAATTTGGCCTGTATGAGCCTGCTAACACACTGCTGCTGTGTGCATATATACTGATCTCAAGTCTGCTTGGGGCATCCCATTCTGTAACATACCATTAGCCTCTGCATTAACTGTAAGCTGCACAGTTATTTAAAGAAATTTGGCCTGTATGAGCCTGCTAACACACTGCTGCTGTGTGCATATATACTGATCTCAAGTCTGCTGGGGGCATCCCATTCTGTAACATACCATTAGCCTCTGCATTTACTGTAAGCTGCACAGTTATTTAAAGAAATTTGGCCTGTATGAGCCTGCTAACACACTGCTGCTGTGTGCATATATACTGATCTCAAGTCTGCTGGGGGCATCCCATTCTGTAACATACCATTAGCCTCTGCATTTACTGTAAGCTGCACAGTTATTTAAAGAAATTTGGCCTGTATGAGCCTGCTAACACACTGCTGCTGTGTGCATATATACTGATCTCAAGTCTGCTTGGGGCATCCCATTCTGTAACATACCATTAGCCTCTGCATTAACTGTAAGCTGCACAGTTATTTAAAGAAATTTGGCCTGTATGAGCCTGCTAACACACTGCTGCTGTGTGCATATATACTGATCTCAAGTCTGCTTGGGGCATCCCATTCTGTAACATACCATTAGCCTCTGCATTTACTGTAAGCTGCACAGTTATTTAAAGAAATTTGGCCTGTATGAGCCTGCTAACACACTGCTGCTGTGTGCATATATACTGATCTCAAGTCTGCTTGGGGCATCCCATTCTGTAACATACCATTAGCCTCTGCATTAACTGTAAGCTGCACAGTTATTTAAAGAAATTTGGCCTGTATGAGCCTGCTAACACACTGCTGCTGTGTGCATATATACTGATCTCAAGTCTGCTTGGGGCATCCCATTCTGTAACATAACATAACCTACCTACCATACTAAGCAGCTCTCTTATTTAAACTAAGCAGGCCTCTTGGAGGCTGATTGTCCACTTTTGGGTGTGCATTTATATTCGGTTTCATATACAGTGGGGTATCCCAATTTGTAAGATAACCTACCCCAACCATGTAAACTAAATAGGCCTGTTGCAGCCTGAGTTTCTCTGCTTGCGTATGGCCTGCATTACAATCTGTCTCTTTCAATGACACTGCTGCCTGGGGTATCCCAATTTGTAAGATAACCTACCCCAACCATGTAAACTAAAGGTTACGTCCTTCCAGAAGGAAAACTTATGCCGAACACTATTTTTGTTAGGGGCATTGACCTTTGGATTGATCGGCATGAAATTAATTTTTTTTTTTCAAAGTATGGCGCTGTAAGGAAGGTCAAAATGATGTCTCATACTTGGATTATTGTTACTTTTTGTTCAGCTTGAAATATAACAGGCCACACGGGCATCCCAAGGCACATGCTATTTTAAACCTATCTGTTATACAACATAAGCGTTGATCAGGCTACTTCAGTTTGCACTTGTTTTTGACTGCTTTTAATAAACCAGGCCGCAGGGCACCCCAAAGCTGCACCTTGCACCCTATCTGGTATACAACATAAGCGTTGATCAGCATCAGCTTCATTAAGCTACTTCAGTTTGCACTTCCTTTTTGACTGCTTTCATTTAACCAGGCCGCAGGGCACCCCAAAGCTGCACCTTGCACCCTACCTGTTTATACTAAATAAGCATCTACAGCCTCAGCTTTATTAAGTTATTGCATTTTGAATTGGTTTTGGTCTGCTTTAAATACACCAGGCCGCAGGGCATCCCAAACCTGCATGTTGCACCCCATCTGTTATACTAAATAAGCGTTGATCAGCATCAGCTTTATTAAGCTATTGCATTTTGCATTGGTTTTTGTACTGCTGCCAAAACACTAGCCCATATGGGCATCCCAAACCAGCACATGTCACCCTATCTGTTATACTAAATAAGCTTCTACAGGCCCTTTTTTTTATTTATTTATTTTTATTTATATAGAGCTGCAATAGCTTATATTGAAACATAGAAACATAGAAACATAGAAACATAGAAACATAGAAGGTTGACGGCAGAAGGAGACCATACGGTCCATCTAGTCTGCCCTTATGTGTATACGGTATGTTCTCTTTATCTTAGGATAGATGTGAGGTTAATTTGCCATTTTGCAGCATAATATAGAGCAGCCCCTGTGTAAATCTGAGGGGCAATAGCTTATATAGTGAGGTAAATTTGCCATTTTGCTTCGTTATATAGAGCAGCCCAGTTGCCATCTAAATCAACTACTGTCCGGCCAGTACAGCTTTTCCAGGGCAAACTCTGCTAGTTGCGGGCACAAGTCAAGTTTGGCTTCCCAGCAAATCCAGTGGATCTTGAAGGTGTGTTGGCATGGTCATGTCAAGGTATGACATGACCTGCTGTTTGAGGTCCAGCTCCAGGTCTTCCTGCTGCTCATGAGTAGACTCACTATGCGGGTGTAGAAAGCTACTCACTAGCGACTGAAGACTGAGGCTGCTGCTGATGGAGCTGCTGCTGCTGCTCCTTCCACCCCCCCAGCAGCCATGGCAGTGGAAGGTGATCGCAGACTTCCCCCCGAGTCAGACCTGCGGGAGTATGGGCCATGGCACAGATAGACATCGCCCAACTGACTACGTGGGATGTCTCTGTAGTAGGTCAGTTTGTCCTCCCTCTCAGTGGGCGTAAAAAATGCCCCCATTTTGTGCCGGAAGCGAGGGTCCAATAAGTTGGAGAGCCAGAAGTCTTCCCGCTGACAAATGGAGACAATTCTGCGCTCACTAGTACGCATGCATGTGAGCATGCATCGTGCCATTTGTGCAAGTGACTCGGAGGGACTACCTGTCTCCATCTCCACTGTAAACTGCCATGGTGTGTCTGGGTCCTCTGTCTCGCCTTACTCACAACCCTCTAGCTCCTGTGGCTGCTCCTGCTCCTCCTCTCCTGTCAGATGACTAGATAAAATGGTCATTTTGTGAAACCTAAACTGTGGTTTGCTGTGCCCCACCCCCTCCTCCTCCTCCACTTCAGCCCCCACAGGCTTCATGTGGCTGTGAAATGTATGTGCCATGTCTCCAGTGCCCTGACCAGCCATGGTTTCCAACATGTGTTGTAGTACATGAAGCAGTGGAATCTCATCGTTCATCTCATAGTCCTGGCAACTGACTAATAACGTAGCTTCCTCAAAGGGCCTGAGCAAACGGTCGGTGTCACGTATGAGCTGCCAATGGTTTACATTGAATTTACACAGGGGTGTCCCCCTATCCGTTTGGATCATCCAGAAATCCGTGATGGCTTTTCTCTGTTCCTATAGTGCAGTGGTCCTCAACCCTGTCCTCAAGGCCCACCAACATGTCATGTTTTTTGGATCTCCAAATAGCCAGCTCTATTGCTCTGCAGCTGCACTAATTACTCCACCTGTGCATCTTTGTGGAGATCTGCAAAACCTGGCCTGTTGGTGGGCCTTGAGGACAGGGTTGGGGACCACTGCTATAGTGGATCCTGCATATGGAGGGTGGAATTCCAACGGGTGGAAACATCGCAAATCAGACTATGGTGGGGTACACTGTTGTGACGCTGAGGCTCAATAAGGTTGTGCTTGGTGGTGTAGGAGTGCCAGAAGTGCATGCTAACTTTCTTTCCTGTTGTTCGGATGTCTTTCAGATGGGGGCAAGACTTCAGAAAACGCTTGACAACTAGACTGAACACGTGTGCCATGTCAGGACGCATGACTCTGGCTTCCTTGTCGCAGCGCAAACAAGATGTTCTTCCAAGTGTAATGCAGCAGGCTGGACTTATGGTGACGCTGTCTGAGAGGAGAAATCCCTCAGACATCAAGATTAAAAATTCCAAGAATTTTTGAGGGCTAATTATTCAGAGGCAAATGATAGCTAGTTGTTTCTGATTTAATTACAAGGTGGAAACACACCCTCAAACAAAACTTCACTTTGGCAATACCATTGCATTTGTCTATTCATAATTTTATGTATATACACTAACTAACCTACTTTTTCTCCACAGGATGCTGCATGAAACACTGCCACATCGCTGAGTAGCTGATTTTTCCGAACAACAGTCCGCAATAATCTGCTGCTGCTGCTGCTGCCGCCGCCACCGCCGCAGACTCCAGGGACCCTCTTCCACTACCTCGGCTTGCAACACCTCCTCCCACGACACTCTCCTCATCACTAATTGCCGGCTAGTGGAAGAAGAGGCGAGTGTCTCCTCCACTTCTTGGCTGGGCAGTAGCTGCTGAATTTTATGATTATCAGATCTTCATCAATGGATAGTGGAGCTGAACCCAAAGCATAACAGACAGACAGTTGACTGGGGGTGTCAGATGCCACTTGTGATGCAGTGGACTGCTTTTGCAGCACTTCGAGACAAAGTTGCTTCATTGGCTGACACAATGACTGGTAAAGCTGTGGAACATATGGTTGAAAAGCAAGAATAACCATTTGTTTTTTTATGAAAAAGACCCTGGTTTATACAGATTTTTTTTTCCAGAGACTGCCCTGCGTGGAAATGAATGGCGCATGGATCATCCAAGCTTTCCTCCCAACAATGCCTGATGTATTCCAGTAGATTGATGACGGGGCCAGACCTACACTAAAGAAAGATGGATCGTGCAAAACAGATTTAAGGCGCTGCTCTCCAGTTACAGACATTCCTCCGCATCGGACCACAAGTAAGTATTAATAAAAAATCCTTTACGTTACGCTTACTTTTTATTAATATTCTTCGGATAAGACGGATCAGACATGATTCCAGATTAAAAATTCCAAGAATTTTTGAGGGCTAATTAGTCAGAGGCAATGATACCTTCTTGTTTCTGATTTAATTAAAAGGTGGAAACACACCCTCAAACAAAACTTCACTTTGGCAATACTTTTGCATTTGTTTATTCATAATTTTATGTAGATATTACTAACTAAGCTACTTTTTCTCCACATGACTCTCCACAGGGTGTGATTCATCCAATTTTTGGGCTCCTGAAGCCAACTCCAGTGTATATTTGGGCTCCTGCTGCTGCCAACTCCAGGGTGTGATTCATCCAATTTTTGGGCTCCTGAAGCCAACCCCAGGGTCTCTTTAAAGTAATATTTGGGCTCCTGCTGCTGCTGCTGCCAACTCCAGGGTGTGATTCATCCAATTTTTGGGCTCCTGAAGCCAACCCCAGGGTCTCTTTGAAGTAATATTTGGGCTCCTGCTGTTGCTGCTGCCAACTTCTGTCAACTCCAGGGTGTGATTCATCCAATTTTTGGGCTCCTGAGGCCAACCCCAGGGTCTCTTTAAAGTAATATTTGGGCTCCTGCTGCTGCTTGCAACTCCAGGGTGTGATTCATCCAATTTTTGGGCTCCTGAGGCCAACCCCAGTGTCTCTTTAAAGTAATATTTGGGCTCCTGCTGCTGCTGTCAACTCCTGCCAACTCCAGGGTGTGATTCATCCAATTTTTGGGCTCCTGAAGCCAACCCCAGTGTCTCTTTTAAGTAATGTTTGGGCTCCTGCTGCTGCTGTCAACTCCTGCCAACTCCAGGGTGTGATTCATCCAATTTTTGAGCTCCTGAAGCCAACTCCAGTGTATATTTGGGCTCCTGCTGCTGCTGCTGCCAACTTCTGCCAACTCCAGGGTGTGATTCATCCAATTTTTGGGCTCCTGAAGCCAACTCCAGTGTATATTTGGGCTCCTGCTGCTGCTGCTGCCAACTTCTGCCAACTCCAGGGTGTGATTCATCCAATTTTTGGGCTCCTGAGGCCAACCCCAGGGTCTCTTTAAAGTAATATTTGGGCTCCTGCTGCTGCTTGCAACTCCAGGGTGTGATTCATCCAATTTTTGGGCTCCTGAGGCCAACCCCAGTGTCTCTTTAAAGTAATATTTGGGCTCCTGCTGCTGCTGCTGCCAACTCCAGGGTGTGATTCATCCAATTTTTGGGCTCCTGAGGCCAACCCCAGGGTCTCTTTGAAGTAATATTTGGGCTCCTGCTGCTGCTGCTGCCAACTTCTGCCAACTCCAGGGTGTGATTCATCCAATTTTTGGGCTCCTGAAGCCAACCCCAGTGTCTCTTTTAAGTAATGTTTGGGCTCCTGCTGCTGCTGTCAACTCCTGCCAACTCCAGGGTGTGATTCACCCAATTTTTGGGCTCCTGAAGCCAACTCCAGTGTATATTTGGCTCCTGCTGCTGCTGCTGCCAACTTCTGCCAACTCCAGGGTGTGATTCATCCAATTTTTGGGCTCCTGAAGCCAACTCCAGTGTATATTTGGGCTCCTGCTGCTGCCAACTTCTGCCAACTCCAGGGTGTGATTCATCCAATTTTTGGGCTCCTGAGGCCAACCCCAGGGTCTCTTTAAAGTAATATTTGGGCTCCTGCTGCTGCCAACTCCAGGGTGTGATTCATCCAATTATTGGGCTCCTGAAGCCAACCCCAGTGTCTCTTTTAAGTAATGTTTGGGCTCCTGCTGCTGCTGTCAACTCCTGCCAACTCCAGGGTGTGATTCATCCAATTTTTGGGCTCCTGAAGCCAACCCCAGTGTCTCTTTTAAGTAATGTTTGGGCTCCTGCTGCTGCTGCCAACTTCTGCCAACTCCAGGGTGTGATTCATCCAATTTTTGGGCTCCTGAGGCCAACCCCAGTGTCTCTTTAAAGTAATATTTGGGCTTCTGCTGCTGCCAACTCCAGGGTGTGATTCATCCAATTTTTGGGCTCCTGAAGCCAACCCCAGTGTCTCTTTTAAGTAATGTTTGGGCTCCTGCTGCTGCTGTCAACTCCTGCCAACTCCAGGGTGTGATTCATCCAATTTTTGGGCTCCTGAAGCCAACTCCAGTGTATATTTGGGCTCCTGCTGCTGCTGCTGCCAACTTCTGCCAACTCCAGGGTGTGATTCATCCAATTTTTGGGCTCCTGAAGCCAACTCCAGTGTATATTTGGGCTCCTGCTGCTGCTGTTGCCAACTTCTGCCAACTCCAGGGTGTGATTCATCCAATTTTTGGGCTCCTGAGGCCAACCCCAGGGTCTTTTTAAAGTAATATTTGGGCTCCTGCTGCTGCCAACTCCAGGGTGTGATTCATCCAATTTTTGGGCTCCTGAAGCCAACCCCAGTGTCTCTTTTAAGTAATGTTTGGGCTCCTGCTGCTGCTGTCAACTCCTGCCAACTCCAGGGTGTGATTCATCCAATTTTTGGGCTCCTGAAGCCAACCCCAGTGTCTCTTTTAAGTAATGTTTGGGCTCCTGCTGCTGCTGCCAACTTCTGCCAACTCCAGGGTGTGATTCATCCAATTTTTGGGCTCCTGAGGCCAACCCCAGTGTCTCTTTAAAGTAATATTTGGGCTCCTGCTGCTGCTGCTGCCAACTCCAGGTTGTGATTCATCCAATTTTTGGGCTCCTGAAGCCAACCCCAGTGTCTCTTTTAAGTAATGTTTGGGCTCCTGCTGCTGCTGTCAACTCCTGCCAACTCCAGGGTGTGATTCATCCAATTTTTGGGCTCCTGAAGCCAACCCCAGTGTCTCTTTTAAGTAATGTTTGGGCTCCTGCTGCTGCTGCCAACTTCTGCCAACTCCAGGGTGTGATTCATCCAATTTTTGGGCTCCTGAGGCCAACCCCAGGGTCTCTTTAAAGTAATATTTGGGCTCCTGCTGCTGACAACTCCAGGGTGTGATTCATCCAATTTTTGGGCTCCTGAAGCCAACCCCAGTGTCTCTTTTAAGTAATGTTTGGGCTCCTGCTGCTGCTGTCAACTCCTGCCAACTCCAGGGTGTGATTCATCCAATTTTTGGGCTCCTGAAGCCAACCCCAGTGTCTCTTTTAAGTAATGTTTGGGCTCCTGCTGCTGCTGCCAACTTCTGCCAACTCCAGGGTGTGATTCATCCAATTTTTGGGCTCCTGAGGCCAACCCCAGTGTCTCTTTAAAGTAATATTTGGGCTCCTGCTGCTGCCAACTCCAGGGTGTGATTCATCCAATTTTTGGGCTCCTGAAGCCAACCCCAGTGTCTCTTTTAAGTAATGTTTGGGCTCCTGCTGCTGCTGTCAACTCCTGCCAACTCCAGGGTGTGATTCATCCAATTTTTGGGCTCCTGAAGCCAACTCCAGTGTATATTTGGGCTCCTGCTGCTGCTGCTGTCAACTCCTGCCAACTCCAGGGTGTGATTCATCCAATTTTTGGGCTCCTGAAGCCAACTCCAGTGTATATTTGGGCTCCTGCTGCTGCTGCTGCCAACTTCTGCCAACTCCAGGGTGTGATTCATCCAATTTTTGGGCTCCTGAAGCCAACTCCAGTGTATATTTGGGCTTCTGCTGCTGCTGCCAACTTCTGCCAACTCCAGGGTGTGATTCATCCAATTTTTGGGCTCCTGAAGCCAACTCCAGTGTATATTTGGGCTCCTGCTGCTGCTGCTGCCAACTCCAGGGTGTGATTCATCCAATTTTTGGGCTCCTGAGGCCAACCCCAGGGTCTCTTTAAAGTAATACTTGGGCTCCTGCTGCTGCTGCCAACTCCAGGGTGTGATTCATCCAATTTTTGGGCTCCTGAAGCCAACCCCAGGGTCTCTTTAAAGTAATGTTTGGGCTCCTGCTGCTGCTGCCAACTCCAGGGTGTGATTCATCCAATTTTTGGGCTCCTGCTGCTGCCAACTCCAGTGTCTCTTTAAAGCAATGTTTGGGCTCCTTCTGCCCCTCATAGTGATGCCACTTCAACTCTCTTGAATTCAATTGTGCCGCTCTGCGATTCTATTAGCGATGCCTCTGATCTGCATGTGATATTTCTTCAAAGTATTATTTAACTAACCCAGCACGCATCCTGTGCGTGTTACAGCAAGGCAGAATGGTTTACAACCCTATTGAGGCTCTAGGAGGCTCAGAAATAGCCGTTTTTAATAGCGATTCGTCGCGAATTTATTCGGGTCGAAACGACTTTTGTCGGAAAATTCGGCGAATCAGTCGAATCGAATTTTTCAAAAGTTCGCTCATCTCTAGTGTCAGCCATGAGGGGTTTAATTTTAGCCGCTTATATTTGTTACGCATAGGAATACATTTTTCAACGTTGGTACTCACAAATTATTTAAAGCACTCCCATTTAGCATCTTTATCCTTATTCCTCAACACATGCTCCCAGTCTATGTGCAGCTCTGAGCCTGTGGATGTTGGCCTAAAATTCGGTGTTTTTGCCCTTCCAGGCAGAAAATCTTTTTTACACGTTATGTTAAATACAACTATATTGTGGTCACTGTTACCAAGATTTTCATTGACTGTTACCATCCCTATCATGTCATCATCATTTGATATTACCAGATCCAGAAGAGCATCACCCCTAGGAGGTGCCTCCATCAACTGATTCATTTAGTTATCTTGTTGCATGCTGATGAATGCTCTACCCCTTGTAGAGGCAGAAATGTGTCTCCAGTTGAGTTCTGGGTAGTTGAACTCCCCCATCACCACCACTGTACCAGCCTGTGACATCCTCTCTATCTGTCTATGCAGGTCTATTTCTACAGTTATGTTTGGGGGTCTATAGATTACACCAAATTGGATACGCCTCACTGGACATGGTTGCCCCAGGTAAGCACAAAGGATGCAAACTTACAGAGTGAATGATGAACCAGGGACCAGACTGGGTGGGAATTGGGCTAGCCGGAGTCAATTACAGTCCTTACGATACGTGGCACCAAGGGGAAAAACAGTAGAAAGGTTGTTGGTCAAGCCAGGGGTCAAAGCCAGGAGGTCAGAGAGTTTGCAGTACAGATGGGAAGACAGGCTCTGGGTCAGGCAGGCAGGCATCTGTTCAGGCAGCAATCAGAGGAATGGTCGGACAAGGCTATGTCGGCAATGGATAACTAACACAATTCAGAGGCGCTACAACACCCTGCAAAATGCTATTACAGGCACTGAGATAGTGACATAGGAATGCTTTTATAGGGCATATGAGCAGGGGATTGGCCAGACAGACTTCAGACTCATTGGCCCAAGAACAAACAATGGGCTAAATAGCCCACCACAGACAAGGGCTACCTGCTCTGCATTCACTAAAAGGGCTCATTGGCACATTTAAACCAGCCACTGGTGAGCACATTACATACAGCGCATCCGGAGGACATAGAAGCCTCATGAACGCAGTAGCGCACGTACAGAGACATGGAGGGAGGAGGAGAAGGACAGGGCAGTGTCACTTGAGCTGATGCTGCCTGAGCCAACACTGCCAGAGCCAACGGTGCCCGAGCTGGCACTGTCTGAGCCGGCACTGTCTGAGCCATCACTTGGGGCTAGCGTGCAGGCCGAGAAACAGCCTCTCCAGGGTCAGCCCTGAGGCAGTGCTGGAGCGATGGGCAGGTGAGTAGATTGTTATACTACCCCACCTTGGAGACGGGTCTCAGGACCCTTAAATAGCTTATCTGATTGGTCACAATCAAATTTCCTGATGAGGGCATCAGTGTGAACCCCCCAGCTGTCACCCAACATCTCTCTTAAGGACCAAATCCCTTCCAATCAATTTAATATTATAGCCAGTTACGCAACATTCTAGAGTCAAGAATTTTATTGATTCCACATTCAGGTTAATTCTCTACAATGAAGGGCAATGGAGAAAATGCCTGAATGTTTTCAGTAGATTTCATTAAGGATACAAGCATTAGGAATTTTATGAAGGCGGAAGTTCGACTTTGACGGTAACGTTGCTTAGTTTTTGTACAATCGGAAAGGGACCAATGTAGTTAGGCCTCAGTTTGGACGAGGGTTCATGTAAGACAATGTTTTGGGTGGGTACCCAGACCAAATTGTCCACCTGTAGCAGTGGCTCCATAGACCTAAGTTGGTCGGCAAAGGTCTTGTAGCTTTTAATAGCTATTTTTAGATTCTCATGGACCTTGGACCAGATGGTCTCTCTTTCTTGAAGCCATTCCTCCAACACCAGTAAATTGGAGTAAAGGCCAGAGACAATGATTTGGGATTTTTACCGTAATTACAAAAAAATGGTGAAAATTTTGCTGATTCACTAGGCGCATTATTGAATGCAAATTGAGCAAATTCGATAAATCCGGATGATCTTGGCAATCAGACACAAAAAAGCGTAAGAATTGCTCTAGGGTCTGGTTCACCCTCTCTGTCTGACCTTTAGACTGTGGATGATACGCTGACGTCAAAGATACTTTGATTCCCAATCACGTACAGAACTCCCTCCTGAAGTAAGCAATACCGTGGATACCGTGGATATGAAAAACAGGGAAAACACTCTGGGGGATGCCCCTGTTTCCCCCTTTTTCTACTGAACCAACAGAGTCTCACACTTGCACTCGCATTATCATCATGATTAGGGATGAGCGAACCGGTTCGGACGAACCGGAATTCGCTCCGAATTTCAGGGAAAATTCGATTCGGCACGAACCCGAATTTTTTTTGGTTCGTGCCGACCGAATTTTCCCTGAAATAAAAAAAAAAAAAATGCCGGCATGGTGGGAGCGGGCAGGCCGGCTACGCTGTCAGCGGGCGGCGGAAGCCGGCCCGCTAACAGCGCAGCCGGCCTGCCCGCTCCCACCATGCCGATATTTGTTTAAAAAGCAAACACTTACCTGCATGGTCGGAGCGTGGAGGCCGGCGCCGCTCTCAGGCGCCCTCTGATGACGCGTCCTCTGATGACAGCTGAGAGCGGCGCCGCAGCGTGGAGGCCGGCGCCGCTCTCAGCTGTCATCAGAGGACGCGTCATCAGAGGGCGACTGAGAGCGTATCATCCGCCCGCTGACAGCGTAGCCGGCCTGCCCGCTCCCACCATGCCGGCATTTTTGCTTAAAAAAAAATGCCGGCATGGTGGGAGCGGGCAGACCGGCTGCGTTGTCAGCGGGCCGGCGGCGGCCCGCTGACAGCGTAGCCGGCCTGCCCGCTGCCACCATGCCGGCATTTTTTTTTTCAGATGAGCGATTCGTGAAAGTTCGATTCGAGCGAACCCGAATTTCTTGGGGAAATTCGGCGAATCGCTCGAATCGAACTTTCAAGAAGTTCGCTCATCTCTAATCATGATATATATTTTTAGTTTTATTGTGGCATGATACAAACAAAGTTGAAACCGCTTAATTTCCATATGCCATGCTGTAAGCCATTTACACCACAAGGAGGTGCTGTCCCTCTATTTCATTAAAGTTCTATAATAATTTTGGAATCTGTGCTGATAATAAGAATAAATATATAAAAAATATAATTCAAATAAATCTATATGTATATCTACAAAGTGCTAGTGCAGAAAAGTGCATCAATTAACAGTATCTCATGTGCAAAAACAAGAACCCACATTCAATCAAGATAAAGTGTTACAAGAATAACTTTTATAATGAGCAGTCACATAACTCTTCCATTCGTATGCTCTTAAAACTACTATTTTCACTTTATGTTCAGTTTCTTTTCTTAGTTTTCTAAGCCCCTCATTTGACATAAGTGGTTTATTCCTATGAAAGAAGAATGAATTGATGGTATCCAATGCCTTCTAATGAAAGTTGGATTTTCTATAAATATTACACTTAGTAGCTCCATGTTCAATAACGTTACTTAGGAGGTCTACATCAAATCATAGACATAAATATGGAATTTGTCATCAAATCTAATGAAGTACACTGATGATTAGGGATGAGCGAATCGATCCGGACGAACCCGGATTCGATCCGAATTTCATGAAAAATTCGATTCGGATCGAATCCGAATTTCCCCGCGATTCGATCGATCGAAGTTTTCCTGAAATTTAAAAAAAAGGCCGGCCTGGTGGGAGCCGAGGAGGCCGGCTACTCTGTCAGCTGTGCAAACCAGCTTCCGCCTCCCGCTGACAGTGCAGCCGGCCTCCCCGGCTCCCACCATAACGGCATGTAGCACACACTTACCTACATGCCGGTATGGTGGGAGCGGAGGAAGCTGGCCGCACTGTCAGCGGGCGGCAGAAGCCGGGTTGCAAAGCTGACAGTGTGGCCGGCTTCCCCGCTCCCACCATGCCGGCATGTACACACTATAAAAACACTAGAAAATAAACTAAAATACCTGGAGCATAAAATAAATAGATAAACATTTAAAGAATGAATGAACAGTTAAAAATGTATTCACATATATAAAAAATCAAACATTGAAAGAATGAATGAGCATTGTAAAGGGTTTCAAGATGGTGCCAGGAGGCTGTGCTGTTGCAGTCCTCAGGCTTGTTTGTTACAATGTATTTACCTGGGAAAAGGCAGTATGTATATGTAACAGATTATTATACAAATGTCACAAGGTATTGTAATTAAGTGTTCAGCTGTGCACCCGACTCTTCTGCAGAGATTCTGCGCATATAAAAGTATTGTGTTTGTACTCTATTTTGGATCCTGCTTGTGTGTGGAAAAAGGGGAATCATGTTTATAAATTCTGTATATAAATAGAAGTGTTATATTTGTGTGAGGGAACTCCCGATTTAAATATATATATATATATATACCTATATATATATATATATATATATATATATAAATACCTATATATAGGTAAATGTTATACATTTTATATATATATATATATATATTTTTTTTTATAAAAATATATAGTTACAACTACAAGCATAGGATAAATATAAATATAATATAAATATTATTTATTATAATTAGAAAGATATATAGATTAATTAGATATATAGATAGATTAATTAGATATATATATATATCTATATAGATAGTACAAGTTGGTTTTGAGGATAAAGCGCAACTGGATAATATGAGCGGCTCCTAAAGCAGGAAAACCTGTGATTCCCAGGAAAAATTGTAGTGTGTTAATCAATTTCAATTTAGGTGTAGCCCTAGAAGGAAAAAGATTGGTGTAGGAGCGCTGTGGATACACAAAGGTTGGTTGAATCATTACATGTGATAGAATGTATTATCACAGATTAAAAGTAGTAGGATGATAACTTATCATGGAAAAAAAAATAAAGAAGTACCAATATGATATACTGAATATAGTGGAACATCTTAAATAATTGTAGATAATATAAATTAATAGTGGATAGTATAAATTAATGATTAAATAATAAATTATTGATTGATCTAATAAATAAACAATAATTTTATTAAAATTTTGGTAGGGGGGCAATTCATTAGAAAGTTAGATACTATAAATTAGTGTATATTAATAGTGGGTACTGTAAGTTCATAATTAAATAATTCGTTATTGGTTGATCAAATAAAAAAAAAATAGAAAATGATTAAATCATTAGTAGAGGGACAATTCATTAAATAATTAGATGGAGGGATGTAAAATTGAAACTGGATAGACGTGAATAGATAGAATGGATATATAAACTAAGGATATGATAAAAATATGATAAGAGTATAAATATATAAATATATAGGTCATTGTGGATGAGGAATAAATTACTAGAGGATTAGTAAGAAGTAATTGATAAAAAACGATTTGATGGATATATAAAGTAATGATATTATAAAAATATGATAAGACTATAAATATATAGATCATGGTTGATGAGGAATAAATTATTAGAGGATTAGTAAAAAGTAATTGATACAAAATGATTTGATATGATATGAAAATGATAAAAAGGTGGTGACATTAAGGATGTAAGGGTGTAAAAATGTAAAAGTTAATTAATTATGATTGAATAGTAATGTTAATGTTAATGGAAATAGTGTAGTCGAACATTGCGGTAAAGGAGTAAATTAATAAGTTTGATGAGTAGGGGGAAAGTCCAGACAAATATTTTCTAAGGAACAGATCAATATTGAAGGGGAACCAATCTAGTTAGTTGTTTTCTAAAAAGCAATTAAAATCCAAATCTATATTTTGTCCATGTGGTGAGAGTGTGTTCAATTCAAAAATTCAAAAATATATATATATGAGTATAAAATCGGTATTCAATAGTAATAACTAGTAATACAATTATATAAAAATTTATATAAACAGTGGTCAGTAGATGGAGTTATATTAAATTGATATGAAAGAGATATATGTGTATATAATTGTACCGGTGATATAATTGATGGTAATGCTCATAGAAAGGTAGCAATAAATTGATGAGTCTAGAGGTAATAGTTTAAATTCACTTTATATAAGATATATATATATATATATATATATATATATATATATATATATAACCTCCAGGGTGGATTTGATTTAAATCTAACTGATTTAAATCACGATTTAAATCACGATTTAAATCACTAGTCAGTAAGGCTTGATTTAAATCAGTGATTTAAATCAAAGTTTCTACCTAAACTAGTTCTTGCTATTTTAACATGCAAGTAGCTGAAGATTTTTAGAATCACTTTTTATATTACTTTTTTCTCCCCAGTTTAATGGTTAATCATTCATATTTGGACACCACTGTTCTGTTGTACTTCCTGACCTTAAAGTGGACCAACACCCAGGATTTTGACTATCCTGGGTTTTGGTCCACTTCGGCGGGGCACCCCGATCGGGGGTGCCCCGCTGTGTGAAACCCCCCAGAAACCCCCAAAAACTCACCTCTCAGCGCTCCCACGTGAGCGCCGCAGCCAATCCCCGCCAACGTCCAGGCGGGGATCAGGAACGTCCAAGACGCTTCCGCCGCCGCCGCCTCCCGCGCGTCACTCTCGGCGCGCGCGCGCCCCCGCCGGCCATTCACAGAGGGCCGGCGCGGGCGCGCGCACGTCTGGAGGGGCGCGCGGGAGGCGGCGGCGGCGGAAGCGGCGGCGGATCAGGTAAGGTGTTTTTGGGGTTTCTGGGGGGTTTCACCCCGCGGGACATCCCGATCTCGGATGTCCCGCGGGGTGGGAGGTGATCGGCCCGGGAATCTTATAGATTTCCGGGCCGATCACCCCTGGGTGTTGGTCCTCTTTAATAACAATTTAAATAGATTTATTCAACTGAAACAATAACAACATTACAGCATAAGTTATTTGCTTAAACAAACATCCATGTTTTGTTAACTAATTTGGCTAAACAAAATATATATATATTTTAAGAAACTTAGACTGTCAGCCCAGCCGACACATGAAAAACTTAAATACTACTGCCCCTGCTGTCCTCTGTAGCTCACTAGTCATAGGTTTGTAGAACAATAGGATTAAGGTCTTTTTCTCAACTCTGTTCATGTTGTAACATTTTTGCTGTGAAGAAGAGGCTGGGACCTCTGCGGAGTCAAATTCAGTTTTGAGAACTGCGTAAGTAAAGCGAGCGTCTGTGATAATATGAGAGAGAAACTGCCCACTAATCCTACAGAAACCTCTGGAAGAGCATGGCATTGTGAATGTTACACATATACAGCCTTTATTCTACTGAGTTAAACAACTCAGCTTTATCTCATGATGGAAGAACCTTTGGATGGTAAAAAAAGCAGTTTATTGAAAAAAAATCCGATTTAAATCAAAAAAATCCGATTTAAATAAAAAAAATCTGATTTTTTTGATTTTTAAAAAAAAAACATTGATTTTTATCCACCCTGATAACCTCTCACTCCATCGATTTTCTGGCATATTCATATTCTCAAACTAATTAATTTTAAATCAATCTTAAACCAATTTCATAAAACTATTTCAAGAAGGGGCGGGAATGCCCTTGCTGTCTTTTTGAACCAGGTGTTTCCCAGTGCTTGCTGGGAAATGTAGTTGTAGGCAGTAGTTCTATTGTCAGCTTTTCTTTGATAGCTGTATTGCCGGCTCTACTTTATTAGTTCAATTGTCGGCTTTTCCTTATTAAAAGCATAAAAAAAACTTGGTAATGTTTTGTAGTGGAAATAGGACAAACCTTATGTATTTATTACTTAATTAACTGATGATTAAAATTAAATTGATGATTGAAAATAAAATGAAAGTCAAATGGAAAGGAATATAAGTTTCGGGGACTTGATTGTGGTCTGATTTATTTAGTTGATTAGCGGGAATTCGTTTTGTTTAGTTAATTGATAGAGTATGAATTTAATGGATGATAATAGAGAATTAATTTGGCGGATGATAATAGAGTATGAATTTGGAGGATGATTTTTGTGAATGACAGCTTGGAAAGAAAGTGGGCTCCTGCCTGCCGGCCCCGTCCGCTGTCATTCCAAGCTGTCATTACCTCCCCGCCCGCTGTAACTCCTCCCTCCCGCCTCGCCCACTTTCTTTCCAAGCTGTCATTACCTCCCGCCCCGCCCACTTTCTTTCCAAAGTGTCATTATCTCCCGCCCCGCCCACTTTCTTTCCAAGCTGTCATTACCTCCCCGCCCGCTGTCAGTACCTCCCTCTCGCCCCGCCCACTTTCTTTCCAAGCTGTCATTCCTCCCTCCCTCCCACCCCGCCCACTTTCTTTCCCAGCTGTCATTCCTCCTTCCCGCCCCGCCCACTTTCTTTCCAAAGTGTCATTATCTCCCGCCCCGCCCACTTTCTTTCCAAACTGTCATTACCTCCCTGCCCGCTGTAACTCCTCCCTCCCGCTCACTTTCTTTCCAAGCTGTCATTACCTCCCCGCCCGCTGTAACTCCTCCCTCCCGCCCCGCCCACTTTCTTTCCAAGCTGTCATTCCTCCCGCCCCGCCCACTTTCTTTCCAAGCTGTCATTACCTCCCCGCCCGCTGTCAGTACCTCCCTCTCGCCCCGCCCACTTTCTTTCCAAGCTGTCATTCCTCCCTCCCACCCCGCCCACTTTCTTTCCAAGCTGTCATTACCTCCTCGCCCGCTGTAATTATTTTTTTACCTATAAATAATCAATTTACCTATAAATAACTTATTTTATATCCACTGTTCACGCATTCTTACATAATTTTCACTTATTTTATTCAAATTACCTCCACAGCCATATAAAGTCCATATTTTAATAATATATATATATATATATATATATATATATATATATATATATATTATATTTTACTAATAATTCCATAGACTAATAAGAACATAAATTAATCCAGACATCTCTTTCATGTCCCACTCACAAATTACCACATACATTTTACTTGGATCATGATATTATATTATTCTCCTAATATTATTAATAGTGATGATAAAAATAATAATGATATTAATATAAGTGTTGTTATT
Source organism: Gastrophryne carolinensis (assembly GCA_027917425.1). Lineage (NCBI taxonomy): Eukaryota > Metazoa > Chordata > Amphibia > Anura > Microhylidae > Gastrophryne > Gastrophryne carolinensis. The sequence goes on from CM051235.1 coordinate 491,450,655, forward strand.
ATTATTTTTTTTTTCATTATATACATCCTCTAGTGCATAAACAATCTTTTCTAAACAATTTCTTTGATCACTTTCTCATTTTTTATCCAACTTCTATTCAATTTTTAATCATATCAATTTTATTCACTTTCATTAATTTATTCATTCTTATCAGTTCCATTCATCCAGATCTAATTCATCCAGTTATTTAATAATGTATTTATTTATTGAATTATTTAAACACTTAATCATTATAACCAATTTGTTAATTGCGTCAACTATTTTTTTCCCAATTATCTATTATGATAATCATTTATTTATTATATAATCATAATTATGATAATCATTTATTTATTTGAATCAATAGTACAATTAACTGTCACAATTCACAGTCCTCTATTTAAACAATTGATTATTTAATTCAATTCATCTTTGATTTACCATATAATTATAACTATAATACCACCAAAGAAGACCCCGCCTTCACCTTGAAAGCGTCGGTGAACTGAAATACTCAAGTACAGCAGAAAAAAAGCCGGTAACCGGCTTTTCACTAGATAAGACTATAAATATATAGATCATGGTTGATGAGGAATAAATTATTAGAGGATTAGTAAAAAGTAATTGATACAAAATGATTTGATATGATATGAAAATGATAAAAAGGTGGTGACATTAAGGATGTAAGGGTGTAAAAATGTAAAAGTTAATTAATTATGATTGAATAGTAATGTTAATGTTAATGGAAATAGTGTAGTCGAACATTGTGGTAAAGGAGTAAATTAATAAGTTTGATGAGTAGGGGGAAAGTCCAGACAAATATTTTCTAAGGAACAGATCAATATTGAAGGGGAACCAATCTAAAAAGCAATTAAAATCCAAATCTATATTTTGTCCATGTGGTGAGAGTGTGTTTAATTCAAAAATTCAAAAATATATATATATGAGTATAAAATCGGTATTCAATAGTAATAACTAGTAATACAATTATATAAAAATTTATATAAACAGTGGTCAGTAGATGGAGTTTTATTAAATTGATATGAAAGAGATATTTGTGTATATAATTGTACCGGTGATATCATTGATGGTAATGCTCATAGAAAGGTAGCAATAAATTGATGAGTCTAGAGGTAATAGTTTAAATTCACTTTATGTAAGTCATATATATATATATATATATATATATATATATATATAAAACCTCTCACTCCATCGATTTTCTGGCATATTCATATTCTCAAACGAATTAATTTTAAATCAATCTTAAACCAATTTCATAAAACTATTTCAAGAAGGGGCGGGAATGCCCTTGCTGTCTTTTTGAACCAGGTGTTTCCCAGTGCTTGCTGGGAAATGTAGTTGTAGGCAGTAGTTCTATTGTCAGCTTTTCTTTGATAGCTCTATTGCCGGCTCTACTTTATTAGTTCAATTGTCGGCTTTTCCTTATTAAAAGCATAAAAAAAACTTGGTAATGTTTTGTAGTGGAAATAGGACAAACCTTATGTATTTATTACTTAATTAACTGATGATTAAAATTAAATTGATGATTGAAAATAAAATGAAAGTCAAATGGAAAGGAATATAAGTTTCGGGGACTTGATTGTGGTCTGATTTATTTAGTTGATTAGCGGGAATTCGTTTTGTTTAGTTAATTGATAGAGTATGAATTTAATGGATGATAATAGAGAATTAATTTGGCGGATGATAATAGAGTATGAATTTGGAGGATGATTTTTGTGAATGACAGCTTGGAAAGAAAGTGGGCTCCTGCCTGCCGGCCCCGTCCGCTGTCATTCCAAGCTGTCATTACCTCCCCGCCCGCTGTAACTCCTCCCTCCCGCCTCGCCCACTTTCTTTCCAAGCTGTCATTCATTACCTCCTGCCCCGCCCACTTTCTTTCCAAACTGTCATTATCTCCCGCCCCACCCACTTTCTTTCCAAGCTGTCATTACCTCCCCGCCCACTGTCAGTACCTCCCTCTCGCCCCGCCCACTTTCTTTCCAAGCTGTCATTCCTCCCTCCCTCCCACCCCGCCCACTTTCTTTCCAAGCTGTCATTCCTCCTTCCCGCCCCGCCCACTTTCTTTCCAAACTGTCATTATCTCCCGCCCCGCCCACTTTCTTTCCAAACTGTCATTACCTCCCTGCCCGCTGTAACTCCTCCCTCCCGCTCACTTTCTTTCCAAGCTGTCATTACCTCCCCGCCCGCTGTAACTCCTCCCTCCCGCCCCGCCCACTTTCTTTCCAAGCTGTCATTCCTCCCACCCCGCCCACTTTCTTTCCAAGCTGTCATTACCTCCCCGCCCGCTGTCAGTACCTCCCTCTCGCCCCGCCCACTTTCTTTCCAAGCTGTCATTCCTCCCTCCCACCCCGCCCACTTTCTTTCCAAGCTGTCATTACCTCCTCGCCCGCTGTAATTATTTTTTTACCTATAAATAATCAATTTACCTATAAATAACTTATTTTATATCCACTGTTCACACATTCTTACATAATTTTCACTTATTTTATTCAAATTACCTCCACAGCCATATAAAGTCCATATTTTAATAATATATATATATATATATATATATATATATATATATATATATATATATTATATTTTACTAATAATTCCATAGACTAATAAGAACATAAATTAATCCAGACATCTCTTTCATGTCCCACTCACAAATTACCACATACATTTTACTTGGATCATGATATTATATTATTCTCCTAATATTATTAATAGTGATGATAAAAATAATAATGATATTAATATAAGTGTTGTTATTATTATTTTTTTTTCATTATATACATCCTCTAATGCATAAACAATCTTTTCTAAACAATTTCTTTGATCACTTTCTCATTTTTTATCCAACTTCTATTAAATTTTTAATCATATCAATTTTATTCACTTTCATTAATTTATTCATTCTTATCAGTTTCATTCATCCAGATCTAATTCATCCAGTTATTTAATAATGTATTTATTTATTGAATTATTTAAACACTTAATCATTATAGAAAAAAGATAAAGTCAGCTCTACCTGTATTTCAATCCTGTGGCGGTGAACAACACATGGGTCTGCGGCCGCGGAAGCTCACTCCGTAGACAATCATAATAAGAAATGTTGAGCCAGCCCAAAAATGTCGTAAAATCTTGTGCTTTTATTTTCTTCTATTAAAATCAGCAATCCAACAACTTCAAAATGATAGATATGTACAAGATGGGCCCTAACGCCAACGCGTTTCGGACAATAGGTCCTTAATCATGACATCTAATGGTAACAATGAGTAGAAACCTTTTTATCCAATACCATAAAGGGGACACTCCCACCAGTCATGCGCTCTCAGGATAACCTGTGGTCAATCAGGATAATTATTCTGTCCCGAGCGTAACACCCGGGATCACCCAATTAACTCCATAGGATCCACATTCTTATATGGGATTAATAATCCCTATCTTTATAATAGTAGAGCACATGGCTGAATGGAGTTAAAATATAAAATGACCCCTGTATTCTTAAACTATTTTCTCTTCAAAATGCCTTCACTATACATTTAATCTTTATTTCATTAAATACACTACACAACAATTAAACTCCTATATATTAAAAAGCGGAGACATATTTAATTAAACGGCTGAGCTGTGTTTCACCTCAGTCAGCCACAGTCTTTACAGAAGAGACAGTAATATACTTCTGGTCAAAGCAAATAACAAACCGCAGATTGTAACAAGATGTCTTTACATTGTAACTGCTGTTGACATATTGATGTATCTCATTTCTACAGCTAAATCAACACTGCAGAGATGAGATACATTCATTCAAGGGCTCTAAGAGCTGCTGCTACATTTCTAAAGGAGATTCCAGCAGAACTTGTTACATTTAAACATCACTTGTAACATTCAAAGATTACTAGTCTGTACTTGGCAGTCTGCCCAGACAGCTCCTTATTGAGTTTTACTCGCTCACATACAGAGGTGAATGAATGAAAGTACATTTAACGGCAAAAGGATGGCGGCTTTTTGTGTCTTAATCTTTACATTATCTCTAAATTCCTATATTTTCTTAGTCTAGTTAGGCTGTAGTCATTTATTATTAGCAAAGCATTTTATGAATATATTATTTAAAAACATTTTAATATGTGAATATCATTATAATCTATATTTTACACTATTTTGTTCTAATAACCCTAACTCTCATATATACAATTGAATACTCCAAGTTTCATTCCATTATACTGTTATATTTCAGGGAAAGGGGGAAGCATGTTCTATTTCAAGAATAAATCGACATCCCATCGTGAGTTTAACCCATTAGGGATGCGTGTTCTGAGATGAAAAATCCAATAAACTTCTCTCTGAAGTAATTTCTCTCGGATATCACCTCCTCCTTATATTTGGTGTTATTTTCTCTATCCCCTTGCATCTAAAATTGCTGGTATCCCCCCCATGTATGTCTCTAAAATGTTTACTAACATTGGAGGGGGAGGAGGTCATACGTTCTGATTGTGCTCCTGAAAGATGTTCCCATATCCTGCGTTTTAGAGGTCTGATCGTGCAGCCTATGTATTGAATCTGGCAACTTTCAAAGGATACCAAATAGACCACATATAATGAAACCATAATGAAACTATTAATTTCATACATCTGTTTGGTAACCTGGGATGAAAAATGTGTGCCTCCGGCTACAAATTTGCACAGACCACATCGTGTGCCCCCACATCTATAAAAACCTTTGCATGAAAGCCAGGTTTTATTACAGGTGTCCCTTTTCTTATAAAGGCTCGGGGATAACTTTTGTCCTAAGGTAGGAGCCCGCTTACTTACCACCTTGATTCCATTACCAATAATCTGTTTCAATTGGGGATCGCACTGCAATAATGGCAAGTGCTTATAAATAATTTGCTTGATCTTGGAAAATGACATACTATAGGCAGTGGAGACAACAAGTGCTCTGTCTTGAATATGGTTACCGATAACCTCATTTCTTTGTCTCCCACCTCTACGTGGACTGCATATCTGATCCGCTTTCAGCATATTATCCCTCTTTTTAGATCTTGCTATTCCTTTGGCTCTTTCTAATAGATTCCTATTATAGCCACGTTGTGACAATCTATGTGATATGGTTTCTAGTTCTTTCTCAAACACACCCTCCTCAGTACAGTTCCTACGAGCCCTAATCATCTCTCCCACCGGGATGGCTTTAATAGTGTGGGCAGGGTGGCAACTCTCCGCTCTCAGCGTGGTATTGCCTTAATCATTATAACCAATTTGTTAATTGCGTCAACTATTTTTTTCCCAATTATCTATTATGATAATCATTTATTTATTATATAATCATAATTATGATAATCATTTATTTATTTGAATCAATAGTACAATTAACTGTCACAATTCACAGTCCTCTATTTAAACAATTGATTATTTCATTCAATTCATTTTTGATTAACCATATAATTATAACTATAATACCACCAAAGAAGACCCCGCCTTCACCTTGAAAGCGTCGGTGAACTGAAATACTCAAGTACAGCAGAAAAAAAGCCGGTAACCGGCTTTTCACTAGATAAGACTATAAATATATAGATCATGGTTGATGAGGAATAAATTATTAGAGGATTAGTAAAAAGTAATTGATACAAAATGATTTGATATGATATGAAAATGATAAAAAGGTGGTGACATTAAGGATGTAAGGGTGTAAAAATGTAAAAGTTAATTAATTATGATTGAATAGTAATGTTAATGTTAATGGAAATAGTGTAGTCGAACATTGCGGTAAAGGAGTAAATTAATAAGTTTGATGAGTAGGGGGAAAGTCCAGACAAATATTTTCTAAGGAACAGATCAATATTGAAGGGGAACCAATCTAGTTAGTTGTTTTCTAAAAAGCAATTAAAATCCAAATCTATATTTTGTCCATGTGGTGAGAGTGTGTTCAATTCAAAAATTCAAAAATATATATATATATGAGTATAAAATCGGTATTCAATAGTAATAACTAGTAATACAATTATATAAAAATTTATATAAACAGTGGTCAGTAGATGGAGTTTTATTAAATTGATATGAAAGAGATATTTGTGTATATAATTGTACCGGTGATATCATTGATGGTAATGCTCATAGAAAGGTAGCAATAAATTGATGAGTCTAGAGGTAATAGTTTAAATTCACTTTATATAAGTCATATATATATATATATATATATATATATATATATATATATATATATATATATATAAAACCTCTCACTCCATCGATTTTCTGGCATATTCATATTCTCAAACTAATTAATTTTAAATCAATCTTAAACCAATTTCATAAAACTATTTCAAGAAGGGGCGGGAATGCCCTTGCTGTCTTTTTGAACCAGGTGTTTCCCAGTGCTTGCTGGGAAATGTAGTTGTAGGCAGTAGTTCTATTGTCAGCTTTTCTTTGATAGCTCTATTGCCGGCTCTACTTTATTAGTTCAATTGTCGGCTTTTCCTTATTAAAAGCATAAAAAAAACTTGGTAATGTTTTGTAGTGGAAATAGGACAAACCTTATGTATTTATTACTTAATTAACTGATGATTAAAATTAAATTGATGATTGAAAATAAAATGAAAGTCAAATGGAAAGGAATATAAGTTTCGGGGACTTGATTGTGGTCTGATTTATTTAGTTGATTAGCGGGAATTCGTTTTGTTTAGTTAATTGATAGAGTATGAATTTAATGGATGATAATAGAGAATTAATTTGGCGGATGATAATAGAGTATGAATTTGGAGGATGATTTTTGTGAATGACAGCTTGGAAAGAAAGTGGGCTCCTGCCTGCCGGCCCCGTCCGCTGTCATTCCAAGCTGTCATTACCTCCCCGCCCGCTGTAACTCCTCCCTCCCGCCTCGCCCACTTTCTTTCCAAGCTGTCATTACCTCCCGCCCCGCCCACTTTCTTTCCAAAGTGTCATTATCTCCCGCCCCGCCCACTTTCTTTCCAAACTGTCATTACCTCCCTGCCCGCTGTAACTCCTCCCTCCCGCTCACTTTCTTTCCAAGCTGTCATTCCTCCCGCTCACTTTCTTTCCAAGCTGTCATTACCTCCCCGCCCGCTGTAACTCCTCCCTCCCGCCCCGCCCACTTTCTTTCCAAGCTGTCATTCCTCCCGCCCCGCCCACTTTCTTTCCAAGCTGTCATTACCTCCCCGCCCGCTGTCAGTACCTCCCTCTCGCCCCGCCCACTTTCTTTCCAAGCTGTCATTCCTCCCTCCCACCCCGCCCACTTTCTTTCCAAGCTGTCATTACCTCCTCGCCCGCTGTAACTCCTCCCTCCCGCCTCGCCCACTTTCTTTCCAAGCTGTCATTCCTCCCGCCCCGCCCACTTTCTTTCCAAGCTGTCATTCCTCTCGCCCCGCCCACTTTCTTTCCAAGCTGTCATTCCTCCCTCCCACCCCGCCCACTTTCTTTCCAAGCTGTCATTCCTCCCTCCCGCCCGCCCACTTTCTTTCCAAACTGTCATTATCTCCCGCCCCGCCCACTTTCTTTCCAAACTGTCATTACCTCCCCGCCCGCTGTAACTCCTCCCTCCCGCCTCGCCCACTTTCTTTCCAAGCTGTCATTCCTCCCGCCCCGCCCACTTTCTTTCCAATCTGTCATTACCTCCCCGCCCGCTGTCAGTACCTCCCTCTCGCCCCGCCCACTTTCTTTCCAAGCTGTCATTCCTCCCTCCCACCCCGCCCACTTTCTTTCCAAGCTGTCATTACCTCCTCGCCCGCTGTAACTCCTCCCTCCCGCCTCGCCCACTTTCTTTCCAAGCTGTCATTCCTCCCGCCCCGCCCACTTTCTTTCCAAGCTGTCATTCCTCCCGCCCCTCCCACTTTCTTTCCAAGCTGTCATTACCTCCCCGCCCGCTGTCAGTACCTCCCTCTCGCCCCGCCCACTTTCTTTCCAAGCTGTCATTCCTCCCTCCCACCCCGCCCACTTTCTTTCCAAGCTGTCATTCCTCCCTCCCGCCCGCCCACTTTCTTTCCAAACTGTCATTATCTCCCGCCCCGCCCACTTTCTTTCCAAACTGTCATTACCTCCCCGCCCGCTGTAACTCCTCCCTCCCGCCTCGCCCACTTTCTTTCCAAGCTGTCATTCCTCCCGCCCCGCCCACTTTCTTTCCAATCTGTCATTACCTCCCCGCCCGCTGTCAGTACCTCCCTCTCGCCCCGCCCACTTTCTTTCCAAGCTGTCATTCCTCCCTCCCACCCCGCCCACTTTCTTTCCAAGCTGTCATTACCTCCTCGCCCGCTGTAACTCCTCCCTCCCGCCTCGCCCACTTTCTTTCCAAGCTGTCATTCCTCCCGCCCCGCCCACTTTCTTTCCAAGCTGTCATTCCTCCCGCCCCTCCCACTTTCTTTCCAAGCTGTCATTACCTCCCCGCCCGCTGTCAGTACCTCCCTCTCGCCCCGCCCACTTTCTTTCCAAGCTGTCATTCCTCCCTCCCACCCCGCCCACTTTCTTTCCAAGCTGTCATTATCTCCCGCCCCGCCCACTTTCTTTCCAAACTGTCATTACCTCCCTGCCCGCTGAAACTCCTCCCTCCCGCCCACTTTCTTTCCAAGCTGTCATTCCTCCCGCTCACTTTCTTTCCAAGCTGTCATTACCTCCCCGCCCGCTGTAACTCCTCCCTCCCGCCCCGCCCACTTTCTTTCCAAGCTGTCATTCCTCCCGCCCCGCCCACTTTCTTTCCAAGCTGTCATTACCTCCCCGCCCGCTGTCAGTACCTCCCTCCCGCCCACTTTCTTTCCAAGCTGTCATTCCTCCCTCCCACCCCGCCCACTTTCTTTCCAATCTGTCATTACCTCCCCGCCCGCTGTCAGTACCTCCCTCTCGCCCCGCCCACTTTCTTTCCAAGCTGTCATTCCTCCCTCCCACCCCGCCCACTTTCTTTCCAAACTGCCATTACCTCCCTGCCCGCTGTAACTCCTCCCTCCCGCCCACTTTCTTTCCAAGCTGTCATTCCTCCCTCTCGCCCCGCCCACTTTCTTTCCAAGCTGTCATTCCTCCCTCCCACCCCCTTTCTTTCCAAGCTGTCATTACCTCCCCGCCCGCTGTCAGTACCTCCCTCCCGCCCACTTTCTTTCCAAGCTGTCATTCCTCCCTCCCACCCCGCCCACTTTCTTTCCAAACTGTCATTACCTCCCCGCCCGCTGTAACTCCTCCCTCCCGCCCACTTTCTTTCCAAGCTGTCATTACCTCCCCGCCGGCTGTCAATCCTCCCTCCTGCCCCGCCCGCTTTCTTTCCAAGCTGTTATTACCTCCCTCCCGCTCGCCCAACTTTGCGGCTGGGCTTTTTTTTTCAAATGACAGAAAATCAGGGGGGGGGGGCTTTTCCGGGGGCTTTCCTGGGGCCATCCGAGCCCCTAGGGGGGGATCGGATGGCACCAAATGAAAGAGGATACCCGGCCAATTCGATAGAGGGGTCAGGTGAGTATTTTTGTACAGTTATTTTTTTACTAGCAGCGGGGAAATCAAGGGTGGTTAATAGCGATTCGCCGCGAATAAATTCGGATCGAAACGATTTTTGTCAGAAAATTCGGCGAATCAGCCGAATCGAATTTTTCAAAACTTCGCTCATCTCTACTGATGATATGGCTTCCACTTGCTGAATTACCATGCCAGACCTTTTTGAGCCATCTTCTTTGGTATATTAACTTGCTTCCCAACTAGGCTGTCCACTACCTCTCCTGGCTTCCATCCCGCTGAGGAAGAATCATTAGAGTCAGGCATGATGCAAATGTCCCCTTCAGTATCATATACATAAATAGAACAGGAACTTTTTCAAATGCAACATAAAACCATGTATTCATGATCTCTAGCTAAACCCATCCCTCGCCATTCATCCTTGGTACCATCTTCATCCATTTCAACCATATGTTCCACAGCTTTACCAATAATGTTGTCAGCCAAAAGGGCATCGCTTATCTTGGATGAAGCAACTCTGTCTGTAAGTACTTCAAGAACAGACACCCTTTCATCCTTTTGGAGTTCTAGTCAATAAACACAGACGCTGACTAAATAAGGAGGCAGGAGAGGAGGAAGCAGAGTAGGAGGCAATAGGAGGCAACAAGTGATGTCTGGCAATCCTGAGTGGTGGAAGGACATGCTCCAAATTGCTTTGCAGCTTGGGCCCCTCCACCAATACATCAACCCAGTGGGCAGTTAAAGAGCTTAAAGAGAGGAATTCCCTTCCATGCATTGCGCAGTGCACACCTCATTTTCTCCACAACCTGTTTGTGCAGGGCAGGGATGGCCTGCCAAGAAAAGTTGTGGCTGGGAATGATGTATTGTGGGGCAGCCATAAAAATTTTACTAGCACCACGCTTTAACTAACTGAAATAACTGTCCCTCTCGCCAGAAAATGTATAAAGCTCTCCAGCTCCACCAGCCGGAATGAGAGCATTCCAAAGACAAGCAATATTCAAATGCCTGTATTCTAGCCCGGGGTTTGCAGGTGAGATGAGACAAACTTTCACTTTTTGGCCATTGTTTAAGGAATAGAATGCTGAACACTTCCCTGGGATGGTATGGTCAGACTTGGAGGTGGTGGCAGCCTCACATTCTTCCTTTGGGAAGAGACAGATGGCCTTTGAGAAGAGACAGATGGCCTTGTCTCAACCCCTACACAGATGGCCTTGTGTAGGGGTTGAGACGACAGGAACATCAGAGGAAGCCTCAGGAGTTTGTATGTATTTATTTTAATAATATCATTTTTGTATTATAATAATAATATAATTATAATAACACTAATAAGGTTTTTTGGTTTGCTTTGCAGATCTCTGGTGATGGATGTCATGCAGAGATTTCCCTAGCTTAATTGACTGGTGGCAGAGCATGCAAATGGCCAGTGTTTTCCTCCTCCGTCTTGGCCTTGTGTCGCCACTGAGCCCTCAAATTCACCTGGGAACTCTGCCAATAGTGCATCCACCAAAGTGCATTTGTACTCCATCAGTTTTTAGCCTGCACTAGTGGTGGATTCAAGGATGTGATGTAACCCTTATAGCGGGGATAGCCACTCAGTAACCATAACTGGTGACTATGCTGGTTACTCTGCGGTCAGTCCACAGGCACTGGAGCATGTGGTGACTCATGTGAGGCATAGAGAGGCTGTCCTCAGTGTCTCCTGCTCCGCATCCCCCCCGCCACGCTCCAGTGATCTGCACTGGGTGCCACCTTGCTGGGAAAAGTCATCTTCTTAAGCTTCCAAAACTTTCTCTTGGCTGGGCGCTGTCAGTCCACCCCATAAGCCACATGTGGCCTGGCCTGACAACTGTTTAAATGTGCCTTCCTCTTCTTCCTCTGCTTCCTCCTGTGGCAATATTACATTCTTCTTCATGTCCTGAAGTGTTTTTTTCTAGCAGAAGGATGGGGGTGTTAGCGCTTAGGATGGTGTCATCTGCACAAACTGTATTTGTGACGTATTAGATGTACAGCAGCATGGCAAAAATGTCCCTCATGAAGGCCCACTTATTGGTGCTACTGGTGTGCACTTCAACTTACCCAGGCACGTCAGAGCTGGAACCCCACTATTGAGCACATGCGCCAGCCAACGGAAGTGCCTTAAAGTGGACCAACACCCAGGATTTTGACTATCCTGGGTGTTGGTCCACTTAGGTGGGGCACCCCGATCGGGGGTGCCCCGCTGTGTGAAACCCCCCCGATCGCCGCAAAAACTCACCTCTCCCCGCTCCCACGTGACCTCGTCCGGCCAATGACAGCGCTCAGAGCCGCTCTGGTATGCGCGTCCAAAGCCGCTTGGACGCGCATACCAGAGCGCTGTCATTGGCTGCGTCTCTCGCTTCCCTCTAACAGGGAGCGCGCCTGCGCCGGCCATTCACAAAACGTCCGGCGCGGGAGCGCGCCCTGCTAGAGGGAAGCGAGAGACGCGGCCGCGTCTCGCGCATGCGCCGTTGGATCGCCGGTAAGGTAAGGATTGTGGGCCTCCTGGGGGGTTCCTCCCCGCGGGACATCCCGATTTCGGATGCCCCGCGGGGAGGGATCTGATCGGTCCGGGAATCTTATAGATTCCCGGGCCGATCCCCCCTGGGTGTTGGTCCACTTTAACACATCTCAGCACAAGGCTGCTTCTAGGTTCGCACACCACCTTGCTGGGCTTCAGGTTCCACATCAGCAACAACTCATGTCTCTGCTTCTGGATCCCATGACAGGATGAGGAAATGGGATGAAGGCAATGAGTGATGAGGGATAAAACCAGGAGGCAATGAGTGGAGGCATATAATAATACTAACAATATTTTTCTGTTTGCTTTGCAGGTTCCTAGCTATGGATGTGGTGAAGATTATTCAGTGTCCCACCATCCTGTAATTTTTAGTTTGTACAGCACTACAGAATAAATAAACAATATTAATAACAATGTTTTTTCGTTTGCTTTGCAGAGTGCAAATGACCCGAGACTTATCGTCTGTGCATTGTTTGAAAAAAAGCCATGCTGGTGAGATCCTTTTAGCCAGCTTTTTTCAGTGCTCAGTCCCTGGGATAGTGGGCAGTAGTAGCAAGGGGCTGACCACGGATGGTTTGCACTCTTCTCCCTCTTCTGGGGCTGCGTGGCCATCACCCATTCCACCAAAATTGCCTTCAGTACACATTGGGTCTAGGACTTCATCATCATCCCCCGGATCGTCCTCCACCCACTCCTCCCCACTACCCTCCTTCTCAGCCTCCACATTGCAGAAAGCCACAGCAGTCAGCACTTGGGTCTCATGCTCATCTTAGATATCCTACGATGGTCCAATGTCGACATCCTTATGTTCCAACACAAGGTGTTGGGCATCTGGGAAATCCTATGTCTGCAACTGGGGCAGGGGCAGGTGGATGGCCCACAAAATCACAGCTAGGAGTGTCATCAAAGAACATTAGTGACTGCTCCATGATTTGTGGCTGAGACAGCCTTGCTGATTTGAAGGGCGTGAGGTGGGTGGCTCTGTATAAGTGGAGTGGGTTGAAGACAAAAAAAGGGGTAATGGGAGATGGAAATAAAATGAAAAAATATACAATATTAATAATACTAACAATGTTTTTCTGTTTACTTTGAAGGTTCCTGGACATGGATGTGGTGAAGATTATTTAGTGTCCCACCCTCCTACAATTTTTAGTTTGTACGAAATATAATAGCGCTCTGTAAATGAATGGTAATACTAATAATATTTTTTGTTTGCTTTGCAGATCCCTGGTGAACTGAAACGTAAGCATTGTATGCTATCTAATTCAGGGGTTCCCAACGCTTTTTTTCATCAAGTACCACTTTCCACTTTCCCACCCACCTGGGTGGGGTGTGAATGTTGTCAGTCACCTAAACCTATAATCAAAACACGCAAAACACCTTTTTTAAAGTGAATACATCACACACTTTTTTTATTTATGATGCAAATCATGCTTGAGTTGTAGATGGCAGCAAATCAGGTTGGGGTACAGATGCAGCTTTGTCAAGTCCCACCTGTGAGCACCTCAAGTACCATCAGTGGTACTAGTACCACCTGTTGGGAACTCCTAATCTAAACTATCAAGCCTCAACTTGGTCTGGTCTCACCATTCTGGCAGTGGTATTGGGGACTACAAGAATATGCTGCAATGCCTGATGCTTTCTGACACCACGGGAAGGTGTAGCAGGCACAGATGTAACACGTCCTCTTCCTACAGCACCAGTTCCATCACCACCAGCAGCACCACGGCCACGACCCTGTCCCTTATTTGTTAATTGTTTCATTTTTGAAGTCACTGAGAATAGTCTGCCCCCTTTACTGTCCTTGGAAGTGTACTTTTAAAGGACAATTAGCAGAGGTTCCTTTGTCCCTAGCTGCCCATGGAAGGGCAATGAAATGGACAGTTAGCTTTGGAAATGGAAATTAATACTAAGCTTCCTCAAAGTGAGGAATTTACAAAGAAGAAAACAAAAAAGAGACCCTGCACCACCTCAATACTTTAAATGGTTAGGTGTGTTGTCCCAAATACCAAGCACCTAACAATTCAAAATTTGTATGTGACCCCAACTGCCACAATAGGTCACACTACAGGTCTGCACTGTTCCGTGGAGTATCACTTCCTCAAGGTGCCAGACCTTGAGGAAGTGGTACCCCAGGAACGCGTGGGTCAAAGGGATTTCAAGCAGTCACACAGCGGGGATGTTATTCCTAACACAGAGGTCATTTCCTTCCATGTAGTGTGTTTTTCCACTGTATATTGTAAAAGCCACATTGCTTTAATTGTTCATTGTTGTGTTTCTCTTTTCTCTTTTGAATGAGTATAGCACATATGCACTGGCACTTTATTTAGCACTTTATACTTTATTTGAGGCATGATTTTTCACATTTTTCCCATAGAAAAGGGTTTTTGAATATGACAATATGTATAGGGTTTTTTTGTGGGATGTTACACGCATATGATAGGGATGCCCCTGCTGTGGATACATTTAAATTTTTTATTTAATTTTATGTTTTGTCTATTATGGTCTTAACATTAAAATTTTGGTGGATTATTTTATGTAGTGATTCTATTTATATATATAATATATTCTATTCGATAATTTGGTGTGTTTGTTGCAAAGTGAGGAATTTACATATTGGCAGATAGCCCATTATATTAACTCGATGAAATTACACAAGCGGGGCACAGCTAAACCACGATATATGAGAAACTATGTCTGGAATTCCCAGGTGGGAGGAGGGGGGTTATTTCTACTCTATACTATCGGTTAATAGAGCCAGATGAGATACTGGATTATTTTCTAATACGGGAAACAGATCTACTACTAGAGCTCAGCTACTAGAGCTCAGCCAGGAGAAATGGTTGAAGTTAGTAGAATCCAGAGCTAAACGTTCATTGAATCCCTCCTTGCTTGAAGCCAATCTGAAGGTGGCATTCTAGTGGTACATGGTTTCTAGTAAGTTGGTCATCACATATTCTAATGTCTCTCCCAAATGTTTTATGTGGACAGGTGATACTCATCATATATGGCAGACTTGTACTTAGGTGGCGCAAATTTGGAATCAAGTCTCCAGTGTCATGAGTAAGATCTCTGGAAAGAAAGAGAATACCGCTTAAAATGCTTAAAATCGGGCAGAAATCAATAAATGACTTTATCAATAACCCACTGCAATGTGCATAAGCCCCCAGGGCAGCAACTTGAATGGATATAGATGAGCACACATATCAGGGGATGCTTATCAGCGCAGCCAGACTGTGGCTGTTGCCAGATGTATTGGGAAATGCAATGATGCCAGGATAGTGTGGGTTACCCCCCCCCCCCCCGTCCTGACTCAGCACCAAGGCAGGGGGACACTAGAGTTTGGTGTTTTTAGTGTCCCTTTTATGTATGGCATGGACATATTAAAGAGGGACAACCACCCCCCCCCCCCCCTTAAATCTGTAAGTCTCTCAAAGAAGTTGTACCCCCCAACCTCGGATTAGCCAGTACACCCACCTTTTCCACAAGCCCATGCCACATCTCCAATATACCTTTAGCTGGGATGTGTACCCACACCAGTCGTAGGCAAAACCTAGAGGCGAGCAGGGAGCTCAGAGTGGCAATAGAAATCTGAATAGAACATGTGCCATGGGAAAGAGAAAAGTGTGAGTTTACGTTCCTCTTTAATGTTTATTATGTGGGGAAGGGACAGCTGTTGCCCTACATATTTTTTATTGGTTTGGTGGAACAGGGTGCAGGTGTTGCCCTGCATATTAATGTTTGGTTGTGTGGGGTAGGTGGCAGCTGGTGTCCTGTATATTATTTTTTGGTTGTGTGGGGTAGGGGGCAACTGGTGCCCTGCATATCATTTTCTGGTTCTGTGGGGTAGGTGGCAGCTGGTGCCCTGCATATTATTTTCTGGTTCTGTGGGGTAGGTGGCAGCTGGTGTCCTGCATATTATTGTTTGGTTCTGTGGGGTAGGTGGCAGCTGGTGCCCTGCATATTATTGTCTGGTTCTGTGGGGTAGGTGGCAGCGGTTGCCCTGCATATTATTGTTTGGTTGTGTGGGGTAGGTGACAGCGGTTGCCCTGCATAATGTTGTTTGGTTCTGTGAGGTAGGTGGCAGCGGTTACCCTGCATATTATTGTTTGGTTCTGTTGGGTAGGTGGCAGCTGGTGCCCTGCATATTATTGTTTGGTTCTGTGGGGTAGGTGGCAGCTGGTGTCCTGCATATTATTGTCTGGTTCTGTGGGGTAGGGGGCAGCTGGTGCCCTGCATATTATTGTCTGGTTCTGTGGGGATGGGGGCAGCTGGTGCCCTGCATATTATTGTTTGGTTGTGTGGGGTAGGTGGCAGCGGGTGCCCTGCATATTATTGTTTGGTTCTGTGGGGTAGGTGGCAGCTGGTGCCCTGCATATTATTGTCTGGTTCTGTGGGGTAGGTGGCAGCGGCTGCCCTGCATATTATTGTTTGCTTGTGTGGGGTAGGTGGCAGCGGGTGCCCTGCATATTATTGTTTGGTTATGTGGGGTAGGGGGCAGCTGGTGCCCTGCATATTATTGTTTGGTTATGTGGGGTAGGGGGCAGCGGTTGCCCTGCATATTATTGTCTGGTTTTGTGGGGTAGGTGGCAGCTGGTGTCCTGCATATTATTGTTTGGTTCTGTGAGGTAGGTGGCAGCTGGTGCCCTGCATATTATTGTTTGGTTGTGTGGGGTAGGTGGCAACGGGTGCCCTGCATATTATTGTCTGGTTCTGTGGGGGCAGGGGGCAGCTGGTGCCCTGCATATTATTGTTTGGTTCTGTGAGGTAGGTGGCAGCTGGTGCCCTGCATATTATTGTTTGGTTGTGTGGGGTAGGTGGCAACGGGTGCCCTGCATAATATTGTCTGGTTCTGTGGGGTAGGTGGCAGCTGGTGCCCTGCATATTATTGTTTGGTTGTGTGGGGTAGGTGGCAGCGGTTGCCCTGCATATTATTGTTTGGTTGTGTGGGGTAGGTGGCAGCTGTTGCCCTGCATATTATTGTTTGGTTGTGTGGGGTAGGTGGCAGCTGTTGCCCTGCATATTATTGTTTGGTTGTGTGGGGTAGGTGGCAGCTGTTGCCCTGCATATTATTGTTTGGTTGTGTGGGGTAGGTGGCAGCTGGTGCCCTGCATATTATTGTCTGGTTCTGTGGGGTAGGTGGCAGCTGGTGCCCTGCATATTATTGTCTGGTTCTGTGGGGGAAGGCGGCAGCTGATGCCCTGCATATTATTGTCTGGTTCTGTGGGGTAGGTGGCAGCTGATGCCCTGCATATTATTGTCTGGTTCTGTGGGGTAGGTGGCAGCTGGTGCCCTGCATATTATTGTCTGGTTCTGTGGGGTAGGTGGCAGCTGGTGCCCTGCATATTATTGTCTGGTTTTGTGGGGTAGGTGGCAGCTGGAGCCCTGCATATTATTGTCTGGTTCTGTGGGGTAGGTGGCAGCTGGTGCCCTGCATATTATTGTCTGGTTCTGTGGGGTAGGTGGCAGCTGGTGCCCTGCATATTATTGTTTGGTTGTGTGGGGTAGGTGGCAGCGGGTGCCCTGCATATTATTGTCTGGTTCTGTGGGGTAGGTGGCAGCGGGTGCCCTGCATATTATTGTCTGGTTCTGTGGGGTAGGGGGCAGCTGGTGCCCTGCATATTATTGTCTGGTTCTGTGGGGTAGGTGGCAGCGGGTGCCCTGCATATTATTGTTTGGTTCTGTGGGGTAGGTGGCAGCTGGTGCCCTGCATATTATTGTCTGGTTCTGTGGGGTAGGTGGCAGCGGGTGACCTGCATATTATTGTTTGGTTCTGTGGGGTAGGTGGCAGCGGGTGCCCTGCATATTATTGTCTGGTTCTGTGGGGTAGGTGGCAGCGGGTGCCCTGCATATTATTGTTTGGTTCTGTGGGGTAGGTGTCAGCGGTTGCTCTGCATATTATTGTTTGGTTCTGTGGGGTAGGTGGCAGCGGTTGCCCTGCATATTATTGTCTGGTTCTGTGGGGTAGGTGGCAGCTGGTGCCCTGCATATTATTGTCTGGTTCTGTGGGGTAGGTGGCAGCGGTTGCCCTTTATATTATTGTCTGGTTCTGTGAGGTAGGTGGCAGCGGTTACCCTGCATATTATTGTTTGGTTCTGTGGGGGAAGGTGGCAGCTGGTGTCCTGCATATTATTGTCTGGTTCTGTGGGGTAGGTGGCAGCTGGTGTCCTGCATATTATTGTCTGGTTCTGTGGGGGAAGGTGGCAGCTGGTGTCCTGCATATTATTGTCTGGTTCTGTGGGGTAGGTGGCAGCTGGTGTCCTGCATATTATTGTCTGGTTCTGTGGGGTAGGTGGCAGCGGTTGCCCTTTATATTATTGTCTGGTTCTGTGAGGTAGGTGGCAGCGGTTACCCTGCATATTATTGTTTGGTTCTGTGGGGTAGGTGGCAGCTGGTGCCCTGCATATTATTGTCTGGTTCTGTGGGGTAGGTGGCAGCTGGTGCCCTGCTTATTATTGTTTGGTTGTGTGGGGTAGGTGGCAGCGGTTGCCCTGCATATTATTGTCTGGTTCTGTGGGGTAGGTGGCAGCGGTTGCCCTGCATATTATTGTCTGGTTCTGTGGGGGCAGGGGGCAGCTGGTGCCCTGCATATTATTGTTTGGTTGTGTGGGGTAGGTGGCAGTGGTCACCCTGCATATTATTGTTTGGTTGTGTGGGGTAGGTGGCAGCGGTTGCCCTGCATATTATTGTTTGGTTCTGTGGGGTAGGGGGCAGCTGGTGCCCTGCATATTATATTTTGGTTGTGTGGGTTAGGGGGCAGCTGGTGCCCTGCATATTATTGTTTGGTTCTGTGTGGTAGGTGGCAGCGGTTGCCCTGCATATTATTGTTTGGTTGTGTGGGGTAGGTGGCAGCGGTTGCCCTGCATATTATTGTCTGGTTCTGTGGGGTAGGTGGCAGCGGTTGCCCTGCATATTATTGTCTGGTTCTGTGGGGTAGGTGGCAGTGGTTGCCCTGCATATTATTGTTTGGTTGTGTGGGGTAGGTGGCAGCGGTTGCCCTGCATATTATTGTTTGGTTCTGTGGCGTAGGGGGCAGCAGGTGCCCTGCATATTATTGTTTGGTTCTGTGTGGTAGGTAGCCGTGGTTGCCCTGCATATTATTGTTTGGTTCTGTGGGGTAGGTGGCAGCTTGTGCCCTGCATATTATTGTTTGGTTCTGTGGGGTAGGTGGCAGCTTGTGCCCTGCATATTATTGTTTGGTTCTGTGGGGGCAGGGGGCAGCTGGTGCCCTGCATATTATTGTTTGGTTCTGTGGGGGCAGGGGGCAGCTGGTGCCCTGCATATTATTTTTTGGTTGTGTGGTTTAGGGGGCAGCTGGTGCCCTGCATATTATTGTTTGGTTGTGTGGGGTAGGTGGCAGTTGGTGCCCTGCATATTATTGTCTGGTTCTGTGGGGTAGGTGGCAGCGGCTGCCCTGCATATTATTGTTTGCTTGTGTGGGGTAGGTGGCAGCGGGTGCCCTGCATATTATTGTTTGGTTCTGTGAGGTAGGTGGCAGCGGGTGCCCTGCATATTATTGTTTGGTTCTGTGGGGTAGGTGGCAGCTGGTGCCCTGCATATTATTGTCTGGTTCTGTGGGGTAGGTGGCAGCGGCTGCCCTGCATATTATTGTTTGCTTGTGTGGGGTAGGTGGCAGCGGGTGCCCTGCATATTATTGTTTGGTTATGTGGGGTAGGGGGCAGCTGGTGCCCTGCATATTATTGTTTGGTTATGTGGGGTAGGGGGCAGCGGTTGCCCTACATATTATTGTCTGGTTCTGTGGGGTAGGTGGCAGCTAGTGTCCTGCATATTATTGTTTGGTTCTGTGAGGTAGGTGGCAGCTGGTGCCCTGCATATTATTGTTTGGTTGTGTGGGGTAGGTGGCAACGGGTGCCCTGCATATTATTGTCTTGTTCTGTGGGGGCAGGGGGCAGCTGGTGCCCTGCATATTATTGTTTGGTTCTGTGAGGTAGGTGGCAGCTGGTGCTCTGCATATTATTGTTTGGTTGTGTGGGGTAGGTGGCAGCGGTTGCCCTGCATATTATTGTTTGGTTGTGTGGGGTAGGTGGCAGCTGTTGCCCTGCATATTATTGTTTGGTTGTGTGGGGTAGGTGGCAGCTGTTGCCCTGCATATTATTGTTTGGTTGTGTGGGGTAGGTGGCAGCTGGTGCCCTGCATATTATTGTCTGGTTCTGTGGGGGAAGGCGGCAGCTGATGCCCTGCATATTATTGTCTGGTTCTGTGGGGTAGGTGGCAGCTGATGCCCTGCATATTATTGTCTGGTTCTGTGGGGTAGGTGGCAGCTGGTGCCCTGCATATTATTGTTTGGTTGTGTGGGGTAGGTGGCAGCTGGTGCCCTGCATATTATTGTCTGGTTCTGTGGGGGAAGGCGGCAGCTGATGCCCTGCATATTATTGTCTGGTTCTGTGGGGTAGGTGGCAACTGATGCCCTGCATATTATTGTCTGGTTCTGTGGGGTAGGTGGCAGCTGGTGCCCTGCATATTATTGTCTGGTTCTGTGGGGTAGGTGGCAGCTGGTGCCCTGCATATTATTGTTTGGTTGTGTGGGGTAGGTGCCAGCGGGTGCCCTGCATATTATTGTCTGGTTCTGTGGGGTAGGTGGCAGCGGGTGCCCTGCATATTATTGTCTGGTTCTGTGGGGTAGGGGGCAGCTGGTGCCCTGCATATTATTGTCTGGTTCTGTGGGGTAGGTGGCAGCGGGTGCCCTGCATATTATTGTTTGGTTCTGTGGGGTAGGTGGCAGCTGGTGCCCTGCATATTATTGTCTGGTTCTGTGGGGTAGGTGGCAGCGGGTGACCTGCATATTATTGTTTGGTTCTGTGGGGTAGGTGGCAGCGGGTGCCCTGCATATTATTGTCTGGTTCTGTGGGGTAGGTGGCAGCGGGTGCCCTGCATAATATTGTTTGGTTCTGTGGGGTAGGTGTCAGCGGTTGCCCTGCATATTATTGTTTGGTTCTGTGGGGTAGGTGGCAGCGGTTGCCCTGCATATTATTGTCTGGTTCTGTGGGGTAGGTGGCAGCTGGTGTCCTGCATATTATTGTCTGGTTCTGTGGGGTAGGTGGCAGCTGGTGTCCTGCATATTATTGTCTGGTTCTGTGGGGTAGGTGGCAGCGGTTGCCCTTTATATTATTGTCTGGTTCTGTGAGGTAGGTGGCAGCGGTTACCCTGCATATTATTGTTTGGTTCTGTGGGGTAGGTGGCAGCGGTTGCCCTGCATATTATTGTCTGGTTCTGTGGGGTAGGTGGCAGCTGGTGTCCTGCATATTATTGTCTGGTTCTGTGGGGTAGGTGGCAGCTGGTGCCCTGCATATTATTGTCTGGTTCTGTGGTCTAGGTGGCAGCTGGTGCCCTGCATATTATTGTTTGGTTGTGTGGGGTAGGTGGCAGCGGTTGCCCTGCATATTATTGTCTGGTTCTGTGGGGTAGGTGGCAGCGGTTGCCCTGCATATTATTGTCTGGTTCTGTGGGGGCAGGGGGCAGCTGGTGCCCCGCATATTATTGTTTGGTTGTGTGGGGTAGGTGGCAGTGGTCACCCTGCATATTATTGTTTGGTTGTGTGGGGTAGGTGGCAGCGGTTGCCCTGCATATTATTGTTTGGTTCTGTGGGGTAGGGGGCAGCTGGTGCCCTGCATATTATATTTTGGTTGTGTGGGTTAGGGGGCAGCTGGTGCCCTGCATATTATTGTTTGGTTCTGTGTGGTAGGTGGCAGCGGTTGCCCTGCATATTATTGTTTGGTTGTGTGGGGTAGGTGGCAGCGGTTGCCCTGCATATTATTGTCTGGTTCTGTGGGGTAGGTGGCAGCGGTTGCCCTGCATATTATTGTCTGGTTCTGTGGGGTAGGTGGCAGTGGTTGCCCTGCATATTATTGTTTGGTTGTGTGGGGTAGGTGGCAGCGGTTGCCCTGCATATTATTGTTTGGTTCTGTGGCGTAGGGGGCAGCGGGTGCCCTGCATATTATTGTTTGGTTCTGTGTGGTAGGTGGCAGCTGGTTCCCTGCATATTATTGTTTGGTTCTGTGGGATAGGTGGCAGCTTGTGCCCTGCATATTATTGTTTGGTTCTGTGGGGTAGGTGGCAGCTTGTGCCCTGCATATTATTGTTTGGTTCTGTGGGGGCAGGGGGCAGCTGGTGCCCTGCATATTATTGTTTGGTTCTGTGGGGGCAGGGGGCAGCTGGTGCCCTGCATATTATTTTTTGGTTGTGTGGTTTAGGGGGCAGCTGGTGCCCTGCATATTATTGTTTGGTTGTGTGGGGTAGGTGGCAGTTGGTGCCCTGCATATTATTGTCTGGTTCTGTGGGGTAGGTGGATGCTGGTGCCCTGCATATTATTGTTTGGTAGTGTGGGGTAGGTGGCAGCGGTTACCCTGCATATTATTGTTTGGTTCTGTGGGGTAGGTGGCAGCAGTTGCCCTGCATATTATTGTTTGGTTGTGTGAGGTAGGTGGCAGCGGTTGCCCTGCATATTATTGTTTGGTTGTGTGGGGTAGGGGGCAGCGGTTGCCCTGCATATTATTGTCTGGTTCTGTGGGGTAGGTGGCAGCGGTTGCCCTGCATATTATAGTTTGGTTGTGTGGGGTAGGTGGCAGCTTGTGCCCTGCATATTATTGTTTGGTTGTGTGGGGTAGGTGGCAGCTGGTGTCCTGCATATTATTGTCTGGTTCTGTGGGGTAGGTGGCAGCTGGTGTCCTGCATAATATTGTTTGGTTCTGTGGGGTAGGGGGCAGCTGGTGCCCTGCATATTATTGTTTGGTTGTATGGGGTAGGTGGCAGCGGTTACCCTGCATATTATTGTTTGGTTGTGTGGGGTAGGGGGCAGCTGGTGCCCTGCATAATATTGTCTGTTTCTGTGGGGTAGGTGGCAGCGGGTGCCCTGCATATTATTGTTTGGTTCTGTGGGGTAGGTGGCAGCGGGTGCCCTGCATATTATTGTCTGGTTCTGTGGGGTAGGTGGCAGTGGGTGCCCTGCATATTATTGTTTGGTTCTGTGGGGTAGGTGGCAGCGGTTGCCCTGCATATTATTGTCTGGTTCTGTGGGGTAGGTGGCAGCGGTTGCCCTGCATATTATTGTCTGGTTCTGTGGGGTAGGTGGCAGCTGGTGTCCTGCATATTATTGTCTGGTTCTGTGGGGTAGGTGGCAGCTGGTGTCCTGCATATTATTGTCTGGTTCTGTGGGGTAGGTGGCAGCGGTTGCCCTTTATATTATTGTCTGGTTCTGTGAGGTAGGTGGCAGCGGTTACCTTGCATATTATTGTTTGGTTCTGTGGGGTAGGTGGCAGCTGGTGCCCTGCATATTATTGTCTGGTTCTGTGGGGTAGGTGGCAGCTGGTGCCCTGCATATTATTGTTTGGTTGTATGGGGTAGGTGGCAGCGGTTGCCCTGCATATTATTGTCTGGTTCTGTGGGGTAGGTGGCAGCGGTTGCCCTGTATATTATTGTCTGGTTCTGTGGGGGCAGGGGGCAGCTGGTGCCCTGCATATTATTGTTTGGTTGTGTGGGGTAGGTGGCAGTGGTCACCCTGCATATTATTGTTTGGTTGTGTGGGGTAGGTGGCAGCGGTTGCCCTGCATATTATTGTTTGGTTCTGTGGGGTAGGGGGCAGCTGGTTCCCTGCATATTATTGTCTGGTTCTGTGGGACAGGGGGCAGCGGGTGCCCTGCATATTATTGTTTGGTTCTGTGTGGTAGGTGGCAGCTGGTTCCCTGCATATTATTGTTTGGTTCTGTGTGGTAAGTGGCAGTGGTTGCCCTGCATATTATTGTTTGGTTCTGTGGGGTAGGTGGCAGCTTGTGCCCTGCATATTATTGTTTGGTTCTGTGGGGGCAGGGGGCAGCTGGTGCCCTGCATATTATTGTTTGGTTCTGTGGGATTAGGGGGCAGCTGGTGCCCTGCATATTATTTTTTGGTTGTGTGGTTTAGAGGGCAGCTGGTGCCCTGCATATTATTGTTTGGTTGTGTGGGGTAGGTGGCAGCTGGTGCCCTGCATATTATTGTCTGGTTCTGTGGGGTAGGTGGCAGCAGTTGCCTTGCATATTATTGTCTGGTTCTGTGGGGGAAGGGGGCAGCTGATGCCCTGCATATTATTGTTTGGTTCTGTGGGGTAGGTGGCAGCGGGTGCCCTGCATATTATTGTTTGCTTCTGTGGGGTAGGTGGCAGCTGGTGCCCTGCATATTATTGTCTGGTTCTGTGGGGGAAGGGGGCAGCTGATGCCCTGCATATTATTGTTTGGTTCTGTGGGGTAGGTGGCAGCGGGTGCCCTGCATATTATTGTTTGCTTCTGTGGGGTAGGTGGCAGCTGGTGCCCTGCATATTATTGTCTGGTTCTGTGGGGGAAGGGGGCAGCTGGTGCCCTGCATATTATTGTCTGGTTCTGTGGGGTAGGTGGCAGCTGGTGCCCTGCATATTATTGTCTGGTTCTGTGGGGTAGGTGGCAGCGGGTGCCCTGCATATTATTGTGTGGTTCTGTGGGGTAGGTGGCAGCTGGTGCCCTGCATATTATTGTCTGGTTCTGTGGGGGAAGGGGGCAGCGGGTGCCCTGCATATTATTGTCTGGTTCTGTGGGGTAGGTGGCAGCGGGTGCCCTGCATATTATTGTTTGGTTGTGTGGGGTAGGTGGCAGCGGTTACCCTGCATATTATTGTCTGGTTCTGTGGGGTAGGTGGCAGCGGTTGCCCTGCACAATATTGTTTGGTTCTGTGGAGTAGGTGGCAGCGGTTGCCCTGCATATTATTGTCTGGTTCTGTGGGGTAGGTGGCAGCGGTTGCCCTGCATATTATTGTTTGGTTCTGTGCGGTATGTGGCAGCTTGTGCCCTGCATATTATTGTCTGGTTCTGTGGGGTAGGGGGCAGCTGGTGCCCTGCATATTATTGTCTGGTTCTGTGGGGTAGGTGGCAGCGGGTGCCCTGCATATTATTGTTTGGTTCTGTGGGGTAGGTGGCAGCTGGTGCCCTGCATATTATTGTCTGGTTCTGTGGGGTAGGGGGCAGCTGGTGCCCGGCATATTATTGTCTGGTTCTGTGGGGTAGGTGGCAGCGGGTGCCCTGCATATTATTGTTTGGTTCTGTGGGGTAGGTGGCAGCTGGTGCCCTGCATATTATTGTCTGGTTCTGTGGGGTAGGTGGCAGCGGGTGCCCTGCATATTATTGTTTGGTTCTGTGGGGTAGGTGGTAGCTGGTGCCCTGCATATTATTGTTTGGTTCTGTGGGGTAGGTGGCAGCTGGTGCCCTGCATATTATTGTCTGGTTCTGTGGGGTAGGGGGCAGCTGGTGCCCTGCATATTATTGTCTGGTTCTGTGGGGTAGGTGGCAGCGGGTGCCCTGCATATTATTGTTTGGTTCTGTGGGGTAGGTGGTAGCTGGTGCCCTGCATATTATTGTTTGGTTCTGTGGGGTAGGGGGCAGCTGGTGCCCTGCATATTATTGTCTGGTTCTGTGGGGTAGGTGGCAGCTGGTGCCCTGCATATTATTGTCTGGTTCTATGGAGTAGGTGGCAGCTGGTGCCCTGCATATTATTGTTTGGTTCTGTGGGGTAGGTGGCAGCGGTTGCCCTGCATATTATTGTTTGGTTCTGTGAGGTAGGTAGCAGCGAGTGCCCTGCATAATATTGTGTGGTTCTGTGGGGTAGGTGGCAGCGGGTGCCCTGCATATTATTGTTTGGTTGTGTGGGGTAGGTGGCAGTGGTTGCCCTGCATATTATTGTCTGGTTCTGTGGGGTAGGTGGCAACTGGTGCCCTGCATATTATTGTTTGGTTGTGTGGGGTAGGTGGCAGCGGTTGCCCTGCATAATCTTGTTTGGTTCTGTGGGGTAGGGGGCAGCTGGTGCCCTGCATATTATTGTTTGGTTCTGTGGGGTAGGTGGCAGCGGTTGCCCTGCATATTATTGTTCGGTTCTGTGGGGTAGGTGGCAGCTGGTGCCCTGCATATTATTGTTTGTTTCTGTGGGGTAGGTGGCAGCTGGTGCCCTGCATAATATTGTTTGGTTCCGTGGGGGCAGGGGCAGCTGGTTCCCTGTATATTATTGTCTGGTTCTGTGGGGGCAGGGGGTAGCCGGTTGCCCTGCATATTATTGTCTGGTTCTGTGGGGACAGGGGGCAGCTGGTGCCCTGCATATTATTGTCTGGTTCTGTGGGGGCAGGGGGTAGCTGGTTGCCCTGCATATTATTGTCTGGTTCTCTGGGGGCAGGGGGCAGCTGGTGCCCTGCATATTATTGTCTGGTTCTGTGGGGGAAGGGGGCAGCTGGTGCCCTGCATATTATTGTCTGGTTCTGTGGGGTAGGTGGCAGCGGGTGCCCTGCATATTATTGTCTGGTTCTGTGGGGGCAGGGGGCAGCTGGTGCCCTGCATATTATTGTCTGTTTCTGTGGGGTAGGTGGCAGCTGGTGCCCTGCATGTTATTGTTTGGTTCTGTGGGGTAGGTGGCAGCGGTTGCCCTGCATATTATTGTCTGGTTCTGTGGGGTAGGTGGCAGCTGGTGCCCTGCATATTATTGTTTGGTTGTGTGGGGTAGGTGGCAGCGGTTGCCCTGCATATTATTGTTTGGTTGTGTGGGGTAGGTGGCAGCGGTTGCCCTGCATATTATTGTTTGGTTCTGTGGCGTAGGGGGCAGCTGGTGCCCTGCATATTATTGTCTGGTTCTGTGGGGCAGGGGGCAGAGGGTGCCCTGCATATTATTGTTTGGTTCTGTGTGGTAAGTGGCAGTGGTTGCCCTGCATATTATTGTTTGGTTCTGTGGGGTAGGTGGCAGCTTGTGCCCTGCATATTATTGTTTGGTTCTGTGGGGGCAGGGGGCAGCTGGTGCCCTGCATATTATTGTTTGGTTCTGTGGGGGTAGGGGGCAGCTGGTGCCCTGCATATTATTTTTTGGTTGTGTGGTTTAGGGGGCAGCTGGTGCCCTGCATATTATTGTTTGGTTGTGTGGGGTAGGTGGCAGCTGGTGCCCTGCATATTATTGTCTGGTTCTGTGGGGTAGGTGGCAGCGGTTGCCCTGCATATTATTGTTTGGTTGTGTGGGGTAGGTGGCAGCTGGTGCCCTGCATATTATTGTCTGGTTCTGTGAGGTAGGTGGCAGCGGTTACCCTGCATATTATTGTTTGGTTCTGAGGGGTAGGTGGCAGCGGTTGCCCTGCATATTATTGTTTGGTAGTGTGGGGTAGGTGGCAGCGGTTGCCCTGCATATTATTGTTTGGTTCTGTGGGGTAGGGGGCAGCGGTTGCCTTGCATATTATTGTCTGGTACTGTGGGGTAGGTGGCAGCGGTTGCCCTGCATATTATTGTTTGGTTGTGTGGGGTAGGTGGCAGCTAGTGTCCTGCATATTATTGTTTGGTTCTGTGGGGTAGGGGGCAGCTGGTGCCCTGCATATTATTGTCTGGTTCTGTGGGGTAGGTGGCAGCTTGTGCCCTGCATATTATTGTTTGGTTGTGTGGGGTAGGTGGCAGCTAGTGTCCTGCATATTATTGTTTGGTTCTGTGGGGTAGGTGGCAGCTGGTGCCCTGCATATTATTGTTTGGTTGTGTGGGGTAGGTGGCAGCGGGTGCCCTGCATAATATTGTTTGGTTCTGTGAGGTTGGTGGCAGTGGATGCCCTGCATATTATTGTCTGGTTGTGTGGGGTAGGTGGCAGCTGGTGCCCTGCATATTATTGTCTGGTTCTGTGGGGCAGGTGGCAGCGGGTGCCCTGCATAATATTGTCTGGTTCTGTGGGGTAGGGGGCAGCTGGTGCCCTGCATATTATTGTCTGGTTCTGTGGGGCAAGGGGGCAGCTGATGCCCTGCATATTATTGTTTGGTTCTGTGGGGTAGGTGGCAGCGGGTGCCCTGCATATTATTGTTTGGTTCTGTGGGGTAGGTGGCAGCTGGTGCCCTGCATATTATTGTCTGGTTCTGTGGGGGAAGGGGGCAGCTGGTGCCCTGCATATTATTGTCTGGTTCTGTGGGGTAGGTGGCAGCGGGTGCCCTGCATATTATTGTTTGGTTCTGTGGGGTAGGTGGCAGCTGGTGCCCTGCATATTATTGTCTGTTTCTGTGGGGGAAGGGGGCAGCGGGTGCCCTGCATATTAATGTTTGGTTGTGTGGGGTAGGTGGCAGCTGGTACCCTGCTTATTATTGTCTGGTTCTGTGGGGCAGGGGGCAGCTGGTGCCCTGCATATTATTGTCTGGTTCTGTGGGGGAAGGGGGCAGCTGATGCCCTGCATATTATTGTTTGGTTCTGTGGGGTAGGTGGCAGCGGGTGCCCTGCATATTATTGTTTGGTTCTGTGGGGTAGGTGGCAGCTGGTGCCCTGCATATTATTGTCTGTTTCTGTGGGGGAAGGGGGCAGCTGGTGCCCTGCATATTATTGTCTGGTTCTGTGGGGTAGGTGGCAGCTGGTGCCCTGCATATTATTGTCTGGTTCTGTGGGGGAAGGGGGCAGCGGGTGCCCTGCATATTATTGTCTGGTTCTGTGGGGTAGGTGGCAGCGGGTGCCCTGCATATTATTGTCTGGTTCTGTGGGGTAGGTGGCAGCTGGTGACCTGCATATTATTGTTTGGTTGTGTGGGGTAGGTGGCAGCGGTTACCCTGCATATTATTGTCTGGTTCTGTGGGGTAGGTGGCAGCGGTTGCCCTGCACAATATTGTTTGGTTCTGTGGAGTAGGTGGCAGCGGTTGCCCTGCATATTATTGTCTGGTTCTGTGGGGTAGGTGGCAGCGGTTGCCCTGCATATTATTGTTTGGTTCTGTGGGGTAGGTGGCAGCTTGTGCCCTGCATATTATTGTCTGGTTCTGTGGGGTAGGGGGCAGCTGGTGCCCTGCATATTATTGTCTGGTTCTGTGGGGTAGGTGGCAGCTGGTGCCCTGCATATTATTGTCTGGTTCTGTGAGGTAGGTGGCAGCGGGTGCCCTGCATATTATTGTTTGGTTCTGTGGGGTAGGTGGCAGCTGGTGCCCTGCATATTATTGTCTGGTTCTGTGGGGTAGGGGGCAGCTGGTGCCCTGCATATTATTGTCTGGTTCTGTGGGGTAGGTGGCAGCTGGTGCCCTGCATATTATTGTCTGGTTCTGTGGGGTAGGTGGCAGCGGGTGCCCTGCATATTATTGTTTGGTTCTGTGGGGTAGGTGGTAGCTGGTGCCCTGCATATTATTGTTTGGTTCTGTGGGGTAGGGGGCAGCTGGTGCCCTGCATATTATTGTCTGGTTCTGTGGGGTAGGTGGCAGCTGGTGCCCTGCATATTATTGTCTGGTTCTGTGGAGTAGGTGGCAGCTGGTGCCCTGCATATTATTGTTTGGTTCTGTGGGGTAGGTGGCAGCGGTTGCCCTGCATATTATTGTTTGGTTCTGTGAGGTAGGTGGCAGCGAGTGCCCTGCATAATATTGTGTGGTTCTGTGGGGTAGGTGGCAGCGGGTGCCCTGCATATTATTGTTTGGTTGTGTGGGGTAGGTGGCAGTGGTTGCCCTGCATATTATTGTCTGGTTCTGTGGGGTAGGTGGCAACTGGTGCCCTGCATATTATTGTTTGGTTGTGTGGGGTAGGTGGCAGCGGTTGCCCTGCATAATCTTGTTTGGTTCTGTGGGGTAGGGGGCAGCTGGTGCCCTGCATATTATTGTTTGGTTCTGTGGGGTAGGTGGCAGCGGTTGCCCTGCATATTATTGTTCGGTTCTGTGGGGTAGGTGGCAGCTGGTGCCCTGCATATTATTGTTTGTTTCTGTGGGGTAGGTGGCAGCTGGTGCCCTGCATATTATTGTTTGGTTCCGTGGGGGCAGGGGCAGCTGGTGCCCTGTATATTATTGTCTGGTTCTGTGGGGGCAGGGGGTAGCCGGTTGCCCTGCATATTATTGTCTGGTTCTGTGGGGACAGGGGGCAGCTGGTGCCCTGCATATTATTGTCTGGTTCTGTGGGGGCAGGGGGTAGCTGGTTGCCCTGCATATTATTGTCTGGTTCTGTGGGGGCAGGGGGCAGCTGGTGCCCTGCATATTATTGTCTGGTTCTGTGGGGGCAGGGGGCAGCTGCTGCCCTGCATATTATTGTCTGGTTCTGTGGGGGCAGGGGGCAGCTGGTGCCCTGCATATTATTGTCTGGTTCTGTGGGGGCAGGGGGCAGCTGGTGCCCTGCATATTATTGTCTGGTTCTGTGGGGGCAGGGGGCAGCTGGTGCCCTGCATATTATTGTTTGGTTATGTGGGGGCAGGGGGCAGCTGGTGCCCTGCATATTATTGTCTGGTTCTGTGGGGGCAGGGGGCAGCTGGTGCCCTGCATATTATTGTTTGGTTATGTGGGGGCAGGGGGCAGCTGGTGTCCTGCATATTATTGTTTGGTTCTGTGGGGTAGGGGGCAGCTGGTGCCCTGCATATTATTGTCTGGTTCTGTGGGGGCAGCTGGTGCCCTGCATATTATTGTTTGGTTCTGTGGGGGCAGGGGGCAGCTGGTGCCCTGCATATTTTTGTTTGGTTATGTGGGGGCAGGGGGCAGCTGGTGCCCTGCATATTATTGTCTGGTTCTGTGGGGGCAGGGGGCAGCTG
This sequence comes from Gastrophryne carolinensis, assembly GCA_027917425.1. Lineage (NCBI taxonomy): Eukaryota > Metazoa > Chordata > Amphibia > Anura > Microhylidae > Gastrophryne > Gastrophryne carolinensis. The sequence continues at coordinate 491,481,108 of CM051235.1, forward strand.
GTGCCCTGCATATTATTGTTTGGTTCTGTGGGGGCAGGGGGCAGCTGGTGCCCCACAATTTATTTTCCTGTCTGAATAGTGAATTCAGACAGGAAAAATGTATGTAGGGAGGCACTCTCAACTCAATAAATTGATAAAAAAAATAAATTTTTTATTAATTACATATTTATAATCACTACTTACAATACACTCAACATATTAAAATCCCTTAAAAACATAAAAATGGGACAATAACACACAAGACAAACCAACATGAAGGTGTGTAGGCGACGGGGAGAGTCTCACCACACTAATTGATATCAAATGCCTAAATATATATGTGCTAAATCATTCAACAAAGTGTTCCAACAGTGCAACTAAACATGTGCAAATCCTGCCTATGATCCGGATCACTACAAAGTCTATACATTTATAAAGTGCAAGTGCTACTAGCCAAACAATCAATTAAAAAAAAATATTCCCAACCATAACAACTCATAAACTTTAGACTGTAAGCTCGCAAGGGCAGGGCTCTCTCCCCTATTGTATCTTGTACTCAGAATATCCATTGTCAACTCTGTAAAACTGCATTTGAAATAGTATATGTACCGTATGTTTCTACCCTGTCTGTAATTACTACTTTGTAAAGCGCTACGGAAGATGATGGCGCTATATAAATAAACAATAATAATAATAATAATAAACATATCAATCTACTATATTCACCAATGAAAATCTAATCACCTGTATATATTATTTAGGCATCCCAAAGGGGAACCACTGATATATATCACAATACCAATCAAAAAATAATATCACAAAAAAAATCACCAGAAATAAAGCCAAGGTATCATGAAAATAACATGTGTGAAGTCTCCCCACCGCCTACCACACCAGGAGCCATGCATTCCATGGGCACATCACCCACTTCATCAGGCTCTTCAGACAGGAAAAACATACAGTACATAGACTATTACAAATGCGGTGTTTGCAATGAATATTTCGAATACAAGATACATAAGGGGAGAGCCCTGCCCTTGTGAGTGCACAGGCCAATTCTTTATTAGCATTCTGAATTTAAAATGAGCATTTAAAATGCTAAATACCTGATCTTTTTTGGGTCGGGGAGGAATGCCCACTATGTATTTTGCTATGGGGCCTTGTGAAACCTATGTATGCCCCTGACAATTCATATAACAAGGTGCTCAAAATGGCAAATAGAAAAACTCCAAACCATTTATATACTAAGTGCTACAAACAATGCTAGGAATGGCAAAAAACATATTTAGCAGTACTAAGCAGTCGAGATTGACTGGAGTGCACCCGTGGATCAAGGACCCACGCGTTCTGTGACTAAACTGGACTAGACATCACTGCCGTCTGTCCTTTGTGTTCCCTATAATGCATTCTGCCTGCTGAAGATGGAGGAGGGGCATGACAGTGACATGTAATTACAGGTAAAAGAAGTAAAGAGTAGAACCAGTTAGTTTCGCATACCCGCACAGTATTAGTATCAGTGCTTAGAGCTGGGTGCTTCCGAAATTTCAACGGGGTCTATTCCCCACTTAGACCCATAAATATTTACAAATAAGATGATTGTTGAATAAGAGCACACCAAAACAAGGTTTTTTTGATTGCAATTAATATGTGTATTCCAAGTGAAAAATATATATACAAAATATTTCATACAATTACCGAACCCGCAAACACAGGGGTAATAGTTGTTGACATAGCACTAATAGAAAACAGGTCACGTATTAAAGCTAGCGTCCATATAGAGTCTGTTGCAATATAAACAACGGCCACCAGGTGGCGCAGGCATACAGTGAGCGTAAGTTCCAGAGAGCACAATATGCAGCTAATAGCATGAACATCCAAGCAAGGCTTATAAAGACAATCAAGAAAAAACCTCATGTAGAATCGAGTTCAAAAGCAAAGTGGATACATTACAGCTTTGGCGGTCACAAATCTCCAACGTTTCAGACCCCGCTGGGTCTTTGCTCAGGGAGGCTGAAGTGCGATACTGATGAGAGGTTGCGGGGGGGGGGAATTTAAATAGGGACCAGATGGCGGGCTTTCCCGGGCCGCCCGTGACGTCACCGGGGGCGCGCATGCGTGCGCCAACCAGCGCTGTCACGAGGAGGCGGGTCGGGTCCCGGCCAGCCAACCCCAATATGGTGATTGCGCAGACGCCAAAAGCATTTGGGGGAGGCGGCGCACGGGGCCACGATTCAGTCTCCTAGGAGATGACAAGTTGTTACTGATAGGTTATTATGTTTAAAGGGGTGGAGTTATGTGCAGGGAGCTCGTCAGTTCTTATCTCCTGATGCGCTTTGCAGAACGGCGTCAGCGTTCTCACTTCCATATTGATTCTTGATGAAGGCAGAAAGGGGATGATTTTGAAGATCTCCTGATGCGCTTTGCAGAACGGTGTCAGTGTTCTCACTTCCATATGAATGAATATAACAATGAAACCTCACGTGTCCAGTAGTATGTAAGTTACCGATGGGGGTCCCCCCACCCCAGCCTACGCGTTTCGTGACGAGCCGAGCGTCACTTCCTCAAGGCAGATCTGTTCCTCATAGTCACCCTGCTCCTTTTATAGTCCACATGCCAGGTAAACAGGTGTCCCGCGCCGCCGGCCACTTCCGCATTACTGACACGCTCCGGCCGGAAGCGTGTCAGCATGCGTCACCCCGGCGCCGCTAAACCGGAAATGTGTCATCGGTCCGGACTGCGTTCCAAATACTGGAAACGCACGGAGGTTCTGAGACAGCTTCAAAATACTGCCAATTATGAGAAATTACCAGGTAACCCGGTGACGCGATATAAGGTGGAATTTGATTCCCTGATTGAGAAAGCATGGACAGAGGGTACTATCAACCGTAGAACACGTGATTTTTTATTGGTGGAATTTCCAGTAGTGCCAACTTTCTACATATTGCCCAAAATACACAAGAACTCCCGATGCCCACCAGGAAGACCCATTGTGGCAGGAATAGGAGGGCTAACGGAGAAGGCATGTGTATATATTGATAAAGCGTTACGGCCCTTTGTAACCTCTTTAAATTCTTATATCCGTGACTCTATGGACCTTCTTAACGTTTTGAACTCTGTCTGGGTACCAGAGGGCGCAATACTAATTACCATGGACGTAGAAGCCCTGTATACTAGTATTTCGCATACATTAGCCTCCCACACGTGCCGGTACTTCCTTGGCATGGATGGCCGTACCTCTCCCCCCGTCCAGGAATTTGTAATAGAACTGTTGAAGTTTGTATTGGCACATAACTTCTTTACATTTGATGGCTATTTCTATCTCCAAATCTGTGGAGTAGCCATGGGGCGCGATGCGCGCCCTCAGTGGCGAATTTTTTCCTGGGATGGTGGGAGAGGGAGGTAGTCTTCAGCGAGAGGTATTCACACCATCACCGGCACGTGTTGGGGTGGCATCGTTATATAGACGACATACTGGTTATTTGGCAGGGCACAATGGCACAATTCAATGATTTTCACAATGCGTTGAACAGCAATGATCTCAATATTTTTCTCACTGCGCAGATGTCTTTGAAACAGGTGACGTTCCTGGATCTAACGATTTCGACTATGGATGATGGTTCGTTATGTACAGGCACGTTCCGTAAGGAGACCTCAGTTAATTCCCTACTACACTATGAGAGTTTCCATCCTGCAAGTCTCAAAAAAGGAATCCCTATGGGGCAATTTCTTCGTATCCGCAGAAATTGTTCCAATAATGAGGAATTCGTGGACCAAGCTAAGAATCTTGCTGGTCGGTTCAAACAAAGGGGGTATCCCAAACATGTGGTGAAAAATGCTCTGGAGCGGGCAGCCAAGACCCCAAGAGCCAATTTATTAAAACCCAAAAAAAGATCAGATGACACTTCCCAGGTAAGATTTATCTCTCATTATAATGAGGATTGGTACAATTTAAAACGTATATTCCGTGATCATTGGGACATTTTACAGGCTGATCCGTATTTGAGCAAATGGGTCCGTGGGGGACCCCGAATGACGGCACAACGGGCCCCAAGTTTCCATGACAGGGTATGCTCTAGCCATTTTGAGATGTCCCGAAATTGGTTACATGACCATGGTGGAATAGTTGGTAGTTTTCCATGTGGGGAGTGTTCAATATGTATTCATATGAAGAAAGAGAAAGTGATTAAGAATTTGCAAACACACAAAGAATTTCAGATCCGGCAATTTATTAATTGTAGATCCACGGGGGTTGTATATGCATTGACTTGCAATTGCCCCAAAATGTATGTGGGGGAAACTAAAAACAGCCTCAAAGCGAGAATACAAGCTCATGTGTCAAGTATCCGCCTTGCAGCCAGGAATGCACAACAGGGTAAAGTAATTCCCCCTGTGGCACTGCATTATTTGCAGGTACATCAGAGTGATTACAGTGACCTTAGGGTCATTGGTATTGAAAGGGTGAACTTGGGCCTTCGGGGGGGTAACCTGAAGCGTGCTTTACAAAAGAGGGAACTGCGTTGGATTTATAATATAGGTTCCCATGCCCCTACAGGGGTGAACGATACCTTGCCTTCACACCATTTTTGGGTCAATGATGGGTCACTATATGGAGTAGAAGGAAGGTTTGTATCTTTATTTCAGGGGTTATGTATATATCACTAGCATGGTTCAGTTTGTCACGGCACTGGTTGGATTGAGCATCATAAGATTAATTTTATAGTTCAGTAATGTGAGGGATACAAGGTGTGGGGTAGGGTATTTTAAGGTGGATGGGTGTTGGTTGTTGTGATTTTGCAATGAGGGTAAGTGGGGTGCATGTGGTGGGGGGGATGCGTTTGAGTAATACATAGTGAGTATCACTGGGGTGTGTCACTAATATTGTCACATTAGTTTGCAGTGTTTGAGTTTGACGAGGTCTTCAATCAGCCCTAGTTTGAATACATACATCTGCCCTGGGACCTGAATGTGTAAAAAGAATCGGTTCAACATCAACACATGAGGAATAGAACAAAGATTATAAGTTGAAGACCTTCTGGAGAACCTTGTGGATAAATGTGCCCCCATATATATGTGATTGATTGGCCATCTGGGATCCTCCCTTTGAGTAGGGGTATCCCACATGGTTACTGAAATGGATATACATTTTATGTATGCGGGATGGTCCCCCTATATTTGGTTCCCTGTATGGGAATCAGGTAGATTGGATCAATAGGGTGAGAGATCCCTGGTTACCAAAAGAAGAATTTAGGGAGTCTTCATGAGGATCATCCCGCTGAATGTATGTGTGTTATGTTAATTACCTATATTGGTATACCCCGCGCCAGTCCGTGATAGATCATATGGCATGGTTGTATATATGTGTATAGTTGTATATATGTTTAATAAGTGTAGGATAATATAAGTAGTAGATTGTAAAATATATGGAGTGGTATGTTGTATAATTTTTCTCCACTTTAAATAGGGTATGATCTTGCTCCTCTTACTCACCTTTCCGGGCTCCCAGGTCATGTCATACTGTCTGTGGGGCGCCATTTGAGTTATGATCTCGCTCCTAATATTCACCTGCCGGGTATCCGGGTGTGCGCTAAGGCTGTTTTTAGGGGCCGCTGCTACATATTTTGTATGTTATGCATTTGACGTTATAGGGCAGTTTTGCCCAGTAATACAAGAACGCGGACGGAGCGTTTCCGGTATTTGGAACGCAGTCCGGACCGATGACACATTTCCGGTTTAGCGGCGCCGGGGTGACGCATGCTGACACGCTTCCGGCCGGAGCGTGCCAGTAATGCGGAAGTGGCCGGCGGCGCGGGACACCTGTTTACCTGGCATGTGGACTATAAAAGGAGCAGGGTGACTATGAGGAACAGATCTGCCTTGAGGAAGTGACGCTCGGCTCGTCACGAAACGCGTAGGCTGGGGTGGGGGGACCCCCATCGGTAACTTACATACTACTGGACACGTGAGGTTTCATTGTTGTGATTGGTCTGTCTCTCTGTTTTTCACCCGGGTTTGTTCTCTTGATTCAAGTAACGGTTTAGACTTTAGGTATTGCACGTGAATTATGTTTATATATAGGCACTCAGCACTTTATTTACAGGTAGAGAATTGTATAGGAGTAGGATACATTATGTCATTGTAGTTTTGCACGTAGTCATTTACATGGGTATATGAATTTTATTGGTGAGGCACAGTCGGGACTAAGGCGGACCTAAACCCATATAAGAGTACTTTTTAACATTCAGGTCCTTATTATTAAGGGGGTATACTAACCGGTGGCGTCCTACCCTGCCCCTTCCCTTGTTCCTTGGAGAGGATTTATATAGTGTGCATGTTTTTTAACTGGTATATTTTAACATGTTTGTATGTCATGTACTACTAATTGTAATAAACATTGATGCATTAAGATAGTTGGTGGAGAAGTGGGACTCCCTTTTTCTGGTTGTTTTGAGTAGCTTCATCTCACCCAGTAGTTGTGCACGCCAGAATTTGTTATATAGCTGGTGCGGTCTCAGCAGCGTTTATTATTCTAAAAGTAAATTGGCCTGATAAAGACACTTTTGCTGTGCATAGTACTACTGCTCCCAGATGCACTGTGGTTGGGGCTTCCCATTCTGTGACTACACCAGCCTCTATTTACTATAACCCTTTGCACTTATTCTAAAAGTAATTTGGCCTGATAAAGACACTTTTGCTTTGCATAGTACTACTGCTCCCAGGTGCACTGCTGTTGTGGCATCCCATTCTGTGACTACACCAGCCTCTATTTACTATAACCCTTTGCACTTATACTAAAAGTAATTTGGCCTGATAAAGACACTTTTGCTTTGCATAGTACTACTGCTCCCAGGTGCGCTGCGGTTGTGGCATCCCATTCTGTGACTAGACCAGCCTCTATTTACTATAACCCTTTGCACTTATTCTAAAAGTAATTTGGCCTGATAAAGACACTTTTGCTGTGCATAGTACTACTGCTCCCAGGTGCACTGCGGTTGTGGCATCCCATTCTGTGACTACACCAGCCTCTATTTACTATAACCCTTTGCACTTATTCTAAAAGTAATTTGGCCTGATAAAGACACTTTTGCTTTGCATAGTACTACTGCTCCCAGGTGCACTGCGGTTGTGGCATCCCATTCTGTGACTACACCAGCCTCTATTTACTATAACCCTTTGCACTTATTCTAAAAGTAATTTGGCCTGATAAAGACACTTTTGCTGTGCATAGTACTACTGATCCCAGGTGCACTGCGGTTGTGGCATCCCATTCTGTGACTACACCAGCCTCTATTTACTATAACCCTTTGCACTTATTCTAAAAGTAATTTGGCCTGATAAAGACACTTTTGCTGTGCATAGTACTACTGATCCCAGGTGCACTGCGGTTGGGGCATCCCATTCTGTGACTACACCAGCCTCTATTTACTATAATCCTTTGCACTTATTCTAAAAGTAATTTGGCCTGATAAAGACACTTTTGCTGTGCATAGTACTACTGCTCCCAGGTGCACTGCGGTTGTGGCATCCCATTCTGTGACTACACCAGCCTCTATTTACTATAACCCTTTGCACTTATTCTAAAAGTAATTTGGCCTGATAAAGACACTTTTGTTGTGCATAGTACTACTGCTCCCAGGTGCACTGCGGTTGGGGCATCCCATTCTGTGACTACACCAGCCTCTATTTACTATAACCCTTTGCACTTATTCTAAAAGTAATTTGGCCTGATAAAGACACTTTTGCTGTGCATAGTACTAATGATCCCAGGTGCACTGCGGTTGTGGCATCCCATTCTGTGACTACACCAGCCTCTATTTACTATAACCCTTTGCACTTATTCTAAAAGTAATTTGGCCTGATAAAGACACTTTTGCTTTGCATAGTAATACTGCTCCCAGGTGCACTGCTGTTGTGGCATCCCATTCTGTGACTACACCAGCCTCTATTTACTATAACCCTTTGCACTTATTCTAAAAGTAATTTGGCCTGATAAAGACACTTTTGCTTTGCATAGTACTACTGCTCCCAGGTGCACTGCGGTTGGGGCATCCCATTCTGTGACTACACCAGCCTCTATTTACTATAACCCTTTGCACTTATTCTAAAAGTAATTTGGCCTGATAAAGACACTTTTGCTTAGCATAGTACTACTGCTCCCAGGTGCACTGCTGTTGTGGCATCCCATTCTGTGACTACACCAGCCTCTATTTACTATAACCCTTTGCACTTATTCTAAAAGTAATTTGGCCTGATAAAGACACTTTTGCTTTGCATAGTACTACTGCTCCCAGGTGCACTGCGGTTGGGGCATCCCATTCTGTGACTACACCAGCCTCTATTTACTATAACCCTTTGCACTTATTCTAAAAGTAATTTGGCCTGATAAAGACACTTTTGCTGTGCATAGTACTACTGCTCCCAGGTGCACTGCGGTTGGGGCATCCCATTCTGTGACTACACCAGCCTCTATTTACTATAACCCTTTGCACTTATTCTAAAAGTAATTTGGACTGATAAAGACACTTTTACTTTGCATAGTACTACTGCTCCCAGGTGCACTGCGGTTGGGGCATCCCATTCTGTGACTACACCAGCCTCTATTTACTATAACCCTTTGCACTTATTCTAAAAGTAATTTGGCCTGATAAAGACACTTTTGCTGTGCATAGTACTACTGCTCCCAGGTGCACTGCGGTTGGGGCATCCCATTCTGTGACTACACCAGCCTCTATTTACTATAACCCTTTGCACTTATTCTAAAAGTAATTTGGCCTGATAAAGACACTTTTGCTGTGCATAGTACTACTGCTCCCAGGTGCACTGCTGTTGTGGCATCCCATTCTGTGACTACACCAGCCTCTATTTACTATAACCCTTTGCACTTATTCTAAAAGTAATTTGGCCTGATAAAGACACTTTTGCTGTGCATAGTACTACTGCTCCCAGGTGCACTGCGGTTGTGGCATCCCATTCTGTGACTACACCAGCCTCTATTTACTATAACCCTTTGCACTTATTCTAAAAGTAATTTGGCCTGATAAAGACACTTTTGCTTTGCATAGTACTACTGCTCCTAGGTGCACTGCGGTTGGGGCATCCTATTCTGTGACTACACCAGCCTCTATTTACTATAACCCTTTGCACTTATTCTAAAAGTAATTTGGCCTGATAAAGACACTTTTGCTTTGCATAGTACTACTGCTCCCAGGTGCACTGCGGTTGGGGCATCCCATTCTGTGACTACACCAGCCTCTATTTACTATAACCCTTTGCACTTATTCTAAAAGTAATTTGGCCTGAGAAAGACACTTTTGCTTTGCATAGTACTACTGCTCCCAGGTGCACTGCGGTTGGGGCATCCCATTCTGTGACTACACCAGCCTCTATTTACTATAACCCTTTGCACTTATTCTAAAAGTAATTTGGCCTGATAAAGACACTTTTGCTGTGCATAGTACTACTGCTCCCAGGTGCACTGCGGTTGGGGCATCCCATTCTGTGACTACACCAGCCTCTATTTACTATAACCCTTTGCACTTATTCTAAAAGTAATTTGGCCTGATAAAGACACTTTTGCTGTGCATAGTACTACTGCTCCCAGGTGCACTGCGGTTGGGGCATCCCATTCTGTGAGTACACCAGCCTCTATTTACTATAACCCTTTGCACTTATTCTAAAAGTAATTTGGCCTGATAAAGACACTTTTGCTGTGCATAGTACTACTGCTCCCAGGTGCACTGCGGTTGGGGCATCCCATTCTGTGACTACACCAGCCTCTATTTACTTAAACCCTTTGCACTTATTCTAAAAGTAATTTGGCCTGATAAAGACACTTTTGCTGTGCATAGTACTACTGCTCCCAGGTACACTGCGGTTGTGGCATCCCATTCTGTGACTACACCAGCCTCTATTTACTATAACCCTTTGCACTTATTCTAAAAGTAATTTGGCCTGATAAAGACACTTTTGCTTTGCATAGTACTACTGCTCCCAGGTGCACTGCGGTTGGGGCATCCCATTCTGTGACTACACCAGCCTCTATTTACTATAACCCTTTGCACTTATTCTAAAAGTAATTTGGCCTGATAAAGAAACTTCTGCTTTGCATAGTACTACTGCTCCCAGGTGCACTGCTGTTGTGGCATCCCATTCTGTGACTACACCAGCCTCTATTTACTATAACCCTTTGCACTTATTCTAAAAGTAATTTGGCCTGATAAAGACACTTTTGCTTTGCATAGTAATACTGCTCCCAGGTGCACTGCTGTTGTGGCATCCCATTCTGTGACTACACCAGCCTCTATTTACTATAACCCTTTGCACTTATTCTAAAAGTAATTTGGCCTGATAAAGACACTTTTGCTTTGCATAGTACTACTGCTCCCAGGTGCACTGCTGTTGTGGCATCCCATTCTGTGACTACACCAGCCTCTATTTACTATAACCCTTTGCACTTATTCTAAAAGTAATTTGGCCTGATAAAGACACTTTTGCTTTGCATAGTACTACTGCTCCCAGGTGCACTGCTGTTGTGGCATCCCATTCTGTGACTACACCAGCCTCTATTTACTATAACCGTTTGCACTTATTCTAAAAGTAATTTGGCCTGATAAAGACACTTTTGCTTTGCATAGTACTACTGCTCCCAGGTGCACTGCGGTTGTGGCATCCCATTCTGTGACTACACCAGCCTCTATTTACTATAACCCTTTGCACTTATTCTAAAAGTAATTTGGCCTGATAAAGACACTTTTGCTTTGCATAGTACTACTGCTCCCAGGTGCACTGCTGTTGTGGCATCCCATTCTGTGACTACACCAGCCTCTATTTACTATAACCCTTTGCACTTATTCTAAAAGTAATTTGGCCTGAGAAAGACACTTTTGCTTTGCATAGTACTACTGCTCCCAGGTGCACTGCTGTTGTGGCATCCCATTCTGTGACTACACCAGCCTCTATTTACTATAACCGTTTGCACTTATTCTAAAAGTAATTTGGCCTGATAAAGACACTTTTGCTTTGCATAGTACTACTGCTCCCAGGTGCACTGCGGTTGTGGCATCCCATTCTGTGACTACACCAGCCTCTATTTACTATAACCCTTTGCACTTATTCTAAAAGTAATTTGGCCTGATAAAGACACTTTTGCTTTGCATAGTACTACTGCTCCCAGGTGCACTGCGGTTGTGGCATCCCATTCTGTGACTACACCAGCCTCTATTTACTATAACCCTTTGCACTTATTCTAAAAGTAATTTGGCCTGATAAAGACACTTTTGCTTTGCATAGTACTACTGCTCCCAGGTGCACTGCTGTTGTGGCATCCCATTCTGTGACTACACCAGCCTCTATTTACTATAACCGTTTGCACTTATTCTAAAAGTAATTTGGCCTGATAAAGACACTTTTGCTTTGCATAGTACTACTGCTCCCAGGTGCACTGCGGTTGTGGCATCCCATTCTGTGACTACACCAGCCTCTATTTACTATAACCCTTTGCACTTATTCTAAAAGTAATTTGGCCTGATAAAGACACTTTTGCTTTGCATAGTACTACTGCTCCCAGGTGCACTGCGGTTGTGGCATCCCATTCTGTAACTACACCAGCCTCTATTTACTATAACCCTTTGCACTTATTCTAAAAGTAATTTGGCCTGATAAAGACACTTTTGCTTTGCATAGTACTACTGCTCTCAGGTGCACTGCGGTTGGGGCATCCCATTCTGTGACTACACCAGCCTCTATTTACTATAACCCTTTGCACTTATTCTAAAAGTAATTTGGCCTGATAAAGACACTTTTGCTGTGCATAGTACTACTGCTCCCAGGTGCACTGCGGTTGGGGCATCCCATTCTGTGAGTACACCAGCCTCTATTTACTATAACCCTTTGCACTTATTCTAAAAGTAATTTGGCCTGATAAAGACACTTTTGCTGTGCATAGTACTACTGCTCCCAGGTGCACTGCGGTTGTGGCATCCCATTCTGTGAGTACACCAGCCTCTATTTACTTAAACCCTTTGCACTTATTCTAAAAGTAATTTGGCCTGATAAAGACACTTTTGCTGTGCATAGTACTACTGCTCCCGGGTACACTGCGGTTGTGGCATCCCATTCTGTGACTACACCAGCCTCTATTTACTATAACCCTTTGCACTTATTCTAAAAGTAATTTGACCTGATAAAGACACTTTTGCTTTGCATAGTACTACTGCTCCCAGGTGCACTGCGGTTGGGGCATCCCATTCTGTGACTACACCAGCCTCTATTTACTATAACCCATTGCACTTATTCTAAAAGTAATTTGGCCTGATAAAGAAACTTCTGCTTTGCATAGTACTACTGCTCCCAGGTGCACTGCTGTTGTGGCATCCCATTCTGTGACTACACCAGCCTCTATTTACTATAACCCTTTGCACTTATTCTAAAAGTAATTTGGCCTGATAAAGACACTTTTGCTTTGCATAGTACTACTGCTCCCAGGTGCACTGCTGTTGTGGCATCCCATTCTGTGACTACACCAGCCTCTATTTACTATAACCCTTTGCACTTATTCTAAAAGTAATTTGGCCTGATAAAGACACTTTTGCTTTGCATAGTACTACTGCTCCCAGGTGCACTGCTGTTGTGGCATCCCATTCTGTGACTACACCAGCCTCTATTTACTATAACCCTTTGCACTTATTCTAAAAGTAATTTGGCCTGATAAAGACACTTTTGCTTTGCATAGTACTACTGCTCCCAGGTGCACTGCTGTTGTGGCATCCCATTCTGTGACTACACCAGCCTCTATTTACTATAACCCTTTGCACTTATTCTAAAAGTAATTTGGCCTGATAAAGACACTTTTGCTTTGCATAGTACTACTGCTCCCAGGTGCACTGCTGTTGTGGCATCCCATTCTGTGACTACACCAGCCTCTATTTACTATAACCCTTTGCACTTATTCTAAAAGTAATTTGGCCTGATAAAGACACTTTTGCTGTGCATAGTACTACTGCTTCCAGGTGCACTGCGGTTGTGGCATCCCATTCTGTGACTACACCAGCCTCTATTTACCATAACCCTTTGCACTTATTCTAAAAGTAATTTGGCCTGATAAAGACACTTTTGCTGTGCATAATACTACTGCTCCCAGGCGCACTGCGTTTGGGGCATCCCATTCTGTGACTACACCAGCCTCTATTTACTATAACCCTTTGCACTTATTCTAAAAGTAATTTGGCCTGATAAAGACACTTTTGCTGTGCATAGTACTACTGATCCCAGGTGCACTGCGGTTGTGGCATCCCATTCTGTGACTACACCAGCCTCTATTTACTATAATCCTTTGCACTTATTCTAAAAGTAATTTGGCCTGATAAAGACACTTTTGCTGTGCATAGTACTACTGCTCCCAGGTGTACTGCGGTTGTGGCATCCTATTCTGTGACTACACCAGCCTCTATTTACTATAACCCTTTGCACTTATTCTAAAAGTAATTTGGCCTGATAAAGACACTTTTGCTGTGCATAGTACTACTGCTCCCAGGTGCACTGCGGTTGGGGCATCCCATTCTGTGACTACACCAGCCTCTATTTACTATAACCCTTTGCACTTATTCTAAAAGTAATTTGGCCTGATAAAGACACTTTTGCTTAGCATAGTACTACTGCTCCCAGGTGCACTGCTGTTGTGGCATCCCATTCTGTGACTACACCAGCCTCTATTTACTATAACCCTTTGCACTTATTCTAAAAGTAATTTGGCCTGATAAAGACACTTTTGCTTTGCATAGTACTACTGCTCCCAGGTGCACTGCTGTTGTGGCATCCCATTCTGTGACTACACCAGCCTCTATTTACTATAACCCTTTGCACTTATTCTAAAAGTAATTTGGCCTGATAAAGACACTTTTGCTTTGCATAGTACTACTGCTCCCAGGTGCACTGCTGTTGTGGCATCCCATTCTGTGACTACACCAGCCTCTATGTACTATAACCGTTTGCACTTATTCTAAAAGTAATTTGGCCTGATAAAGACACTTTTGCTTTGCATAGTACTACTGCTCCCAGGTGCACTGCGGTTGTGGCATCCCATTCTGTGACTACACCAGCCTCTATTTACTATAACCCTTTGCACTTATTCTAAAAGTAATTTGGCCTGATAAAGACACTTTTGCTTTGCATAGTACTACTGCTCCCAGGTGCACTGCTGTTGTGGCATCCCATTCTGTGACTACACCAGCCTCTATTTACTATAACCCTTTGCACTTATTCTAAAAGTAATTTGGCCTGATAAAGACACTTTTGCTTTGCATAGTACTACTGCTCCCAGGTGCACTGCTGTTGTGGCATCCCATTCTGTGACTACACCAGCCTCTATTTACTATAACCCTTTGCACTTATTCTAAAAGTAATTTGGCCTGATAAAGACACTTTTGCTGTGCATAGTACTACTGCTTCCAGGTGCACTGCGGTTGTGGCATCCCATTCTGTGACTACACCAGCCTCTATTTACCATAACCCTTTGCACTTATTCTAAAAGTAATTTGGCCTGATAAAGACACTTTTGCTGTGCATAATACTACTGCTCCCAGGCGCACTGCGTTTGGGGCATCCCATTCTGTGACTACACCAGCCTCTATTTACTATAACCCTTTGCACTTATTCTAAAAGTAATTTGGCCTGATAAAGACACTTTTGCTGTGCATAGTACTACTGATCCCAGGTGCACTGCGGTTGTGGCATCCCATTCTGTGACTACACCAGCCTCTATTTACTATAATCCTTTGCACTTATTCTAAAAGTAATTTGGCCTGATAAAGACACTTTTGCTGTGCATAGTACTACTGCTCCCAGGTGTACTGCGGTTGTGGCATCCTATTCTGTGACTACACCAGCCTCTATTTACTATAACCCTTTGCACTTATTCTAAAAGTAATTTGGCCTGATAAAGACACTTTTGCTGTGCATAGTACTACTGCTCCCAGGTGCACTGCGGTTGGGGCATCCCATTCTGTGACTACACCAGCCTCTATTTACTATAACCCTTTGCACTTATTCTAAAAGTAATTTGGCCTGATAAAGACACTTTTGCTGTGCATAGTACTACTGCTCCCAGGTGCACTGCGGTTGTGGCATCCCATTCTGTGACGACACCAGCCTCTATTTACTATAACCCTTTGCACTTATTCTAAAAGTAATTTGGCTTGATAAAGACACTTTTGCTTTGCATAGTACTACTGCTCCCAGGTGCACTGCGGTTGTGGCATCCCATTCTGTGACTACACCAGCCTCTATTTACTATAACCCTTTGCACTTATTCTAAAAGTAATTTGGCCTGATAAAGACACTTTTGCTTTGCATAGTACTACTGCTCCCAGGTGCACTGCGGTTGGGGCATCCCATTCTGTGACTACACCAGCCTCTATTTACTATAACCCTTTGCACTTATTCTAAAAGTAATTTGGCCTGATAAAGACACTTTTGCTTTGCATAGTACTACTGCTCCCAGGTGCACTGCTGTTGTGGCATCCCATTCTGTGACTACACCAGCCTCTATTTACTATAACCGTTTGCACTTATTCTAAAAGTAATTTGGCCTGATAAAGACACTTTTGCTTTGCATAGTACTACTGCTCCCAGGTGCACTGCGGTTGGGGCATCCCATGCTGTGACTACACCAGCCTCTATTTACTATAACCCTTTGCACTTATTCTAAAAGTAATTTGGCCTGATAAAGACACTTTTGCTGTGCATAGTACTACTGCTCCCAGGTGCACTGCGGTTGGGGCATCCCATTCTGTGACTACACCAGCCTCTATTTACTATAACCCTTTGCACTTATTCTAAAAGTAATTTGGCCTGAGAAAGACACTTTTGCTTTGCATAGTACTACTGCTCCCAGGTGCACTGCGGTTGGGGCATCCCATTCTGTGACTACACCAGCCTCTATTTACTATAACCCTTTGCACTTATTCTAAAAGTAATTTGGCCTGATAAAGACAATTTTGAGGTGCATAGTACTACTGCTCCCAGGTGCACTGCGGTTGTGGCATCCCATTCTGTGACTACACCAGCCTCTATTTACTATAACCCGTTGCACTTATTCTAAAAGTAATTTGGCCTGATAAAGACAATTTTGAGGTGCATAGTACTACTGCTCCCAGGTGCACTGCGGTTGGGGCATCCCATTCTGTGACTACACCAGCCTCTATTTACTATAACCCTTTGCACTTATTCTAAAAGTAATTTGGCCTGATAAAGACACTTTTACTTTGCATAGTACTACTGCTCCCAGGTGCACTGCGGTTGGGGCATCCCATTCTGTGACTACACCAGCCTCTATTTACTATAACCCTTTGCACTTATTCTAAAAGTAATTTGGCCTGATAAAGACACTTTTGCTTTGCATAGTACTACTGCTCCCAGGTGCACTGCGGTTGGGGCATCCCATTCTGTGACTACACCAGCCTCTATTTACTATAACCCTTTGCACTTATTCTAAAAGTAATTTGGCCTGAGAAAGACACTTTTGCTTTGCATAGTACTACTGCTCCCAGGTGCACTGCGGTTGGGGCATCCCATTCTGTGACTACACCAGCCTCTATTTACTATAACCCTTTGCACTTATTCTAAAAGTAATTTGGCCTGATAAAGACACTTTTGCTGTGCATAGTACTACTGCTCCCAGGTGCACTGCGGTTGGGGCATCCCATTCTGTGACTACACCAGCCTCTATTTACTATAACCCTTTGCACTTATTCTAAAAGTAATTTGGCCTGATAAAGACACTTTTGCTGTGCATAGTACTACTGCTCCCAGGTGCACTGCGGTTGGGGCATCCCATTCTGTGAGTACACCAGCCTCTATTTACTATAACCCTTTGCACTTATTCTAAAAGTAATTTGGCCTGATAAAGACACTTTTGCTGTGCATAGTACTACTGCTCCCAGGTGCACTGCGGTTGTGGCATCCCATTCTGTGACTACACCAGCCTCTATTTTCTTAAACCCTTTGCACTTATTCTAAAAGTAATTTGGCCTGATAAAGACACTTTTGCTGTGCATAGTACTACTGCTCCCAGGTACACTGCGGTTGTGGCATCCCATTCTGTGACTACACCAGCCTCTATTTACTATAACCCTTTGCACTTATTCTAAAAGTAATTTGGCCTGATAAAGACACTTTTGCTTTGCATAGTACTACTGCTCCCAGGTGCACTGCGGTTGGGGCATCCCATTCTGTGACTACACCAGCCTCTATTTACTATAACCCTTTGCACTTATTCTAAAAGTAATTTGGCCTGATAAAGAAACTTCTGCTTTGCATAGTACTACTGCTCCCAGGTGCACTGCTGTTGTGGCATCCCATTCTGTGACTACACCAGCCTCTATTTACTATAACCCTTTGCACTTATTCTAAAAGTAATTTGGCCTGATAAAGACACTTTTGCTTTGCATAGTACTACTGCTCCCAGGTGCACTGCTGTTGTGGCATCCCATTCTGTGACTACACCAGCCTCTATTTACTATAACCCTTTGCACTTATTCTAAAAGTAATTTGGCCTGATAAAGACACTTTTGCTTTGCATAGTACTACTGCTCCCAGGTGCACTGCTGTTGTGGCATCCCATTCTGTGACTACACCAGCCTCTATTTACTATAACCGTTTGCACTTATTCTAAAAGTAATTTGGCCTGATAAAGACACTTTTGCTTTGCATAGTACTACTGCTCCCAGGTGCACTGCGGTTGTGGCATCCCATTCTGTGACTACACCAGCCTCTATTTACTATAACCCTTTGCACTTATTCTAAAAGTAATTTGGCCTGATAAAGACACTTTTGCTTTGCATAGTACTACTGCTCCCAGGTGCACTGCTGTTGTGGCATCCCATTCTGTGACTACACCAGCCTCTATTTACTATAACCCTTTGCACTTATTCTAAAAGTAATTTGGCCTGATAAAGACACTTTTGCTTTGCATAGTACTACTGCTCCCAGGTGCACTGCTGTTCTGGCATCCCATTCTGTGACTATACCAGCCTCTATTTACTATAACCCTTTGCACTTATTCTAAAAGTAATTTGGCCTGATAAAGACACTTTTGCTGTGCATAGTACTACTGCTTCCAGGTGCACTGCGGTTGTGGCATCCCATTCTGTGACTACACCAGCCTCTATTTACCATAACCCTTTGCACTTATTCTAAAAGTAATTTGGCCTGATAAAG
This sequence comes from Gastrophryne carolinensis, assembly GCA_027917425.1. Taxonomy (NCBI): domain Eukaryota; kingdom Metazoa; phylum Chordata; class Amphibia; order Anura; family Microhylidae; genus Gastrophryne; species Gastrophryne carolinensis. Next base: position 491,499,297 of record CM051235.1, read on the forward strand.
ACACTTTTGCTGTGCATAATACTACTGCTCCCAGGTGCACTGCGTTTGGGGCATCCCATTCTGTGACTACACCAGCCTCTATTTACTATAACCCTTTGCACTTATTCTAAAAGTAATTTGGCCTGATAAAGACACTTTTGCTGTGCATAGTACTACTGATCCCAGGTGCACTGCGGTTGTGGCATCCCATTCTGTGACTACACCAGCCTCTATTTACTATAATGCTTTGCACTTATTCTAAAAGTAATTTGGCCTGATAAAGACACTTTTGCTGTGCATAGTACTACTGCTCCCAGGTGCACTGCGGTTGTGGCATCCCATTCTGTGACTACACCAGCCTCTATTTACTATAACCCTTTGCACTTATTCTAAAAGTAATTTGGCCTGATAAAGACACTTTTGCTGTGCATAGTACTACTGCTCCCAGGTGCACTGCGGTTGGGGCATCCCATTCTGTGACTACACCAGCCTCTATTTACTATAACCCTTTGCACTTATTCTAAAAGTAATTTGGCCTGATAAAGACACTTTTGCTGTGCATAGTACTACTGATCCCAGGTGCACTGTGGTTGTGGCATCCCATTCTGTAACTACACCAGCCTCTATTTACTATAACCCTTTGCACTTATTCTAAAAGTAATTTGGCCTGATAAAGACACTTTTGCTGTGCATAGTACTACTGCTTCCAGGTGCACTGCGGTTGTGGCATCCCATTCTGTGACTACACCAGCCTCTATTTACCATAACCCTTTGCACTTATTCTAAAAGTAATTTGGCCTGATAAAGACACTTTTGCTGTGCATAGTACTACTGATCCCAGGTGCACTGCGGTTGTGGCATCCCATTCTGTGACTACACCAGCCTCTATTTACTATAATCCTTTGCACTTATTCTAAAAGTAATTTGGCCTGATAAAGACACTTTTGCTGTGCATAGTACTACTGCTCCCAGGTGTACTGCGGTTGTGGCATCCTATTCTGTGACTACACCAGCCTCTATTTACTATAACCCTTTGCACTTATTCTAAAAGTAATTTGGCCTGATAAAGACACTTTTGCTGTGCATAGTACTACTGCTCCCAGGTGCACTGCGGTTGGGGCATCCCATTCTGTGACTACACCAGCCTCTATTTACTATAACCCTTTGCACTTATTCTAAAAGTAATTTGGCCTGATAAAGACACTTTTGCTGTGCATAGTACTACTGCTCCCAGGTGCACTGCGGTTGTGGCATCCCATTCTGTGACGACACCAGCCTCTATTTACTATAACCCTTTGCACTTATTCTAAAAGTAATTTGGCTTGATAAAGACACTTTTGCTTTGCATAGTACTACTGCTCCCAGGTGCACTGCGGTTGTGGCATCCCATTCTGTGACTACACCAGCCTCTATTTACTATAACCCTTTGCACTTATTCTAAAAGTAATTTGGCCTGATAAAGACACTTTTGCTTTGCATAGTACTACTGCTCCCAGGTGCACTGCGGTTGGGGCATCCCATTCTGTGACTACACCAGCCTCTATTTACTATAACCCTTTGCACTTATTCTAAAAGTAATTTGGCCTGATAAAGACACTTTTGCTTTGCATAGTACTACTGCTCCCAGGTGCACTGCTGTTGTGGCATCCCATTCTGTGACTACACCAGCCTCTATTTACTATAACCGTTTGCACTTATTCTAAAAGTAATTTGGCCTGATAAAGACACTTTTGCTTTGCATAGTACTACTGCTCCCAGGTGCACTGCGGTTGGGGCATCCCATGCTGTGACTACACCAGCCTCTATTTACTATAACCCTTTGCACTTATTCTAAAAGTAATTTGGCCTGATAAAGACACTTTTGCTGTGCATAGTACTACTGCTCCCAGGTGCACTGCGGTTGGGGCATCCCATTCTGTGACTACACCAGCCTCTATTTACTATAACCCTTTGCACTTATTCTAAAAGTAATTTGGCCTGAGAAAGACACTTTTGCTTTGCATAGTACTACTGCTCCCAGGTGCACTGCGGTTGGGGCATCCCATTCTGTGACTACACCAGCCTCTATTTACTATAACCCTTTGCACTTATTCTAAAAGTAATTTGGCCTGATAAAGACAATTTTGAGGTGCATAGTACTACTGCTCCCAGGTGCACTGCGGTTGTGGCATCCCATTCTGTGACTACACCAGCCTCTATTTACTATAACCCGTTGCACTTATTCTAAAAGTAATTTGGCCTGATAAAGACACTTTTGCTGTGCATAGTACTACTGCTCCCAGGTGCACTGCGGTTGTGGCATCCCATTCTGTGACTACACCAGCCTCTATTTACTATAACCCTTTGCACTTATTCTAAAAGTAATTTGGCCTGATAAAGACACTTTTACTTTGCATAGTACTACTGCTCCCAGGTGCACTGCGGTTGGGGCATCCCATTCTGTGACTACACCAGCCTCTATTTACTATAACCCTTTGCACTTATTCTAAAAGTAATTTGGCCTGATAAAGACACTTTTGCTTTACATAGTACTACTGCTCCCAGGTGCACTGCGGTTGGGGCATCCCATTCTGTGACTACACCAGCCTCTATTTACTATAACCCTTTGCACTTATTCTAAAAGTAATTTGGCCTGAGAAAGACACTTTTGCTTTGCATAGTACTACTGCTCCCAGGTGCACTGCGGTTGGGGCATCCCATTCTGTGACTACACCAGCCTCTATTTACTATAACCCTTTGCACTTATTCTAAAAGTAATTTGGCCTGATAAAGACACTTTTGCTGTGCATAGTACTACTGCTCCCAGGTGCACTGCGGTTGGGGCATCCCATTCTGTGACTACACCAGCCTCTATTTACTATAACCCTTTGCACTTATTCTAAAAGTAATTTGGCCTGATAAAGACACTTTTGCTGTGCATAGTACTACTGCTCCCAGGTGCACTGCGGTTGGGGCATCCCATTCTGTGAGTACACCAGCCTCTATTTACTATAACCCTTTGCACTTATTCTAAAAGTAATTTGGCCTGATAAAGACACTTTTGCTGTGCATAGTACTACTGCTCCCAGGTGCACTGCGGTTGTGGCATCCCATTCTGTGACTACACCAGCCTCTATTTTCTTAAACCCTTTGCACTTATTCTAAAAGTAATTTGGCCTGATAAAGACACTTTTGCTGTGCATAGTACTACTGCTCCCAGGTACACTGCGGTTGTGGCATCCCATTCTGTGACTACACCAGCCTCTATTTACTATAACCCTTTGCACTTATTCTAAAAGTAATTTGGCCTGATAAAGACACTTTTGCTTTGCATAGTACTACTGCTCCCAGGTGCACTGCGGTTGGGGCATCCCATTCTGTGACTACACCAGCCTCTATTTACTATAACCCTTTGCACTTATTCTAAAAGTAATTTGGCCTGATAAAGAAACTTCTGCTTTGCATAGTACTACTGCTCCCAGGTGCACTGCTGTTGTGGCATCCCATTCTGTGACTACACCAGCCTCTATTTACTATAACCCTTTGCACTTATTCTAAAAGTAATTTGGCCTGATAAAGACACTTTTGCTTTGCATAGTACTACTGATCCCAGGTGCACTGCTGTTGTGGCATCCCATTCTGTGACTACACCAGCCTCTATTTACTATAACCCTTTGCACTTATTCTAAAAGTAATTTGGCCTGATAAAGACACTTTTGCTTTGCATAGTACTACTGCTCCCAGGTGCACTGCTGTTGTGGCATCCCATTCTGTGACTACACCAGCCTCTATTTACTATAACCGTTTGCACTTATTCTAAAAGTAATTTGGCCTGATAAAGACACTTTTGCTTTGCATAGTACTACTGCTCCCAGGTGCACTGCGGTTGTGGCATCCCATTCTGTGACTACACCAGCCTCTATTTACTATAACCCTTTGCACTTATTCTAAAAGTAATTTGGCCTGATAAAGACACTTTTGCTTTGCATAGTACTACTGCTCCCAGGTGCACTGCTGTTGTGGCATCCCATTCTGTGACTACACCAGCCTCTATTTACTATAACCCTTTGCACTTATTCTAAAAGTAATTTGGCCTGATAAAGACACTTTTGCTTTGCATAGTACTACTGCTCCCAGGTGCACTGCTGTTGTGGCATCCCATTCTGTGACTATACCAGCCTCTATTTACTATAACCCTTTGCACTTATTCTAAAAGTAATTTGGCCTGATAAAGACACTTTTGCTGTGCATAGTACTACTGCTTCCAGGTGCACTGCGGTTGTGGCATCCCATTCTGTGACTACACCAGCCTCTATTTACCATAACCCTTTGCACTTATTCTAAAAGTAATTTGGCCTGATAAAGACACTTTTGCTGTGCATAATACTACTGCTCCCAGGTGCACTGCGTTTGGGGCATCCCATTCTGTGACTACACCAGCCTCTATTTACTATAACCCTTTGCACTTATTCTAAAAGTAATTTGGCCTGATAAAGACACTTTTGCTGTGCATAGTACTACTGATCCCAGGTGCACTGCGGTTGTGGCATCCCATTCTGTGACTACACCAGCCTCTATTTACTATAATGCTTTGCACTTATTCTAAAAGTAATTTGGCCTGATAAAGACACTTTTGCTGTGCATAGTACTACTGCTCCCAGGTGCACTGCGGTTGTGGCATCCCATTCTGTGACTACACCAGCCTCTATTTACTATAACCCTTTGCACTTATTCTAAAAGTAATTTGGCCTGATAAAGACACTTTTGCTGTGCATAGTACTACTGCTCCCAGGTGCACTGCGGTTGGGGCATCCCATTCTGTGACTACACCAGCCTCTATTTACTATAACCCTTTGCACTTATTCTAAAAGTAATTTGGCCTGATAAAGACACTTTTGCTGTGCATAGTACTACTGATCCCAGGTGCACTGTGGTTGTGGCATCCCATTCTGTAACTACACCAGCCTCTATTTACTATAACCCTTTGCACTTATTCTAAAAGTAATTTGGCCTGATAAAGACACTTTTGCTGTGCATAGTACTACTGCTCCCAGGTGCACTGCGGTTGTGGCATCCCATTCTGTGACTACACCAGCCTCTATTTACTATAACCCTTTGCACTTATTCTAAAAGTAATTTGGCTTGATAAAGACACTTTTGCTTTGCATAGTACTACTGCTCCCAGGTGCACTGCGGTTGTGGCATCCCATTCTGTGACTACACCAGCCTCTATTTACTATAACCCTTTGCACTTATTCTAAAAGTAATTTGGCCTGATAAAGACACTTTTGCTTTGCATAGTACTACTGCTCCCAGGTGCACTGCGGTTGGGGCATCCCATTCTGTGACTACACCAGCCTCTATTTACTATAACCCTTTGCACTTATTCTAAAAGTAATTTGGCCTGATAAAGACACTTTTGCTTTGCATAGTACTACTGCTCCCAGTTGCACTGCTGTTGTGGCATCCCATTCTGTGACTACACCAGCCTCTATTTACTATAACCCTTTGCACTTATTCTAAAAGTAATTTGGCCTGATAAAGACACTTTTGCTTTGCATAGTACTACTGCTCCCAGGTGCACTGCGGTTGGGGCATCCCATTCTGTGACTACACCAGCCTCTATTTACTATAACCCTTTGCACTTATTCTAAAAGTAATTTGGCCTGATAAAGACACTTTTGCTTTGCATAGTACTACTGCTCCCAGGTGCACTGCTGTTGTGGCATCCCATTCTGTGACTACACCAGCCTCTATTTACTATAACCCTTTGCACTTATTCTAAAAGTAATTTGGCCTGATAAAGACACTTTTGCTTTGCATAGTACTACTGCTCCCAGGTGCACTGCGGTTGGGGCATCCCATGCTGTGACTACACCAGCCTCTATTTACTATAACCCTTTGCACTTATTCTAAAAGTAATTTGGCCTGATAAAGACACTTTTGCTGTGCATAGTACTACTGCTCCCAGGTGCACTGCGGTTGGGGCATCCCATTCTGTGACTACACCAGCCTCTATTTACTATAACCCTTTGCACTTATTCTAAAAGTAATTTGGCCTGAGAAAGACACTTTTGCTTTGCATAGTACTACTGCTCCCAGGTGCACTGCGGTTGGGGCATCCCATTCTGTGACTACACCAGCCTCTATTTACTATAACCCTTTGCACTTATTCTAAAAGTAATTTGGCCTGATAAAGACAATTTTGCTGTGCATAGTACTACTGCTCCCAGGTGCACTGCGGTTGTGGCATCCCATTCTGTGACTACACCAGCCTCTATTTACTATAACCCTTTGCACTTATTCTAAAAGTAATTTGGCCTGATAAAGACACTTTTACTTTGCATAGTACTACTGCACCCAGGTGCACTGCGGTTGGGGCATCCCATTCTGTGACTACACCAGCCTCTATTTACTATAACCCTTTGCACTTATTCTAAAAGTAATTTGGCCTGATAAAGACACTTTTGCTGTGCATAGTACTACTGCTCCCAGGTGCACTGCGGTTGGGGCATCCCATTCTGTGACTACACCAGCCTCTATTTACTATAACCCTTTGCACTTATTCTACAAGTAATTTGGCCTGATAAAGACACTTTTGCTGTGCATAGTACTACTGCTCCCAAGTGCACTGCGGTTGGGGCATCCCATTCTGTGACTACACCAGCCTCTATTTACTATAACCCTTTGCACTTATTCTAAAAGTAATTTGGCCTGATAAAGACACTTTTGCTGTGCATTCCACTACTGCTCCCAGGTCCACTGCGGTTGTGGCATCCCATTTTGTGACTACACCAGCCTCTATTTACTATAACCCTTTGCACTTATTCTAAAAGTAATTTGGCCTGATAAAGACACTTTTGCTTTGCATAGTACTACTGCTCCCAGGTGCACTGCTGTTGTGGCATCCCATTCTGTGACTACACCAGCCTCTATTTACTATAACCCTTTGCACTTATTCTAAAAGTAATTTGGCCTGATAAAGACACTTTTGCTTTGCATAGTACTACTGCTCCCATGTGCACTGCGGTTGGGGCATCCCATTCTGTGACTACACCAGCCTCTATTTACTATAACCCTTTGCACTTATTCTAAAAGTAATTTGGCCTGATAAAGACACTTTTGCTGTGCATAGTAGTACTGCTCCCAGGTGCACTGCGGTTGGGGCATCCCATTCTGTAACATAGCATACCCCTCTTTATTTACACTAAGCAGCTCTCGTATTTACACTAAGCAGGCCTGTTGGAGGCTGGGTGTTACTGCTCACTTTTGGTGTGCATTATATTCTGTTTCATATAGACCCACCGCTGCCTGGGGGTTCTTAAAATATCACCTACTACCACGCCAGTTAGACTATGTCGGGCAGACAAGTGCCTGGAAGTGAAAAGAGGAGTGGCAGAGGCCAAGATTCCGCAGGCAGAGGTCGCAGCAGACTGGGGGCCAGTAGCAGCAGGAGTCACGCTGAGAGACCTAATCTGCCAGTATCTGCTAGCGGTCAGGTCTCCACCAGTAACGCATCTGCCGTGGTAGATTGGTTAACGCGCTCATCAACAACATCATCACAACTTACGTCTGAGACCCCCAGTCTAGGGTCGGTAGGTTCCTCTGGCACAACCCTGAGTTGGCATGCCCCGAGAGCAGTCCCTGTCCTCCCATTGCCTCTGTCCTATGCCGTTCCCTCCCCCAGCGACGTATCCTATGCTTTGGGTTCAGCTCCACTCTTTAGTGAGGAGGACGATCAGATAGAGGACAGTCAGCAGCTACTGCCCAGCCAAGAAATGGAGGTGGCTTCTTTAGCTAGGCAGACAAATAGTGATGTGGACAGTGTCGTGGGTGCTGCGAGCGTTCCAGCTCCTGCGCCAGACACTGTTGACGAATCCACGAACATCAGTGACGTACAGCCACAACTCGGTGATAATGATGATGACGATGAAGCCGATCGCACTTGGGAGCCGAGTGATGAAGGGGCTTCATCGTCATCATCAGGAGAAGAGGGGCGCAGGTTGCCCCGGAGTCAGCAGCTCAGGCAGCAAGGTGTTAGCAGCATGGTTGGCAGGCAGCATGGGGGCACAATTGTAAAGCCTGGAGCCAAACGGGGCCAGGGCCGGGGTAGAGCACCTGCTGCGCGGCAAGCTACCTTATCGGGAGGTAGTGGGGCAGGGGTTCCTGGAGTTGGCGACAATAGCAGCGAATCAGTGAGGCCTGTTGGTGGGAAAAGTAGCTACTCGGCAGTGTGGCAGTTTTTCCTGAAGCATCCGCAGGAGGGTAACATGGCCACATGCAAGATATGTAGGCAGAAGGTGAAGCGTGGCCAGGGTCCAATTGTTGGCACCACGGCCCTGCGTCAACATATGCAGCATCACCATAAAGCGGCCTGGGAGAACCTAGGCTCCGGAGAGGTGGGCCAGACTGCTTCCTCACCGAGTGGCACGCCGCTCCCAATTTCTGCCAGCCAAGGCTCCAGCACCTCAGCCGAAGGCAGCTGTGCGTCATACCCATCCTCTGTCGCTCCTGCTCCTCCTCTTCCAAGTCATGCATCCCGCCAGCAATCCATCAGCGAAGCCATGTCCAAGAGACAGCAGTATGCGCCCACTCATCCTACGGCGCAGAAGCTGAATGTGCTCCTGTCCAAGTTGCTGGTGCTGCAGTCGCTCCCTTTTCAGGTGGTGGACTCTGCACCTTTCAGAGAACTGATGGCTTGTGCCGAGCCGAGGTGGAGAGTCCCAAGCCGTCATTTCTTTGCCAAGAAGGCAGTACCAGCGCTGCACACTTTTGTTGAACAGAAGGTGGGCCAGTCCTTGAGCCTGTCGCTGTGTAGCAAAGTGCATGGCAGCGCCGACGTCTGGAGCTGTAACTACGGTCAGGGACAGTACATGTCGTTTACGGCCCACTGGGTGAATGTGGTCCCTTTGCAGCAGCAACTTGGACAGGTCACGCCGCTTCAGTCTCCGCGTTCCCTACCCGTTGGGCCTGTGACACTGTGCGGCTCGGCCTCCTCATCCTCTGCCATCTCCTCACCCTCCACTGTAGGCTCAAGTCTCAGTGCCCCTCCAGTCTACCATGTGTGCAGGGCACGGAGGTGTCACGCAGTGCTTCACATGGTTTGTCTTGGCGAACGGAGTCACACAGGGGAGGAACTGCTTAAATTTATTCATCAGGAAATCCAAACATGGCTTACTCCAAGAAAACTTAAAATGGGAATCATGGTTACCGACAATGGGAAGAACATTTTGTCTGCGCTGCGCCAAGGAAGCCTGACCCATGCCCCCTGCATGGCTCACGTCTTCAATCTGGTTGTCAAGCGGTTTCTGAAGTGTTCCCCCCATCTGCAAGACATCCTAACAACTTCAAGGAAACTTTGCATGCACTTCAGCCACTCATACACTGCCAAACACACCCTTCTTGAGCTACAGCGTCAGAGCGGTATCCCCCAACATAGTCTGATTTGCGATGTTTCCACCTGTTGGAATTCCACCCTTCACATGTTGGACCGATTATATGAACAGAGAAAAGCCATCACGGATTTCCTGATGATCCAAGCAGATAGGGAGACTCCCCTGTGTAACTTCAATGTCAACCAGTGGCAGCTCATACGTGACACCTGCCGTTTGCTCAGGCCCTTTGAGGAAGCCACTTTATTTGTCAGTCGGCAGGATTACGGGATGAACGACGTGATTCCACTGCTTCATGTACTACAGCACATGTTGGAAACAATGGCTGGTCAGGGCACTGGAGACATGGTGTTTACATCTTACGGCCACATGAACCCCCTTGGAGCTGAACTGGAGGAGGAGGAGGAGGAAGAGGAGGAGGAGGAGTTGCCCAGCGAAACACAGTTTAGGCTTGGCGAAATGGCTGGTTTATCTAGTCAGCGGACAGGAGAGGAGGAGCAGGAGCAGCCAGAGGAGCTAGAGGTTTTTGAGGAAGGCGAGACAGAGGACCCGGGCACACCGTGGCAGTATGCAGTGGAGATGGAGACAGGTAGTCCATCCGAGTCACTTGCGCAAATGGCAGGAAGCACGCTCACGTGCTTGCGTAGTGACCCCAGAATTGTTTCCATCGTCCGGCGGGATGACTTCTGGCTGTCCACGCTTCCGGCACAAAATGGGGGCATTTTTTAAACCCACCGAGAGGGAGGACAAACTGAACTACTACAAAGACATTCTACGTAGGCAGTTGGCCGATGCCTATCTGCGGCATGGTCCATACTCTCGCAGGTCTGACTCGAGGGGACCTCTGCGCTCACCTTCCACTGCCATGGCCGCTGGGGGGGTTGGCAGGAGCAGCAGCAGCAGCTCCATCAGCAGCAGCCTCAGTCTTCAGTCGCTAATGAGTAGCTTTCTACACCCGCATAGTGAGGCTACTCATGAGCAGCAGGAAGACCTGGAGCAGGACCTGAACCAGCAGGTCATGTCATACTTTGACATGACCATGCCAACACACCTTGAGGATCCGCTGGACTTCTGGGCAGCCAAACTTGATTTGTGGCCGCAACTAGCAGAGTTTGCCCTGGAAAAGCTGTCCTGCCCGGCAAGTAGCGTGCCATCTGAGCGGGTGTTTAGTGCGGCGGGGGCCATAGTTACGGCAAGGAGAACTCGTCTGTCAACTAAAAATGTGGAGAGACTCACCTTTGTCAAAATGAATCAGGGATGGATCAGCCAGGATTTCCACCCACCAATGCCTGATGCATGCGACTAGATTCAGCATGGTGCCACGTTTTACACTTTCCAAATGGTGCAAAACATATTTATGTCTTTAGGCCAGTTTTTGGGCTCCTGCTGATGCCAACTCCAGGGTGTGAATCATCCAATTTTTGGGCTCCTGAAGCCAACCCCAGTGTCTCTTTAAAGTAATGTTTGGGCTGCTGCTGCTGCCAACTCCAGGGTGTGATTCACCCAATTTTTGGGCTCCTGAAGCCAACCCCAGGGTCTCTTTAAAGTAATATTTGGGCTCCTGCTGCTGCTGCTGCCAACTCCAGGGTGTGATTCATCCAATTTTTGGGCTCCTGAAGCCAACCCCAGGGTCTCTTTAAAGTAATATTTGGGCTCCTGCTGCTGCTGCTGCCAACTCCAGGGTGTGAATAATCCAATTTTTGGGCTCCTGAAGCCAACTCCAGTGTCTCTTTAAAGTAATGTTTGGGCTCCTGCTGCTGCTGCTGCCAGCTCCAGGGTGTGATTCATCCAATTTTTGGGCTCCTGAAGCCAACCCCAGGGTCTCTTTAAAGTAATATTTGGGCTCCTGCTGCTGCTGCTGCCAACTCCAGGGTGTGATTCATCCAATTTTTGGGCTCCTGAAGCCAACCCCAGGGTCTCTTTAAAGTAATATTTGGGCTCCTGCTGCTGCTGCTGCCAACTCCAGGGTGTGAATCATCCAATTTTTGGGCTCCTGAATCAACTCCAGTGTCTCTTTAAAGTAATGTTTGGGCTCCTGCTGCTGCTGCTGCCAACTCCAGGGTGTGATTCATCCAATTTTTGGGCTCCTGAAGCCAACCCCAGGGTCTCTTTAAAGTAATATTTGGGCTCCTGCTGCTGCTGCTGCCAACTCCAGGGTGTGATTCATCCAATGTTTGGGCTACTGAAGCCAACTCCAGTGTCTCTTTAAAGTAATGTTTGGGCTCCTGTTGCTGCTGCTGCTGCTGCCAACTCCAGGGTGTGATTCATCCAATTTTTGGGCTCCTGAAGCCAACCCCAGTGTCTCTTTAAAGTAATATTTGGGCTCCTGCTGCTGCCAACTCCAGGGTGTGATTCATCCAATTTTTAGGCTCCTGAAACCAACCCCAGTGTCTCTTTAAAGTAATATTTGGGCTCCTGCTGCTGCCAACTCCAGGGTGTGAATCATCCAATTTTTGGGCTCCTGAAGCCAACTCCAGTGTCTCTTTAAAGTAATGTTTGGGCTCCTGCTGCTGCTGCCAACTCCAGGGTGTGATTCATCCAATTTTTGGGCTCCTGAAGCCAACCTCAGTGTCTCTTTAAAGTAATGTTTGGGCTCCTGCTGCTGCTGCTGCTGCCAACTCCAGGGTGTGATTCATCCAATTTTTGGGCTCCTGAAGCCAACCCCAGTGTCTCTTTAAAGTAATGTTTGGGCTCCTGCTGCTGCTGCTGCCAACTCCAGGGTGTGATTCATCCAATTTTTGGGCTCCTGAAGCCAACTCCAGTGTCTCTTTAAAGTAATATTTGGGCTCCTGCTGCTGCAAACTCCAGGGTGTGAATCATTCAATTTTTGGGCTCCTGAAGCCAACCCCAGTGTCTCTTTAAAGTAATGTTTGGGCTCCTGCTGCTGCTGCCGCTGCTGCCAACTCCAGGGTGTGATTCATCCAATTTTTGGGCTCCTGAGGCCAACCCCAGTGTCTCTTAAAAGTAATGTTTGGGCTCCTGCTGCTGCTGCTGTTGCCGCTGCTGCTGCCAACTCCAGGGTGTGATTCATCCAATCTTTGGGCTCCTGCTGCCAACCCCAGTGTCTCTTTAAAGTAATGTTTGGGCTCCTGCGGCTGCTGCTTCCAACTCCAGGGTTTGATTCATCCAATTTTTGGGCTCCTGCTGGCAACCCCAGTGTCTCTTTAAAGTAATGTTTGGGCTCCTGCTGCTGCTGCTGCCAACTCCAGGGTGTGATTCATCCAATTTTTGGGCTCCTGAAGCCAACCCCAGTGTCTCTTTAAAGTAATGTTTGGGCTCCTGCTGCTGCTGCTGCTGCCAACTCCAGGGTGTGATTCATCCAATTTTTGAGCACCTGAAGCCAACCCCAGTGTCTCTTTAAAGTAATGTTTGGGCTCCTGCTGCTGCTGCTGCCAACTCCAGGGTGTGATTCATCCAATCTTTGGGCTCCTGCTGCCAACCCCAGTGTCTCTTTAAAGTAATGTTCGGGCTCCTGCTGCTGCTGCTGCTGCCAACTCCAGGGTGTGATTCATCCAATTCTTGGGTTCCTGAAGTCAACTCCAGTGTCTCTTTAAAGTAATATTTGGGCTCCTGCTGCTGCTGCCAACTCCAGGGTGTGAATCATCCAATTTTTGGGCTCCTGAAGCCAACCCCAGTGTCTCTTTAAAGTAATGTTTGGGCTCCTGCTGCTGCTGCTGCTGCCAACTCCAAGGTGTGATTCATCCAATTTTTGGGCTCCTGAAGCCAACCCCAGTGTCTCTTTAAAGTAATGTTTGGGCTCCTGCTGCTGCTGCTGCCAACTCCAGGGTGGGATTCATCCAATTTTTGGGCTCCTGCTGCCAACCCCAGTGTCTCTTTAAAGTAATGTTTGGGCTCCTGCTGCTGCTGCTGCCGCTGCTGCCAACTCCAGGGTGTGATTCATCCAATCTTTGGGCTCCTGCTGCCAACCCCAGTGTCTCTTTAAAGTAATGTTTGGGCTCCTGCTGCTGCTACCAACTCCAGGGTGTGATTCATCCAATTTTTGGGCTCCTGAAGCCAACCCCAGTGTCTCTTTAAAGTAATGTTTGGGCTCCTGCTGCTGCTGCTGCTGCCAACTCCAGGGTGTGATTCATCCAATTTTTGGGCACCTGAAGCCAACCCCAGTGTCTCTTTAAAGTAATGTTTGGGCTCCTGCTGCTGCTGCTGCCAACTCCAGGGTGTGATTCATCCAATCTTTGGGCTCCTGCTGCCAACCCCAGTGTCTCTTTAAAGTAATGTTTGGGCTCCTGCTGCTGCTGCTGCTGCTGCCAACTCCAGGGTGTGATTCATCCAATTCTTGGGTTCCTGAAGTCAACTCCAGTGTCTCTTTAAAGTAATATTTGGGCTCCTGCTGCTGCTGCCAACTCCAGGGTGTGAATCATCCAATTTTTGGTCTCCTGAAGCCAACCCCAGTGTCTCTTTAAAGTAATGTTTGGGCTCCTGCTGCTGCTGCTGCTGCCAACTCCAGGGTGGGATTCATCCAATTTTTGGGCTCCTGCTGCCAACCCCAGTGTCTCTTTAAAGTAATGCTTGGGCTCCTGCTGCTGCTGCTGCTGCCGCTGCTGCCAACTCCAGGGTGTGATTCATCCAATCTTTGGGCTCCTGCTGCCAACCCCAGTGTCTCTTTAAAGTAATGTTTGGGCTCCTGCTGCTGCCAACTCCAGGGTGTGAATCATCCAATTTTTGGGCTCCTGAAGCCAACTCCAGTGTCTCTTTAAAGTAATATTTGGGCTCCTGCTGCTGCTACCAACTCCAGGGTGTGATTCATCCAATTTTTGGGCTCCTGAAGCCAACCCCAGTGTCTCTTTAAAGTAATGTTTGGGCTCCAGCTGCTGCTGCTGCTGCTGCCAACTCCAGGGTGTGATTCATCCAATCTTTGGGCTCCTGAAGCCAACCCCAGTGTCTCTTTAAAGTAATGTTTGGGCTCCTGCTGCTGCTGCTGCTGCCAACTCCAGGGTGTGATTCATCCAATTTTTGGGCTCCTGAAGCCAACTCCAGTGTCTCTTTAAAGTTATGTTTGGGCTCCTGCTGCTGCTGCCAACTCCAGGGTGTGATTCATCCAATTTTTGGGCTCCTGAAGCCAACCCCAGTGTCTCTTTAAAGTAATGTTTTGGCTCCTGCTGCTGCTGCCAACTCCAGGGTGTGATTCATCCAATTTTTGGGCTCCTGAAGCCAACCCCAGTGTCTCTTTAAAGTAATGTTTGGGCTCCTGCTGCTGCTGCCAACTCCAGGGTGTGATTCATCCAATTTTTGGGCTCCTGAAGCCAACCCCAGTGTCTCTTTAAAGTAATGTTTGGGCTCCTGCTGCTGCTGCTGCTGCTGCCAACTCCAGGGTGTGATTCATCCAATCTTTAGGCTCCTGCTGCCAACTCCAGTGTCTCTTTAAAGTAATGTTTGGGCTCCTGCTGCTGCTGCTGCCAACTCCAGGGTGTGATTCATCCAATTTATGCGCTCCTGAAGCCAACTCCAGTGTCTCTTTAAAGTAATGTTTGGGCTCCTGCTGCTGCCAACTCCAGGGTGTGATTCATCCAATTTTTGGGCTCCTGAAGCCAACCCCAGTGTCTCTTTAAAGTAATGTTTGGGCTCCTGCTGCTGCTGCTGATGCTGCCAACTCCAGGGTGTGATTCATCCAATTTTGGGCTCCTGCTGCCAAATCCAGTGTCTCTTTAAAGTAATATTTGGGCTCCTGCTGCTGCTGCTGCTTGCAACTGCAGGGTGTGATACATCCAATCTTTGGGCTCCTGCAGGCAACTCCAGTGTCTCTTTCAAGCTATGTTTGGGCTCCTGCTGCTGCCAACTCCAGGGTGTGATTCATCCAATTTTGGGCTCCTGCTGCCAAATCCAGTGTCTCTTTAAAGTAATATTTGGGCTCCTGCTGCTGCTGCTTGCAACTGCAGGGTGTGATTCATCCAATCTTTGGGCCCCTGCAGCCAACTCCAGTGTCTCTTTCAAGCTATGTTTGGGCTCCTGCTGCTGCTGCTGCTGCTTGAAACTCCAGGGTGTGTCAGTCAACTTTTGGGCTCCTGCTGCTGCCAACTCCAGTGTCTCTTTCAGCCAATGTTTGGGCTCCTGCTGCTGCTTGCAACTCCAGGGTGTGATTCATCCAATTTTTGGGCTCCTGCTGCTGCCAACTCCAGTGTCTCTTTAAAGCAATGTTTGGGCTCCTGCCCCTCATAGTGATGCCACTTCAATTCTCTGCAATTGTGCCGCTCTGCGATTCTATTAGCGCATGTGATATTTATTTACAGTATTATTTAACTAACCCAGCACGCATCCTATGCGTGTTACAGCAAGGCAAAATGGTTTACAACCCTATTGAGGCTCTAGGAGGCTCAGAAATAGCCGTTTTTAATAGCGATTCGTCGCGAATAAATTCGGGTCGAACCGATTTTTGTCGGAAAATTTGGCAAATCAGTCGAATCGAATTTTTCAAAAGTTCGCTCATCTCTAATAACCATCCCAGCCTGTTACCTAGAAGCATCTAAGCTGTCCCTGGACTGAACGTTTCCTGCCTGCTTAATATACCGTATTTTTCGCCCTATAAGATGCACTCTGGATTTGGAGGAGAAAAATTAGAAAAAAAATAAAAAAAAATATTCTTAACAAAATGGTTAAGGTGCTAAATCCCCTCTACCAATGACCATATTATAGACCGTGTGCAGAATTCCCCCAATTACATCATTACAGACCCCACATTATAGACAGTGACCAGTATTACACATTTAAGACAATGAGGGGCATCCCACACTACAGGCAGTGAGCAGTAGCCCACATCACAGGTAGTGAGCAGGCATCCCCAATACAGGCAGTGTGCTGGCATCCCCAATACAGGCAGTGTGCTGGCATCCCCAATACCGACAGTGTTCTCGCATCCCCAATACCGATAGTGTGCTGGCATCCCCAATACCGACAGTGTGCTGGCATCCCCAATACCGACAGTGTGCTGGCATCCCCAATACAGGCAGTGTGCTGGCACCCCCAATACCGACAGTGTGCTGGCATCCCCAATACAGGCAGTGTGCTGGCATCCCCAATACAGGCAGCGTGCTGGCATCCCCAATACAGGCAGTGTGCTGGCATCCCCAATACCGATAGTGTGCTGGCATCCCCAATACCGACAGTGTGCTGGTATCCCCAATACCGACAGTGTGCTGGCATCCCCAATACAGGCAGTGTGCTGGCATCCCCAATACAGGCAGTGTGCTCGCATCTCCAATACCGATAGTGTGCTGGCATCCCCATTACAGGCAGTATGCGGACATCCCCAATACAGGCTGTGTGCTGGCATCCCCAATACAGGCAGTGTGCGGGCATCCCCAATACAGGCAGTGGGCTGGCATCCCCAATACAGGCAGTGTGCGGGCATCCCCAATACAGGCAGTGTGCGGGCATCCCCAATGCAAGTCACTAACAAGTAAGGCAAGTGAGTATGTAGACACATATCTACAACCTTTTGTACAATCACTTTCCTCATATACCCGAGACACCCCACATCTGCTACAGATGATTCAAAACCTAACCATTCCAACCCAGAGCCTATTGGTGACATTAGACGTTGAAGCCTTGTATTCAAGCATCCCCCATGCATTAGGACTAAAAGCCACAAAATACTACTTAGACCAAACGGAAATTACACAACACGAACACAACATATTTTTGCTACAATTACTGGAGTTCATACTGACACATAATACTTTCTTATTTAATAAACAATTGTACCATCAGTTACAAGGTACAGCGATGGGAACGACATGTGCCCCATCGTTTGCCAATCTGTATTTGGGATGGTGGGAAAATCAAATATGGCAGGACGAACTGATGAACCAATACACAGAAAGAGTACCCCTCTGGCTAAGGTACATAGATGATATCTTCCTAATCTGGGAAGGAGGAGAGGAAGATTTGTTGGAATTTGTGGACAAATTAAACACTAACAACCTTAACCTCAAATTTACTCTAACCTATGATCCAACAGAGGTCACCTTTTTGGACCTCACGATCAGAGCAGACAATCAGGGCAAACTGACCACTTGCCTTTATAGGAAAGTAACAGCTGCAAATAATATACTGAGAGCATCAAGCTCACACCCAGTCCCGTTGAAAAACAGTATACCCTATGGGGAATACTTGAGAGCAAGGCGCAATTGCACAGAGGAGATAGATTTCAAAAAAACGGCAGACGGCTGTTAGGGCGAGCGCTGCGCCTTCCCCGCGCAGCGCCCCCCTCCGTGCCTCTCCTCGGGCGAGCGCTGCGTCCCCTTCCTGCAGCGCTCCCCGCTCTACCGCCATCTGGGCGTCCGCTGCTGGCCCCCCAGGCTGCGTTGTCCCCTTACCTGGTCCCCGCGCTTCCTCCTCTGACCGGCATGGCCGCCGGCTTCCTCCTTCTGCTGCAGTTCCGCCTTCCGTGCGCGCACGTCCCCGGCCACTAGGGGGCGCGCGCGTCAACCTTCACAGATTTAAAGGGCCAAGGTCCTGATTATTGGTGTCTGGCCATCCAATCCCTTTTCGGCTCTTCCCATAAATTGAACCCTGCCTTCCTTCCTGTGCCGGATCTTCGGTGTTCTTCCGTGAATGACAGTCGCTGTATTGCTTGATTCCTCGTGTATGACCTCGGCTCTCCCATTGACCTTCGAACCTGTGCTGCCCGTCCCGACCTCGGCTTGTTTCTCCGCTATTGAACCCGCGCTGCCAGTCCTGACCTCGGCCTTCTCCTTCGACCTCTGTTTGTCTCTACTGCACGTCACCTCAGCAGTTTGTGGAACTGTGCCGCTGTTGGGGGGTAGCGACCTGGGAGTCACCTGCCGCACAAGACCATCCCGCCTTGCGGTGGGCTCTGGTGAAAACCAGTGGCTCCTTAGACTCCGCTCCCCTGACGCGGTATCTGCCAAACAGTTCTGCAGACCCTGCGGGTCCACTTCTTCGCACGTTCAACCCGGTGCGTAACAGTAAGATCCGGCCATGGATCCCGCTGAGGTGCCCTTGCCGGAGACTTCCGAACTCCCAGCGCTGGTGGCTTTGCAGTCCCGGCAGATTAATCAGCTTACCGCTATGATGCAGCAACTCTTGACCCAGCAGCAGTCGCCTTCTCCACCGCCACCGGTGCCGCCACCGCAGTCTCCAGCAGCTTCCTCATCCAGAATCCGCCTCTCCTTGCCAGCAAAATATGAGGGGGACGCGAAGTTGTGCAGAGGCTTTCTAGCCCAGTGCTCTATGCACCTGGAATTATTGTTCGATCAATTCCCCACCGAACGCTCTAAAGTGGCCTTCATCATTAGTCTGCTCTCCGGAAAAGCCTTGGCTTGGGCCACTCCCTTGTGGGACCGTAATGATCCTCTCACCTTCACCGTCCAGGCCTTTGTTACAGAATTCCGTCAGGTTTTTGAAGAACCCGCTCGAGCCTCATCTGCCGAGTCCGCTCTATTGAATTTAACGCAAGGCGATCTTTCTGTTGGTGAATATGCTATTCGATTCCGTACTTTGGCCTCCGAGTTAGCATGGAATAATGAGGCTCTCTGCGCTTGTTTTAAGAAAGGTCTCTCTAGCAAGATCAAAGATGTTCTAGCGGCCCGAGAGATTCCTGACTCCCTTTCTGAACTCATACATCTCGTCACTCGCATTGACATACGCTTTGCTGAGAGGAGTGAAGAACTTCGCCTGGAGAGAGATTCCCAACGCGACAGGAGAATGTTTCGTTTGGCTCCTACCTTTCAGAAACCTTTGTCTGTACCATCATCTCCAGAGGTGGAAGCCATGCAAGTCGGCCGCTCTCGCCTAACCCCCGTGGAGAGGTCTCGCAGGAGGAATGAAAATCTCTGTCTGTATTGCGCCAGTCCTGATCATTTTCTAAGAGATTGCCCCATTCGTCCTTCTCGACTGGGAAACGGGCGCACCTAGACTCGTTGGGAGAGGCGTCTCTGGGTGTGTGTGCTTCCTCTCCAAGATTTACCGTACCTGCACAGCTGTGTCTCTCATCTGCCTCTGTGCTTAATTTGCCGGTCTTCCTGGATTCTGGTTCGGCGGGCAATTTCATAGAGGCCTCCCTGATCAAGAAACACGACATAGCAGTTAACCGCTTGGCCAAACCGTTATTCATCGCCTCAGTTAATGGAGATAGACTGAATTGTATGGTGCAGTACCGTACCAAGCCTTTGCTCCTTAAGATAGGCCTCTTTCACCAGGAATACTTGGAACTCTTTGTGTTACCCCATTGTACTTCCCCAATCCTATTGGGTCTTCCTTGGCTTCAACTCCATAATCCTACCCTAGACTGGGTCACAGGGGACATCAAGGCGTGGGGTACAACCTGCCTAAAGAATTGCTTGAAAGCCTTACCAGTTCGAACCGTTCATCCTACCACATCTCTACCGGGCCTACCCGAAGTTTACCGGGCCTACGCTGACATCTTCTGTAAGAAGCAAGCTGAGATCCTTCCGCCACATCGCCCTTATGATTGCCCGATTGATCTCCTGCCTGGAACCACTCCTCCTCGCGGCCGTATCTACCCACTATCCGTCCCCAAAACTCAAGCAATGGCTACTTACATACAAGAAAATCTGCAGAGGGGCTTCATCCGGAAGTCCTCATCTCCCGCTGGGGCAGGCTTTTTTTTTGTACAGAAAAAAGATGGTTCTCTCCGACCCTGTATTGACTATCGGGGTCTTAACAAGATCACGGTAAAGAACCGATACCCCTTACCTTTAATTCCAGAACTCTTCGACCGTCTTCGTGGCTCCAGGATCTTTTCCAAACTAGATCTTCGAGGAGCCTACAATCTGATCCGCATCCGCAAGGGAGACGAATGGAAGACTGCCTTTAATACCCGTGACGGTCATTTCGAGTATTTGGTGATGCCCTTCGGGCTTTGTAATGCTCCTGCCGTATTTCAAGAGTTCGTCAATGACATCTTCCGGGACTTGTTGTACTCCTGTGTCGTGGTCTATTTAGATGATATCCTCATCTTCTCTTCTTCCCTCGAGGAGCATCACCGGCACGTTCGTCTGGTACTATCCCGCCTTCGGCAGCATCATCTTTATGCCAAATTAGAAAAGTGTCTCTTTCACCAGACCGCTCTGCCTTTTTTGGGTTATACTGTTTCAGCCCAAGGACTACAAATGGACCCTAGCAAATTGAGAGCGGTATTAGACTGGCCTCGGCCTGTTGGTCTGCGTTCCATTCAACGATTTCTGGGCTTCGCCAACTATTACCGTCAATTCATACCCCATTTTTCCACTATCGTGGCCCCCATTGTGGCTCTCACCAAAAAGGGAGCCAACCCCAAGTCATGGCCTCCACAGGCGCTGGCAGCCTTTTTAACATTGAAAAAGACATTCTCTATGGCCCCGGTGCTCTCCAGACCAGACCCTTCTCGTCCCTTTTCTCTGGAGGTTGACGCTTCTTCCATTGGAGCAGGAGCTGTACTCACACAGAGGTCTCCATCAGGGAAAAATCATACTTGTGGGTTCTTTTCTAGGACCTTTTCTTCCGCGGAGCGAAATTATTCTATTGGGGATCGTGAACTTCTGGCTATCAAATTAGCTCTTGAAGAGTGGAGACATCTACTAGAAGGGTCGCTTCACCCCATATCTATTTTTACCGACCATAAGAACCTTTTGTATCTACAGACTGCTCAGCGCTTGAATCCTCGCCAAGCTCGTTGGTCACTATTCTTCGCGCGGTTTAATTTCCGCATTCACTTTCGGCCTGCCTCTAAGAACATCAGGGCAGATGCTCTGTCTCGCTCCTCGGACTTCACTGACGTGGACACTGCTCCTCAGTTCATTATATCCCCTGATCATTTGATTCATTCTGCTCCTGCCTCCCTAGTGCAAGCTCCGCCTGGGAAGACCTATGTCCCGGTTCGCCGACGCCTCCAAATATTAAAATGGGGTCATGCTTCCCGTATTGCCGGGCATGCTGGTATCAAAAAGTCTAACGCAATTATTGCCAGATATTATTGGTGGCCCTCCATTGAGAAGGATGTGGCAGAATTCGTGCAAGCTTGTACCACCTGTGCACGTAATAAAACCCCTCGCCAAAGACCGGCGGGCCTTCTTCATCCTCTTCCTATTCCTGAAATCCCTTGGTCACACATCGCTATGGACTTTATCACGGATCTTCCTCCATCTCAAGGCAATACAGTGATCTGGGTTGTTGTGGATCGTTTTTCAAAGATGGCGCACTTCGTTCCGCTACCAGGACTTCCATCCGCTCCCCAGTTGGCTAAGAACTTTTTTAAGCATATTTTTCGGCTCCATGGACTTCCTTCCCACATTGTCTCCGACAGGGGAGTTCAGTTTGTTTCAAAATTCTGGAGGGCTCTCTGTACTCAGTTAAAAGTGAAATTAGATTTTTCCTCGGCTTATCACCCCCAGTCCAACGGCCAAGTGGAGAGGGTCAATCAGGTTCTAGGACAATATCTACGTCACTTCATTTCGGCCCGACAAGACGACTGGGTCGATCTCTTGCCATGGGCGGAGTTCTCTTATAATTTCAAAGATTCTGAAGCCACCAAAAAATCTCAATTTTTCATTGTTTATGGCCGCCAACCTTTGCCTCCTCTACCCTTACCTACACAGTCGGGGGTACCCGCCGTGGATGACTTAACACAGTTTTTTTCCTCTATCTGGCGTGAAACACGACATTCTCTTGTTCTAGCCTCTACCCGTATGAAGAACAGCGCTAATAAAAGAAGGAGAATCGCTCCTGTTTTCTTTCCTGGAGATAAAGTTTGGCTTTCAGCCAAGTACATTCGTTTCAAGATACCCAGTTATAAATTGGGTCCTCGCTATTTAGGGCCGTACAGGATCAAGCAACAAATTAATCCGGTCTGTTACAAACTTCATCTGCCTGCCTCCTTACGTATTCCCAACTCTTTTCATGTTTCATTATTAAAACCTCTGACGACTAATCGATTCTCTTCTAAAACGTTGGAGCCACTTCCGGTCGCGGGTACCGAAGATGCCTTCTCGGTGAGAGAGATTCTGGCTTCCAAAACATCCAGAGGGAGACGATACTTTCTAGTGGATTGGGAGAATTGCGGTCCAGAAGAGAGGTCCTGGGAGCCTGAGGAGAATATCCTCGATCGGAGCCTTATTTCAAACTTCCTCGGTCCCAAAAAGAGGGGGAGACCTAAGGGGGGGGTACTGTTAGGGCGAGCGCTGCGCCTTCCCCGCGCAGCGCCCCCCTCCGTGCCTCTCCTCGGGCGAGCGCTGCGTCCCCTTCCTGCAGCGCTCCCCGCTCTACCGCCATCTGGGCGTCCGCTGCTGGCCCCCCAGGCTGCGTTGTCCCCTTACCTGGTCCCCGCGCTTCCTCCTCTGACCGGCATGGCCGCCGGCTTCCTCCTTCTGCTGCAGTTCCGCCTTCCGTGCGCGCACGTCCCCGGCCACTAGGGGGCGCGCGCGTCAACCTTCACAGATTTAAAGGGCCAAGGTCCTGATTATTGGTGTCTGGCCATCCAATTCCTTTTCGGCTCTTCCCATAAATTGAACCCTGCCTTCCTTCCTGTGCCGGATCTTCGGTGTTCTTCCGTGAATGACAGTCGCTGTATTGCTTGATTCCTCGTGTATGACCTCGGCTCTCCCATTGACCTTCGAACCTGTGCTGCCCGTCCCGACCTCGGCTTGTTTCTCCGCTATTGAACCCGCGCTGCCAGTCCTGACCTCGGCCTTCTCCTTCGACCTCTGTTTGTCTCTACTGCACGTCACCTCAGCAGTTTGTGGAACTGTGCCGCTGTTGGGGGGTAGCGACCTGGGAGTCACCTGCCGCACGAGACCATCCCGCCTTGCGGTGGGCTCTGGTGAAAACCAGTGGCTCCTTAGACTCCGCTCCCCTGACGCGGTATCTGCCAAACAGTTCTGCAGACCCTGCGGGTCCACTTCTTCGCACGTTCAACCCGGTGCGTAACAACGGCATTAGATCCCGCCTATTAGCCAGAGGATACAGCCAGAGAATACTAAAAAGAGCATTTAAACGAGCAAGGGAGCAAAATAGAGATAACCTACTAAACCAGAACTGGAAACAAAAAGAAAATAAGAAAACACAAACACAGAGACAGACCTCAGTTATACTGACGTATAACAGACAACATAAAGAAATCAGACAGGCTCTCACAAAACACTGGCACATATTACAAAGAGACCCAGAGATAGGACCCTTTGTCAGTGACCGTCCAAATTTAACCTTCAGAAGATCGAGATCCATTAGGGACGGATTAGTAAAAAGCCACTACGTTAAAGACAAGAAACAAGTCTGCTGTACCGTCAAGGGTACATATTGCTGTCAAAGCTGCAATTATTGCAAATACATAAAACAAAGGCAGGAAATTCATATACCCCCAGACACTACAATCAAACAACGACACTTCGGCAATTGTAACACTACCGATGTGGTGTACATACTAAAGTGTACCTGCCCAAATTTCTCTGTAGGTAAAACCAACCGTAAACTAAAGTTGAGAATATACGAACATCTCAAAGACATAAAAAATAAAAACATGCTGACACCAGTAGGCAGACACTTTGCCAGACATCATGAGAGCTCAAATGAAGGGATCACTTTCCAGATTCTGGACAGAATCCACCCACACCCCAGAGGTGGAGACATTACCAAAATGACATTGCAAAAAGAGACAAAATGGATTACCATGCTACATGCGACAAGACCCCCAGGTCTCAATGAAACATGTAGCTTCGTACCCTATCTGAAATAGTAGCAGTAATACCTACGGATAAGAAATAGATACCCTTACACTTGAGAGAGCAAGAGTCTGCCCCCAAATTATCACTATAACTCCCCCACAGGGGATAAACAGAAATAGTAAAATTAAATAAGAAAAAATGCCAACAAATGAGGAACACATAACACTAAACAAATCCCATTCCCCAAATATACATGAAACAAAAACAAGCAACAATGACATGGTAGAACCAATACATAACCTAACCAAAAACATTGGACTTATAGAAACAAGAAAGGCAAGACCACTTGAAGATATCACAAGGAACCCATAAGGATAACAAACTGGGGTTTAAACCTGTACACCGCTAACATCACTTTCATTAGAATATATAATCTAGGCGAATATTCACTACTTTAATTCTTACCATATTTTGAGCAGCATAACCTGCAATCAGAAAACTAATGTATAACCATTCAGAAAAAGAAGAGTAGCCGTTCTTGTGCCTGCACTTACTTAAATATACCAGCTCGAGCTGGTTAAGAGAAATTATAATTATTAAGATTTATTAATTAAATCCTGCCGATATATAGTAAGAACCGCCGGGTAATTATAGTAAATATACATTAATGTACAAATTCATGTACATCACAAATAGTAGAATAGATTAGGGCATAATGCTCAGTCCACAGAGGACTCCTACAAAATGGCGCCCGAGATCCATTACAATATGGAGGTGACCTTAACTAAAACGCCATAGACTGCATAGGGCTTCATTAAAATGGCGCCCGAGGTCTAAAACAAAACTATTATAAAATGGCGGCAGCACAGATATACATGATAACCAAGAAAATGGCCGCCGCCAGCTCGACGACACCATTTCAAATCCGGTGAGGGGCCGCAAAGCGAGCGGAAGTCTTCCAATGCGGCGCCCCCACGTAGAACCCCGCCTTCCGCCATTACGGAGGCAACAGCTGAGGAGTCTCGGACTGAGACCCCGCCCTCCGTAGACGCCCGGCCCGTTGATTGGCCAGCGAGCGTCTGGAGGGGAATAAAATCCCCTCCTACAGCGGCCCCAGCGACTGACACGAGGGATCCCGGACCACAACACAGCAGCACACTATGCTAATAACATAGCGGTTTTGAAATAGAAATGCGGGAACAAGACACCCGGAGCACGAGAACAATTTTAAAGGGGAAAGGGACCCTCGCGCCCTCCAACAGCGCGTCCTGTCAGATACAGGAAACACCGGATATAAGGTGAATCAGCTGGCTTATGAAAGGGATATTAGTACCTAGATGATACAAAACAGTAACCAAATATATCCTTTGGCAGAATATACCAATAACTACAACCTGGATCCTTCAGGCAAAAGGACTTCCAATTAAGAATATAACAACATAAAAGTGAGTACAGTCCCTATAATATTCTGTGCAATATTAGTGGAACAATGAATTTAAAAGTTACTATTATATTTAGACAAACCAATTTGGACCATTGGCACATGCTACAAGATGCTATGGATATTTCAAAATGTAAGTGCACACACAATTAACGGTCTACCAATATATATGTGAAATGTTATATGTATGCAATGAAGAGGTTTGTTATAATTGTGAGGTAACGATTATAAAATATATGTATATGTTTATATTTTAGTACCCCTGGTGCACTGAGGAAGCTAAGTGCGAAACGCGTCTGCACCAAACTGTTTGGTACCCTAATACTTGCTACAAAACTGAGAAACCCACTTGCTACAAACAATAAGCACCTGTGATTCAGACAAAACTGAGTGGAAATACATGTATCTAATATAAGTGTGACTGTGATCAAAAAGTACCATTGTATATATGGAATGACTTATGGTTTACCGCCCCATAAATAATTACTAATGGAATACAAAACACATGAACCATAAGCACTGAGATAATAAATCTTAAGTGTTACCCCCAAAAGGTACCCAAAGAAGGGAAATTACCAGGCCTCCTTCCCCAGTCCTGACTAAGTTGCATGTCAGGAGGGCAAGAGCCGGCCATTTTCCTTTCCCCCCCCTTATACACATCCCCAATACAGGCAGTATGCTGGCATCCCCAATACCGACAGTGTGCTCGCATCCCTAATACCGATAGTGTGCTGGCATCCCCAATACAGGCAGTGTGTTGGCATCCCAAATACAGGCAGTGTGTTGGCATCCCCAATACAGGCAGTGTGCGGCATCCCCAATACAGGCAGTGGGCTGGCATCCCCAATACAGGCAGTGTGCGGGCATCCCCAATACAGGCTGTGTGCTGGCATCCCCAATACAGGCAGTGTGCTGGCATCCCCAATACAGGCAGTGTGCTGGCATCCCCAATACAGACAGTGTGCTGGCATCACCAATACAGGCAGTGTGCTGGCATCCCCAATACAGGCAGTGTACGGGCATCCCCAATACAGGCAGTGTGCGGGCATCCCCAATACAGGCTGTGTGCTGGCATCCCCAATACAGGCAGTGTGCTGGCATCCCCAATACAGACAGTGTGCTGGCATCACCAATACAGGCAGTGTGCTGGCATCACCAATACAGGCAGTGTGCTGGCATCCCCAATACAGGCAGTGTGCGGGCATCCCCAATACAGGCAGTGTACGGGCATCCCCAATACAGGCTGTGTGCTGGCATCCCCAAAACAGGCAGTGTGCGGGCATCCCCAATACAGGCAGTGGGCTGGCATCCCCAATACAGGCAGTGTGCGGGCATCCCCAATACAGGCAGTGTACGGGCATCCCCAATACAGGCAGTGTTCGGGCATCCCCAATACAGGCAGTGTGCTGGCATCCCCAATACAGGCAGTGTACGGGCATCCCCAATACAGGCTGTGTGCTGGCATCAGCAATACAGGCAGTGTGCGGGCATCCCCAATACAGGCAGTGTACGGGCATCCCCAATACAGGCTGTGTGCTGGCATCCCCAATACAGGCAGTGTGCGGGCATCCCCAATACAGGCAGTGGGCTGGCATCCCCAATACAGGCAGTGTTCGGGCATCCCCAATACCGACAGTGTGCGGGCATCCCAAATACAGGAAGTGGGCTGGCATCCCCAATACAGGCAGTGTGCTGGCATCCCCAATACCGACAGTGTGCTGGCATCCCCAATACCGACAGTGTGCTGGCATCCCCAATACCGATAGTGTGCTGGCATCCCCAATACAGGCAGTGTGCTGGCACCCCCAATACAGGCAGTGTATTGGCATCCCCAATACAGGCAGTGTATTGGCATCCCCAATACAGGCAGTATGCGGCATCCCCAATACAGGCAGTGTGCTGGCATCCCCAATACAGGCAGTGTGCGGGCATCCCCAATACAGGCAGTGTGCTGGCACCCCCAATACAGGCAGTGTATTGGCATCCCCAATACAGGCAGTATGCGGCATCCCCAATACAGGCAGTGTGCGGCATCCCAAATACAGGCAGTGTGCTGGCATCCCCAATACAGGCAGTGTGCGGGCATCCCCAATACAGGCAGTGTGCAGGCATCCCCAATACAGGCAGTGTGCGGGCATCCCCAATACAGGCAGTGTGCGGGCATCCCAATACAGGCAGTATGCTGGCATCCCCAATACAGGCAGTGTATTGGCATCCCCAATACAGGCAGTGTATTGGCATCCCCAATACAGGCAGTGTGCGGGCATCCCCAATACAGGCAGTGTGCAGGCATCCCCAATACAGGCAGTGTGCGGGCATCCCCAATACAGGCAGTGTGCGGGCATCCCCAATACAGGCAGTGTGCTGGCATCCCCAACACAGGCAGTGTGCTGGCATCCCCAACACAGGCAGTGTGCGGGCATCCCCAATACAGGCAGTGTGCGGGCATCCCCAATACAGGCAGTGTGCTGGCATCCCCAATACAGGCAGTGTGCTGGCATCCCCAATACAGGCAGTGTGCGGGCATCCCCAATACAGGCAGTGTGCGGGCATCCCCAATACAGGCAGTGTGCGGGCATCCCCAATACAGGCAGTGTGCTGGCATCCCCAATACAGGAAGTGTGCTGGCATCCCCAATACAGGCAGTGTGCTGGCATCCCCAATACAGGCAGTGTACGGGCATCCCCAATAAAGGCAGTGTGCTGGCATCCCCGATACAGGCAGTGTGCGGGCATCCCCAATACAGGCAGTGTGCTGGCATCCCCAATACAGGCAGTGTGCAGGCATCCCCAATACAGGCAGTGTGCAGCATCCCCAATACAGGCAGTGTGCTGGCATCCCCAATACAGGCAGTGTGCTGGCACCCCCAATACAGGCAGTGTGCGGGCATCCCCAATACAGGCAGTGTGCAGCATCCCCAATACAGGCAGTGTGCAGCATCCCCAATACAGGCAGTGTGCTGGCATCCCCAATACAGGCAGTGTGCTGGCATCCCCAATACAGGCAGTGTGCTGGCACCCCCAATACAGGCAGTGTGCTGGCATCCCCGATACAGGCAGTGTGCGGGCATCCCCAATACAGGCAGTGTGCTGGCATCCCCAATACAGGCAGTGTGCTGGCATCCCCAATACAGGCAGTGTGCTGGCATCCCCAATATAGGCAGTGTGCAGCATCCCCAATACAGTCAGTGTGCTGGCATCCCCAATACAGGCAGTGTGCAGGCATCCCCAATACAGGCAGTGTGCAGCATCCCCAATACAGGCAGCGTGCAGCATCCCCAATACAGGCAGTGTGCTGGCATCCCCAATACAGGCAGTGTGCTGGCATCCCTAATACAGGCAGTGTGCTGGCATCCCCAATACAGGCAGTGTGCTGGCATCCCTAATACAGGCAGTGTGCTGGCATCCCCAATACAGTCAGTGTGCTGGCATCCCCAATACAGGCAGTGTGCAGCATCCCCAATACAGGCAGCGTGCAGCATCCCCAATACAGGCAGTGTGTGGCATCCCCAATACAGGCAGTGTGCGGGCATCCCTAATACAGGCAGTGTGCTGGCATCCCCAATACAGGCAGTGTGCTGGCATCCCCAATACAGGCAGTGTGCAGCATCCCCAATACAGGCAGTGTGCTGGCATCCCCAATACAGGCAGTGTGCTGGCATCCCCAATACAGGCAGTGTGCAGCATCCCCAATACAGTCAGTGTGCTGGCATCCCCAATACAGGCAGTGTGCTGGCATCCCCAATACAGGCAGTGTGCAGCATCCCCAATACAGGCAGTGTGCAGCATCCCCAATACAGGCAGTGTGCTGGCATCCCGATTACAGGCAGTGTGCTGGCATCCCCATTACAGGCAGTGTGCTGGCATCCCCAATACAGGCAGTGTGCAGCATCCCCAATACAGGCAGTGTGCAGACATCCCCAATACAGGCAGTGTGCTGGCATCCCCAATACAGGCAGTGTGCTGGCATCCCCAATACAGGCAGTGTGCGGGCATCCCCAATACAGGCAGTGTGCAGCATCCCCAATACAGGCAGTGTGCGGGCATCCCCAATACAGGCAGTGTGCTGGCATCCCCAATACAGGCAGTGTGCAGCATCCCCAATACAGGCAGTGTGCTGGCATCCCCAATACAGGCAGTGTTCTGGCATCCCCAATACAGGCAGTGTGCTGGCATCCCCAATACAGGCAGTGTGCTGGCATCCCCAATACAGGCAGTGTGCGGCATCCCAAATACAGGCAGTGTGCAGCATCCCCAATACAGGCAGTGTGCTGGCATCCCCAATACAGGCAGTGTGCAGCATCCCCAATACAGGCAGTGTGCTGGCATCCCCAATACAGGCAGTGTGCTGGCATCCCCAATACAGGCAGTGTGCTGGCATCCCAAATACAGGCAGTGTGCTGGCATCCCCAATACAGGCAGTGTGCGGGCATCCCCAATACAGGCAGTGTGCGGCATCCCCATTACAGGCAGTGTGCAGCATCCCCAATACAGGCAGTGTACAGCATGCCTCGAAAAACTAGCAAAAAAAAAACGTATGGCCTTATTCATGAAGGGATAGCGCCAGGTAGTGCCTGTAAAGCGACAGGTAGCGCCAGGTGAACGCCGGCCACGCACGCATTTAAACATTTATGCAGCGTATTCTGGTGACCAACTGGGACAACGCCATGTAGCGCGTGATTCATCATTATCCCAGGCTCAGCGTACAGCGCCGGCGTTAAGGCTTGCAGAGCGCCACGTCTTACCTCTCGCTACCTGGCGCTCTCCCATACATTACATCTCCCATACATCTCCCATAAATCTCTTTCCTGATCCCATTTTTTTTGTTTGCTCACAAATATTTCTGACATGTATCCTGGGCAAGAAAATTACATTTTTGAAAACTTTTTGGTTTAATAATATTTTTATGCAGAATTGTCCTTACATGTCTGGTATTAAAGTGTTCATGTTACAATGTAATAACAATGTAATTCCATATGTTTTCGCTTTGTTACTAGTGGATACATGTTCAAAAACAGACTTTAATCACACAGCTTCTGGCGCTCTGGGCTACAACTTTGAGCGCCGGTGATGTTTTAGGCTGTTTTTTTTATGAATGTGGTGTGAGTCGGTCGCACTGAGCTGGCGCTACCGTTCGCTCCCATACAGCGTAGAACTGTGACTCACACATCATATTCATCAATGCCACCCAGGCGTTTTGAAACAAAGAACCGTGGCCGAGCACAGCGACTACTAGTGGTCTTTCTGAAATCCGAGCTGTCGCTATCTGGCGTTAGTAATGAATCAGCCTGCCCGTGTACACTCCCTGGCGTTCCTGCAGAGTGGAGCGATTATGGCCGTGGGGCGTGGCCTGTGACTTTATTGCCGAGCTATCACAATTCTTCAGTGAAGGAATCATCCAAATTCTCAGCGACCTTCTTTGTAATGTCACCAGTTTCTAGTAAATGGACAGGATGTCCCCTTCGTGATGCCGCTATTTTTCTGAATGAACTTTAGTAAGGCCACTGTTATATAGTAAATGAATTGCATAAATGATGACAAAACAATCGAACACAGGACTGAAAACTGAAAAACGTTTATTTTACCAACAGCAATGCTCCGAATGATAGAAAATCAAATTGTATAGGTAAAAAGCATTGGTACATAAAGAAATACATGCTGCATAGAAAGGTTTATTCCAATAAAAGAATTGCGTAATAGGTTTACAAACCAGAATTGAATAGACTGTTGTTTGTGTAGCTACTGAATATCATCAAGTCAGCTCTGTAAATAGTAAATATTGCGTATTCAGGTATACCTTACCATGTTATTTGTGGTTCTGCAGTAAATGCTGGACTAAAGAAGTATTAGAACGTTTAAAGAGTTGAGGGAGCTTGATGACACAAGAAAAAGTGTCAAACTAGATAAAAGAGGAAAGTGGCCTGTCTTGTTAAAAGTGCAAAGATGCAGTTAAACTGAATTAGAGGACTTTTGGACAGAACAGACATTGTATCAGCTTAGAGTTACACTATTACATTTTATATTTATGTTAGAGTTACATAATTTAATTGTATATTTAAATTCTTATATTTTCTGTGATACTAGCACTAGTATTTTATTGGAATACATATATATATATATATATTCATACTGGCCTTGATTTACTAATTCTCATGGTAGTAAAAAAATTCATAAGAAAAAATCCTGAGCTTGTCACTGTTAGAAGGATGATGTTATAGACAGATCAAATTGTAGCTGAAATATATTCTGTAAGGAAGAAAATCCAACTCAAGAGAAAAGTGTGGATTAAAGCCCTGTGTAGACATGATTAATGACATTAGGGGAAAAAAAAGATCCCATGGATGGAGCAGCCATTGAATCTCATATGAATGATGTAAATAAAAAGATGGAGTGGCAACGTTGTGTGAGATGAGGGGTGACACCTAACTGAAGATGTGAGAAGTCTCGATAACTGCAGTGTGACCATAGAGCTAGAGTGATTTCAGAGGAAGATATTATCGATGGAGAATAGATGGAGAGAGGTTAGAGGTAGTGAGGATGGAAGTGGAAATGGGGGATCCTTGGGAATCAGCATTTCAGATGGATATTTAACAGGAAGACTGGCAGTCCCAATGAATATATTTTCTTTTTGACAATAAGAATGAGGAAGAATGTATTTAATATTTACCAAGCTTACTCTGACTAGCTTTCCTGTAGAATATTAAGCATGTATCTAGTATGGCAGACATTACATTTGTACTTAATGAAGCATTCCTGTTTCAGCCAATAGATGACCCACATTGTGCTCAGTCTGAGATGATTCCCATCACACCAAAGTGACGTTTTCAGTCTTGCATTTTTTTTAGTTGCATCTAAAATCTACATCTAGTTTTCTTCTAGGACTCTTTTGTGGTTTTTTTTTTGGTAGCAAGTTTAGGCTTCCTGCTAAAAGAAGACAAAAGACTTAAATAAATAACTACATTAGAAAGCAATCATATATCAAAAAATGAAAAAATGATGAAGAACTTTGAAAGTGGGTCACTACTAGTTCTGTGGTTAAAGATGTTTCATCCAACCGGCTTTCTGAGTGGTTATTATGTCCATTTGCCTTAACTAAACCGCATCTTCAACATCATTTAATGAATAGCCCAAACTCTTCAAAATCTATTCTCCAGCATAAAATGTATATATTTCAGGTTTTTAGCTGCTTACCTGTTATGCTTCTCCCCACTGGGCTGCATTTCTGTTTAGGACTCCAGGATTCGCCCGCCACTATCTTGCCTACTTCTTGTTCCTACCCAGCATCAAATGCTGAGGACAGTGCAGGGGCGGGTTATAGCTGTGCTCTGCACAGACAGAGCAGAGTTGGGGTCAGGGAAAGGATAGAAATCCCAAAATGCTGTGCAGAACAGTCAGAAGACACTTCCTGTCTGCAGGCAGCCTGAGACTCCATGGGCCACCATTGTGGATGTTTAAAGGCTCAGAAAATGCACTAGATGCAGGTAGGGTGATTTTTAATGTGGGCAATCTGTATGTACAGGGTGGGGGAAACATAAAAGATTCCCTGTGGGTGAAGGTCTGGTTTAAGAGCTACAGCCTTGCTTGGCTCAGGCTTGCATAGTGCGCCAAAGAAAGACTGGTAAATAAGGTTAGCCTGTATGAGCAGGGCCCGGCAAACCATTTTTTTTTTGTTAAACCGGGCCAACACGCTTACAAGAAATGGTGGTCATATGCATCCCTCCCCATGGAAATTCAGATTTCTGCACATACAAATGAATTCACCATTTGTAACTTCTGTGCATTGTGGGTTAAGTTCAGGCAGCAGCACGGCTGGGATGCTGGGGAAGGAAGCTTCAAAATGAATGCTACCAGGAGAAAATCTGTGAGGTGGCTTTTCAGCTTTTAGTGGGTACAGGATCAAATGTAAGTGCTGACAATGATTCAGTACAATGCATACAGAGGGGGCAAGTGAGTTTTGGGGAGTTTTTTAAATGTGCAAGGCTGTTGGTCCGGTTTAACTACTGCTTAGGCTAGTGGAAAATTGTTGAATACCGTTTCTCATTTGAAATACAAATGAACCTAATTTACTTCTACAATATGAGAACCAGGAAAAAAGTTTTGGGTGGGGGGTGGGGATGGTATTGTATGTATTCCTGTGCACTCTATAATACATACACAGAAAAATCAATAATGCTATGTCAGCAGGATTGTATGCTTTGAAATAAAATGAATCAATAAAAATGATCCTGCGCTTCCCTGTTTGGAACTTTGGACTTTCCTATGATCCCTGTAAACTTTTTCACAACCAATGAGACTTGTGACTGAGCATGGCATTCTTTTCCTTGTTGGGTTACTGTTGATCCTGATTAGCCATTTTTTTTATGATAAGTATTTAATTATTCTCTGATTGTTCTCCAGATTGTCAGAGAATCCTGTTTTCTGGAGGAGAAGTTGCCTGCATATACATATTGGTTTATTCCAGATGCCAGGGCTATCCTCATTTAAAGCGGACCAAAGCTCACTGAAACGTATAAAAATAAATTTAGCCAAAACTACTGTCTCAGGATATAGTACAGGAAATTGGTGTTTTTTCGACATTTTGTGCTGCCCCTATTTTGCTAGCCTTATATCATCATTGGACGCCCTCCTGTAGCCCCCAAAAAGTACAACTGAGTTTGTGCTATCCAGTCCCTGGCAAAATCTCACACCTGACCACTTTGCCCTGAGGATGCCTTAGAGGGGAAACTGCTGCGCAACTGCGCTGTGGCGGCAAACTATTAGTCATTGCATAGGTGCGGCATGACATCACAGCGCCAGTGACTAAAGGAGATGGGACATTCAACTAAAACAGGCGGCATTAGGAGGGGAAAGAGTGAAGCACAAGCATAGAAAATTGCCAGAACGTATTCTTCATGGGGAGAGCAATGCAGGGGATGCTATTTAAATACATTTGGTCATCTTTAAAGGAGACCCCAGGAATTTGTCCATGGGACAAGAGTGGCAAAAAAAGCCATATTTTTTAAAGCAAGCCACAAGTAAGTCTGCAGTTTGCTTCGAGCTATGTAAGGGACGCAGTGAGCATGTGGGGGAAGGTGCTCTGGTGAGATGAGACCAAAGTTGAACTTGTTGGCCAAAATGACAAACATTATGGGCCTTATTTATCAAGGGATAGCGCCAGGTAGTGTCTCACTAGCGCCAGGTAGCGCCAGCTATCGGCGGCTACCGACTCCAGAACGCCAGGCTGCGAACACAATCACGCATTTATCACGCTAAATGAGGCTAGCGCCGGCGAGAGCGTCAGCTAGCGTGGGATTCATCATGTTGCAGACTTCAGCGAACAGCGCCGCTGCTAATCCCATCACAGCGCCAGGTATGACCTCTCGCTACCTGGCGCTCTCCAATGCATTTCAATGGAGTAATCTTTAAATATTCATAATTAATTGATATTAATGTTTTTTTTTTTTTTTTTTTTAATGTCAAAAATTCGGTGACCACTTCTGCAATGTTATATCTTTTTTTTAAGGTAAAAAAAAAAAAAAAAAATTGTGCAGAATTGATATTATAGGTCTGATATTAATGTATTCATATTACAAAATGTTTATAAAAACTTGTTTATTATTTTTTTCCAAAAATAAGGTTGTTTGGGGGTTAAAAAAATACTTTTAACACATCGCCGCCAGCGCTCTGGGGTTTAAACATGCATTTTACAGCGCGAGAATTTTTTGAGCGTGATTTGTTAATGAATATGCTGGGAGCCGTTCGCTTTGGCCATTCGTTGTCATGCGCTCCCATACAGCGCGGAACCTGTCAAACAGCGACTCATAACCCCGTATTCAACATTACCGCACATCGACCGAGTCGCTGTCAACAACCGAACAACGGCCAAGCACAGCGAATACTAGCCGGCGCTGTGAAAATCACGCTACTGTCGCTACCTGGCGCTATTAATAAATCGGCCTCTATGTGTGGAGGATAGCTAACCCTGCACACAGGGGCGGACTGGAGTCAGAAAATAGCCCAGGATTTTACTGGTCAGACTGGCCCTGCTGTGCTGTGACCGGCCCAGTATTTTGTGGACCAACACCAACACCCAGGGGGGATCGGCCTGGGAATCTATAAGATTCCCGGGCCGATCAGATCCCTCCCGGCGGGGCATCCGAAATCGGGATGTCCCGCGGGGTGAAACCCCCCAGGAAGCCCACAATCCTACCTTTTCCACGTTCCAGCGACGCATGTGCGTCCGCCGCCGCCTCCCGCGCGTCCCTCTAGCAGGGCGCACACCCGCGCCGGCCGTTTGTGAATGGCCGGCGCGGGTGCGCTCCCTGTAAGAGGGACGCGCGGGAGGCGGCGGCGGACGCGCTCTGCTTGTCCGGCGGTGCCTCTCGCTTGTCCGCCGCCGGGGATTGGCTGCAGCAGTCACGTGGGAGCTGGGAGAGGTGAGTTTTCAGGGCTTTCTGGGGGGTTTCACACAGCGGGGCACCCCCGATCGTGGTGCCCCACCGAAGTGGACCAAAACCCAGGATAGTCAAAATCCTGGGTGTTGGTCCACTTTAAAGCCATAGCAATGCTGGTGCACAGCTATGATTTTGATTAATTCCATTCAAAATTATTTAATTGCAGCCTGGGCTGATTATTTTTCCCTGATCAGCCCTGATGCTTTTTTGAGCATCCACTGCTAATAAGTTTATATGTTCTTTTAATGAGGAACAATGACCAACGATCCCTCAGTCGGGATGCCCTGCTGTATGAGATTGCCTGGTATACTCATGTAGCTGGTGAGCCCAAAGTGCATAGGTTAGCAGTGGCTACATTCTCCATATACTTCTGTCTGAGGCCTGTACTTGCACCAGACATTTCCGAATGTCTAGCACAGGCAGGCAGAGGAGCGGCCAGCAGCTCCAGTCATCTTTTCTAGGCAATCTAACATTATATCTGATGTGAGGTTGGTGAAGCAAGATATAAATAGAGCGTAAGGGCTGATTGTCCAGTGACCCACGCATGCTCTGTGGGATCACCAGTATGAGTTGCTAGCTCATGCTCCTCGCTAGTTGCTCTGCCACTTGTTTAGTGAACCCTATTGCTCAGCGGTGGTCATGTGGGCTACTAAAGTGTCATGGAAGCATAGAAATAGTGTAAGTAATTCTGCCTGATTTTGGACATATGGTATAATCCAGTCCTATTTGTCACATTAATGCAAGGAACCACCCTAAACAGGATGTGATGACCCTGAAGAGGTTATGATCTGCCATTTTCTCCAGTCATCACTTGTTCTGCTTTTCTCTGGCTTTCATTTTTTACCATCTTCTCTTCCTTTTTGTTCTATCATGCTGTTTTCTCACATGTGTCTCTTCTCTGTCTTTCAATTCTCTCTTCAACCCATTTATTTCAGAGTAGGTCTGGCTGCTATTCTGACTTTTTTCATCCCTCTCACTTTCATTATTTTTTCACCATTTCTCTTTTTACTATTTGTTAGCCGGTCAGGGGCGATGTAACCTCTCATCCCATCGCTGTGTGCTTCATTTACGAGCCCGGACAGCAACATGCAGAGCGGGGGAGAGGTTCCGCCTCTGGGAGCAGCTCAGGGATCGGCTTACAATATACAAGACACAGGCTTCACAAAGCTTGGTGGAGGTGTCAAATGTTATCTATGTTGCTGGCCGGCCCTCACACAATTCCGGACTGGGGCACTCAGCCTTTACTTTACACAAAAAATAAATAAAGCCAAAACAGCACGGCACCTCATTCTGCACATGGACCATTAGCATATTTACATAAGGGGGCGTGGCCCACCGGGAAAATGCCCGGCAGTCCCTATGGCGAGCCCGCCCCTGCCTGCACATCACCCTGTACACACCATCCCGCAAGTAAAACATGGTGGTGGTAGCATCTTGCTGTGAGGATATTTTTCTTCAGCAGGGACTGGCAGGAGTGTTAAAGAGGAAAGATTAATGGAGCTAAATACTGGGCAATCTTGGATGAAAACCTGATAGAGACAGCAAAAGACTTGAGACTGGGTGATAGGTTTACCTTCCACCAGGACAACAACCCTAAACGTATAGCCAAAGCTACAATAAAAGGTTTAAATCAAGGCATATCCATGTGTTGGAATTGTCCAGATCTAAATCCCATTGAGAATCTATGACATGACCTAACACAAATACTCTCCACCCCATGTGACTGATCTTCTTTTGCAAAGAAGAATAGTGTCCAGCACACTTCACCTGAGAACACCCAATGAGCTTTTCAGTCTACCTTCACAATTGTTCTCCTGGATGCTAGTTGCCAGGTGGTACTGCCATGCGGCAGTTGTAATGTTTCTTGATAGTGCAATGGTTTGGATGTAAATTTGCCATGTTAAAGGTTTTAGTACTCACTGTATTTTTTTCTGGACATGTGGGAGACACATAACGTCTACATTTATTCTAAATGTATAAGCAGCTGTAATAGAGGAGGATCGAACATGGAAAGGATGAACCAAATTGCAAAACAAATACAATCATTCCATCTGAGGCAGCCACGACTTTAAGGGAGGGAGCTGCGTCCTCCACATGCCAACGCCTTTATGGCGAGTACCAT
This sequence comes from Gastrophryne carolinensis, assembly GCA_027917425.1. Taxonomy (NCBI): domain Eukaryota; kingdom Metazoa; phylum Chordata; class Amphibia; order Anura; family Microhylidae; genus Gastrophryne; species Gastrophryne carolinensis. Next base: position 491,537,275 of record CM051235.1, read on the forward strand.
ATTTTTTTCTTCTGGGGCATATGGAAGATGCCGCATTTTCTACATTTTTCTAAATGTATGAGATGTCCTAAGCAGTAAAAAGTAGCGGGGGGGGGGGGGGGGCACTAGTAGAATGTCAATAAACAATAAGTGGTCCTTTTTAAAAAAAAATATGTAAGATTATGGAGCAAGGACATGTAGATGATTTGTAGATAATGCTACAGAGACTTCATGCTGAGAAACCCAGAAGGGTCAACAGATCTGGTGAAATGCTCCGATCTGAAGGTGTCTGCTTGTCTTTGGCTCAACAAAGGACATTCAGATCTATTTGCTGACATATTTCGGGGCTGATTCCCCTCTTTTAGGGCATCCACAGATAAAAAAGAAAAAAGTCTTCCTAATGCCCTTCTATAAAGTTCTTAAATGTTTAACTTCTGGACAACAAACCATGTCCACACTAAGAAATATTTTTGGGGGGAAATGAGAAGGAATATACAGAAGATGGTAACATTTTTTTTGGTCAAATGTAATTAAAATAGAGATTCAAGACAGACACTTCTGTATGAGATGAAACACTGGTCTCAGTGACAATATATTCTGGATGAATAGTAAGCTTAAACCAAACCAACAGCCTTACAAGAAACAGTGATAATATTCATACCTCCCCAGGGCAATTCAGATTGCTGCACATAAAAAAATAATTGACATTTTTGTAACTCCTGCTGTGGTCAACAAACAAAATGGTGTCCCTTGGAGCTGCAGGTATTTGGCTCAGAGTGATGGTCACAAAAGAGAGTATACGCTTCATCTTTGGGCCAGCAGCTCTTTCAGGGAGTTGACATCCATGTGGGTGCTAGGGTGCCTAGTTCTGGCAAAAAGGGTTCGTGTTGAGTCTTTAATGACCCACACTGTCGATGGGGAGCCTTGTGCAAATTCAAACATGAGTGCTCAGGTTGCAGGGGCAACCACCTGGTGGGCAGATGTTTCAGGAAAGGAAAGCTCCCAAGCAAACAGGAACCGTTTGGAAAAGGGGAGTACACCAGTGAGAATAGAGGCGATGATCCCATGGCTAAATAGATACCCTGACCCTGACAAAGCAGCTGCCTTGTTTTTGTGCAATGGATTTAATTTTGGCTTAGTTTCCTTTGTACCGCCGCCCTGCGGCCCAGTGTGAGATGGAACCTGCCATTGGCTCTGGCTCACCTGGGGGTGATAAGGGAAAAACTAAAAAAGATCTTGCTGGGCTGAATGGATGGCCCTTTTTCTGAACTTCCAATGCATAACTTGGTTGTTTTCCCATTAGGAGTTGTACCAGAGGGGGTGGCTGGAAATGTTTTGCTGGTTCATCATCTGTCATTTCGGGGGGGGGGGGGGAGGGGTCAATGACGGCATTGATAAGGCACTGGCATCGGTCATTTGATGCAGCACGCCATTGGTCACGAAGGCAGGCCCTTGGGCCTTAATGGACAAAGCAGATACTGAGTCGGTCTTTAGTTTGTTGCCAGTCCACCCAGGTAGCATCCCCCAGTTGAGCTCTTTTTTTTGACGGGTGGTATTTTGTGGACATATGATTGCCAATAGGGGTCTTGATATCCTGTGCCTATTTTGAGGCATTCAGCTCCCTTTTTGGAGTGAGTCATCAAGTTGCGGGTTGGCTCGGTGGCCCATTACTTGGATGATTTGTTCTGTGTGGCTCTTGGGGGACCTGGATGTGCCAAAATCTACTTGACAATATGTTGGCAGTGTTTGACGCATTTGGGGTGCCAGTAGCCAGTGAAAATCTGTTGGACCCAAAACCATCCTCAAGTTTTTGGCCATTGAAATTGACTCAGAGTGAATTTGAACAGAGTGTGCCGGCTACCCGCCAAGAAGTTTTTGGATTTGCTGGACAATATTAGGAGAGTTCTCCAGGAAAAGAAGATTACTCTGCGGAAACTTCAATCCCTTTTGGGAAAACTGAATTTCGCTTGTCGGGTGCTGCCGATTTTTTTTCAAGACCACTGTCACTGGCCACGGCAGGCGCTCAGGAGCCTCACTATTATATCCGTCTAAGCACAGAGTTGAAGGCGGACTTGCAGTTTTGGGCCGAGTTCTAGGACTTTTGATGGCCTGGCTTATTGCCAAATACTGGCACGGAGATCCCTGGCGCCTTGCACTTGGTCCAGCTATGCCAAGACGTGGCAGGGATGGCTTATCATGGAAACCAAAGCCGGGCTGCCTCTCTCCAAGCAAAGCGGAAATGAACTTTTTTGTGGTACATTGGGGAGCTCTATGAACAATACGAATCCCCAGTGTCCATTGATAAAAACCTTGCAGCCTTGGCCTTCTTGTGCAAATTATCGGGTTGGAGAGACTTTACAAAATCATTTGTTGTAAAGCAGAATCTGAAGCGGTGGTGCAGGGAGCACAGGACAACAAACCATCACAAGCCGGTGACTTGTGAGATCCGAAAGGGGGTACTAGGCTTGAGGGAATTTGTTCTTCAGTTTTTGAGTTAAAAATGTTTACAGCTGCGTTTTATCTAGCTTTTTATGGGGCCCTGTGGACAAGAGGACTGGTTAGACAGAATACTCGTTCCCAGGGCAGCTTGTTGTGGGCAGATGTGGAGCTTTACTCGGACATGGTGAAGCCGTGAATAAGATGGTCAAAGACAGATCAAATGGGAAGGGGAACAATTATCCCTTTGTGTTCATTTGAAGGTTGTGTGTCTTGGGGGGGGGGGGGGTTTGATTCATGGGGATGGGTCGGCCTTGTCGCTCTTCCAGTTTGGGGCTGTGTTCTACAAAAGGTTAATGTCGAGTTATGTCCCGAGGATTACAGAACACACTCCTTCAGAATAGGGACAGCTACTCCAACTGGCCGGTGAGTATTGGGGTGGAGGGGGCTGATGTGATTTTGGGGGCCCCATCAGGGCTATGTATGCCCCTTAACAGAAAGGGGTAAATGTCACATAGTCAAGTGAGGCAGTTAAATAGACTACTTCAATTCGACCCTCATATAATTTGAGCCAATGTAAACATAGTCCTAGAAAACAAGGCATGTTTCTCATATAAGAATATAAGAATAATATGTGTAAGTAAAAGCTTCATTCAAAATTGATCATACTTACAGCTGAATCCATTATTGCTCTAAAAACCAAGACCTCCATATGTTTTCAGGAAAATGGAGGCATGATGTGTTATTAGAACTCTGATAAGAATCCATTAGTCTGTGCCTCTGAAACTAAACTTACATCTGAACAGGTGTGCAATGCCATGCCAAAGAAATGATTTTATTGATCGAGTGCAGGGATGGTTTTTGTAGTTTGGCATCAAAAACAAATCTTCCCATAGTTGAGAATCTCAGGGGCACATGGAAGATTATAATAGAAGACCTTCCAGATACAGAATTGCAGAGTGTGAATGCAGGGTGCGGTGGAATCAAATCCAGGTAGGCATTTGTGGTATTACAAGATCTGGCTTTACTGGAATGTGAGTGCAGTAAGAGAAGGTCACCTTACATGGTGGATAACATAGACAGGAAAAAGAAGTCATAGAGATCACCTCAATTTACAGGAAACACAACATGTTGCAGATAATGTAAAACAGAGACTACACATAGATATATGTAACAGCACCATTTACTGTCATAAATGTAAACTGCATTAACCTAGCAATATATAAATGCAGAGCACATACTAAGCTAAGGCTGTTGTATCTCCAACAGAATGTTATTTTACAAACACTCATGCATCACAGAATGCTGACACATTGACCAAACCTAGGTAAAGACTCACAGATTCATCTTATTCCATATGTTTTGATCTGGTGAAACAGAAACACAACCTTGGCATTGCTTTGCATTGTACTGCTGTACAACTGCGGCATGCTACCGATTGCACAACTGAGGCTGGTCAGAAATTTGCCCCGTGTGAGGGGAAACCATGAACTATCTCAATACAAGCATAAATAGGTAGATCTGCTCATCCATTTCCCCACTTGAAAAGCATGAGTGATCCTTCAAGCGGCAGATGGTATAGAACCAGCCCTGGGTCTAGGATTCCAATGTTGCCATCCTGTTAGCAAAATCCTTCAGTTCCAGTGATGTTAACAAAAGTGGATGGCCGTTCAATCATATTCTCTGGGAAAATCATTCCCAGAGTTTGCCACCTCTGTAGGGAATCTAGCTCAGCACAAAAAGTCTGTAGCCTTGTCGAGTACTAGAACCCCGATCACAGATTATCTGGAGATCAGGTTACCAGGCCCAGCCATATTTTTTTTGCAATTTTGGGACATTGTATGCTTTTGCACACCAGTAGGGGGTTAGGTGCCTTGCTCAAGAGCTCTAAAGTCACATCCTGGCTGGGAATTGAACCTTACTTCCTCACCTTGGAAATCTGAAATCTGGAAACAACAGCATAGTAATCATTGGCATAGTGGTAGTGTCCTTAGCTGATTCAAATAGAATGTCAACCCAAATGTTTTATGATGCAGGGCTAAATACAAAGTTCACCAGTTTGACCGAGTCTGATCTGTATTCTTCAACAGGAATTCCAGACCTACCTGACTTCTTAAATAGCAAAGGTAATTGTCAGGACTGGTATGGAAGGGGTCTTGAACTGCCATATATCATCACCTCAAGTCTGCTGCTTTTACCATTGAGCTATGTGCTATTATTTTTATATATTGGTGTCAAAACACCCAAAACTCCGCAGGACGCTTTAAATTTGAATTCAAACCAAAGTCCTCTACAGGCTTTGTGAACTTATCCACCTCATATGTGAATATCAAATAAACCTTATTCGTGCAGGTTCCCGTCACCAATTTCTAAATAACGTACCAGATGAATGAATGTAACTTGCAGTATGATTTAGATCCTCTTTAAGGTATCAAGATCTTTCCTCTAGTTGGGCACTATCAAGTATCAGGAACCCATTCCTCATATACTTCCTTATTCCTGATAAAAGATGATGAATGGCCGGTCAGCTCCACACAGCTCCTCTGACGGTCCCGCGCTGCACTGCTGAGGGTGACGAGGTTGACGTCAACCTCGTCAAACTCTCCATTGTCTGCACTGGGGTCCAAACTCTCCATTGTCTGCACTGGGGTCCAAACTCTCCATTGTCTGCACTGGGGCCCAAACTCTCCATTGTCTGCACTGGGGCCCAAACTCTCCATTGTCTGCAGTGGGGTCCAAACTCTCCATTGTCTGCACTGGGGTCCAAACTCTCCATTGTCTGCACTGGGGCCCAAACTATTCAATGGCTGTACTGGAGTCCAGCTCCTTCATTGTCTGCACTAGGGCCCAACTCTCAAGTGCAAAAACTAGGTGGATAATGACATTCTGAGAAAGAGAACATAAATGAAGTAATATAAAGGATTTCACAGTAAAGAAAAAGGAAACACAGTTCTGCTTATGTCTAATCTCCTCAGGGCACTGAGGGCACCTAGTTATAGTTACTGGGGGAGGTGGGGTTATACCCAGAGTTGAATGAACTTTATTAAACTTTATATAAGTAGTTGCAATGTCCTACAGATACCCCATCAACCCATACGTTTAGTATAATGTTCGGTATAATAGTATAAAGTGCTGCATTCTCCACTTGTCCCAGAAGAAATACAACATAAGTTCTATAACAAAGCAGAAATATGAAGGCACAGAAGCGTGATGGTTTTTTAAGAGAAATTTGTGGCCTGAGGTGGTTTTCAGAACCATATTGTTTGGCCAAGTGTGCTAGAGGCAATAGAGTGTACGCTTACATGGTAAAAGGAAGTACTATTAAGGCATATGGTGGACATTGTAAGGACTATACCTACAGTACTGTATATGTAATATTATATGTCCCCTTACCACAGGTTCACTATTAGCGTAACATGGATGTCTATATGGTGTTGCAGCAGACTCCCCTACAGTTGGAAAATGAAAAGAAAATGTTATTATTAGACGATCATTAACAGTTAAGACCATTACATAGTAAATGTGTGACTACATTTTTATATATTTATCCAATTTTAACCAGTAGCAGGTTCTTACAAATAAACCATTTAACCCTGTAAGTTATCCTTATTTCTACACCTTGTCGTCAATAAGCAGCATAAAACTGACTCCACTTACTAAGGACCCTTGCAGTGGACCAATGCACCCATCCAGGGCCGGTCAATTAGATGCCCCTGGGGCATCCTGATTCAGTTTTCCCCACTGTGTGAATGACCCAGAAACCCCATACCTTTCCATCGCGATAGCAGACTGCAGCCGCACCCCCGCAGTTGTGGGCTCTCCCATGCGCAGCCATTCAGATATGCCAGTGCACTTCACAGGGAAACCCGGGGGTGAACCTACCCAGTTCCCAATGCTGATGCTTAGTCCAAAGCAATGGCTTTATGCATAAAGTGCTGATTGAATGAGCACTGGCACATGCACTGTGGGTAAGGCGGAGAGGCGAGTGGAGTGGCCAATCTGGGGGGTATTACACAGCAGGGCATCCCAAATCGGGATGCCCCACAGGCAAGAACCAATCACCAGGATAGTCAAAATCCTGCTGATTGGGTACCTTTAAGTACCACTGGGAACCAAGCAAGGCTACCAAGGCCTGGTTTACTCCAGCAGTTTTCCTCTGATCATATCAGCCTTCAAAGAGCTTTCCTATGTAACTTTACTACACATGCAATGCACAAACTTCAAATAAGCACTCTTAGCTTTGTGATCTGATATGCTGATATTTCAGGGACAAACCTCTCTAGGTCCACCTTAAAGTGGTCCTTCACTCTGACTAAGAGTCTATGTTATATGTTTCCCACACCCTGTACATACAGATTGCCCACATTAAAAATCATCCTACCTGCATCTACTGCATGTTATGAGCCTTTAAACATCCAAGATGGTGGCTCATGGAACATCAGGCAGCCTGCAAACAGGAAGTGCCTTCTGACTGTGCTGCTCTGCATTCTGGGATTGCTGACCTTTTCCTGACCCCAGCTCTGACATGTCTGAGCAAATCACAGTTAAAACTACCCCCCTGTACTTTATCCCACTCTCCTCAGTAAGTGTGATGCTTCTGAGTCAAGATGGCGGCGCCCGTATCCTAAAGTCCTGAACAGAGTTGCAGCCCAGTGGGGGAAAGAATAATAAGTAAGAGACTAAAAACTATAATATATATGAATATAATATATTCATTTTAGATGCTGGGGAATCGTTTTATAAGGGTTTGGGGTTTTCATGAAATCATGGTGAAGGTCCAGTTTAACTATGGCACCACTGGCCTCTGGGCATCTTCTAAGCTCACCTAAATAATCACCCAATAAAGGTCATGTAGCCAGATGGAGGAATCTCACTTAAAGCCCTCTAGGTATGCACCCGACCCATGCATGGAAAAATGCTTTCACACCAAGTTCCCCCAAAGCTTCTCATATGTACATGGGTATCCTTGCTTAGTATACAATATTTTACAAAGAAATAAAAAAGCAAACTATGGATATTCTTGCCTAATATGCTGATTGTAGAAGAAAGACAAGTCAGTCCCCCAGTCAGCATCAGTAGCATTGCTGTGATATCCATCCAAAAGCACTGCACCCCAGGACAGTCCCATATCAAATGGCAGATGTCAGCAGCCATAGCACTGCATCAGTGAGCACAGTGGCATGTGTTGAGGACTGATCTAAGCCCTTCTGACTGGGGTCGCATGTGCCCAATGCAATTGGACAATGCGGTTGTTAGCTATGGAACTAACCCAATTTCACAAGCAGTCCCATTCTTCCAAGTCAGAAATGTTTATCCGCCTCAAATTAAAAAAAAGTTGGCGTTTGCTGCCTCTGACTTAAACATCAAAAGGCTGGAAAGTAAAAATGATTGTTTTTAGTCAAATTATATTATTTTTCAGATATCTTTACCTGTATAAAATGCTGAAATATACACATAGGAGTCCTGCATTTGCGCGACACGATTGCTCGACCTGTACATGTCCAGCACTATTGTCGTTGTTTCTCCGGGCACCTAAAAAAGGATGGGCACATATGTTTAAATACATTTTTTATGTTGACTTTTCTCCTATTGTTCTATCCTAAAAACATAGCAGTGTGTAATAGTGACTGTTAAAATAACATTATGACAATATAAAAGCAAGAAGAGTAACCCTCTCACCTTTCTTCTCTTGTTCATACTGATCAGCCATTTCCGGTCTTTTGTTATTGAATATGGTTCATCACAATACCCTACTATCTAGAACAGCTAATATTTCTGATCTCCCATCCCATAATACCATTCAGCTTTCTTGCTCGTATTGTGCTTGGTTTTCACTCCACTTTCTACCAGTACTCTTCTTGAAGAGCCGCCCATAGCTGATAACCAACAAATGGCTGGAAGGGATCCTTCTGGTTATCTGCTTTTAACAACTCAGTGCTATTATTCATTCCAAAATACCACTGAATCTCAACTTTTCCAGGCTAATTTCTACCCAGTACCTTTGGAAAATTGGAAAGACTATGGCCCTTATTTAACAAGGGATAACGCCAGGTAGCGACTGGTGAGCGACTGGTAATGACGGGCACCGCCACGAGAACGCCGGCTCCCCACTACACATTTATCAAGCCGATCCTGCTTAGCGACTGAGATAGCGCCAGATATCAAATCATTCGTCATTATTCCAGCCTCAGCCCACAGCGCCAGCGTCCGACCTTGAACAGCGACAGGTGTGACCTCTCGCTACCTGGCGCTCTCCAATGCATTTCAATCGAACAATCTTAAAATATTCATAATTAATTGTTAATAATGTTTTTTTTTTTTTTTTTTTTAATGTGAACAATTCTGTGACCACTTCTGCAATGTTAGATATTTTTTTTAAGGTAAAAAAAAAAAAAAATTGTGCAGAATTGATATTAAAGGTCTGATATTAATGTATTCATATTACAAAATGTTTTTAGAAACTTGTTTTTTTTTGGTTTCAAAAAATATGGTTGTTTGGGGGTTAAAAAACTACTTTTAACCCATCGCCACCAGCACTCTGGGGTTTAAACATGCATTTCACAGCACGAGAATTTTTTGAGCGTGATTTGTTGATGAATATGGTGGGAGCCGGTCGCTATGGCCATTCGCTATCATGCGCACCCATACAGCGCGGAACCTGTCAAATAGCGACTCCTCACCCAATATTCAACATTACTGCACACCGACTGAGTCGCTGTCAACAACCGAACAACGGCCAAGCACAGCGACTACTAGCAGGCGCTGTGAAAATACTGCTACAGTCGCTCATCTGTCGCTACCTGGCGCTATTACTGAATCGGCCTCTCCATTTATTAATACAATCCTACCTTGGGGTGTCAATGTGATGAGAATAAAGTAGTTGTATCCTGACAAGCAGTATTCATAGTGAGCACTGCATAGGTCACAGTCAAACCAAGAAAAAAAAAAAGCTATACTTAACTTTTGTCCCCTGCAGCTTTTTTCATAAGGCTCTGGTGTTGTATGTCTGCTCAATTATTACAAAAAAGGGGGAGTGCTGCCTAGGCCTCACCATGTCCTTGCCTTGGCACACCCCCTCCATTGCAATAAATGGAGTGGGTACGCGTAGAAGGCGTATTTTGGAGCTCATTCTTTCTGATCAGTAACACCAGAGCAGAAGAGCTGTGGGGACAAATGATGAGTATCGCTTTCTTGGTTTTCTTGCGTGATTTCCTGTCTATATCCGCAATCATGCTATCAGCTCTTACTGGCTTTACTTTAGATGTTGAATTGTCTTTGCTAGGTGTACTTAGCAATAGATCATTGGCTAAAATAAAAAGTAAACTTTTTAGAAACAGAATATATGCATTTTCTACTCACTTCGTTAACATAAAAGATCATCCCATTACCGTCATCATTCATTTCAAAGTCGCAGATGAGTTCTGGATCTAGCTAAAAGAGAAAAGAGAAATAGTCCTCAATTGCTGTGTTTAATCTCTCAAATCTCAAAATAGGATCTCAAAAAAGGTTAAGTGATTTAAGACATATAAACATACACATGTAGTATGTGTATTGTGTGGATTGCCTTGATGAGACTTACTGTTTTACTTACTGTTTAGGGATGATGCGTTGTAGGTGCCCAAAAGTGCAAACAATTCCGCATCTGCCTAGACATGTGCATGCCGGGTGCACACCACACAAATTGTGCCTAATGGCAAGTGCATGGGAGAAGCGCCAATTTGCTGTTTTGAAGTGCACTTAACTGCTCCCAATGGTCTCCCCTTTCCTTTATTGTTTCTCCAAAGCGATTTGATCTCTCCAGCTTCGGTGTGCTCTGCTGGCCTTTCAGAGTGTATTATCTGGAGAACCTGTGTTCTCCATCTTTTTTGCTTTTGCTTAATAATTTAATTATAATGTTTTTATTGTTTTTATTTTTGCTCAAATTTGCGACCCAATATCCACATTTTTGTTGTCTGGACCTTAAATTTTGTGATTTTTGACAACTTTTCATTTTTTAACAAAAAACAATAAAAGGGCTCAGTCCCTAAAATGACCTTGCGGCTGACACTTATATTGATCAAAAATATGCCAGACACTGGCAGCATTTGTTTTCAGAATGAAATAAGCCTGTTACTCATTGGAATCAGCGGGAAATTCACTTTAAAATGTTCACATTTGTGCACGCTTTTTTGCCCTCTAAACATACCATAAATCAGGTGCCGGAAACTGTTTGGTGCTCCAAAATGACGCCAAAAATTTTAGGCACACTGGCGAAAAAAAGGGGCGCATATTGGCGCAAAAATATTGGCGCCCGGTTCATGGTCATCCTATTTTGATGATCATGAATCAGGAGGAAGCCCGAGCATGACTTGACACTCTCAAAAACATTCACAAATTTGTTTGCACATGACCATGAATCCACCCTTATGTGTTTGTAAAGGTGAGGCAGTAACTATGGCTACAGTGGGGAATGGTGGTTGTAAAGTCAGAGGGGGCAAGTATAGTTGCTATAGGTGTGGCTTCTAGTAGGATCAAGGGGTGTAAGTGTGACTGCTGGGGGGATCAGGGGGTGCAAGTATGGTTGCTATAGGTGTGGTTACTGGGGGGATAGGAGGTGTAAGTGTGGCTTTTGGGGGGATCAAGGTGTGCAAGTATGGCTGCTATCAGTGTGGTAGCTGGGGTGTAGGGGGTATGTGTGGCTGCTGGGGGGATCAAGGGGTGTAAGTGTGGCTGCTGAGGGGGATCAGGGGGTGCAAATATGTTTGCTCTAGGTGTGGCTGCTGGGAGAATAGGGGGTATAGGTGTGGCTGCTGGGGGGATCAAGGGGTGTAAGTGTGGCTGCTGGGGGGCATCAGGGGGTGCAAATATGCTTGCTCTAGGTGTGGCTGCTGGGAGAATAGGGAGTATAAGTGTGGCTGCTGGGGGGATAAAGGGGTGCAGGTGTGGTTGCTTGAGGTGTAACATTCAGATCTGCATCAAATGGTTCATTTGCCTATTCAAAGTCTATATATTGTTGTAACTGTAACAGGCTTTCCCACCCTGAAAAGTTGGAAGTTATGGTATCTGGTGGGGGATCGGGGGTATAAGTGTGGCTGCTGGGGGGATCAAGGGGTGCAGGTATGGTTGCTATAGGTGTGGCTGCTGGGGAGATTGGGGGTGTAGTGTGTCTGCTGGGGGACCAGTGGGTGTGGGTATGGTTGGTATAGGTGTGGTTGCTGGGGGAAGTGAGGGGGTGTATGTGTGGTTGATGAGGGAAGTAAGGGGTGTAATTGTGGTTGATGAGGGGAGTGAGGGGTGTAATTGTGGTTGATGAGGGAAGTGAGGGGTGTATGTGTGGTTGATGAGGGAAGTGAGGGGTGTAATTGTGGTTGATGAGGGAAGTGAGGGGTGTATGTGTGGTTGATGAGGGAAGTGAGGGGTGTATGTGTGGTTGATGAGGGAAGTAAGGGGTGTCATTGTGGTTGATGAGGGGAGTGGGGGGTGTAATTGTGGTTGATGAGGGAAGTGAGGGGTGTATGTGTGGTTGATGAGGGAAGTGAGGGGTGTAATTGTGGTTGATGAGGGAAGTGAGGGGTGTATGTGTGGTTGATGAGGGAAGTGAGGGGTGTAATTGTGGTTGATGAGGGGAGTGAGGGGTGTATGTGTGGTTGATGAGGGAAGTAAGGGGTGTAATTGTGGTTGATGAGGGAAGTGAGGGGTGTAATTGTGGTTGATGAGGGAAGTGAGGGGTGTATGTGTGGTTGATGAGGGAAGTGAGGGGTGTAATTGTGGTTGATGAGGGGAGTGAGGGGTGTATGTGTGGTTGATGAGGGAAGTAAGGGGTGTAATTGTGGTTGATGAGGGAAGTGAGGGGTGTAATTGTGGTTGATGAGGGAAGTGAGGGGTGTATGTGTGGTTGATGAGGGAAGTGAGGGGTGTAATTGTGGTTGATGAGGGAAGTGAGGGGTGTATGTGTGGTTGATGAGGGAAGTAAGGGGTGTAATTGTGGTTGATGAGGGGAGTGAGGGGTGTAATTGTGGTTGATGAGGGAAGTGAGGGGTGTATGTGTGGTTGATGAGGGAAGTGAGGGGTGTAATTGTGGTTGATGAGGGAAGTGAGGGGTGTATGTGTGGTTGATGAGGGAAGTGAGGGGTGTAATTGTGGTTGATGAGGGGAGTGAGGGGTGTATGTGTGGTTGATGAGGGAAGTAAGGGGTGTAATTGTGGTTGATGAGGGAAGTGAGGGGTGTAATTGTGGTTGATGAGGGGAGTGAGGGGTGTAATTGTGGTTGATGAGGGAAGTGGGGGGGGGTATGTGTGGTTGATGAGGGAGGCGAGGGGTGTAAATGTGGTTGATGAGGAAAGTGGGGAGTATAAATATGGTTGATGGGGGAAGTTGGGGGGTATAAACATAGTTGTTAAGGAAGGTGTGGGTGTAAATGTGGTTGATGGGGAAAGTGGCGGTGTAAGTGGGGTTGCTGGAGGAAGTGTAAGTAAGTGTGGTTGCTGGGGGGAAGTGGGTGGTGTAGGTGCGGTTGCTGGGAAATGAGGGGGGTGTAAGTGTGGCTACTGGAGGTAGTGGGGGTGTAAGTGTGATTTCTGGGGAAGTGGGGGTGTATGTGTGGTTAATGAGGGAAGTGAGGGGTATAAGTGTGGTTGATGAGAAAAGTGTGTGTGGGGGTGTAAACATGGTTGATGAGAGATGTGTGGGTGTAAATGTGGTTGATGGGGTAAGTGGGGATTGTAAATGTGGTTGATGGGGTAAGTGGGGATTGTAAATGTGGTTGATGAGGAAGTGGGGGTGTAAGTGTGGTTGCTGGAGGGCGTGTAAGTAAGTGTGATTACTGGGGAAGTGGGTGGTGTAGATGTGGTTGCTGGGAAAAGTGAGGGATGTAAGTGTGGTTGCTGGAGGTAGTGGGGTGTAAGTGTGATTGCTGGGGAAGTGGGTGGTGTAGATGTGGTTGCTGGGAAAAGTGAGGGGCGTAAGTGTGGTTGCTGGGGAAGTGGGGGTGTAAGTGTGGTTGCTGGAGGTAGTGGGGGTGTAAGTGTGGTTGCTGGAGGTAGTGGGGGTGTAAGTGTGATTGCCGGGGAAGTGGGTGGTGTAGATGTGGTTGCTGGGAAAAGTGAGGGGCGTAAGTGTGGTTGCTGGGGAAGTGGGGGTGTAAGTGTGGTTGCTGGAGGTAGTGGGGGTGTAAGTGTGATTGCTGGGGAAGTGGGGGTGTAAGTATTAATGCTGGGGAAGTGGGGGTGTAAGTATGATTGCTGGGGAAGTGTGGTTGATGAGGGATGTGGGGGGTGTGAGTGTGGTTGATGAGGGATGTGGGGGTGTAAAGTGTGCTTGATGAGGGAAATGGGGGTGTAAGTGTGGTTGATGAGGGATGTGGGGGGTGTGAGTGTGGTTGATGAGAGATGTGGGGGGTGTGAGTGTGGTTGATGAGAGATGTGGGGGTGTGAGTGTGGTTGATGAGGGATGTGGGGGTGTGAGTGTGGTTGATGAGGGATGTGGGGGGTGTAAGTGTGGTTGCTGGAGGTAATGGGGGTGTAAGTGTGATTGCTGGGGAAGTGTGGTTGATGAGGGATGTGGGGGGTGTGAGTGTGGTTGATGAGAGATGTTGGGGGTGTGAGTGTGGTTGCTGGAGGAAGTGGGGGTGTTAGTGTGGTTGCTGGAGGTAGTGGGGGTATAAGTGTGATTGCTAGGGAAGTGGGGGTGTAAGTGTGATTGCTAGGGAAGTGGGGGTGTAAAGTGTGCTTGATGAGGGAAATGGGGGTGTGAGTGTGGTTGATGAGGGATGTGGGGGGTGTGAGTGTGGTTGATGAGGGATGTGGGGGGTGTGAGTGTGGTTGATGAGGGATGTGGGGGGTGTGAGTGTGGTTGATGAGGGATGCTGGGGGTGTGAGTGTGGTTGATGAGGGATGTTGGGGGTGTGAGTGTGGTTGATGAGGGATTTGGGGGGGTGTGAGTGTGGTTGATGAGGGATGTTGGGGGTGTGACTGTGGTTGATGAGGGATGTTGGGGGTGTGAGTGTGGTTGATGAGGGATGTTGAGGGTGTGAGTGTGGTTGATGAGGGATGTTGGGGGTGTGAGTGTGGTTGCTGGAGGAAGTGGGGGTGTAAAGTGTGCTTGATGAGGGAAATGGGGGTGTGAGTGTGGTTGATGAGGGATGTGGGGGGTGTGAGTGTGGTTGATGAGGGATGTGGGGGGTGTGAGTGTGGTTGATGAGGGATGTGGGGGTGTGAGTGTGGTTGATGAGGGATGTTGGGGGTGTGAGTGTGGTTGATGAGGGATGTTGGGGGTGTGAGTGTGGTTGATGAGGGATGTTGGGGGTGTGAGTGTGGTTGATGAAGGATTTGGGGGGGTGAGTGTGGTTGATGAGGGATGTTGGGGGTGTGACTGTGGTTGATGAGGGATGTTGGGGGTGTGAGTGTGGTTGATGAGGGATTTGGGGGGTGTGAGTGTGGTTGATGAGGGATGTTGGGGGTGTGAGTGTGGTTGCTGGAGGAAGTGGGGGTGTAAAGTGTGCTTGATGAGGGAAATGGGGGTGTGAGTGTGGTTGATGAGGGATGTGGGGGGTGTGAGTGTGGTTGATGAGGGATGTGGGGGGGTGAGTGTGGTTGATGAGGGATGTGGGGGGTGTGAGTGTGGTTGGTGAGGGATGCTGGGGGTGTGAGTGTGGTTGATGAGGGATGTTGGGGGTGTGAGTGTGGTTGATGAGGGATGTTGGGGGTGTGAGTGTGGTTGATGAGGGATTTGGGGGGTGTGAGTGTGGTTGATGAGGTATTTGGGGGTGTGAGTGTGGTTGCTGGAGGAAGTGGTGGTGTAAAGTGTGGTTGATGAGGGAAATGGGGGTGTGAGTGTGGTTGATGAGGGATGTTGGGGGTGTGAGTGTGGTTGATGAGGGATGTTGGGGGTGTAAGTGTGGTTGATGAGGGATGTGGGGGGTGTGAGTGTGGTTGATGAGGGATGTGGGGGTGTGAGTGTGGTTGATGAGGGATGTGGGGGGTGTGAGTGTGGTTGATGAGGGATGTTGGGGGTGTGAGTGTGGTTGCTAGAGGAAGTGGGGGTGTAAAGTGTGCTTGATGAGGGAAATGGGGGTGTGAGTGTGGTTGATGAGGGATGTTGGGGGTGTGAGTGTGGTTGATGAGGGATGATGGGGGTGTGAGTGTGGTTGATAAGGGATGTTGGGGGTGTAAGTGTGGTTGATGAAGGATGATGGTGGTGTGAGTGTGGTTGATGAGGGATGTTGGGGGTGTCAGTGTGGTTGATGAGGGATGTTGGGGGTGTGAGTGTGGCTGATGAGGGATTTGGGGGGGGTGAGTGTGGTTGATGAGGGATGTTGGGGGTGTGAGTGTGGTTGATGAGGGATGTTGGGGGTGTGAGTGTGGTTGATAAGGGATTTGGGGGTGTGAGTGTGGTTGATGAGAGATTTGGGGGGGTGAGTGTGGTTGATGAGGGATTTGGGTGTGTGAGTGTGATTGATGAGGGATGTTGGGGGTGTGAGTGTGGTTGATGAGGGATGATGGGGGTGTGAGTGTGGTTGATGAGGGATGTTGGGGGTGTGAGTGTGGTTGATGAGGGATTTGGGGGTGTGAGTGTGGTTGATGAGGGATGTTGGGGGTGTGAGTGTGCTTGATGAGGGATGTTGGGGGTGTGAGTGTGGTTGATGAGGGATGTTGGGGGTGTGAGTGTGGTTGATGAGGGATTTGGGGGGTGTGAGTGTGGTTGCTGGAGGAAGTGAGGATGTAAGTTTGATTGATGAGGGAAGTGGGGATGTAAGTGTGGTTAATGAGATCAGTAGGGGGTGTAAGTGTGATTGATGGGCGAAGTGAGGCAGTGTAACTGTGGTTGATGAGGGAAGTGAAATGTGTAAGTGTGATTGATGAGGGAAGTGTGGATGCTTAGGAAGCAGTGATGACAGAGAAGAGCAGTGCACCCAGCAAGACTGGAGGACCCAGCAGAGAAAACAACAGTTTCTGAGGACATGGTGGCCCGGCAGTGAAGGTGGTGGTGAGTGCCAAACTGCAAGATGCTTAGAAAGTCTAAATCAGGCTTAGTGTGCTGTGTGATAAGGACAGGAAATAGATGCACATTGTGGGGGTAAGATGTGATTGCTTCAAGTGTGTCGTATGGTTTCCTGTCCTCGACGGACAGAGATCTGCTAGGAAACTTTAAAGAAGAATATAGAAGATATTTCTCTAAATCAGGGCTCACTGCTGGCGTGAGGACGTAGATTAGGGTATTTTAGCGTCCCCGTGGCACTGAACTGCAGGTTCAGGTCCACTTTAGATGTGCACAGAGCATGAACCCATCCACTCTAGCACCTCCCCATGATTCTCACCTTAAAGAGTCAAGATACAATTTCTTTATTCACTGTATGGCAGCAAATTGCAGCCAATTATTTAATGGCCGCTAACCATTCAGGTTTGATGTGCAAGCCCATATGGCAATCCCGATTGGTCACTAGCTGACATAGGCAGCCATACATGAATGTGGTAAGTATAGAGGTATAAGACCACTTTAAGGATACCTCCCTTTTCCCTGAATAGGGGAGGTTCATCTGCCCCATGTTTGCATCTCAGATTAACTGCCCCCTCTGCCCTCCTTCTGGTGGTATGATGCACACTTCTGGTGACTAACACTTTCAAATTCCAGTCAAGTTCCCTACTGGACCCCCACGCTAAAGACGCTAAATAAACAGCTGCTGGAGGAAATATGTGTGTGAGAGGGAAGCTGTTACAATTTATCTCTATAGGTTCAGCAGCTGCAAAGCATTAAAGTGGAACAAACAATTTTTACTATCCTAGTTTTTGTTTCTTGCCACAAGGGCATCCTGCTTTGGGATGCCCCACTGTGTGAAATCCCCCGAAACATCTTTAAAAATGTTCCCCTTCCTGTGTGTGCAGGCTCTCGTCTAATCAGTGCCATATACTGCGCATATTAATGCCCGGCATTCAGCTCTGTTTAGACACAGAGCTCAGCAATCGGGAGCAGGTGCATCCCCGTTTTACCTTTAGACAATTTGAATGGTTAGTCGTGGTAGTGCGTCTCAGCTCAGAGATGCTGGGGATGTGTCCGGCATTGTTTACATCGCTGTGGGAGCAATTTTTGCAGCAGCCCAGGGGGTTTCACACAGCAGGGCAGCCGGATTTTATAGACTCCAGGGCCAGGCAGACAGCCAGCCAGCCAGGGTTTTGTTGCACTTTAAGTCAAGTTAAGTGGAAACAATGTATCTGGATTATCTCTGCTGTGATCAGTGATGAGTTTACAGATTACAGATGATGGCTAAAAATAAGGGATGATTGCACAATCCAAGACAATTTTGACCGTGGGACTGGGTTTTTTAAGGAAGCAGGGTTCTAATGTGTGTGACAAGATGGCAGCTCCCATGCAGTTCAGTAGTATAGAAACCACATGCTATTTCATAAAAAATTGCATTGGATTAAGCCCCCTCAAATAGCTTACATCACTGATTGCTTGGGAGGGGCTTTTGGGCAGAAAATGACTACGCTTTGATTTTTATGACTGGAGGTAGGTTTTAAGGCATGTAGAGAGCTCAGATATCTGTCTGCGGTAATTCGTTGCTCAGGACAGGCCTAGTCGGCTCACAGAGAAAAATTTCCATTAAGACAATTGTACTAATAAAATGTGGTTGTCCTTCATCTTTGCATAATCAGTTTCTCTAAAAACCATCTCCTCATCTGATGTGTTTGTATGCTACTGAAGTCATACTCCTTTTTTTTCCATGTTTGCCACTAAAACTGAAGTAGTATTCCATGTCACATGATTACATTTGTGTCATATTCTTTACAAAATATTTTGTCATTTATGTCATTACTAAATTTTACACAATTTTCAACACACAGCTTTCCCAACCTACAGGCCATGTATTTCCAATAACAAGCATTATTTAGGGGCCCAAATAAAACTGAACAACGTGCTTACCATATTTTCATTAAAGGATATGGAATATCCACTCAGTGGTCTAACCATCAAATAAGTCATACCGCAGTTACTATTCTTTCCAACATAACTGAAAAAAAAGTATTTTTTTACTGTTATTAGTTAATTTCTAAAAATGAAATAGGTAAACAATTATCAACTATAATTAAAGGAGCTATAGAGAGAAAAATGGTGCAATAATAAGAATCAACATAAATATGCCAGACAGCAAGAGGCGGCCAACCAAACTTGACTGTTTCTTTTAAAAAAATGAAGATTTAGTGGTGACTAGAGACAAAGTTTGATTCAGGTGATTCACCGAATTTCCCCAAGAATCAGGCCAATCAAACTTTAACAAACCACTTTAAAAAATAAGATAAAGATACACCTATTAACATCAGCTCCTTTGATGGTATTAAAAAAAAGGACACACCAGAAAAAGTCTGTTATTAAAGTTTTCACATCAATACTTACCTCCTTCGTTGGTATCCTTCGAATAGCGGTATCCTCATCTGTCCCGTGTCGCACTCCCTAGAAATGGACGCGCCTGCACTGGGCTTCTGCCACCTGTGAGAAGGGAAGTGGCTGGAAAAGCCCTACACTCCCCTTGTCACTCCTCGGCTATACAATATATAGCCCCTCCCTGCAATGGGAGGCAATGTGGCTGGAGCCAAATGCAGGATAGGAAGGATATCTGCGGAGATCGGTGTGGGACAGCGTGGGTGGAATGGAGGACAGCGAGGGAGCAGGTGGGTTTATATTTGTTTTGTTATTTAAGGATTTCAGGGAATAATTTGGTCGGTATGAATCACAGGAAATTTTTTTTTTGCCGAATCGATTTTAACTCCTCCTCTCACTATCTAACATGTTTATATGGGTTTTTATTACTGTATTAGACAAAAGCAAAAGTCAGGATAAATATAAGTGAACACAGCTTCTAAAGAGGCCCCTTAGCACAAATTCTGGTGGAGGCCCCAGATACAGTATTTCATTTCCTTTCAAATAATAGTCCAACCAAGTAACCTTTTGGTGGTTGTCTGGAACCCACCCACTTCCTGGAAGGTCAAATCGGGTCCCTTGTGCCACCCTTGTGCAGGTGCATGCTGCTCGGGAACTCCTGCTTTGCCATTCTGGGTGGGGGGTAGTGTAGTGGCCCAGCTGGCCCAGTAGAAAACAGGCCAAAGACTGAAAGGCCTCTTAGACCAGATCATAACCCAAAGGTTGGTGGAGGCCCCCATTGCAGGGAAAGTGGTGAAGGCCGCGGGGCGTGTGCCCCTTGCGCGCCTCTCATAATCCGGCCCTGAGCATATGCATAAACAATCTAAAAACTGAAAGCAAGAGAAAAAATATTTAGCTATCAGGTTGGAGCTAGATAATGTTGGAAATGTAGAAGAGAGCCAGCAATCCAGTATTTATGGCCACCTCTCTGCTGGTACCCACACACCATGCACTCGGGACATAAACTGACCGCTTTTTGTGGCCTAAATTTGTAACATGTACCAGTTTACAGGGTGATGGACGTGGCAGGGGTGTTTAGGGATGTGGCTTATTTGCTGGCTTTTGAGGTACAAATATCTGCAGCATTCTTTGCTACTTCTCTGTGTGTCAACAGGAGTAGTGTCCCCCAAGTCACATGCTTAAGGCTCAACTCAGGGATCTACAGTCAGTAAAGGTTGTTGGTGACTGACCTAATGTTCAGTCAGTGCATATATTCCACTGATGCCATTCAGTCAATGAGCCAGAACTCAACTGATGAGATTTCCCATTGGGACAGTCTTTCCTGTAATGTCACTAGCGTGGGTCATTTAAAGTGCACCTATACTCAGAGGGAAGTATATGTAGCCAATTTCATTCCCCAGCCCACAAAACAGCATGTGTTTATTTTTTTGCCTATTGTTCATAGTATGAACTGGATGCAGTCGGCCATATTGCTCCCTGGCCGAGCAGCCCCACCCCAGTGATGATGCAATGCAGAGTACACACAAATTCCTTTACAAGTCCCTCTGAATTAAGCCAGTTGGATAACTAGTATGATGTCTTCAAGAAAATAAATCTGCAAGTCCAGTTACCTTGAATAATTCCTACAGATATACTATGACTCTTACTTACTATTGGTCCAGCTGGTGGTCTTTAGCTGAGGTCTTCAGTCAGACATGTAAAGCATGTAGGGTACTACTATTATCCAGGGGTGTACATAGGTTTCAGAGGCCTCCCCCACCCCCCAAAAAAAGACCCAGCCTCAGCAGAGACCAGGCTCGGACTGGCCCACCAGGTTAACAGAGAATCCCCTGGTGGGCCCCTAAAATTGAGGGACCTTTTTTGGGCACTCCGTCATCACAAGGGATGGTGCACTATGTTATAGCAAATACTTTTCTATGATAGAAGCAGTAGGTAATGCTTGATGTCACTGTTCTATGGCAGGAGAGCACAGCTCACGCAATTTAGGTTTAATGGTGAATGAGCCCCAGAAATAATGCAGCAATATTTGCATGAAACTATAAGGTGGCACCCAGAGTCTATTTTCATGGTGGACCCCAGATACCCCAGCCTGACACTGTCAGAGACTGTCGTCTGAGAGTTCTAGGTAGCTTTGATATGCTGTGGGGCCTGGGTTAGTTGGGCCCGGGGAGGTCTGTTCCTTAATGGGGTGCTTGTTTCCCTGAGTGCACTATACAAAGAGTGCCAGGGGAATCTTGCCTGGCATCTTAGTTCCACCCAGCAGAACCTACTGTGCTCCCTGTATACAGCACACCAACCAGTGCTCCCAGTAGGCAGAGCACCATGGTGCTGTGGCCCCAGTTCAATGCTGCTGCCACAGGTGCCGAAAGGCAGGTGGAGGGAGCTTTCATTGGGCCCCATTTGCCATGGGCCCAGTAGCAGTTGCCTCCCCTGCTTCTATGGTATGTATGCCCATGCTATTAGCTGTCCAAACTAAACAATTTATTTGATGGTAAGCTTTAAGCAATCAATGATGAGTGATGCAGACAAACAAAAAAAGAATTATTTGGAGAGTACCTGAAGCTAATATGGAGTGTGACCTTTTGAGCTGAGACATCTTTGCATTCATTTGCCATTGGAGTGACCATCAGTGTGAATGGAGCGTCCTCCTCCATGTTAAACTTTGTGTAGTAGAAAACAGTCAACTGGAGAAACAGGAAGGAAGCAAAGTGAATTGTGTGTATAGGGTTCAGGGGATTGGGAAGAAGGAATGCGATACGGTCATTTACTAACATTTGTTGAGCCTCATATGGGTGATCTACTTGCTTTATGTGGAGACTTTGCTGGCTCTCCACTTTTTAGTGAACACTCCAAGGAGTGTAGCTATTTCCTAAATTATTGCAAATGCCTGTATTGTATTGTATGAGGTGTGTGTCATTTAAAAAAGAACAAAATACATTCCTTTTACTCCTTATATTTTTATGCATTGGGGTGGAACACACCAACATATGACAACAAAGCTAAAATATACCAGCTCAAGACAATAAGCATTGAAAATCTCTTACTCACAAAAACAAAGACAAGACACATAAAAACACGTGGGTCACTTGCACTGCTAACCACACAAATAGAACCTAACCAATTCATATGTTGAAAAGGAAAAAGTGTCCCAGCTGCCTTTCTTTATTTCCGAGAGAGCACAGGAAATGCTATAGCAGGTCTGCAACCTTGCCCCCCACGTTTATTTCCATGGCTATGCTCCAGACATGGTCACACACCTGCCCTGTCCCTCAGCACCCCTAGTATGAATGAGCCTTGCAAGCCAAAATAGTCACACTTGCCAGGTTTACTTACACTGGGAGTGCTCAGGGACAGGGGTGACCATGTGACCGCATTTGGAGAATGGTCATGGAAAAAAGGGAAGGAGAGGCAAGTTTTGGAGACCTGCTACAGCATCTACAGTTTGCTGCGGCAAATGGAGGAGAGGCACATGGGGCAGGCTTCAAGGGAGCTCCTTGCTGTCATTGCCATTGCCTGGACTGTCCAAAGATTCCAAAAAAATCAAATAATAAATTGTCCCATCAGTAGTCGTGACCTAGAGGTAAGGGAGTGGACCAGAGGGTGGCTGGTTCAAATCCCGGTCCCGGGACATGACTGAAGTGCTCTTGAGCAAAGCACCTAACCCCCAACTGCTCTTGTAATTGTGACAGCCTACCGGTCCGGGCATGTGTACATATGGGGCCATGTCCCCAAAAAATGCATAAACAAAAATCCCCAAACCAAGTGAAATTCATATAAATACCATGGCCTTGATTCACGTGGAGGCTGATTTACTACTAGCGCCACGTATCAGCATGTGAGTGTCTGTACAGCGGCGCTTAGAGCGACCACTAGTAGGCGCTGTAAGCGGGTATAAGGCGCTGTAACCTAGCATTGCGGTCGCTGTAGTAACCTGGTCGGCATTGATGAATGTGATTTGTGTTGGGAGCTCTAACAACAGTATAACGATGCAGCCAGCGATAGGTAGCGCCAGCTTAGTGCATCCGGCACTCGATGCTAAACATCACACTTAAAGCGGTCCTTCACTCTGAATAAGAGTCTATCTTATATGTTTGCTCACATTAAAAATCATCCTACCTGCATCTACTGCATGTTACGAGCCTTTAAACATCCAAGATGGCGGCTCATGGGACATCAGGCAGCCGGCAAACAGGAAGTGCCTTCTGACTGTGCTGCTCTGCATTCTGGGATTGCTGACCTTTTCCTGACCTCTGCTCTGCTCTGTCTGCGCAAAGCACAGCTAAAACCTGCCCCCCTGTACTTTATCCCACTCTCCTCAGTAGGTGTGATGCTTCTGAGTCAAGATGGCGGCGCCCGTATCCTAAAGTCCTGAAAAGAGTTGCAGGCCAGTGGGGGAAAGAATAATAAGTAAGTGACTAAAACCTTAAAATATACTAACTTTAGATGCTGGGGAATCCCTTTTTTAAGGGTTTGGGATTTTCAATAAATCATGGTGAAGGTCCGGTTTAAGAAAAAACTACACACACACACACGGTCGGCTCTCTGAAGCTGGGCGCTGTAGCATAGAGCGCCAGATGCTGTGTGATTAAAGTCTGTTTTTGAACATATATCCATCACAAAGCGAAAACACATGGAATGACATTGTTTTAAAACTGTGCCAATTCTGCATATATATATATATATATATATATATATATATATATATATATATATATATCTGGTGATTCACTAAAAGTAAAATTCTCAGGCTTTTTGCTCATGAATTGAATTTTTTACTACCATGTGAATTTTTTTCAAAGCTTAGTGAATCAAGGCCCATGTGTGTAAAAAGCCGCAAATAATTCCAATCTCAGACAAAAAAACTACAACAGAATTCTAAACTTACATACTACACACATAGAAAATGGATTATTTAGCTGTCAGTATCAGCGGTGTGCCACACAACCTTGTGCATATTTGCAGTGATGATGCTTCATCAGGGGGGCAGTATGAGGTTGGGTAGTATGAGACAGTATGGGCAGTATGAGACATCAGAGTCAGGTGAGAATTCTCACAGCTTTTTTTTGGAGAGAAAACTACCATTTACTTTCATTGTCTACATCAGAGCCATGTGAAAATTTACACTGGGTAGACAATCAAAGTCAATGACAGTTTTCTCTCCTAAAAAAGGACTGAGAATACACACCTGGCTGAACCGAACCCAATAAGAGTTGAAGAGGGTGAAATATTTTACCAAATGCCCCATAGCGAGGAAATAGAGGGAGAAGAGGGTGCAACAGGTGAAGGGAGAGAGCAGAAGGGAAAGGAAAGATATGCTGAAAGAGGATACAGTAAATAAAAATGTCTAGGAGAAGGAAGAGGAAAAAGCAAAAGATACAAACACGTAGGGGAGAAAAAAACAAGACATGACACACAGAGAAAATTGTATTTTATTACTTCACAAAATATCGCCAGACTGGCATTGCTCTTGACCTTACAAAAAACATACAAAATACTTGTATAGGAAATGGCACATGCTCCTGACTATAAAAATGGCAACAGTTATGTTATTTACCAAATTATCCATTTCTTCACATATATTACGCAAAACAGTTAAAGCTAATAAACAAAAAGATATAGACTATAGCTTTAATATTTGGATAGCCTCACAGTGGTGGCTCACTCAGGTTCTTACTTATGTAAGTGTAAAAAAATCCATCTTTTGTATGTATATGTAAAAAATTAATAAAAGAGAATAAGCATGACTATTTTACTTAGATGTAAAAACAAAATAAATATAGAAAATAGATGGCTGATGACAGGTCTGTTAAAATGAAATGAAAGACAGTTATGCTGCCCATACACAAGGTCATTTGGCTCGGTGAATATGAGCAGGCTGATTCATCACTAACACCAGGTAGTGGCAGATGAGCATCTGTAGCAGGCATTTTCAGAGCGCCCGCTAGTAGCCACTGTGCTCGGCCGTGGGTCGCTAATTCATAGCGACTCAGTCGCTGTGCAGCAATGATGAATACATTGTGAGGAGTCGCTATATGACCAATAGCTGTATGGGAACGCATGTTAAAGACTGTTCAGTGCGACCGACTCA
The DNA here is from genome assembly GCA_027917425.1 of Gastrophryne carolinensis. Lineage (NCBI taxonomy): Eukaryota > Metazoa > Chordata > Amphibia > Anura > Microhylidae > Gastrophryne > Gastrophryne carolinensis. Next base: position 491,562,131 of record CM051235.1, read on the forward strand.
CAGCATATTCATAAAAAAAACAGCCTCACACACCTCAAAAATGCTTCGCTGTAGCCCAGAGCATCAGAGGCTGTGTGATTAAAGGTTGTTTTTTTAACATGTATCCACCAGTAACAAAGCGAAAACATATGGAATTACATTGTTATAACATTGTGACCTGAACACATTAATGCCAGACCTGTAATATCAATTCTGCATAAATATATAAAATGTTAAAAAAATTTTTTAAAAAAGGCATTTTCAAGGCTAGGAAAGATCCCAGCATTATTTGAGAATAAAAAAAACCCTGTTTAAAGGTAAATAAAAGAATGTCCATTAAAATATATGGGAGAGCGCCAGGTAGCGAGAGGTAATACGTGGCGCTCTGCAAGGCTGAACGCCGGCGCTGTACGCTGAGGCTGGGATAATGATGAATCGGACGCTACATGGCGTTATCCCAGTTGCTCAACAGATTCTGCTTGATAAATGTGTAATTGCATGCCGTGTCCGGCGATAACCTGCCGCTACCTGTCGCTACCTGTCATTTACAAGGCACTACCTGACGCTATCCCTTCATGAATAAGGGCCTTAGTTACCCATAGTCTTGTTAGAGTGGACTAAAGCTCAGGATTTTGCATATCCAAAGTTTAGGTCCTTGTCCGAGGGCATGGCAATAGGACCGGCATGGGTGCGTGCATCAGCTTAAAGTGGAACAAACCCCAGGAATTTTACTTGGTATGCCCCACTGTGTGAAACCTCCCAGGCCAGGTGCCAGTAATCACTTACCTTTCCTTGGTCCAGCGGTGCAAGCGGGGGCATTAGTCCAATGTGAGCGATCTGCCATGATTATGTAACTCAGCAAAGGCTCTCATTGCCTTCATAAGGGAGCGTGCACCTCCGCTATCTTCATGCTATTTGAATAGCTGGGGCGGGAGCGCATGTACTTAAAGGGATGCTAGGAATGCCGTGGGATCCCTAGACGGGGGGATGTCAGACAATGGGACACAGACAGCCGCAAAGAAAAATAAAAAGTTGTTCCTAGAGTCTTCTAGACTCTACAGCATACCCAAGAGGGCTTTGGTCCTCTTTAAATCAGAAGATGCCATCGCCAGAAATGTATTAATAAAAAAAAAATAGAAAAAAATTATGGCAAATCATTTTTTTTTTATATGTATTAAACTGCCGCTGATTCTGAGCTGGGCTGACATGTTTCTATGCCATTGAAGAGATCATGGAAGTACCACCCAGCCTCCTAAATGTAAATTGCCAAAAAGGAGGTCATGGAAGTGCCCCCCCCCCCCAGTCTTCTAAATGTAAACTGCCAAGAAACATGCCACCCCGTCTTCACCCTGCCACCCTGTCAATTGTGCACTTGTACCCCCTTTTTTTTTACCTTTCCCAAAATTGTGCACCATGTACTATAAGTCTTACCTGACAAAAAGGGGCGCCTGTCCCAGATGCTTTAAATTTATAATTTCCATATTTTGGTTCCACCTCCTTGGTCTGGACTTCAAATGTATTGTTACTCTTAATAATGAATGTTATACCATGAGTTTCTTCACCATCTGAATATAGGGTAATCTCAGCGTCTGTGGCTCCGGAACCAACTTGTCCTACGAAGGTAACCAAGGCTTCTAAAGCCTCTGCAGTATCCTGGGGAAAGAAGAAAATAAGTAAGCACAGGTCCGTATATACTGTAAATTCTATATGAAGAGGACCTGGCCCTGATCTTTGTTACCTACTAACTAGTTTGTTTGTCAATTTGTCCTCTTCTCTTGAACTGAATATGCACAAAACAGCAGTGGTTACCCATGATTCTCTGCCCATTTGGCCGGATTATAGGCAGGGTGCATGGGGCCTCCGCCCCTGGGCCTTTACCCAACGCTATGGAAAAACCATCTTACCTCGCCAACTGCCCTCCCACCTACCTACCAACTCACCTTCCTACCTGTTCTTACTTACCCAACTATATAATCACCTTCCTACTGACCTATGTTTCCACATGTCTAACCACTCACCTGCCTACCTATCCTAAATTCCTATCTAATAGGAATTCCTTTCTATTCCTATATACATTTCCACATATCCCTCTACCTGACTGCCCTCTACCTTGCCATCTGAGTACCTACCCATCTAAATGCCCTTACCTACCTACCCACTCACCTATATGCCTGCCTGCTCACCCACCAACCTTCCTAACATAACTGACCTACTTAGGAGATACAGAAAGATTTGGTGGGTGGGGTCCACACACACACACCACATATAGCACAGATGTACAGCCCTAGGTAGAGAGAGCTCAGCTCATCAGCTCATAGTAGAAATTGGCTTGTGTTTTGTTTCTTAGTGGCCTTGGTTACTGACATGTGTATGTACTGGTCTATAAGTGTGCGGTATTGTGATCATTAGAGTGATTGGAGCTAGGAGCAATGATTGATTTCGCAGTTACAGGGGAGGAGCATGGTTAATCCCCTGAGGTGAGGGGTGGGTAATCTATTTCTACATACATGCAAAGCCCCGGCAGTGCCATCCTGTCTGTATCATCTCCAGGTCACCTCCCTGTCATCTGTCACAGAGGCGGCGACCTGGAGATGATACAGCCAGGATGGCACTGAGGACTGGAGCTGACATTTTAGTGTGCAAGCAAAGGCAGGGATTTGTTTTGTTATTAGTTGGACTATTACTTTAAACATTATATCCGGTGTCTTCATAACCCCCCCATAATTCACCCCATAATTCCTCTCCCATAACCATGTAGGTATGAGGTTATGAAGACACTAGACTTTAATGGAAAAAAATACTGCCCAGGGGACCCCACCACACTTAATCTGGCCCTGCTGCCCATCAATATAATAACTGCCAGTATCACCCCTATATCTCCCGTTCCCCAAGCTTTGTGCTTTTTGGGTAATACTTGTTTTTTCCCTTCCCTTTTTCACATGCTCACATCAAACTAGCTACCTCCTTCCTTCAACTTCAGCCAACAGCCTATAGGGTTGAATCATCACTATATTTTTTTTACCCATGTTATTTTGTGAGTAAATACTTTTTCTTACAAAAATTGCACAATTAAATATGGTGCTGAATTGCATCAAGGAAAACATTTTTTTTACTCAAAAATCATGAGTAAAAAAACGTTGCTGAATCAATGCTTATGATGGGATTTCAGTTAAGTGTTGAGAGAAGAGAAGTTCAATGCAGCTTCCTTGTAGACTGTGCATAATGAACCATGACATAAAACTGTACTTAAAGGGAAAATCCACTTTCATTGGAAAATGTAAATGCTTGTGTGCTAAATAACATCCTCAATGTGCTCAGCTGATTTTGTATTTTTTAAATTTCTGGACCCAGTTTTCACTATCTGCAATCTGTTGCCTTTGGCAATGTACATCAAGTCTGTATACGAAGAAGAGAGAAGTGAGTCCTGTACACACAGAACTCTCAGCAGCAGCCATAGCATCAGCATTCTGTGTGTACAGGTATCACGTCTATCTTCTTAGTTTACAGACTTAGGTAAGTTGCCAATAGCAACAAATTGCATGTTATGAAAACTGCATCTAAAGAACACACATTTTTTAACATAGAAAAAAAATTAAAAAAAATCGAGATAGCATCAGCACTTTGGGGACATCCTTTTGCCACAATAATTTATACACTCAAAAATTCCTTTGAAAGTGGACTTAAAGCGGACCTTCACTCTAAATAATAGTCTATCTTATATGTTTCCCACACCCTGTACATACAGATTGCTCACATTAAAAATCATCCTACCTGCATCTACTGCATTTTATAAGCCTTTAAACATCCAAGATGGCGGCTTATGGAAGCTGCCATTTTTGCAGGCAGCCTGCAAACAGGAAGTGCCTGCAAACAGGAAGTGACTGTGCTGCTCTGCATTCTGGGACTGCTGACCTTTCCCTGACCCCAGCTCTGCTCTGTCTGAGCAAAGCACAGCTATAACCCGCCCCCCTGTACCTTATCCCACTCTCCTCTCCTCAGTAAGTGTGATGCTTCTGAGTCAAGATGGCGGCGCCCGTATCCTAAATTCCCGAACAGAGTTGCAGCCCAGTGGGGGAAAGTATAATGAATTAGTGACCAAACATGTAAAATATATTAATTTTAGATGCTGAGGAATTGTTTTTTAAGAGTTTGGGCTTTTCATTAAATCATGGTGAAGGTCCGGTTTAATGCGGGCCTCCAGTCAAAAAATCAAAGCTTAGTGCAAAGCTTATTAAGGGGAATTAACACCATACAGATGTTTGGAATAGCAGGCAGACTCTGCACTCTTAAACATGCATGGCAACGGCCATCTTGCCACTCACATGAAGGAAAAAACGAGTTTCTCAGTTATTGCCTTGTAGCTTTGTGCAATCATCACTTATTTCTATTCAGAAGTAGTAAGCCTTCAGCTGTAATAACTCATCATTGAATAAAATACATTGTATCCCCCCCGCTGTCATAGAGATGCATTGTAACGGCTCCCCACAAATAGATGTCTTTTGCTACGTTAGCTGTTTGTTCAGTGTCTGCATTTATGAAAAATGACAGGCAAGATTCTTCCTGTTTCTGAGGCAAATATCTCTCATAATTTGATGTGAATTGCAGGTGTAAGCAGGATTATCAGGTGTGTGGCAAGATGGCTGCCCTCATGTAATTCAAGAGTGATTCAATTTATGCCATTCTGCATGGGGTTAGGCCCCTCTCAAATTGCTTATGCCACTGATAATAAGAAGGGAAGCAATTAAACTTTCTTTTTTTGACTGGAGGTTCACTTTAAAGCAGAACAAAACACAGGATTATGACTATCCCACATTTTGTTTGATGTCCCAAGGGTATCCCAAATTAAGGTGCCCTGCTGTGTGAAACCCCCTAGGTGGCTCAGTACATCTCCCCTTTTCCTGGTCCAATGGCGCATGTGCGGGCTCCTATCTAATCAGAGCCGTTTGCCATGACTATGTAATTCGGTAAACAACACCAATAGGCTATATTGGGTAGTGAGAACGGGAGAATCCCCAGCAGCCCATACGCTCCCATCCCAACCTATCTGAGTGGCTGGGGCACGAGTGCCCGCATAGTCCAAGAATGCAGGGAATGCAACCACTCTTGTTTCTGATTGTAAACAATCAGAGGCATTTGCTAAATTGCACAGCAAATGACTCTAATTAGACGAGAGCCCACCCATGTACCGAGGGCTTTTACACAGCTGGGTATCCCAATTTGGGAAGACCACTTTAAATCCAGCCTGCAAGCCATTTTATTGGAAATTCAACCAGAATTGTAAATCTCCTTTATTATGAATCTGAAATGATGGCAGAGTTCCTCTATTACCAAAGAATTGAGAAAGCCACCTCGTGCGTTGAGGTCAAAAGACAGTGTAAAGGCAATGGCAGCCATGGTGTTTCGCTGACTTTCAGTAGGGCTGGGATGTTTTGCCATAGCACACAGCAAGATCGATGTTGCCATGCCTGCCCTTGGTGTCCTGAAATAGCTGAATACTCCGGAGTAATCCCTTTTCTCATTTATGTAAGTTTGACCATCTATGGACGAAAAATAGGATATAATACAGATCCATTAGGATGATTTTTATTTTAGCTGACAGACTCTCTGTAAAAGTCATTCATATATCTAGTCTGTATAGTTAAAAGTCATCTACACATCCAGACCTTCTAAGAGAAGGATTCTACTTTTGGCAAAGCATAATTGTGCAGACAATTCTAAAGGTGTTGCTAAGATCTAGGGGTCCCTAAATTGGAGTGGGCCTGGGCTTGACTGTGTCCCACCTCCAGATGAGCTCCCTACTTCACTGACATCCTATCTTCCTTCCTACATGCCCCCTTCTTTCCCACCCCCCTAACCCTTACTACACTTTTCACCTGTGATCCACTTCTGAGTATGTCTTCCTCTTTATATTAGCCTTGCTTTCTCTGTTATGCTGCTTTTTCCAGTGGCATCAGTACCTCGAACGGAATATCCTCTCCTACACTTTCAGGGTCGCAACAAGACTCAGGGACCACCATTTGTAACACAGAAACTGTGTCAGCCTCTAGCCCCCCTCACTCCTTCACTGTCCTCTAATGGCTCTTTCATTTCAATATGACCCACTTACTTCACCGTTTACCCCGATTCCCTTTGGCATTGCATCCACTCTCCCTTAGTGGCCCTTGATTTCTCTGTTATGTCCCTCATTGTCAGTGACATTTGTAAATTGCTGTTTCTCAGGGACCTACTTACTAGGTACCAGAGTGGGGGTCACAACACTCCTCCAATCTCCTAGGCCTGGAAACAATGTGTTCTAGACGTGTACCAGTGGATTTTGATTTTTGATTGGATGCATGCTAAGACTCACCCTTGCATTGAAGATTTTGACATTGTAGTGTCGGAGATGGGGCTACCTTTCTGTCCTCAGTCTCTGGGACCCTCTTTGCTTCTCTTTTGCATTCTCTCATCTTCACACAAAGATTCACACATGTTTGCAAAACAGGCTGTGCCCTCTATCCACTAATGCCCAATGTGCCCGGAGGCTACATGACAATCTCAGGGACCTACTGTGTGCTGCCTTGCTCATTCATGGTACCAACAGTGGCACATTGAAAATGCCTATAGCTGCCTTTTGCCATCTCACTGCTAGCTAAGGCATGTGTGGGAGCTATCCACATGAGGCCATGGAGGGCAGCAATCGACTAAGCAACCTAAACAGGCCACATTTCCAGATCTAGCCAAAATGAGGATTTCTCACACATGGGGCAAACTACCCCAGTTGGATTAAGCTGTCCAGGTTTGTTTATCTCTACTAGATACTTGCAGTTAAACCATATTTGTTCTCAAAAATGCATAGCACATTCTAGATGGTGACCCCTGACCATCACTGACAATGCACAAATGACAGCTCCCAATGGAACTCACAAATGTGGTGGAATTACAAGGAAAAACTGTGTCCTGTTCTCTTTAAATTAGTCTTCTATGAAGCAAAAAATTACCTTCAGTAACCAGATAACTTGCTAAATAAGGGTACTTTGAATCAAATGTATCCCACTCTTCAGTATCAGCATGAGCCCTTAGGATGGCCGCTTGAGTTACCATAGACAGTGTTTGAAAATCTGCATCATTCACACACTTTTTGGCACCAATAAGAACCGGTCCCTGGAAAATAAATGAATGTTAATATGGATGTCACATCATTTTGCTATTGTGCAGTCAACCCAATCAAATCACTTCATCTGGGTTAATATGTCATGCACCTGGGTCTTCTGTGTAAATGCTATCCAGTTTGATGACTGCAATCACTGATGTTCAAACACTCAGTGTGAACAGGTGCTAAGCTCTAGCGTGGGTTCAGTCAGTGTGTTCAATTAAGAATCCTATGCATGTGCAGACAACAGCCGCCCTTGCGCAATTATAATCTTAAAGCGGCATATGCAATCGCTTGTGTGCATTTGGAAGTACAGAATAAGGGTAGGCACTGTGGCAGAGCTGCACTCCTTGGCAGAGGCAGGACAAACAAAATTTAACGTCAGTTGCTTCCCTCTGATTAATTTGTCCACTGCTGACCCTGGCCCTGGCCTCAGTTGGCCAACAGTCGATACTCTCCTAGGCTTTCTTGCCTCTGACAGTGTTAAATCTTGTGGGGTGTACTTTGTTGCTGACCTTTTTCCTACCAGACTGCCACCTGTACTAAACTTGCCTGTTACTGACCAAGAGGCCGATTCAGTAATTGCGCCAGGTAGCGACAGATGAGCGACTGTAGCGGTATTTTCACTGCGCCCGCTAGTATTCGCTGTGCTTGGCCGTTGTTCGCTTGCTGATAGCGACTCAGTCGATGTGCGGTAATATTAAATACGGGGTTAGGAGTCGCTGTTTGACAGGTTCCGCGCTGTATGGGAGCGCATGACAGCGAATGGCCATAGCGAACGGCTCCCAGCATATTCATGAACAAATCAAGCTTAAAAAATTCTCGCGCAGTGAAATGCTTGGTAAAACCCAAGAGCACTGGCGGCGATGGGTTAAAAGTAGTTTTTTAACCCCCAAACAACCATATTTTTGGGGAAAAAAAATACCAGTTTTTCAAAATATTTTGTAATATGAATACATTAATATCAGACCTGTAATATCAATTCTGCACTAATTTTTTTTTTTTTTTACCTTAAAAAAAATATCTAACATTGCAGAAGTGTTCACAAAATTTTTGACATTTAAAAAACAAAAAAAAATGAACAATTAATTATGAATAATTAAAGATTGTTCCATTGAAATGCATTGGAGAGCGCCAGGTAGCGAAAGGTCAGACCTGTCGCTGTTCAAGGTCGCTCGCTGGCGCTGTGTGGTGAGGCTGGAATAATCATGAATGATTCGCTATCTGGCGCTCTGTCGTTCGCTAAGCAGGATCGGCTTGATAAATGTGTAATTGCGTTGGGGAGCTGGCGTTCTCGTGGCGGTGACCGTCATTACCGTTCGCTCACCATTCGCTACCTGGCGCTATCCCTTGTTAAATAAGGGCCCAAGTGTCTGCTTGACTCTTTAGATACTGTTTGACTTTTATCCAGATGCTTGTAGGACTGATTTACCCATTGCTAACATCTGGGACCATATCCCTGACCTCAGATGCAATTCTCAGAAAGCCCCCGACTGTGCCTCCCAGCAAAAAAGGGCTGTCTATAGATGAATGCGCTGTATTAGATTGGGAACTGAACAAAGAGTAAAAGCTCTCTAAACTCATTTCATTTTGTCAAATATTGATAAGGTCAAGGAAGCCTCTGATAAAGCTTGTTGAGTATAACACATCAGAATTTAGTAATTGCATAAGGTGCAAAAGTCTTTAGGGCTGATTCAGAGCCACGAGAATTTGTTTTTCTCATGTTTTTTGCGAGTAAACACATTTTTTCAAGATTTCTTTCCTTGGTGCAATTCAACACCATATTTAGCTGTGTAATTTGTTTTTATATTTGCACTGCTAAATATGCTGTTGAATTGCACAGAGGAAAAAAATCACGACAAAAAAGTGAGAAAAAATATTTCTCACGGTGCTGAATGAGCCCTTTTGTGTTTGACCCTGTAAAAGTCATCTGTTGTCTCTAATTTGGCTTCTGCTGACATGATTGACATGATAGGAACTTTTTAGGCACACTGGAAAACGTCGACACTTCATATGTCACACAGTCCTGTTGACTCCATCTGTGAGGCTGTTTTCTATAGTTAGGACTCCACCTATTGGTAAACTTCTACTGTTCCTTGAGAAAGTCTTCAACCGACAATCCAGTTGGGAGGTTAAACAAAAAATTCATGCTGGTGGAGTCTTTATATTTGAATAGCAGTTCAGAAGTTTCCAAACTTTAGTAAAGATAACCAAGTAAAGTGAAGTTGAGGACACTACAGAAGGTAAACTAGTAAATATGTACTGTATTTTATAGGAGATAGGAGCTACTCACTGCAGTGCTGTATTCATTTTGAAGCAAGGCAAGGACAGAGATAATGTTGGCAGTAGTCTGGATTGTATGATTTTTATTGTCCTGCAGAAGAAAAACAAACAATGAATACGAATCCCAGACACGTATCACAAGATGATCAATGTTGCTTAGATTGTAAGCTCTACTCCTTCTGTATCCTCTCTTATACCCTACTATATTGTTATCTTGATCTTCCTGCTTCTGGATTCTTCCTATACCCTAATAGATAGCTTTTCTTCTGTATCCCTGCTTTTACCCTAATGGATTGTAAGCTCCTGCTCCTTATGTACCCTGCCTCATACCCTAATATATTGTATAAGGTCTTCCTCCTTCTGTATTATCCCTATTGCCTAATAGATTTTAGTGTTTGGCAAGTCAAAAAATAAATAGCTAACCCTTCATTGAGAGGCTTCAGTGCTAGGTCTGTCTCCTTAGTGAGGAAATCACTTCCTTATTCAGTGTACCAAGAACAGAAACACCTCCACTCCCTCCCCAGACATCCTGATTGGCTGCCTCTCTCTAAAACCCCGCCCTCCTTTCTTCTCCCACACTCATCACAGTGTACTTACATCACATCGCTTTGGCTACACAACAAAATAGAATCAATACTAGTCCAAAAAAAATATTATTTTATTTGATCTTGACACAAATTAATCACTTCATATAATCCTAAACATGCTAAAACCAATTTAAAAACATAAAACCAACAATGACAAACAAAACAGACCAACATAGATAGGTGTGTAGGCGATGGGGAGAGCAATATATATATATATATATATATATATATATATAGCCATCAAATTCCTATATATATATATATATATATATATATATATATATATATATATCTGTATACACATAATAATAAAAGAAAAAAAATATAAAAGTTTCTGATATAAATATGAAACCATGTGCATGTACTGTGCAAAACCTGCCTATGATCAGGATCATAAAAATATATATGTGCTGTAAAGTGCAAGTGCAAACAATCAAAAAATAAAATTGATTGTAACCAATCTGAAATTGGTGATCAGAACCAATCCCATCAAGATAACAAAAAACTAGCACAATGCATTGCCTATATAAAACAATCACAAATAACAGTATCAAAATCAATCCCCCATCATCATAATAACCAAAGTTTGCTAATGTCCTATGATGTGAACCACAGTATTGGTCACAAAATGAAACCAAAATACAATCAAAATAAACCGAATTAAGCCAAGAAGGTCTCCCCAGCGCCAAGAGCTCCCCAAGAGCCACGCATTCCATGGGCACGCTTCCCACTTCCTCAGGCCTTGGCTACACACACTGTTTCTCATTTTTTTTCTATGAATTTCCAATGCTCTAATATTTTTAAAAATAACTAAGGAACTACAGGGCCTTTTTGAAAACTGACTGAAGTTTAGGACAGTGTAATGTGTAGCCTGAGACAATGGGGCGACAAACTGGCTTGTCTTTAGTGTAACTTTAAGCTTTATTTAAGCTTCCTTCTGTATCCTCTCTTTTACAGTAATAGACTCTATTCTAGTTCTTCTACCTATCATAGCCTCCATCTTACTCTAATAGATGATATACTTTTACTCCTCCTGTATCTTTCCTTGCTATTGAATATATATATATATATATATATATATATATATATATATAAGCTTCCTTGTTTGTACCCTCCCTCATTCCCTCATAGACTGCAAGCTCTTTTCTGTTCTGTACTCTTTCTTTGAATCTGGTAGATTCTAAATTATTTTCCTCCTTGTATCCTTCCTTATAACACAATAGATGTTCTCCCTCTACCCTAATAGATTGTAAGTACATTCCCTATACATATTCACTAATAGATTGAAAGCTCTTCTCCATTCCGGTCCCTCATGTATACCCTAAAAGAGTGTCAACTCTTTCTGTTAGCTTTTCCCTTAAAGTCTAATTTTTCTGTATATTCTTATCCTGTACCATAATGCATTGTAAGCTCTTCCCCCTTCTGTGTCCTCCCTTATACCCTATTAGATTGTAGCCCCCACCCACTTCCTATATCTTCTCTTCTACACTAATACATTGTAAGCACCTCTCCCTTTTGTACCCCCTCCCTCCTTTAAAGCTCTTCCTCCCTTTGTATCCCCCTATATGCCCTATTAGATTGTAAACTCCTCCTCCCTTTGTGTCCTCTATTATGATATAATAGATTGTAATCTATTTCTCCTTCTGTATGTCCTTTGGTATACCCTAATAGATTGTAAGCTCTCCACTCTTCTGTCCAGAGCCTTATACCCTAATAGATTGCAAACCTACTCAGCCTTCTATAACCTCTTTTCTACACTAATAGATTGTAAGCTCTTCCACCTTCTGAACTCACACCTATACCCTAATTGATTACAATCTCTTCCTCTATATAGACCCTTATTTGAAAACAGTAATTCATAATATAAATATTATATTCATAACGTTGGAAGCCCTCTTCAGCATCAAATGTATTTTAACATTACAACAATAAAATGCTAGAGATCCTCTTTAACATAGTAATGCCTTATTTAGGATGAAACAAAAAATCTCCTTACTTATAGTAAGACATATGTATAGTAGGTTAGAATTCCTATTTAAAGAGGAACAAAACCCATGATTTTAAATTTCCTGGGTTTTGTTCTGTGCCCCCGGGAAATCCCGAATTGAGATGCCCTGCTGATTGACACCCCCCAGTTTACCCATAAAAACTCACCTTTTCGCAGTCCAATGACACATGCACGTGCTCTTGTCCAATGAGACAGCTCTGCTGTCACTATGTAATTTGGCAGGTGGCACTCATTGACTTGAATGGGGAGTGCTGCTGCATCCCCCACATCTCTGGCCTTGCATGCGCTTCCATCCCAGCCGGGTCTTTTTGGGCGAACTGAAGGGTTTCACAGGTATCAGGATGCCACCAATAAAAGCCAGCGTCCAGCTATGGAATATTTTAGATTCCAGGCCTCCTGCTTGTGGGTTTTGTTCCGTTTTAATGAAATGTATTTAGAGTGAATGGAGATCGATCTCTCTTAAGATCTCTTAAACACCTTTCAAACATTTGTTTATAATATCTATAGGAATAAAACGAGGCAACAGGACTTGAAGATTTAATATCTTGAAGTCCAGTCAATTTGCTTTGAATTATTCTTGCAGCTATGTCATTGAACTAGATGAAAGTTGGCTAAACGGGACCTCTGCCATTATCTCCCAATTAATTACTGTGGCTGAAAAGTGATTTTTTTTTTTTGCTAAGAGAGAACTGGCAATATATACATATATTTTACAACATTTGGAGGGTGTTGGTAAAGTTGAGGCTCTACAAAAAGGAACGGCTAGAACCCTCTAGGATTAGCTGTGAGAGAGATAGAATCTAGTTGTTTAAATAGTTGTTTCCCTATATAATACAATGGTAGTTTATAGTAAGAGGTAATTGCTCCATCAAAACCATAGATGGCAGCGTTACATAAGGAATGGAAGAGTTTGATAATAAATAGTTTATAGTGATACGATAGTTAGAGTTTCACTTAAAGACAGGAAAGATAGGATAAAATAAGGAAAATACAGATGGCATCAGCAACATTTGTTGTTCTGCCATTGGCTAGGTGCAGATACAGTGTAGAAGCTAGACAGACAGGAAGGTTATATAAGGAAGGACTCTACCAGTAGTCAGGGTTCTAAGTTATTATCCCATGAGGGGATCCTAATTAATGTAAGTAGAGGTGTGATAAGCAGCCCAGGTGGAGGAAGAAGAGAACCACGTACAGCAGACCAGAGCAATGAAGCTGATAACTGAAGAAGCCCTGTGGCAGCCCTAAAGATTACCTATAGTGTCTGGAAGTGGGAAATATGTCCAGTGACCTGCTCAACAGCTGTGGAAGGTGAAGCCTTTAATATTGTATTTGGCTGAATCTGTTGCTGATATGACTTGTGTCATCAGCCCTGATGATGTGCTGAAGTGGAAGCCAGCGTACTTAGGAGTAAGTGCACCTCATCTCACACTACACATCCACCTGAATCACCCTACCCTAGATCTAAGAGTCCCCCCTAGATCCTCATACCTGCCTTATTATTATTATTATTACCTCATACCTTCCTTATTTATTATTTAAGGTGTTTGGGCACTTTTACCAGACCACAGCAATACCCCCCCCCCCCCCCCCCGCAACTCCAATGGGAATTGGGTGCCGAACTTAAGAAAAAAAATGAACTGTACCTGAGCAGAACAGACATACTGTATATTGTGGATTCTGAAAACACTGTGGCTTATAATGGAGTGCACTCAATTCAATGCATTCTATGTTGTGCTCACCTGGCCTGATAATGACGTTCCTTCAGGGATTATGCAACCAGTCTCCTGGTCTTGCCGCATACTCATGTAGGAAATCACTTTGTACATCATACTTTTATCAATTAGAATGAAATGTGAAGCAGCTAGTATTGTGCGTAAAAAGTGCATAGTCACCCTAGCAAAAAAAGGAAAATCCGTAAAGTATAAACTGGAGTTCCAGGAAGAAGAGACATACATATTTAGGGGGGTTCTATTTAATAGAGGGGGATTTGGGGGTATGCATACAAAATAAAAAATGGTATGGTGCCCCTTCTTCCCAGTACAACCAGCCCGGCACCAGCTATGGCGGATGGTAAATCAGGGCGTGGGGGGGGCACCCGGGCACCCGGGTCAGTCCACAGTCCTTAAAGCTACCAGTCCGCATTGTTCTTATGGGCAGAGGGCTCTTCTGCACCCCCCTGGACTTTGGGCATGCAGGTAATAGGGCAAGGGGTTATGGCAAGTCACTCCCTTGCCGCAGATGACTTGCTCTGTGAACTGGTATAGGGGTCTTAAGCACCAGTTTCGAAAGGGTTAAATGTAAAAAAAAAACAACACTCAGAGTTATTTACATTTTTTTTTGCTTACCTCGTTTCCATTGACGATCAATGTGGTCTCACACCACTGCCTTCACTGACAACCTGAAGTGATCAGCGCAATCCAGATGCGAAGGAGCATCAGAACCCTCTTTTTTGGGGGAGGGGGCGTATTGGGGAGGAAATGGCAAACATGTGAAATTCACATGGTTGGTGTTCAACACTGTTAGAGAGGCAACCACTTGAATTTTACGTGCTTGCTATTTAAAGGGTTGAGAAAAGACTTAATTGGACTGAGCTCTCTCCTGTCCTTTCTTTAAATAAGGAATGAATTTATGGATAGTGGGGCAACTCATAGATTTGTGGCCATTAATTAAAGATTGAGAGGGTATATATTTCTCTAAGAAAGTAATATATGGACTGAGCCATGTCCCACAACCTGTAGCTTGGGAGCCACACGTGGCTCGCCAAACCTCACTTTGTGTCTCATCTGTGGTTAATGAGTCAGGATAGCAAAGCTGCACTAGCTTTCTTGGCCTCCATGCGTGCTTGTATCATATTCCTGAGCTATCCAGAGGATGGAATCTGGGAAACCAAGTGTGGCTTTGAAAACTGCAGACAGTTAAGCTGACACATTTCTCAGCCTAAACTTTATTGCTATTTAACATCTTTGAGTGTAGGGGGGGGGGGGGGGGTAAAGTTATGTCATCTATGCATCTGATTATCATAAAAAAGTAATACAGTCAGTTTCTTTGGGTTAAATGTGGCTCAGGACCCTCTCTCCGTGCAGAATGTTGAAAAAACTTTTGGGACCTGTGCAGGTAAAATCAACTTGTTATTTTGGACATCATGACATGAATGGGGTCACAAACAACAACAAAAAATACCACCTGACTTTGAAGACCTCTTTCAAGGATCAAATGCTCAGAAACTAGAGTTGCACAAGCAAGAGAACCTGGAGAAAGAGGGTAATTAGGGCTTTTCTTGACTAGTGAGGACCACGTGACCTAAAACTAGAGCATAGTAGGGAGGAGAAACTCGAAGAAGGTGGACGGGAGATTAGTTAGGACCATGTGGCCAAGAACTAGGGCTTGGCATTGGGGAGGAACCATAAGATATTGTCTAAAAGCGCCTCTGTTGGGTCATGGAAACCATGTAACCAGGAACTGGAGCTTGGCATAGAAGGTTAACTTGAGGAAGGATATCAGATTCAAATGACATCTTATGAGGAGCATCACAGGGGCATCTGATGAGAAGGTGACCAGGCTAGGTCCGTGTATGAGGCCCAGAGTTTATGGCACTGCCCTGTTTGGTCCTTACTCTGTATTTGGCATGAATGTGTTTCTATAGGTAGAGCAAGCTCCAGAGCCAGTAAAACATGCCAGCTGGTCTGAATAACCTAGAACAAGAAGATAAGGCTTTAGTAAGAATTGCTGTCATCCAACATATGCAAATAATAAGCACATTCAAAAGTTAAAGTGAGATTCTCTATTCAAATATATCCTTTTACATTTTTTAAAATGCAATCACTCAAATACATAGAAATTAAATGTAGTCTTTTCTTTCACTCTAAAATTTGGAAAAACATAAAGGTCCTCTGTAAGCAAAACACCAAATAAAAATAAATTTTGCTTCCCCTCTGCACATTGTACATAGACTGAAATATCTTCAAGACTTACCTGTTAAGAAGATCAAGGTTCCAGTCCCCATACTCATATGGTGAATGTATCTTCATGCTTCTACGCTGACATTAGCATAAGACAGTATTCTGAACACAGCTCTGCTCATAAGCAGAGGAGGCCGCAGCAATGGGTGTGTTTAATAGCCAGGTAAGTAAAGAAGATCCGGACTGGGCAAAATGTGGTCAGTATAGCTGTTTTTCTTTGTGTGTTTTGACCACAGGTGTCCTTTACTGTATGTGCAAAATGTCAACCGCTTGAAGATAATAATAATTAGTCGATACATCTAGGGTAGCAGTTAGGATTCGTTCACACCTGTCTGGATGAGTTTGCGTTTCTGCGTTTTGCATGTCATGTATCCTTTATGGCCCTTTTTATACCTCTCCGTTTTGGTACAGTGCAGTTGGGACACAGCCCAAAAAGTCCTGCTTGCTGCGTTCCAACCAAATTGCAACTGCAGATGTATTCTTTGTCTATTCTATGAAACTGCAACTGAATGCAGTTGCAAAACACAGTTTTTCCTGTAGTTCTCCTATTGCAGAATAACATGCTATGCAATACTGTGCAAGCATTGTTTTTTTTTGGGGGGGGGGGGCAACTATGTTGGCTAAATACTACAGTATAATTAGGCAGTGTAAACACTGGGGGCTGGGGTATTCACAGTATATTGATGCTGCCTAAAGTTGAGCAAAACCCTTTCCCCAGTGTATCCCAAGTACCCAACCCCCCCCCCCCACCCCCCGGTTCTTGCAAAACTCATCTTTCCTGAAGGCTTCTTCAGCAATGTGAGCAATCAGGAATGAGAACATCCACATCTCCAGCATCTCTGGAATTCCCAGCATCTTCTCCATTAGGCTCGTGGCCCGTTGTTGCCCCAATCTAAAGGCAGCTCTCGCTCCCGATTGCCAGACTCTGGTCTAAAGAAGTCTATATTTCTGATCATTAATATGCACGCATACACTGATTGCATGAGTGGCCACACATTTGCTGTAGGACTGGGGAAAGGTACGTTTCTATGGGTGATCTGGGGGGTTTCACACAGCAGTGGACCCCAAATTGGGATGCCCCTGGGGCAAGGAATAATACCTGGGATAATAAAAATCCCTGTTTTTTTCACTTTAAATGATGGTTGCTAAATTGCAGTATATTTCCTATGTATTGTATAGCCACTATTTCAGGTCAAGCAACTTGAAAAGTTGGTGAAAATGCATTTAAAGTGGTTCAATAACAAGGATTTTGACTATGGTGGTTGGATCTTGCCCCAGGGGTATCCCCACTTTGTAAAACCCCCCAGATCATCCATTCCATTCACCTTTCTGCCATTCCCATGGTGCATGCACAGGCACTCGTCCAATCGGCACTTTATGCCGTGCATACTAATGCACTGCATGAAGCCGTTGTTTGGATCTGAGCATTGCCTTAGGGATAGCCAACGGCCATATTCCTAGCTCCCCTATGGAGTGTGCATTTCCATCCTACCTGAATGGCTGGGGGCAGGAGCACGCGCAGCTGCAGGGATGCCGGGGATACGGGCGCTGGTGCACACAGCATCACAGGAGCCGCCGAGAAAGATTACTTTTGACCCCAGGGGTTTCACACAACAGGGTATAGGATAGGGGCCGACGCTGGATTCTTTTACACTATATATCTATAAGGGGGTGAGTACTAATCAAATATTTGTCATTATTTTCCTTGAAATATAGTAAACTCCAATTGCAATGATTTGTTTTTACCTTGTCACAAAATTGTATGCTTCTGCAGATACACTACTGTGATCAAACTCTCTTTAAAACAACACGTGAAAACCTTTGGGGTGGTTAGTACTTGTTATAGGCACTGTATAATATGCAGAGGTGTTGCAATGACTGGTCCTGCTAAGATTTAGTCTTATAGGTCAATGATCTATAAGGACAGAGTAGATCATTTTACTCTACCTTGTTGCAGTCTACTTATAACTCTCTTGCGAGTCTTGTCGTCCAACGCTCCTTGGCTCTCAGCATATCTTGATAGGAGTGCAGTGCATCTCAACAAGGATGCCTGCTGCTCACAGCAACCATTTGGCGAGTTCAGCAGCTGGTCTAGGTTTTGAAATGAAAGGGCTACCGGGTTACCTGCAAGAATATAAGAGGAAACATGTCAAAGACAAGAAAGGCATGAAAAAGGCAATGCATTAAAGGTATATTGTAAAGCAATTTGTTCTTTCTTTCCTCTTCCTTAATATCATGTCTTCCTTGCTGCATTCCTCTTCCATCTCTTCCTTTACTTCTACTTTTCCCCTTCTATGCCTCAGTTGCTGTTCCTCCCCATTTTACGTTCTACTTGCACCTACTGCTTCTCCTCCTCCTCAACACCCATCACGTTCTTCCTGGTTTTCCCCATCTCCTCACTTATCTTATGATCCTTTTTCTTGTCCTTGCCTCCTCTTCACCATTTCCTCCTCACTCTCTCCTTCTACTTGCAACTTACTCCAGCAACTGCTCACTTCCAGGGGCGACCCCCAGAAGGGCAGAGGAGTGTATGAACTATTATAATTTCTGTTATGCACTCTCCAGGTACAATAGTTTGATATATGTTCTGCATCCTGGAGAGTCTCAACAGAAAGGGGATCACAGATGCACGCCATAGACATAAAAATATGTAAAACATGAATTGTATTTATGCTTTAAACAAAAAAAATTTGATATCATCATTCAGATACATATTGTAATACAGAGGTGATTGCTATGAGAGAGTGTAACACTTTCCAAAGTAAAGAATCTTATACAGACAGCAGTGTCTGGAAAGTGTAACAAGATGAATATAACAAAAATAAACATACATTATATGTAAACAATCCACTCGGAAAGCTTCCATTGTGTGTCTGATACAATGTACAATGTGGGGGGTTCCATAGGGTTTTGGACTGTGGGGCCTCCAGAATTAAGATGCCCTCATAGGATGCATTCTGTTTTGACTTTAAAATGGACAGAATACTGCGATTTTGACTATCCTTATCTGATTTAGGATGCACCACTGTGTGAAACCTCCTGCCACTCTCTTTTACACCCTACTGTGCCCATCTACTCCCTGCCATTCTCTTCTACCCCCTAACCCCACATGCCTAGCCTCTCCACCCCCTACTGCTGTTCTCCACCACTTACCTGCCACTGTCCTTATCCACTTATCAAACCCCTTCATCCAGTGCTGCTGTCCTCCACTGATCACCTAACCCTTTCACCCCTGCTGCTGTCCTCCACCACTAACTTAACTCCTTTATTTTCTGCCACTATCTTCTACCACTCACATAACACCTCGCCCCTTGCCACTGTCCTCCACCCCTCACCTAACCCCCCTGGCAAATGACAGCAGTAGGAGGGGAAAACAGAAAGACCAGATGGGGGCAGCAAGTACAAGAAGGCAATCAGCAGGATTTTCACTATCCTTCTGATTTTGCCTTTTATCCCAATATAGTAATTCCTACCTTTCCAGTAATCCCATGATATATGCGCACACTGTTCCAATCAGTGGCTAGTGCTCTATTCATCTTTACTAAGCCACTCTGACAGAAAGGATATAAGAGTGGCTTAGTAAACCTTTAAAAAGTCTGAGCAGCTGGCTGCAGAATGCCCGCTGCATGTGTGTGCATCAGCCAGAGGGAGGCCCGAGATGGCAGTGCACGTGCATCGTGGGAACCTTGGTGAGGTGACCATACTAGGCATTTCACACTGGGGGGCACAGCGGTCCCTGGAGTCTTTAAGCACCATGTGGACCAGAACCCCCTCCCTCACCCAAAGGTCTTGGCCCATTGGAATCTAAGATGCACATAACTCCCCCCCGTCCTCTTGGAGTTAGGGCAGGGGTGTAACTTGAGAGGGTGCAGGGGTTGCGACTGCGCTGGGGCTCAGAATGTCAGGGAGGCCCCATTATTTGTTGCTCCTCCACCTCATATTATTTGTGGTTACTTGGCATCATTTAGAGAAAGGAAACTACATTTCTCTTAGCTGCTTCAGAATTTAGTTGCCTAGCTGCATACAATTAAAAAAGTAAAATACATGTACCAGTGACGTATCTCTGGTCACTATCATACCCATGCTCTCTCTGTACCAGTGACGTATCCCTAGTCACTATCATACCCATGCTCTCTCTGTACCAGTGACGTATCTCTGGTCACTATCATACCCATGCTCTCTCTGTACCAGTGACATATATCTGGTCACTATCATACCCATGCTCTCTCTGTACCAGTGACATATCCCTGGTCACCATCATACCCATGCTCTCTCTGTACCAGTGACGTATCTCTGGTCACTATCATACCCATGCTCTCTCTGTACCAGTGACGTATTTCTGGTCACTATCATACCCATGCTCTCTCTGTACCAGTGACATATCCCTGGTCACCATCATACCCATGCTCTCTCTGTACCAGTGACGTATCTCTGGTCACTATCATACCCATGCTCTCTCTCTACCAGTGACGTGTCCCTGCTCACTATCATACCCATGCTCTCTCTGTACCAGTGACGTATCCCTGGTCACTATCATACCCATGCTCTCTCTGTACCAGTGACGTATCTCTGGTCACTATCATACCCATGCTCTCTCTGTACCAGTGACATATCCCTGGTCACCATCATACCCATGCTCTCTCTGTACCAGTGACGTATCTCTAGTCACTATCATACCCATGCTCTCTCTGTACCAGTGACGTATCTCTGGTCACTATCATACCCATGCTCTCTCTATACCAGTGACATATCCCTGGTCACCATCATACCCATGCTCTCTCTGTACCAGTGACGTATCTCTGGTCACTATCATACCCATGCTCTCTCTGTACCAGTGACGTATCTCTGGTACTATCATACCCATGCTCTCTCTGTACCAGTGACGTATCTCTGGTCACTATCATACCCATGCTCTCTCTATACCAGTGACATATCCCTGGTCACCATCATACCCATGCTCTCTCTGTACCAGTGACGTATCCCTGGTCACCATCATACCCATGCTCTCTCTGTACCAGTGACGTATCTCTGGTCACTATCATACCCATGCTCTCTCTGTACCAGTGACGTATCCCTGGTCACTATCATACCCATGCTCTCTCTGTACCAGTGACGTATCTCTGGTCACTATCATACCCATGCTCTCTCTGTACCAGTGACATATCCCTGGTCACCATCATACCCATGCTCTCTCTGTACCAGTGACGTATCTCTAGTCACTATCATACCCATGCTCTCTCTGTACCAGTGACGTATCTCTGGTCACTATCATACCCATGCTCTCTCTATACCAGTGACATATCCCTGGTCACCATCATACCCATGCTCTCTCTGTACCAGTGACGTATCTCTGGTCACTATCATACCCATGCTCTCTCTGTACAAGTGACTAATCTCTGGTCACTATCATACCCATGCTCTCTCTGTACCAGTGACGTATCTCTGGTCACTATCATACCCATGCTCTCTCTGTACCAGTGACGTATCTCTGGTCACTATCATACCCATGCTCTCTCTGTACCAATGACGTATCTCTGGTCACTATCATACCCATGTTCTCTCTGTACCAGTGACGTATCTCTGGTCACTATCATACCCATGCTCTCTCTGTACCAGTGACTAATCTCTGGTCACTATCATACCCATGCTCTCTTTGTACCAATGACGTATCTCTGGTCACTATCATACCCATGTTCTCTCTGTACCAGTGACGTATCTCTGGTCACTATCATACCCATGCTCTCTCTGTACCAGTGACGTATCTCTGGTCAGTATCATACCCATGGTCTCTCTGTACCAGTGACTTATCTCTGGTCACTATCATACCCATGCTCTCTCTGTACCAGTGACATATCCCTGGTCACCATCATACCCATGCTCTCTCTGTACCAGTGACGTATCTCTGGTCACTATCATACCCATGCTCTCTCTGTACCAGTGACGTATCTCTGGTACTATCATACCCATGCTCTCTCTGTACCAGTGACGTATCTCTGGTCACTATCATACCCATGCTCTCTCTGTACCAGTGACGTATCTCTGGTCACTATCATACCCATGCTCTCTCTGTACCAGTGACTAATCTCTGGTCACTATCATACCCATGCTCTCTCTGTACCAGTGACGTATCTCTGGTCACTATCATACCCATGCTCTCTCTGTACCAGTGACGTATCTCTGGTCACTATCATACCCATGCTCTCTCTGTACTACTGACGTATCTCTGGTCACTATTATACCCATGCTCTCTCTGTACCAGTGACATATCCCTGGTCACCATCATACCCATGCTCTCTCTGTACCAGTGACGTATCTCTGGTCACTATCATACCCATGCTCTCTCTGTACCAGTGACGTATCTCTGGTCACTATCATACCCATGCTCTCTCTGTACCAGTGACGTATCTCTGGTACTATCATACCCATGCTCTCTCTGTACAAGTGACGTATCTCTGGTCACTATCATACCCATGCTCTCTCTGTACCAGTGACGTATCTCTGGTCACTATCATACCCATGCTCTCTCTGTACCAGTGACGTATCTCTGGTCAGTATCATACCCATGGTCTCTCTGTACCAGTGACTTATCTCTGGTCACTATCATACCCATGCTCTCTCTGTACCAGTGACATATCCCTGGTCACCATCATACCCATGCTCTCTCTGTACCAGTGACGTATCTCTGGTCACTATCATACCCATGCTCTCTCTGTACCAGTGACGTATCTCTGGTCACTATCATACCCATGCTCTCTCTGTACCAGTGACGTATCTCTGGTCACTATCATACCCATGCTCTCTCTGTACCAGTGACGTATCTCTGGTCACTATCATACCCATGCTCTCTCTGTACCAGTGACATATGTCTAGTCACTATCATACCCATGCTCTCTCTGTACCAGTGACGTATCTCTGGTCACTATCATACCCATGCTCTCTCTGTACCAATTACGTATTCCTGGTCACTATCATACCCATGCTCTCTCTGTACATGTGACATATCCCTGGTCACTATCATACCCATGCTCTCTCTGTACCAGTGACGTATCCCTGGTCACTATCATACCCATGCTCTCTCTGTACCAGTGACGTATCTCTGGTCACTATCATACCCATGCTCTCTCTGTACTAGTGACGTATCTCTGGTCACTATCATACCCATGCTCTCTCTGTACCAGTGACATATCCCTGGTCACTATCATACCCATGCTCTCTCTGTACCAGTGACGTATCTCTGGTCACTATCATACCCATGCTCTCTCTGTACATGTGACATATCCCTGGTCACTATCATACCCATGCTCTCTCTGTACCAGTGACGTATCCCTGGTCACTATCATACCCATGCTCTCTCTGTACCAGTGACGTATCTCTGGTCACTATCATACCCATGCTCTCTCTGTACTAGTGACGTATCTCTGGTCACTATCATACCCATGCTCTCTCTGTACCAGTGACATATCCCTGGTCACTATCATACCCATGCTCTCTCTGTACCAGTGACGTATCTCTGGTCACTATCATACCCATGCTCTCTCTGTACTAGTGACGTATCTCTGGTCACTATCATACCCATGCTCTCTCTGTACCAGTGACATATCCCTGGTCACCATCATACCCATGCTCTCTCTGTACCAGTGACGTATCTCTGGTCACTATCATACCCATGCTCTCTCTGTACCAGTGACGTATCTCTGGTACTATCATACCCATGCTCTCTCTGTACCAGTGACGTATCTCTGGTCACTATCATACCCATGCTCTCTCTGTACCAGTGACGTATCTCTGGTCACTATCATACCCATGCTCTCTCTGTACCAGTGACTAATCTCTGGTCACTATCATACCCATGCTCTCTCTGTACCAGTGACGTATCTCTGGTCACTATCATACCCATGCTCTCTCTGTACCAGTGACGTATCTCTGGTCACTATCATACCCATGCTCTCTCTGTACTAGTGACGTATCTCTGGTCACTATTATACCCATGCTCTCTCTGTACCAGTGACATATCCCTGGTCACCATCATACCCATGCTCTCTCTGTACCAGTGACGTATCTCTGGTCACTATCATACCCATGCTCTCTCTGTACCAGTGACGTATCTCTGGTCACTATCATACCCATGCTCTCTCTGTACCAGTGACGTATCTCTGGTACTATCATACCCATGCTCTCTCTGTACAAGTGACGTATCTCTGGTCACTATCATACCCATGCTCTCTCTGTACCAGTGACGTATCTCTGGTCACTATCATACCCATGCTCTCTCTGTACCAGTGACGTATCTCTGGTCACTATCATACCCATGCTTTCTCTGTACCAGTGACGTATCTCTGGTCACTATCATACCCATGCTCTCTCTGTACCAGTGACGTATCTCTGGTCACTATCATACCCATGCTCTCTCTGTACCAATGACGTATCTCTGGTCACTATCATACCCATGCTCTCTCTGTACCAGTGACGTATCTCTGGTCACTATCATACCCATGCTCTCTCTGTACCAGTGACGTATCTCTGGTCACTATCATACCCATGCTTTCTCTGTACCAGTGACGTATCTCTGGTCACTATCATACCCATGCTCTCTCTGTACCAGTGACGTATCTCTGGTCACTATCATACCCATGCTCTCTCTGTACCAATGACGTATCTCTGGTCACTATCATACCCATGCTCTCTCTGTACCAGTGACGTATCTCTGGTCACTATCATACCCATGCTCTCTCTGTACCAGTGACGTATCTCTGGTACTATCATACCCATGCTCTCTCTGTACAAGTGACGTATCTCTGGTCACTATCATACCCATGCTCTCTCTGTACCAGTGACGTATCTCTGGTCACTATCATACCCATGCTCTCTCTGTACCAGTGACGTATCTCTGGTCACTATCATACCCATGCTCTCTCTGTACAAGTGACGTATCTCTGGTCACTATCATACCCATGCTCTCTCTGTACCAGTGACGTATCTCTGGTCACTATCATACCCATGCTCTCTCTGTACCAGTGACGTATCTCTGGTACTATCATACCCATGCTCTCTCTGTACCAGTGACGTATCTCTGGTACTATCATACCCATGCTCTCTCTGTACAAGTGACGTATCTCTGGTCACTATCATACCCATGCTCTCTCTGTACCAGTGACGTATCTCTGGTCACTATCATACCCATGCTCTCTCTGTACCAGTGACGTATCTCTGGTCACTATCATACCCATGCTCTCTCTGTACCAATGACGTATCTCTGGTCACTATCATACCCATGTTCTCTCTGTACCAGTGACATATCCCTAGTCACTATCATACCCATGCTCTCTCTGTACCAGTGACATATCCCTGGTCACCATCATACCCATGTTCTCTCTGTACCAGTGACGTATCTCTGGTCACTATCATACCCATGCTCTCTCTGTACCAGTGACGTATCTCTGGTCACTATCATACCCATGCTCTCTCTGTACCAGTGACGTATCTCTGGTCACTATCATACCCATGCTCTCTCTGTACCAGTGACGTATCTCTGGTCACTATCATACCCATGCTCTCTCTGTACCAATGACGTATCTCTGGTCACTATCATACCCATGTTCTCTCTGTACCAGTGACGTATCTCTGGTCACTATCATACCCATGCTCTCTCTGTACCAGTGACGTATCTCTGGTCACTATCATACCCATGCTCTCTCTGTACCAGTGACTAATCTCTGGTCACTATCATACCCATGCTCTCTCTGTACCAGTGACGTATCTCTGGTCACTATCATACCCATGCTCTCTCTGTACCAGTGACGTATCTCTGGTCACTATCATACCCATGCTCTCTCTGTACTAGTGACGTATCTCTGGTCACTATTATACCCATGCTCTCTCTGTACCAGTGACATATCCCTGGTCACCATCATACCCATGCTCTCTCTGTACCAGTGACGTATCTCTGGTCACTATCATACCCATGCTCTCTCTGTACCAGTGACGTATCTCTGGTCACTATCATACCCATGCTCTCTCTGTACCAGTGACGTATCTCTGGTACTATCATACCCATGCTCTCTCTGTACCAGTGACTAATCTCTGGTCACTATCATACCCATGCTCTCTCTGTACCAGTGACGTATCTCTGGTCACTATCATACCCATGCTCTCTCTGTACCAGTGACGTATCTCTGGTCACTATCATACCCATGCTCTCTCTGTACATGTGACATATCCCTGGTCACTATCATACCCATGCTCTCTCTGTACCAGTGACGTATCCCTGGTCACTATCATACCCATGCTCTCTCTGTACCAGTGACATATCCCTGGTCACTATCATACCCATGCTCTCTCTGTACCAGTGACGTATCTCTGGTCACTATCATACCCATGCTCTCTCTGTACCAGTGACGTATCCCTGGTCACTATCATACCCATGCTCTCTCTGTACCAGTGACATATCCCTGGTCACTATCATACCCATGCTCTCTCTGTACTAGTGACGTATCTCTGGTCACTATCATACCCATGCTCTCTCTGTACCAGTGACATATCCCTGGTCACCATCATACCCATGCTCTCTCTGTACCAGTGACGTATCTCTGGTCACTATCATACCCATGCTCTCTCTGTACCAGTGACGTATCTCTGGTACTATCATACCCATGCTCTCTCTTTACCAGTGACGTATCTCTGGTCACTATCATACCCATGCTCTCTCTGTACCAGTGACGTATCCCTGGTCACTATCATACCCATGCTCTCTCTGTACCAGTGACATATCCCTGGTCACTATCATACCCATGCTCTCTCTGTACTAGTGACGTATCTCTGGTCACTATCATACCCATGCTCTCTCTGTACCAGTGACATATCCCTGGTCACCATCATACCCATGCTCTCTCTGTACCAGTGACGTATCTCTGGTCACTATCATACCCATGCTCTCTCTGTACCAGTGACGTATCTCTGGTACTATCATACCCATGCTCTCTCTGTACCAGTGACGTATCTCTGGTCACTATCATACCCATGCTCTCTCTGTACCAGTGACGTATCTCTGGTCACTATCATACCCATGCTCTCTCTGTACCAGTGACGTATCTCTGGTCACTATCATACCCATGCTCTCTCTGTACCAGTGACGTATCTCTGGTACTATCATACCCATGCTCTCTCTGTACCAATGACGTATCTCTGGTCACTATCACACCCATGTTCTCTCTGTACCAGTGACGTATCTCTGGTCACTATCATACCCATGCTCTCTCTGTACCAGTGACGTATCTCTGGTCACTATCATACCCATGCTCTCTCTGTACCAGTGACTAATCTCTGGTCACTATCATACCCATGCTCTCTCTGTACCAGTGACGTATCTCTGGTCACTATCATACCCATGCTCTCTCTGTACCAGTGACGTATCTCTGGTCACTATCATACCCATGCTCTCTCTGTACTAGTGACGTATCTCTGGTCACTATTATACCCATGCTCTCTCTGTACCAGTGACATATCCCTGGTCACCATCATACCCATGCTCTCTCTGTACCAGTGACGTATCTCTGGTCACTATCATACCCATGCTCTCTCTGTACCAGTGACGTATCTCTGGTCACTATCATACCCATGCTCTCTCTGTACCAGTGACGTATCTCTGGTACTATCATACCCATGCTCTCTCTGTACAAGTGACGTATCTCTGGTCACTATCATACCCATGCTCTCTCTGTACCAGTGACGTATCTCTGGTCACTATCATACCCATGCTCTCTCTGTACCAGTGACGTATCTCTGGTCACTATCATACCCATGCTCTCTCTGTACCAGTGACGTATCTCTGGTACTATCATACCCATGCTCTCTCTGTACCAATGACGTATCTCTGGTCACTATCATACCCATGTTCTCTCTGTACCAGTGACGTATCTCTGGTCACTATCATACCCATGCTCTCTCTGTACCAGTGACGTATCTCTGGTCACTATCATACCCATGCTCTCTCTGTACCAGTGACTAATCTCTGGTCACTATCATACCCATGCTCTCTCTGTACCAGTGACGTATCTCTGGTCACTATCATACCCATGCTCTCTCTGTACCAGTGACGTATCTCTGGTCACTATCATACCCATGCTCTCTCTGTACTAGTGACGTATCTCTGGTCACTATTATACCCATGCTCTCTCTGTACCAGTGACATATCCCTGGTCACCATCATACCCATGCTCTCTCTGTACCAGTGACGTATCTCTGGTCACTATCATACCCATGCTCTCTCTGTACCAGTGACGTATCTCTGGTCACTATCATACCCATGCTCTCTCTGTACCAGTGACGTATCTCTGGTACTATCATACCCATGCTCTCTCTGTACAAGTGACGTATCTCTGGTCACTATCATACCCATGCTCTCTCCGTACCAGTGACGTATCTCTGGTCACTATCATACCCATGCTTTCTCTGTACCAGTGACGTATCTCTGGTCACTATCATACCCATGGTCTCTCTGTACCAGTCACGTATCTCTGGTCACTATCATACCCATGCTCTCTCTGTACCAGTGACGTATCCCTAGTCACTATCATACCCATGCTCTCTCTGTACCAGTGACATATCCCTGGTCACTATCATACCCATGCTCTCTCTGTACCAATGACGTATCTCTGGTCACTATCATACCCATGTTCTCTCTGTACCAGTGACGTATCTCTGGTCACTATCATACCCATGTTCTCTCTGTACCAGTGACGTATCTCTGGTACTATCATACCCATGCTCTCTCTGTACAAGTGACGTATCTCTGGTCACTATCATACCCATGCTCTCTCTGTACCAGTGACGTATCTCTGGTCACTATCATACCCATGCTCTCTCTGTACCAGTGACGTATCTCTGGTCACTATCATACCCATGCTCTCTCTGTACCAGTGACATATCCCTGGTCACCATCATACCCATGCTCTCTCTGTACCAGTGACGTATCTCTGGTCACTATCATACCCATGCTCTCTCTGTACCAGTGACGTATCTCTGGTACTATCATACCCATGCTCTCTCTGTACCAGTGACGTATCTCTGGTACTATCATACCCATGCTCTCTCTGTACAAGTGACGTATCTCTGGTCACTATCATACCCATGCTCTCTCTGTACCAGTGACGTATCTCTGGTCACTATCATACCCATGCTCTCTCTGTACCAGTGACGTATCTCTGGTCACTATCATACCCATGCTCTCTCTGTACCAATGACGTATCTCTGGTCACTATCATACCCATGTTCTCTCTGTACCAGTGACATATCCCTAGTCACTATCATACCCATGCTCTCTCTGTACCAGTGACATATCCCTGGTCACCATCATACCCATGTTCTCTCTGTACCAGTGACATATCTCTGGTCACTATCATACCCATGCTCTCTCTGTACCAGTGACATAAATCTGGTCACTATCATACCCATGCTCTCTCTGTACCAGTGACATATCCCTGGTCACCATCATACCCATGCTCTCTCTGTACCAGTGACGTATCTCTGGTCACTATCATACCCATGCTCTCTCTGTACCAGTGACGTATTTCTGGTCACTATCATACCCATGCTCTCTCTGTACCAATGACGTATCTCTGGTCACTATCATACCCATGCTCTCTCTGTACCAGTGACATATCCCTGGTCACCATCATACCCATGCTCTCTCTGTACCAGTGACGTATCTCTGGTCACTATCATACCCATGCTCTCTCTGTACCAGTGACATATCCCTGGTCACCATCATACCCATGCTCTCTCTGTACCAGTGACGTATCTCTGGTACTATCATACCCATGCTCTCTCTGTACCAGTGACGTATCTCTGGTACTATCATACCCATGCTCTCTCTGTACAAGTGACGTATCTCTGGTCACTATCATACCCATGCTCTCTCTGTACCAGTGACATATCCCTGGTCACCATCATACCCATGCTCTCTCTGTACCAGTGACGTATCTCTGGTCACTATCATACCCATGCTCTCTCTGTACCAGTGACGTATCTCTGGTACTATCATACCCATGCTCTCTCTGTACCAGTGACGTATCTCTGGTACTATCATACCCATGTTCTCTCTGTACAAGTGACGTATCTCTGGTCACTATCATACCCATGCTCTCTCTGTACCAGTGACGTATCTCTGGTCACTATCATACCCATGCTCTCTCTGTACCAGTGACGTATCTCTGGTCACTATTATACCCATGCTCTCTCTGTACCAGTGACGTATCTCTGGTCACTATCATACCCATGTTCTCTCTGTACCAGTGACATATCCCTAGTCACTATCATACCCATGCTCTCTCTGTACCAGTGACATATCCCTGGTCACCATCATACCCATGTTCTCTCTGTACCAGTGACATATCTCTGGTCACTATCATACCCATGCTCTCTCTGTACCAGTAACATATATCTGGTCACTATCATACCCATGCTCTCTCTGTACCAGTGACATATCCCTGGTCACCATCATACCCATGCTCTCTCTGTACCAGTGACGTATCTCTGGTCACTATCATACCCATGCTCTCTCTGTACCAGTGACGTATTTCTGGTCACTATCATACCCATGCTCTCTCTGTACCAGTGACATATCCCTGGTCACCATCATACCCATGCTCTCTCTGTACCAGTGACGTATCTCTGGTCACTATCATACCCATGCTCTCTCTCTACCAGTGACGTGTCCCTGCTCACTATCATACCCATGCTCTCTCTGTACCAGTGACGTATCCCTTGTCACTATCATACCCATGCTCTCTCTGTACCAGTGACGTATCTCTGGTCACTATCATACCCATGCTCTCTCTGTACCAGTGACGTATCTCTGGTCACTATTATACCCATGCTCTCTCTATACCAGTGACATATCCCTGGTCACCATCATACCCATGCTCTCTCTGTACCAGTGACGTATCTCTGGTACTATCATACCCATGCTCTCTCTGTACCAATGACGTATCTCTGGTCACTATCATACCCATGCTCTCTCTGTACCAGTGACGTATCTCTGGTCACTATCATACCCATGCTCTCTCTGTACCAGTGACGTATCTCTGGTCACTATCATACCCATGCTCTCTCTGTACCAATGACGTATCTCTGGTCACTATCATACCCATGTTCTCTCTGTACCAGTGACGTATCTCTGGTCACTATCATACCCATGCTCTCTCTGTACCAGTGACGTATCTCTGGTCACTATCATACCCATGGTCTCTCTGTACAAGTGACGTATCTCTGGTCACTATTATACCCATGCTCTCTCTGTACCAGTGACGTATCTCTGGTCACTATCATACCCATGTTCTCTCTGTACCAGTGACGTATCTCTGGTCACTATCATACCCATGGTCTCTCTGTACCAGTGACTTATCTCTGGTCACTATCATACCCATGGTCTCTCTGTACCAGTGACTTATCTCTGGTCACTATCATACCCATGCTCTCTCTGTACCAGTGACGTATCTCTGGTCACTATCATACCCATGCTCTCTCTGTACCAGTGACATATCCCTGGTCTCTATCATACCCATGCTCTCTCTGTACCAGTGACGTATCTCTGGTCACTATCATACCCATGCTCTCTCTGTACCAGTGACGTATCCCTGGTCACTATCATACCCATGCTCTCTCTGTACCAGTGACATATCCCTGGTCACTATCATACCCATGCTCTCTCTGTACCAGTGACGTATCTCTGGTCACTATCATACCCATGCTCTCTCTGTACTAGTGACGTATCTCTGGTCACTATCATACCCATGCTCTCTCTGTACCAGTGACATATCCCTGGTCACCATCATACCCATGCTCTCTCTGTACCAGTGACGTATCTCTGGTCACTATCATACCCATGCTCTCTCTGTACCAGTGACGTATCTCTGGTACTATCATACCCATGCTCTCTCTGTACCAGTGACGTATCTCTGGTCACTGTCATACCCATGCTCTCTCTGTACCAGTGACGTATCTCTGGTCACTATCATACCCATGCTCTCTCTGTACCAGTGACATATCTCTGGTCACTATCATACCCATGCTCTCTCTGTACCAGTGACGTATCTCTGGTCACTATCATACCCATGCTCTCTCTGTACCAATGACGTATCTCTGGTCACTATCATACCCATGCTCTCTCTGTACCAGTGACGTATCTCTGGTCACTATCATACCCATGCTCTCTCTGTACCAGTGACGTATCTCTGGTCACTATCATACCCATGCTCTCTCTGTACCAGTGACATATCTGTAGTCACTATCATACCCATGCTCTCTCTGTACCAGTGACGTATCTCTGGTCACCATCATACCCATGCTCTCTCTGTACCAGTGACGTATCTCTGGTCACTATCATACCCATGTTCTCTCTGTACCAGTGACGTATCTCTGGTCACCATCATACCCATGCTCTCTCTGTACCAGTGACGTATCTCTGGTCACTATCATACCCATGCTCTCTCTGTACCAGTGACGTATCTCTGGTCACCATCATACCCATGCTCTCTCTGTACCAATGACGTATCTCTGGTCACTATCATACCCATGCTCTCTCTGTACCAGTGACGTATTCCTGGTCACTATCATACCCATGCTCTCTCTGTACCAGTGACGTATCTCTGGTCACTATCATACCCATGCTCTCTCTGTACCAGTGACGTATCTCTGGTCACTATCATACCCATACTCTCTCTGTACCAGTGACATATCTCTGGTCACTATCATACCCATGCTCTCTCTGTACCAGTGACATATCTCTGGTCACTATCATACCCATGCTCTCTCTGTACCAGTGACGTATCTCTGGTACTATCATACCCATGCTCTCTCTGTACAAGTGACGTATCTCTGGTCACTATCATACCCATGCTCTCTCTGTACCAGTGACGTATCTCTGGTCACTATCATACCCATGCTCTCTCTGTACCAGTGACGTATCTCTGGTCACTATCATACCCATGCTCTCTCTGTACAAGTGACGTATCTCTGGTCACTATCATACCCATGCTCTCTCTGTACCAGTGACGTATCTCTGGTCACTATCATACCCATGCTCTCTCTGTACCAGTGACGTATCTCTGGTACTATCATACCCATGCTCTCTCTGTACCAGTGACGTATCTCTGGTACTATCATACCCATGCTCTCTCTGTACAAGTGACGTATCTCTGGTCACTATCATACCCATGCTCTCTCTGTACCAGTGACGTATCTCTGGTCACTATCATACCCATGCTCTCTCTGTACCAGTGACGTATCTCTGGTCACTATCATACCCATGCTCTCTCTGTACCAATGACGTATCTCTGGTCACTATCATACCCATGTTCTCTCTGTACCAGTGACATATCCCTAGTCACTATCATACCCATGCTCTCTCTGTACCAGTGACATATCCCTGGTCACCATCATACCCATGTTCTCTCTGTACCAGTGACGTATCTCTGGTCACTATCATACCCATGCTCTCTCTGTACCAGTGACGTATCTCTGGTCACTATCATACCCATGCTCTCTCTGTACCAGTGACGTATCTCTGGTCACTATCATACCCATGCTCTCTCTGTACCAGTGACGTATCTCTGGTCACTATCATACCCATGCTCTCTCTGTACCAATGACGTATCTCTGGTCACTATCATACCCATGTTCTCTCTGTACCAGTGACGTATCTCTGGTCACTATCATACCCATGCTCTCTCTGTACCAGTGACGTATCTCTGGTCACTATCATACCCATGCTCTCTCTGTACCAGTGACTAATCTCTGGTCACTATCATACCCATGCTCTCTCTGTACCAGTGACGTATCTCTGGTCACTATCATACCCATGCTCTCTCTGTACCAGTGACGTATCTCTGGTCACTATCATACCCATGCTCTCTCTGTACTAGTGACGTATCTCTGGTCACTATTATACCCATGCTCTCTCTGTACCAGTGACATATCCCTGGTCACCATCATACCCATGCTCTCTCTGTACCAGTGACGTCTCTCTGGTCACTATCATACCCATGCTCTCTCTGTACCAGTGACGTATCTCTGGTCACTATCATACCCATGCTCTCTCTGTACCAGTGACGTATCTCTGGTACTATCATACCCATGCTCTCTCTGTACCAGTGACTAATCTCTGGTCACTATCATACCCATGCTCTCTCTGTACCAGTGACGTATCTCTGGTCACTATCATACCCATGCTCTCTCTGTACCAGTGACGTATCTCTGGTCACTATCATACCCATGCTCTCTCTGTACATGTGACATATCCCTGGTCACTATCATACCCATGCTCTCTCTGTACCAGTGACGTATCCCTGGTCACTATCATACCCATGCTCTCTCTGTACCAGTGACATATCCCTGGTCACTATCATACCCATGCTCTCTCTGTACCAGTGACGTATCTCTGGTCACTATCATACCCATGCTCTCTCTGTACCAGTGACGTATCCCTGGTCACTATCATACCCATGCTCTCTCTGTACCAGTGACATATCCCTGGTCACTATCATACCCATGCTCTCTCTGTACTAGTGACGTATCTCTGGTCACTATCATACCCATGCTCTCTCTGTACCAGTGACATATCCCTGGTCACCATCATACCCATGCTCTCTCTGTACCAGTGACGTATCTCTGGTCACTATCATACCCATGCTCTCTCTGTACCAGTGACGTATCTCTGGTACTATCATACCCATGCTCTCTCTTTACCAGTGACGTATCTCTGGTCACTATCATACCCATGCTCTCTCTGTACCAGTGACGTATCCCTGGTCACTATCATACCCATGCTCTCTCTGTACCAGTGACATATCCCTGGTCACTATCATACCCATGCTCTCTCTGTACTAGTGACGTATCTCTGGTCACTATCATACCCATGCTCTCTCTGTACCAGTGACATATCCCTGGTCACCATCATACCCATGCTCTCTCTGTACCAGTGACGTATCTCTGGTCACTATCATACCCATGCTCTCTCTGTACCAGTGACGTATCTCTGGTACTATCATACCCATGCTCTCTCTGTACCAGTGACGTATCTCTGGTCACTATCATACCCATGCTCTCTCTGTACCAGTGACGTATCTCTGGTCACTATCATACCCATGCTCTCTCTGTACCAGTGACGTATCTCTGGTCACTATCATACCCATGCTCTCTCTGTACCAGTGACGTATCTCTGGTACTATCATACCCATGCTCTCTCTGTACCAATGACGTATCTCTGGTCACTATCACACCCATGTTCTCTCTGTACCAGTGACGTATCTCTGGTCACTATCATACCCATGCTCTCTCTGTACCAGTGACGTATCTCTGGTCACTATCATACCCATGCTCTCTCTGTACCAGTGACTAATCTCTGGTCACTATCATACCCATGCTCTCTCTGTACCAGTGACGTATCTCTGGTCACTATCATACCCATGCTCTCTCTGTACCAGTGACGTATCTCTGGTCACTATCATACCCATGCTCTCTCTGTACTAGTGACGTATCTCTGGTCACTATTATACCCATGCTCTCTCTGTACCAGTGACATATCCCTGGTCACCATCATACCCATGCTCTCTCTGTACCAGTGACGTATCTCTGGTCACTATCATACCCATGCTCTCTCTGTACCAGTGACGTATCTCTGGTCACTATCATACCCATGCTCTCTCTGTACCAGTGACGTATCTCTGGTACTATCATACCCATGCTCTCTCTGTACAAGTGACGTATCTCTGGTCACTATCATACCCATGCTCTCTCTGTACCAGTGACGTATCTCTGGTCACTATCATACCCATGCTCTCTCTGTACCAGTGACGTATCTCTGGTCACTATCATACCCATGCTCTCTCTGTACCAGTGACGTATCTCTGGTACTATCATACCCATGCTCTCTCTGTACCAATGACGTATCTCTGGTCACTATCATACCCATGTTCTCTCTGTACCAGTGACGTATCTCTGGTCACTATCATACCCATGCTCTCTCTGTACCAGTGACGTATCTCTGGTCACTATCATACCCATGCTCTCTCTGTACCAGTGACTAATCTCTGGTCACTATCATACCCATGCTCTCTCTGTACCAGTGACGTATCTCTGGTCACTATCATACCCATGCTCTCTCTGTACCAGTGACGTATCTCTGGTCACTATCATACCCATGCTCTCTCTGTACTAGTGACGTATCTCTGGTCACTATTATACCCATGCTCTCTCTGTACCAGTGACATATCCCTGGTCACCATCATACCCATGCTCTCTCTGTACCAGTGACGTATCTCTGGTCACTATCATACCCATGCTCTCTCTGTACCAGTGACGTATCTCTGGTCACTATCATACCCATGCTCTCTCTGTACCAGTGACGTATCTCTGGTACTATCATACCCATGCTCTCTCTGTACAAGTGACGTATCTCTGGTCACTATCATACCCATGCTCTCTCTGTACCAGTGACGTATCTCTGGTCACTATCATACCCATGCTTTCTCTGTACCAGTGACGTATCTCTGGTCACTATCATACCCATGGTCTCTCTGTACCAGTCACGTATCTCTGGTCACTATCATACCCATGCTCTCTCTGTACCAGTGACGTATCCCTAGTCACTATCATACCCATGCTCTCTCTGTACCAGTGACATATCCCTGGTCACTATCATACCCATGCTCTCTCTGTACCAATGACGTATCTCTGGTCACTATCATACCCATGTTCTCTCTGTACCAGTGACGTATCTCTGGTCACTATCATACCCATGTTCTCTCTGTACCAGTGACGTATCTCTGGTACTATCATACCCATGCTCTCTCTGTACAAGTGACGTATCTCTGGTCACTATCATACCCATGCTCTCTCTGTACCAGTGACGTATCTCTGGTCACTATCATACCCATGCTCTCTCTGTACCAGTGACGTATCTCTGGTCACTATCATACCCATGCTCTCTCTGTACCAGTGACATATCCCTGGTCACCATCATACCCATGCTCTCTCTGTACCAGTGACGTATCTCTGGTCACTATCATACCCATGCTCTCTCTGTACCAGTGACGTATCTCTGGTACTATCATACCCATGCTCTCTCTGTACCAGTGACGTATCTCTGGTACTATCATACCCATGCTCTCTCTGTACAAGTGACGTATCTCTGGTCACTATCATACCCATGCTCTCTCTGTACCAGTGACGTATCTCTGGTCACTATCATACCCATGCTCTCTCTGTACCAGTGACGTATCTCTGGTCACTATCATACCCATGCTCTCTCTGTACCAATGACGTATCTCTGGTCACTATCATACCCATGTTCTCTCTGTACCAGTGACATATCCCTAGTCACTATCATACCCATGCTCTCTCTGTACCAGTGACATATCCCTGGTCACCATCATACCCATGTTCTCTCTGTACCAGTGACATATCTCTGGTCACTATCATACCCATGCTCTCTCTGTACCAGTGACATATATCTGGTCACTATCATACCCATGCTCTCTCTGTACCAGTGACATATCCCTGGTCACCATCATACCCATGCTCTCTCTGTACCAGTGACGTATCTCTGGTCACTATCATACCCATGCTCTCTCTGTACCAGTGACGTATTTCTGGTCACTATCATACCCATGCTCTCTCTGTACCAATGACGTATCTCTGGTCACTATCATACCCATGCTCTCTCTGTACCAGTGACATATCCCTGGTCACCATCATACCCATGCTCTCTCTGTACCAGTGACGTATCTCTGGTCACTATCATACCCATGCTCTCTCTGTACCAGTGACATATCCCTGGTCACCATCATACCCATGCTCTCTCTGTACCAGTGACGTATCTCTGGTACTATCATACCCATGCTCTCTCTGTACCAGTGACGTATCTCTGGTACTATCATACCCATGCTCTCTCTGTACAAGTGACGTATCTCTGGTCACTATCATACCCATGCTCTCTCTGTACCAGTGACATATCCCTGGTCACCATCATACCCATGCTCTCTCTGTACCAGTGACGTATCTCTGGTCACTATCATACCCATGCTCTCTCTGTACCAGTGACGTATCTCTGGTACTATCATACCCATGCTCTCTCTGTACCAGTGACGTATCTCTGGTACTATCATACCCATGTTCTCTCTGTACAAGTGACGTATCTCTGGTCACTATCATACCCATGCTCTCTCTGTACCAGTGACGTATCTCTGGTCACTATCATACCCATGCTCTCTCTGTACCAGTGACGTATCTCTGGTCACTATTATACCCATGCTCTCTCTGTACCAGTGACGTATCTCTGGTCACTATCATACCCATGTTCTCTCTGTACCAGTGACATATCCCTAGTCACTATCATACCCATGCTCTCTCTGTACCAGTGACATATCCCTGGTCACCATCATACCCATGTTCTCTCTGTACCAGTGACATATCTCTGGTCACTATCATACCCATGCTCTCTCTGTACCAGTAACATATATCTGGTCACTATCATACCCATGCTCTCTCTGTACCAGTGACATATCCCTGGTCACCATCATACCCATGCTCTCTCTGTACCAGTGACGTATCTCTGGTCACTATCATACCCATGCTCTCTCTGTACCAGTGACGTATTTCTGGTCACTATCATACCCATGCTCTCTCTGTACCAGTGACATATCCCTGGTCACCATCATACCCATGCTCTCTCTGTACCAGTGACGTATCTCTGGTCACTATCATACCCATGCTCTCTCTCTACCAGTGACGTGTCCCTGCTCACTATCATACCCATGCTCTCTCTGTACCAGTGACGTATCCCTTGTCACTATCATACCCATGCTCTCTCTGTACCAGTGACGTATCTCTGGTCACTATCATACCCATGCTCTCTCTGTACCAGTGACGTATCTCTGGTCACTATTATACCCATGCTCTCTCTATACCAGTGACATATCCCTGGTCACCATCATACCCATGCTCTCTCTGTACCAGTGACGTATCTCTGGTCACTATCATACCCATGCTCTCTCTGTACCAGTGACGTATCTCTGGTCACTATCATACCCATGCTCTCTCTGTACCAATGACGTATCTCTGGTCACTATCATACCCATGTTCTCTCTGTACCAGTGACGTATCTCTGGTCACTATCATACCCATGCTCTCTCTGTACCAGTGACGTATCTCTGGTCACTATCATACCCATGGTCTCTCTGTACAAGTGACGTATCTCTGGTCACTATTATACCCATGCTCTCTCTGTACCAGTGACGTATCTCTGGTCACTATCATACCCATGTTCTCTCTGTACCAGTGACGTATCTCTGGTCACTATCATACCCATGGTCTCTCTGTACCAGTGACTTATCTCTGGTCACTATCATACCCATGGTCTCTCTGTACCAGTGACTTATCTCTGGTCACTATCATACCCATGCTCTCTCTGTACCAGTGACGTATCTCTGGTCACTATCATACCCATGCTCTCTCTGTACCAGTGACATATCCCTGGTCTCTATCATACCCATGCTCTCTCTGTACCAGTGACGTATCTCTGGTCACTATCATACCCATGCTCTCTCTGTACCAGTGACGTATCCCTGGTCACTATCATACCCATGCTCTCTCTGTACCAGTGACATATCCCTGGTCACTATCATACCCATGCTCTCTCTGTACCAGTGACGTATCTCTGGTCACTATCATACCCATGCTCTCTCTGTACTAGTGACGTATCTCTGGTCACTATCATACCCATGCTCTCTCTGTACCAGTGACATATCCCTGGTCACCATCATACCCATGCTCTCTCTGTACCAGTGACGTATCTCTGGTCACTATCATACCCATGCTCTCTCTGTACCAGTGACGTATCTCTGGTACTATCATACCCATGCTCTCTCTGTACCAGTGACGTATCTCTGGTCACTGTCATACCCATGCTCTCTCTGTACCAGTGACGTATCTCTGGTCACTATCATACCCATGCTCTCTCTGTACCAGTGACATATCTCTGGTCACTATCATACCCATGCTCTCTCTGTACCAGTGACGTATCTCTGGTCACTATCATACCCATGCTCTCTCTGTACCAATGACGTATCTCTGGTCACTATCATACCCATGCTCTCTCTGTACCAGTGACGTATCTCTGGTCACTATCATACCCATGCTCTCTCTGTACCAGTGACGTATCTCTGGTCACTATCATACCCATGCTCTCTCTGTACCAGTGACATATCTGTAGTCACTATCATACCCATGCTCTCTCTGTACCAGTGACGTATCTCTGGTCACCATCATACCCATGCTCTCTCTGTACCAGTGACGTATCTCTGGTCACTATCATACCCATGTTCTCTCTGTACCAGTGACGTATCTCTGGTCACCATCATACCCATGCTCTCTCTGTACCAGTGACGTATCTCTGGTCACTATCATACCCATGCTCTCTCTGTACCAGTGACGTATCTCTGGTCACCATCATACCCATGCTCTCTCTGTACCAATGACGTATCTCTGGTCACTATCATACCCATGCTCTCTCTGTACCAGTGACGTATTCCTGGTCACTATCATACCCATGCTCTCTCTGTACCAGTGACGTATCTCTGGTCACTATCATACCCATGCTCTCTCTGTACCAGTGACGTATCTCTGGTCACTATCATACCCATACTCTCTCTGTACCAGTGACATATCTCTGGTCACTATCATACCCATGCTCTCTCTGTACCAGTGACATATCTCTGGTCACTATCATACCCATGCTCTCTCTGTACCAGTGACATATTCCTGGTCACAATCATACCCATGCTCTCTCTGTACCAGTGACGTATCTCTGGTCACTATCATACCCATACTCTCTCTGTACCAGTGACATATCTCTGGTCACTATCATACCCATGCTCTCTCTGTACCAGTGACGTGTCTCTGGTCACTATCATACCCATGCTCTCTCTGTACCAGTGACGTATCCCTAGTCACTATCATACCCATGCTCTCTCTGTACCAGTGACGTATCTCTGGTCACTATCATACCCATACTCTCTCTGTACCAGTGACGTATCTCTGGTCACTATCATACCCATGCTCTCTCTGTACCAGTGACGTATCTCTGGTCACTATCATACCCATGGTCTCTCTGTACCAGTGACGTATCCCTAGTCACTATCATACCCATGCTCTCTCTGTACCAGTGACGTATCTCTGGTCACTATCATACCCATGCTCTCTCTGTACCAGTGACGTATCTCTGGTCACTATCATACCCATGCTCTCTCTGTACCAGTGACGTATCTCTGGTCACTATCATACCCATGCTCTCTCTGTACCAGTGACTAATCTCTGGTCACTATCATACCCATGCTCTCTCTGTACCAGTGACGTATCTCTGGTCACTATCATACCCATGCTCTCTCTGTACCAGTGACGTATCTCTAGTCACTATCATACCCATGCTCTCTCTGTACCAGTGACGTATCTCTGGTCACTATCATACCCATGCTCTCTCTGTACATGTGACATATCTCTGGTCACTATCATACCCATGCTCTCTCTGTACCAGTGACGTATCTCTAGTCACTATCATACCCATGCTCTCTCTGTACCAGTGACGTATCTCTGGTCACTATCATACCCATGCTCTCTCTGTACATGTGACATATCTCTGGTCACTATCATACCCATGCTCTCTATGTACCAGTGACGTATCTCTGGTCACTATCATACCCATGCTCTCTCTGTACCAGTGACGTATCTCTGGTCACTATCATACCCATGCTCTCTCTGTACCAGTGACGTATCTCTGGTCACTATCATACCCATGCTCTCTCTGTACCAGTGACGTATCTCTGGTCACTATCATACCCATGCTCTCTCTGTACCAGTGACGTATCTCTGGTCACTATCATACCCATGCTCTCTCTGTACCAGTGACATATCCCTGATCACCATCATACCCATGCTTTCTCTGTACCAGTGACGTATCTCTGGTCACTGTCATACCCATGCTCTCTCTGTACCAGTGACGTATCTCTGGTCACTATCATACCCATGCTCTCTCTGTACCAGTGACTAATCTCTGGTCACTATCATACCCATGCTCTCTCTGTACCAGTGACATATCTCTGGTCACTATCATACCCATGCTCTCTCTGTACCAGTGACGTATCCCTAGTCACTATCATACCCATGCTCTCTCTGTACCAGTGACGTATCTCTGGTCACTATCATACCCATGCTCTCTCTGTACCAGTGACGTATCTCTGGTCACTATCATACCCATGCTCTCTCTGTACCAGTGACTAATCTCTGGTCACTATCATACCCATGCTCTCTCTGTACCAGTGACATATCTCTGGTCACTATCATACCCATGCTCTCTCTGTACCAGTGACGTATCCCTAGTCACTATCATACCCATGCTCTCTCTGTACCAGTGACGTATCTCTGGTCACTATCATACCCATGCTCTCTCTGTACCAGTGACGTATCTCTGGTCACTATCATACCCATGCTCTCTCTGTACCAGTGACGTATCTCTGGTCACTATCATACCCATGCTCTCTCTGTACCAGTGACATATCCCTGATCACCATCATACCCATGCTCTCTCTGTACCAGTGACGTATCTCTGGTCACTATCATACCCATGCTCTCTCTGTACCAGTGACGTATCTCTGGTCACTATCATACCCATGCTCTCTCTGTACCAGTGACTAATCTCTGGTCACTATCATACCCATGCTCTCTCTGTACCAGTGACATATCTCTGGTCACTATCATACCCATGCTCTCTCTGTACCAGTGACGTATCCCTAGTCACTATCATACCCATGCTCTCTCTGTACCAGTGACGTATCTCTGGTCACTATCATATCCATGCTCTCTCTGTACCAGTGACGTATCCCTAGTCACTATCATACCCATGCTCTCTCTGTACCAGTGACGTATCTCTGGTCACTATCATACCCATGCTCGCTCTGTACCAGTGACATATATCTGGTCACTATCATACCCATGCTCTCTCTGTACCAGTGACGTATCTCACTGAACCAGTAATGTATCCCTGGTCACTATCATACCCATACTCCCCCTGATCCCTTTGACACCAAGGCTTTCCTGTCATCAGAGTAGGTTAAACTATATATGTTTAAAATATATTGACTATATAAACCACTGCTGACTCTATCCAAAAAGGTAAGGACTTGATCAAAACAATGGTGTCCCTATGCTAGTGATACCTCTCTGGCTCAAACAATACTCTTGGCCAGGGGTGGACTGGCAATAGGGAGACCCAGGAGAATTCCCTGGGATGGCTGGGTTGTTGTTTGTAACCCCCCCTATCTATATCTGCCTCCCCAAGTCTCCTCTCTGATGCCCTACCTTATTTGGCCCCATTATACCCGCCCCAGTGAAAAGCGCCCATCTGCCCCTATGCTCTATCCTCAGCATCATGGGTAGCTGGCTATGGGTTGGGGACTGGTAAAATCCCAGGATGATTTTTGGCCCCAGTCCACCACTGGGGCCCATGACTATTCTGTTTTATAGAGCTTCCTTGTTATATAATTTTTTCACTCTAATACAAAGAGGCCGATTCATTAATAGTGGCAGGTAGCGACAGTTGAGCGACTGTAGCAGTATTTTCACAGCGCCCGCTAGTAGTCGCTGTGCTTGGCCTTGTTCGGCTGCTGATAGCGACTCAGTCGGTGTGCAGTAATGTTGAATATTAGGTGAGGAGTCGCTATTTGACAGGTTCCGCGCTGTATGGGTGCGCATGATAGCGACTGGCCATAGCGACCGGCTCCCACCATATTCATTAACAAATCAGGCTCAAAAAATTATTGCGCTGTAAAATGCATGTTTAAACCCCAGAGCGCTGGCG
Source organism: Gastrophryne carolinensis (assembly GCA_027917425.1). Lineage (NCBI taxonomy): Eukaryota > Metazoa > Chordata > Amphibia > Anura > Microhylidae > Gastrophryne > Gastrophryne carolinensis. Next base: position 491,605,980 of record CM051235.1, read on the forward strand.
GCGATGGGTTAAAAGTAGTTTTTTAACCCCCAAACAACCATATTTTTGAAAACCAAAAAAAAAACAAGTTTTTTAAATAATTTTGTAATATGAATACATTAATATCAGACCTGTAATATCAATTCTGTACATTTTTTTTTTTTTTAACTTAAAAAAGTATTTAAAATGGCAGAAATGGTAAAATAATTTTTCACATTAAAAAAAAAAAAAAATTAACGATTAATTATGAATATTTAAAGATTGTTCCATTGAAATGCATTGGAGAGCGCCAGGTAGCGAGAGGTCATACCTGTCGCTGTTGAAGGTCGGACGCTGGCTCTGTGGGCTAAGGCTGGAATAATGATGAATGAGTGGCTATATGGCGCTATCTCAGTCGCTAAGCAGGATTGGCTTGATAAATGTGTGATTGTGGTGGGGAGCCGGCGTTCTCGTGGCGGTGCCCGTCATTACCGGACGCTCACCAGTCGCTACCTGTCGCTATTCCTTCATAAATAAGGGCCAAAATCTCTGCTACTTACCAGTGCACATTGCTTGTATTCGAAATGTGTCTGGCTCCAAGTTGTCCGGCACTGGCACTGAGATAGTTACAGAAATGTCACCATCTTAAAAGAAAAAACACCAAATTAATGTGTGATCAGTAATATCAAATACATTATATAGCCAACAGTATGTGGACACAACGTCACAGCTAGTGTTAATATAGCAGGGTGCTGGATTAGGTATTAGACCAAATTGCTCCAAAGGCTCCAAATTGCTATGTTCTTGGGGTAGGCTCAAGAGCCTCAAGAGCCTCAGTGAGGGCAGTGGATTATTTGTTGTTGCCACATAGTTCACAACACAACATTCTAAGTGCTTACATACAGATTTACTCTTCCATCACACTCAAAATTACATACATGTTTTCCTTTTTAAATGTTTCTTGCCTAACACATATAATATGTAATTTCACATGTACACATTTTTATTCACACACATATCTTTATTCTTAATTTTTTAGTTTTTATTATTTTTCTTTTGTACTTTTCTTACATTTAAAGCGGACCTTCACTCTGAATAAGAGTCTATCTTATATGTTTCCCCCACACTGTACATACAGATTGCTCACATTAAAAATCATCCTACCTGCATCTACTGCATGTTATGAGCCTTTAAACATCCAAGATGGCGGCTTATGGAAGCCGCCATTTTGTCAGGCAGCCTGCAAACAGGAAGTGCCTGCAAACAGGAAGTGACTGTGCTGCTCTGCATTCTGGGACTGCTTACCTTTCCCTGACCCCAGCTCTGCTCTGTCTGAGCAAAGCACAGCTATAACCTGCCCCCCTGTACCTTATCCCACTCTCCTCTCCTCAGTAAGTGTGAAGCTTCTGAGTCAAGATGGCAGCGCCCGTATCCTAAATTCCTGAACAGAGTTGCAGCCCAGTGGGGGAAAGAATAATAAGTTAGTGACTAAAAATGTAAAATATATTAATTTTAGATGCTGGGGAATCGTTTTTTAAGAGTTTGGGCTTTTCATTAAATCATGGTGAAGGTCCGGTTTAATGTTCAGGTTGTTTTTCCATAAAATTATACAAATTTCGAGTTAGATTTAGATGTACATTTGGCACACTGAAAATGTTAAGAAAGATAAAATCTCCCATGCGATTGAGGTTTAACTATCCATCTATCAGTATGATGAAGATACTACCTCCAAGAAATTCCTGCTTATGGTGTCATTTCGTCCACTTTTGTGGATCCCTCTATGACTTAAGAACTTATTATTGTTGCTTTATGTCACACAGATAGTTGCTGGTATCAATTGTCTCTTGCATCAATTGATGATGCATGATGATGTCATGCAATACATTATGCAGTATTTCTTATCATCCGCATTTCGATCTGTTCTTATTTTTTAAATATGATATTTATCTATTTAAATGTATATACTTTCTAGAAAGACTCACTGGCATGAATATGTTTATCAAATTTAGTTTAATTCTCATTGATAAGGCTATAATGAATATTATTAGTACCCTGTTTATTTATTATTTATTTGATATATTAATTATTAGCTAAACTTGTATAAATTACATTTTCTTTACAGCAATGCAGTTATTACAGCAAAAAGAATAACAACAGCTGTAAACTGTTTTCATACTAGATTGTGCCATCACCATCTTTTGCGTCATTTATAATTTCTCTCCTATGGTATTGCCATAGGAGGACTCATCATATCGCCTGTTGCATGCTTTTCCCCTTATGCCATTATAGTCCACTTCTCACAGCAGCTTATCTAAGCGCTGCCATCATTTTGGGGGATTGCAGTGTGCGTGCACGAAGAGGCCTCCCAATGGGACGGACTGGCCATTGGGAGTAGCGGGAGAAATCCTGGCCTCCCACTGGCTGCCAGTTCCATAGTCTTTAATGTTGGGCTGCTCTGCCCCGGCTATGTATTCTGGACAAGCTGGGAAAAAAAGAGCTACCGTGGCCAGCGCGCTGTGCTGCAGTGTTTACACCGGCAGAATGGGATTCAAGCTAGGGGATGTAATACTGCCGCTGCGATGGAGGGATGCGGGTGGGGTTCACGGGCGACAGGTGCAGGGTGCCGGTGTAAGTGGCGCTATTTACTTAGCACTGCATCGTTCTCCCCAGCCTCTGCGAGACATATAATGATGACATAGATGTCATATGACAGACAACTTGTGCATCAATGTTGTGTTGTGGCAAGCAGAGGTTGAGGATAATGAAGCAAAGGAGCTGGTGCTTATAAGTAAACAACGTGGCTCGCATTGGTACCATACACCTGTTCCCGGCATACCCCTCTCATTCCTCTCCCTCGCAGCAGTCTATTTACACCTCACCACCTAGCTCGGACCACATCATGCTGGTGCCTCCCCCATTCTGCCCCTCCCTAAAAGCTGCCATAAAACAACCTTTCCAATTTTAAAGGGGGGGGGGGGTAATTGCACTGAAGCCTGGCAGCTAGTGGTGCTCCAGCTATTCTAACTCCCGTGCACCCTTTATCTAGTTGTGCATTTGTTGGGCACACCCTGCAAAGACTTCATTACTCCCCGCCTCCCCCCACTCCAGCAGGGATCCCCCTTGCAATTCCCCACACCTTAGTGATCACTCAAGGTTGTTGTTTTCTGATATCTGCCATATAGCTCCTGAGAAGCTGTTTAGCCTTACCTGCTTGATGTGTAAAATCCACTCCCATGTGTTCTGATTTTCATCAGTTGATAAAATCGTGGGCGAAGACCACATGACCACCAACGGACAATCATGGGGTAAGTTGCACTGTGCAGGTAAGGCTAAACGGGCCTTACAGGAAGCATATTGGGTGGTAATTGGGATGCTCCCCCATTTGTTAAAAATGGTGTAGGTCTGCTTTACTGTTTTTAGGGACAGGATCTACTGCATTACTGCTATAGGTCTGTTTTAATGTGGACCAAAACCAAAGATTTTAAGATCGAGATTGCAGAAGAGGGGTTACATCTTTTGCGTGGGATCAGAGAAGAGGTAAAGACAACTGTCCATCCAGTGATGTTTACCTCTTCCATGAACCTACACAGAGGCACCATGGCGATTTTAGAGACAGATTATAGCTTTGGTTGCCAGCGAACAGAGTTGAGTGTTGAGGACCAAAACCCACAGTTCGATGGACCTGGAATTTATGCCTGATTCCCTCCCTCCAGGGCATCCCACATTGGGATTCGCTGCTCTGTGAAACATCCAGAGTCCCCTAAAAAAAACTCCCATTCCAACTGTGCATGCACAAACTGCGGCCGTCATCAGCTATACCTTTAGCAGGGTGCGTGCCGGCACCAGACCTTTGTGAATGGCCAACAGGGGCATGCACCTTGATAGCAGTGGTGGTGTGCCTCATCAATCTTTATGCTGGTCTCTAAATCTAGAGAGGTTTTCATGTAATTGCAGTTAGTGTAATTATCAGTTGAGATGCTCACCTGTTGGATGTGCCAATGCTGGGCTGGTTAGACTACTTGTGGTATGTTCATGTCAAATTGCTTTGCTTGATTTATGTGTGATTAGCATATGTGTGTGTGAGGGGGCACGTTGATTGCTATTTCCCACCCAACTTACTGCCACCATAGAGGAGGTTATTGTTAGCTAGTGGGGTCAGGGCTTTCCTGGGCCAAATATTTAGCACCTGTCTCTCTCTCTCTTGGGCACAGTATTTCAAGGTCTGTCAGTACGGCCACCACAAACAGCCTGCTCAATCAAACAAATCAAGTGTAATCTCTCAGATAAGGTGGATCACTGCTTTAGTTTTTTCCTTGCCCACACTAAATAATTGGCTAAGGTTTTTCTTTAGAAAGACAGTTGATATTTTATTTGCAGCTCATATCAGCTTGTGGAGCTCTTACCTTCTAGAGACATTAGGTGGTTGGAGGTGGATTCTCTCTGCATTCCTTGAGGCTTGTAGAGGATTAAAGAGATACCATTACAATATATTATACATGAGATATTCAGCAGACCTGGTTTTGGCACAGCAATCATGGCGGGCTGTACCCTAGCAGATAAACCCCGGCCTGCAACATATTACATGTCTTAAAAAATGGCCCTGCGCATAGTGAACAGGCATTAATGTGAAATAAGTATACAACCAAATTAACTGTGACGGGGGGGGGGGGGGGGGGCATGCTCTCTCTTTAAATGGAGGACCTTGAGGGTTATACACCCCCCACTCGTTTACTAAAGGATAACTGTAGGCAAAATTAATAATCCTTAGTTCTAATAAATTCCATCTAATGATAAGTGCACTTTAATTACTGTGTTGTAATTGTTGTAAGTGGCTGTATTAATTCATATTAACTGATAATCTTTATTAATGCCACATAACTTACTATATCCATTGCAGTACAATGCAACTATGCACCTTTGCTGCTAAGTGTCCTCCACACTGACATTCACTCATGGTGAGACCCATAGATATTCCTAGATGGAATTAGATGGTCAATTGGGATCCTACTTCAGGCTATCCTCCTTGCTGTCCACTCACTAGGTTTGCACCTGTGACAGTAACAGATGGGGGCAATATAAAAATCACACATCAAAACTGATAAAGAGAGAAGTTGACTCGGAGGCTGATTTATTAATAGCGACATGTAGCGACAGTTAAGCGACTGTAGCAGTATTTTCACAGCGCCCGCTAGTAGTCGCTGTGCTTGGCCGTTGTTCGGTTGTTGATAGCGACTCAGTCGGTGTGTCGTAATGTTGAATACAAGGTGACGACTCGCTATTTCACAGGTTCCGCGATGTATGGGTGCGCATGATAGCGACTGGTCAGAGCGACCGGCTCCCACCATATTCATCAAAAAATCACGCTAAAAAAATTCAAGCGCTGTGAAATGCATGTTTAAACCCCAGAGCGCTGGCGGCTATGTGTTAAAAGTAGTTTTTTAACCCCCAACCCACCATATTTTTGGAAAACAAAAAAAAAAAGTATTTTAAATAATTTAGTAATATGAATACATTAATTACAGACCTGTAATATCAATTCTGTACAATTTTTTTATTTTTTTTTCCCTTAAAAAATTATCTAAAATGGCAGAAGTGGTCACAGAATTTTTCACATTAAAAAAAAAAAAAACCTTAATAACAATGAATTATTAATATTTAAAGATTGTTCCATTGAAATGCATTGGAGAGTGCCAGGTAGCGAGAGGTCATACCTGTCGCTGTTTAAGGTCGGACGCTGGTGCTGTGGGCTGAGCCTGGAATAATGATGAATGAGTCGCTATCTGGCGCTATCTCAGTCGCTAAGCAGGATCGGCTTGATAAATGTGTGATTGTGGTGGGGAGCCGGCGTTCTCGTGGAGGGGCCTGTCATTACCGGCCGCTCACCAGTCGCTACCTGCCGCTATTCCTTCATAAATAAGGGCCTCAATTTCCGCACTGTGTGTTGTGTGTACCACAACAAGCACGGAGAACAGAAATAGAATCAGCAATCTTAAGGTTACAAGTCCTTGATGTTCTCTTGTCCACTGAACACAACATAATCAAGAAGTTTACAACCAATGGCACTGCAGCTTATCTCCCTGCACATGGGCAAAGGAGAAAAATTGATGGAAGTTTGCAATGCAGGAAAGTCTGGATGGTGGATAAGGAGCCCTAATCAAGTTCCAAAAGAATTAAAGATGCCCTGCGGGCTCAGGGTACATCATTGTCAGCGTGAACCTATCTGTCAACAACTGATTGAAATGGTAAGCTATGGCAGGAGACCGAGGAGGACGCCATTGCTGACACAGAAACATAAAAAAGCTAGACTACAGTTTGCTAAAATGTATGAGTAAGCCAAAATCCCTCTGGGAAAACATCTTGTGGCTAGATGAGCACAAGATAGAGATTTTTGATAAATCATCATTCTACTGTTTGGAATGAGGCCTACAAAGAAAAGAATACAATACGTACAGTCCAACATGGTGGAGATTCAAAGAGGTTTTGTGGCAATTTTACCGCCTCTGTAATTGGATGCATTGACTGTGACTTGACGCAAGGAATTATAAAATATGAAGAGTGCCAAAGGATTTTAGGTCGCAATGTAGGGCCCAATGTCAGAAAGCTAGGGTTCCTTGCTAGGTCATGGGTCTTTGAGCAGAAAAATGATCCTGAACCTATATTAAGAAGCACCAGAAAGTGCTGGAGATTGAAGTGGCCAGCAATGAGTCTGGATCTAAATCCTATTGAACTCCTGTAGAGAGATCTTAAAACTGCAGTTGGTAAAATGCAACCTTCAAATATGAGAGATCTGGAGCTGTTTGCAAAAGAAGAGTGGATCAAAATGTTGTTTGACGTGTAGAGACTGATTTTACAGGGTGCAACCAAAAGTTGAGGGTGCCTGGAAATTAGTCTGGCCTATTTTTAGAGTTTCGTGTGAAATGATATGATTTTGGCTTTTCTTCTCTGTTTTGTGTTTTTCCATTGCTATGACATATAACATTGCACATGACTATAACAAAACATACATTTCTCTGAGAAATACTTCATTTTCTAAAAAAAAAAAATCACTGGTTCCAGGGCTGTGGAGTCAGACTAATGGAGTCGGAGCTCGTTGTAAAATGTACCGACTCCAGCAAAAAAAAAAAAAAACTCTTTTGAATATTGTATAATGAATGTGACTTTCATAGGCAGTTAAGAAACATTAATCATAAACATATTTTATGTTTTTTTCAATCTAAGGCCCTTAAAGGAGCACTATCACGAAATTGTGTAATAGCTAATAAGGGGAGGGGTCACTTATACACCCGAACTGAATAAAACTCCCGCCAAGCTTGTGGTTTTCTTCCCCTGGTAGGAATAAAATCCTGGGGTTATATGTTTAGTCTATGAGGGGTGACAGAGTCTGTCACCCGAGATGTCCTCTTTCTTCCATTAAAATAAAAAAAAACAAGCCTGGCTGGATATTTCTCGATACCGGGTGTATAAGTGACCCCTCCTACCTCCATCCAGCATATTTATATGGATTTTTATAATTGGACCATTTTTTCGCGATAGTGCTCCTTTAAACAGCAGCCGGGTGTTCTAGTGGTGATAGATAATGAGTTCTCCACTCTCCCCTGTCCCTTATACTGTCCCAAGGTCCAATGTTACAAACAGCTGAAACTTACAGGAATGTAAATGTATTGTCCAAGCAGGTCTGGTGTTTCCCCTCAGCTTCTCCATGCAGTATCCACATCTTCATAATAACCAATAGCGGGGAGCCAGCAATTCCATCTTCTAGCACCGGCAGCTTCTAGTGGTGGAGTCCATGGAGCCATAATTACGACCCTACACGCCTGCTCCATTCATTGCAATCGAGGCATCATCCCAATGCGGTTTCAGAATGCCTGGCTTTGACACGCCCCCACCCAGGGCCAGATTATGAGGGGCGCAAGGGGAGCAAGCCCTGGGGCCTCCACCACTTGCCCCGCAAAAGGGGCCTCCACCAACTTTTAGGTTATGGTCTGGTCCAGAAGGCTTGTCAGTCTTTGGTCTGACGAGCTGGGGGCCAGCAACAAAGCTTTTGGCAGCAGTGGGGGCCCCCCGGCCTTTTTTTTGTTTTTGCAGCCTGCAGTCAAAGCCATCACAGGGCAGAACGGAGAGTCTAACAACGCTACAGTAATGGGTCCGTGCAGAGCTGTCACTGCACATAAGCCACCAAGCACACCCGCTGAGAGCTCAATGCGGGCAACTGTTTTCTGCTGGACCTGCTAGGCGACTATACTACCCCTCACCACCACCCAGAATGGCAAAGCAGGAGTTCCCGAGCAGCACACACCCGCATAAGGGTGGCACAAGGGACTCGACCTGACGTTCCAGTAGGTGGGCGGGTGCCAGACAACCACCAATCAGATATTTGGCTGGACAAAAAAAAAAAATACTGTATCTGGGGCCTCCACCGGATTTTGTGCCCAGGGGCCTCCATCACAGTTAATCCGGCCCTGCCCCCACCATTGCAATAAATAGAGAAGGAACTTGAAGCCATAATGATGGACACCTGCCCAGAGATGGAGGAGGGAATCACTCCTTCTCCCTCATTGGTAAATAGGAAGATGCCACCACTGCATGATACCACAGCAACTCTGGGTAAAAGATTTCATTTTCTTTATTTAATATGTATGTTTAGGATTGATAGGCGTTTAGATGGGTTATGTATTGGAAATACAGTTATGATTTGGAATGTGGGATGGGATATAAAAATGGGCGATATACCATGTTTCCCTGAGAATAAGCCCTAGTGTGATTTTTTAGCATTTTCACAAATGCTTTAAAGTGGACCAAAACCCAGCAGGATCTGCCAGGGAATCTATAAGATAGACTTGACATTTGCTTGACATTTTTGACCTGTTATTAGATGAACTACGCATGCTCCTATACTGTGATTTTAATGGTAACTATTGAAATGCCAGACGGACATTGGCCAAATATAGACCTGTGTCCGGCTTGTTGTTTGATTTTATTGGCTATTTGCAAGACCGCCTAATTGTATTTGATTGGATGTTTGTACTTCCCCTTTCCTACGAATACCTGCATAAATTATGTAACCAATTATGCCTCTATACTCATTAAATAATAAAACTAACTGTTGTCTGTGGTTCTTGTGTGGTTCCCTTGGCGAAGGCCTATCTACCCAGCAATTCACTAAGGGCTGTGATCCCTTGGAAAAATAATTAATACTCTAACAATTCTCCATAAGAAGCACGAACATCATTTTCCCAGTGGGCTGGACCTCCATGGACAAATTAAGATTGAGGTGGGTGAATGGTGAGCTTGATCCATAGTTGTTTCTCCTCTTTCACCCCCTTTTGCTGAAAATGGTATTCACAAAGGAGACAAAGAGAGATCTGTCTGACTCAAAACACCCCCTGCACATATAATCTCCACCACATATTTTAAACAATGGCTTTATGAAAAGTGATATTGTTAATAATAAAATAAATATACCGTATGGTGGGTAACAGAACTATATTGGTATTGCAGTTATTAAATAAATATCTAGAATATGATCAGGCCTTAGCAGCTTGGACAAAAAGCAGCTAAGCCAGAAATTGTAGTTGAATTAGCTAATAGCAGCATTTTGAAGCCAAACAATAAAATCAGTTTCAGTCGAAACAAGCAGAGCAGAGTCAGCACAGGTTTAGGCAAGACCAGTTTTCAGTGGCTGGGAAATTCCAAGATTTCCTCATCCTAGAGTCCAGCAAAGCGGGTATTTACAGTTTCAGTCTAGCGGAACTGGGAGGACAGGTCTGGACTTTAAAGAAGATCAGGGTATAACTGTCCAGAGGGAGCCTGAGGAGGAGAGGGGAGAGCCCTACGAGAAGGAGGGAGCCTTAGGAGTAAAAGAGAGCTCTGGAAACAGCCAGGGAGAGGAGGCCGAAGCTGCCAGCTTGGAGGTCTGCTAAAAGGTTCCCCTGTCAGAAGGGTAAATATATCTTTTGCTCGTCAGGTTTTCTTTGAATGCTCTTAAGTCTATATTAACCACTGTATACACTATACATATGCCTGACATATAACTCATATAAATTGGGCTCCACCCCCTGGAAAGAAACAAGGTTGAACAGAGGTTAAAAGCCCCACCCCTTCGGAATCCTCCTCAGTAAGAGAAAACTAATACCCTAACCACCCAACTACAGCTTAAGGATTCCTGAACAAAACATTACCGGTAAGTCTAACGGTGGTTTTTCCAAGTCATCCTTCAGCTTGACCGACCACATGGAGAGGATTAGACAAATAATTATACCTTAGGGGTGGGAACTGCAAGAAGAACTCTTCTACCGAAGGCCTGCTGTTTTGCAGATAAACAATCAAGTCTATAATGGCTGAGGAAAGTGTGGGGTGAGGACCACATTGCTGCTTCACATATTTCATCTATGGTTGCCTCAGTACTTTCTGCCCATGATGTAGGCATAGCTCTTGTGGAATGGCTTGCGACCTGTTAACTGAAGTTGCAATATTTGGCAGAAACAATAGATTGGTAGTGTAGCACAATAGGGTTTTTTAATGGATAAGGCCTGTATTTCGCTCACTCTTCTAGCATACGTAATAGCCAGCAAAAAACAACACTTTAAGGACATCTATTTTCAGAGACCTCCTCCAAAGGCTTAAATGGAGGCTCCATTAACCATTTTAATACAAATGACAAGTCCCATGTAGGAAAACACTTATATGGTGCAGGTCTTTTATGTATCACTGACTTGAAAAAACAATTAATAAGTTCCTTTTGTCGCAATTTCTGTTCCAAAAATATTGCTAATGCAGAAGTCTGAGTCTTTAATGTACTCACAGCCTGGGTCTTTAATGTACTCACAGCCAGGCCCTTCAAACCCTTCCTGTGGGAATTCTAGTACTGTGTCTGTCTCTTTTTTCTTCAACTTGTTTACTTCACAAACAGAAGAAAATCGTTTCCATACCTTTCCGTAGATCTTCCTAGTAGTTAACCTACAACTATTCAGAAGTGTTTCAGTCACTCTACTGGAACACCCTTTCTTTCTCAATAAGGCCCCTTCAGTATCCAGGCTGCCAGGCATAGTCTTTGTCACGCTCTGGTAACTCCAGCGCTCTAGGTAAGCCCTCAACCCCCAATCTCCGCAGCCAGCTTCACCTGTAGGAGCCCCCGCTTGCCGGGACGCAGAATACGCCTGCCCGGGTTCGGTTGCCCCCAGGACTTCAATGGCTCAAAGGATGAGAGCTTACTGGTTAGAGGTCTGAAGAACCAATGACTGAGAGCGAGTGTACCTGACCGTCCTGACAAACTTTCTCTATCTTGTCAGGACGTTGCAATCCCGCCAAAGGTCTTTTATTGGGGCAGGTCCTAACCAGGTGACCAGAAGCCCCACAGTACATGCACAGGCCTAAGGTGCGACGTCTACTCTTTTCATCTGGGGAAAGGTGAGTAGCACCGAGTTGCATAGGCTCTTCAGGGAGCGAAGATGAGATGATACCCCCAGGGGATGACTCCTGTTGGGAAGATTCTCGGAAGTGAAAGTGATTCTTCTCTATATGTCTCTCCCGTAGCCGTCTGTCAATTTTAATGGCCATAGGCATGAGTTCATCCAGACTTCTGGGGTAAGGAAAATTTGTAAGAACATCCTTAACACCCTCTGAAAGACCAATTCTATACTGACTACAGAGAGCAGGATCATTCCAATGGGATTCAATCGCCCAGCGGCGGAATTCGGCACTATATTCCTCTGCTGAACGCTTCCCCTGTTTCAGGCTTCGAAGCCTGGCATCGGCGGTCGAGGTCTTCTCAGGGTCCGAATACAGGATCTCCATAGTGGAGAAAAAGGCTGAGACAGTTTGCAAGGCCTCATCTGTGGGCGCTAAGCCAAACGCCCAGGACTGTGGATCACCCTGGAGCAGAGAGATAACCAGGCCCACCCTCTGCAATTCGGTGCCCGAGGAGTAGGGCCGTAGTCTGAAATAAAGTTCACAGGAGTTCCTGAAGTTGGAAAATCTTGTACGGTCCCCATCAAATTTCTCAGGAAGGGGAACCTTCGGCTCGACAGGAGGTGAGGATGAAGGTGGCGATTTTCTTGATTTGCCACACGTTGGGCCAGGTGGTCTATGGCGGTAGCCATGCCATGCACTTGTTGTACAAGTCCCTTCATATCAAAATGTTCCTGAGTGGCCACTCTGAGTGAGTTGGTTTATCGCTGTGGCCATAGCTTGCACCTGCTGTACCAGGTCATCCATTTTTTTGGGCCTGTTATAATGTCACGCTCTGGTAACTCCAGCCCTCTAGGTAAGCCCTCAACCCCCAATCTCCGCAGCCAGCTTCACCTGTAGGAGCCCCCAGGACTTCAATGGCTCAAAGGATGAGAGCTTACTGGTTAGAGGTCTGAAGAACCAATGACTGAGAGCGAGTGTAGCGGAAGTCCAGAGACAGGCCAAAGGTTGACATGGGGAAGTCAGAGTTCGCAGCGGTACAGAGGAGAGAGACAGCTCGAGGTCAAGGTACAAGGCAGAGGTCGGCAACGGAGATCAGATCGAGAATGGTCGGTTCAGGCAGAGGTCGGCAACGGAGATCAATAGAGCTTCAATGCACAAGACAAGCTTGGTACTAGGCGCTATAACAGGCACTGACACACTGCAGAGGCAATCCCTTTATAGGGGTAAACCCAGCTGGATTGGACAGGGAGGCAGTGTCTGTGATTGGTGCACTTTGGATCTGTGAGCTGATTTGTGCATTTCGGCCCTGTGGTCTGATTGGTGCACTCAGAGAGCTCTGGGCTGATTGCCCCAGCTGAACACCACAGGCATACTGCTCAGAGCTGCACCTCCTAGGTTTCGCTCTTTTAAACAGCCTCCAGTGGCCATTCTGTGTATTGCACCACCGGAGGACATGAGCTGACTGTGCACGCGTGCAAGCACGAGTTGAATGACAGTGGGCAAGGGAGGAGGGCTTGCTTGGAGACACATGCGCCGCTGGAGATGGCACCCGAGGCAGAAGCGGCTGCTAGCCAGTTGCCTAGGGACACCACGGGCACAGGCTGAAGGCAAGTTATTCATGGCAGTCTTGAAGGATTCGGATGTAGAATGATGCCTTGATGGACTCTGCAAACCAGGTTCTCTTCGGCCAGAATGGAGCGATGAGAATCAATGTCACGTCTTCTCGTCCTATTCAGACAGGATTCTGAATGCAGGGAAGGCATAAGCAAGATGAAATTTCCAGGACTGAGCCAACACATCTATTGCAAAGCACCCTTCTCCCTTTTTAGGGAAAAAAATGTTTCGCACTTTGCATTCTTGGCATGGGCAAACAGGTCCCCTTCAGATGAACTGCTGACAATGATGTGATCTGATAATGTAGGGTAACTAGTATTTCCTTTGCTAGTGCCAATAACCCTGGTGACCTGGTCCCGCCTTGGCTGTTTAGGTACATCACTGTTGCTATTGTCCGATCTTATCTGAACTTCCTTGTCCAGAACTAAGGGTTGAAAATGATCCATCGTGAGCTTCACCGCCAGAAGCTCCCTGAAATCAGATGATCTTTTCCTTACCTGTTTTGGCCATTTCCACTGTGCTTGATGGCTTCCTAGGTGGGCCTCTCACCCACAGCTGCTTGTGTCTGTTGTGACTATAACTGGGTTGGTCTGTCTCCAATACCTTCCTTTTGTTTGGGTCTCCCCACCAAATCAGGTCCTTTAAAACTTCCTGGTTCAGGTGAACTAGCTGATCCAGGGAACTTTGTCTTTTGGCCCTAGAATCTTTCTAACAGATAGCTCTGTAAGGTCTTTGTACGCAACTGCGTGTCTTTTGGCCCTAGAATCTTTCTAACAGATAGCTCTGTAAGGTCCTTGTACGCAACTGCGCCCATGGTACTGCCGGAATCGCCATCATGAACCCTAGAATCTTCATTATGGCCTTTAGGGACATCCAGGGGCTGTTTGCTGAAACCGTCACGTCCTTCCTTATTTTGTCCCTTTTTTCCTGTGGCAAAAACATCTTTCTCTGAACACTGTCTATACTGAACCCCAGAAATTTGCACTGTTGACTGGGCGTTAGACTGGATTTTTCCAGATTTATTAACCAACCTAGGTTTTTTCAATACCTCCAGGGTTCTATTCTACTGACAACCCCACCTCTGATTTGTTTACCAGTAGAAGGTCGTCTAGATAGGGAATCACAATAACACCCTGCTGTCTGAGGTGAGCGATTGGCTCTGCCAGAATCTTGATAAAGATCCTTGGTGATGAAGCTAGACCAAAGGGCAGTGCTCTGTATTGGTAAAAAAAACTACCAACTGCTCCAACTGAACTGCAAATCTCAGGAATTCCCGGTGAGCTGGAAGAATGAGAACATGTAAGTAGGCATCCTGCAGGTCTAGGTTCACCATCCAGGCATCTTCTATCAACATGTTTCTCACTGAATAAATTGATTCCATTCTGAATTACTTGTACCAAATGAATTTGTTAAATCCTTTTACATTCAAAATCATTCAATACTTTCCTGACTGCTTCTGAACCAAAAACACATGAGAGTACAACCCCTCCTTCACTGAGGTAGTGGGAACTGATTCTATCACATGTTTCTGTAGAAGAACTTGCAGGACTAACGGAAATGCTTCTCTTTTGCTCAGATCCTTAGGTAACTTGGTTACCAAAAAAGACTATGATGGGGGGGAGATAAATTGTAATTGTTACTGCTTTTCTAAGGCCTGTAGTACAAATTGGTTTTGAGTGATCTGCTTCCAGGCGGGTAATAATCCGGAAAACCTCCTCCCTACCTACTTTGTCAGGATTGGGGCTTAGACCCCTCCAAGGGCTTGTTAACCAATGAGTACTTCTCTGGGCCCTAGGCTGTGTCCAATGTTTTTTGGTATCAGACTGTCTGGTCTGGGTTAAACTTGGAGCTCTCCCTCTATTACTATAACACAGAAAAAAATGTGCTTTCTAGTGGGGAACTTCTTTCCAGCTTTGTTAGATCTGGCCAGAATAACATCCAAATCTTCCCCAAACAAGAGGCCCCCATGAAAGGGAATACCACATAGCTTTGCTTTAGACCCACTATAACTAGAGCAGGATTTTAACCAAATAGCTCTACGAGCACAAGCTGGGGCCTTAATGAACTCATGTGAAGCATTAGTTAGAAAAGTAACAGCTCTAATCAGTGTTGATAAGGATGCCAACAAATTCTGAGAAGGTACTTTGTTATTCATGTGTCTTAAAGCGGACCTTCAGCATCATTTAATGAAAAGCCCAAACCCTTAAAAAACTATTCACCAGCATCTAAAATTAATGTATTTAACGTTTTTAATCACTTACTTTTTATTCTTTCCTTCACTGGCCTGCAACTCTGTTCAGCACTCTAGGATACGGGTGCCGCCATCTTGGCTCAGTAGCATCACATACTGAGGAGAGGAGAGGGGTCATAAGTGCAGGGGAGCGGGGTTATAGCTGTGCTTTGCACAGATAGAGCAGAACTGGGGTGAGGAAAACATCAGCAATCCCAGAATGCAGAGTGAAACAGTCAGAAGACACTTCCTGTTTGCAGGCTGCCTGCACCTCCATGGGCCGCCATCTTGCAGTAGATGCAGGTAGAATAATTTTTAATGTGAGCAATCTGTATGTACAGCGTCGGGGAAACATACAAGATATGTTCTTATTCAGAGTGAAGGTCCGCTTTAGGAGTATCAATCCATTTAGACATCCTTCGCAGAACCACATCATATGCCGTAGCCGGTCTAAACATAAACAGCGTTGCATCCCAGGCCCTCCTCAGTATTTGATCGCCTCTTCTATCCATAGGATCACGTAATCCCCATAACCTCAAAACCACTGAAATCTGATGAGCTGGACATCTGGCCTAAGGGGGCATCAAATCTGGAATTCTTACTCCAGTGTTCCATTAAGGGATCATGAAACGGATGCTCTCTCTTTATGGACCTAGGAACCAAAAAAATATTTTCTGGCATATCCCACTCTTTCTTTACCATCTCCTTTAAGACTGAATGGAGAGGAAAAGCCTTTTCCACATTCTTTACCGGAATTTCCTAGTACATCTCGCCCTGTAATGTTAGGGGTTTCTCCTACTGCGGAATACCCCAAGTATCATAAATGTCCTGCAACAGTAAGTTTAGTTCCTCAGACAACATATGAAACTATCCTGCTCCCCCTCTGTGCCTCTTCATCCATAGAATCCTGAGGAGAATCTTGCTCTTCTACAATTTCTCCAGCCTCAGAAGCTATCTCAGTTTGAATTGGGGCTGAAGGTAAGGCACTAGGAACAGCACTAATCAATGAAACATCCTGATTTTCAGGCTGTATTTCCATAACCGGGGTGGGAATGGTCGCGGAGGCAAGAGACCATTGAGATGAAGTGACAAAATCTTTATGGGCATCCCGCATAGAGGCTAACTCCTGCTTAATATTCAGGATCTCCCGCAATAATGATATTGAATCTGCCTCCCTCTTTGCTTTGTCACATCCCAAACACAGATTCAAGACACATAGTGACAACACATAAGTCACTAAACTTTAAACAAACTTTACCCTATAAACTCATCATCATTTTATCCAGCCTCATGCTGCGTGTCTCCCTCGGGATTTACCTCCGACAGGACTGGTTCTCTTTGCCTGCAGTGCCTTGTGCCACCTGATCCAGTGTCTGGATTTGGTGCTGCTGTGCCGGTGCCGATGTTTGGCTGACCGCTGCTCTACACCACGCCTGTGCCCGGGTATCCGGCTCGACTGCTGCCTGCAGCCGCTGGAGAAGACTCTTCCTTGTGACCATCTGCAGAAGAAGAAACATGCTGCTCGCTCCTTCCTGCTTCACTACCCAAAACCGGACGTGATGCCGGGTATGCATCATTCGCCCGCCCACAAATTCAAAATGAATGCAACACACAATAATGATTAATAAAAACTTCAAAACTGAAAAACGCCTACTCCATGAGCTAGACCACAGCGTGACCTGTCTTAATGAAACAGGCTTTCTTAAAGGTATATCACACAACTAGTGTGAATGCAATGGCTGAGGGAAATAGCCCCGGCTGCATTCAAACTCCAGTAAGGACTCCCCTGGTACTAGTCTGGTGCCGCAGGCTACTCCAGGAGGTATAAAAAAATAAGCTAAAATAACACACATGGCCAAAGTCTAACAACACCTCTGTCCAAAGGTTTCCTAGGGAGGAAACACAAAGAACTGAGGAGGAAGAGGAAGGGGTGGGGCTTTTAACCTCTGTTTAACCTTTGTGTTTCCTCCCAGGGGGTGGATCCCAATCGCTCTATGTGGTCGGTCAAGCTGAAGGATTACTTGGGTAAAAAAAAAAAATATATATATATATATATATACAAGTTTTAGACAAGCTAGAAAAGTTGCACCAGTCTATAAGCCAAATGGTAAGTCAACAATAAAGCCAATAATAGTGTGCACACTAATCCCAGCACTCAAAACTCAATACACTGCAAGAAAAGAGGGACACCCACAGTACCCTCTAAAAAGTGCCAAGGATGAAACAGTTGCACCACTTTAAGGGTCTAAAAAATATTCAAATTTATTGACTAATTACATATATTTACAATCACAATAAACATTAAGACTATACAATAACAACTACATGACATAAACATTTAAAACCACAAGGGGGCGCTGGAGGTCTGTCTCAGTGCAAAAAGTAAAATACTCTCCATTAAAAGTGTGTATCCAAATCCTATATACTATAACTAATATGCTCTCAGATGCAAAGGTGCAAAAATACAACAAAAAATGTGCTAAACCCACCTATTAATCAATTCAGGTCCACATGAGTGTACAAAAATAAAGCAAAATAACATACCATTGAGCAGGGAAACACGCCGTGGTGATGGAAGTGAAAGAGAAAGAAATGAACAAAAGTGCATACAGACCAACCAGACGTGGACCCCCCACAGGTAACAACGCCGAGCGCGTTCGTAGTGTCTCCTGCACTACTTCAAGGGCGAGGAGAGTATTTTACTTTTTGCACTGAGAAAGACCTCCAGCGCCCCCTTGTGGTTTTAAATGTTTATGTCATGTAGTTGTTATTGTATAGTCTTTATGTTTATTGTGATTGTAAATATATGTAATTTGTCAAATTTGAATATTTTTTAGACCCTTAAAGTGGTGCAACTGTTTCATCCTTGGCACTTTTTAGAGGGTACTGTGGGTGTCCCTCTTTTCTTGCAATATATATATATATATATATATATATATATATATATATATATATATTATAGTTATTATTTAGTTATTCGATATAATTGTTTACAAATCTGGCTTAATCAGGCATGGCTGGTATGGCAGACAGGCATGAGTTATTATTGTATTAATCATTGATATTTTTATTGAAGTTTTTTATAATAATAATTATATATAATTTATAATAATAATTGTTCATGTGTATTTCAGATGACAAGAACAGCTTGATCTGACTGGTACCTGATTGCCCACAGAGTTAGGGCCTTTTGTCTTTTGAACACCCTGCTTCCCAGCCAAGGAAGGTGCTGCTATGCAACTTCTTCTCCCCTAACTAGGGGAGTTAACGGTAGAAGGAGACCACATACTGCATGTTAAAACTAATACATCATCAAGTCCCCCTCCTCTTCCTCTTCATTTGCCTCCTTCTCATTGGACCCAACACAGGATTAAAGGGTGGTTTCTGGCTACAAAGTTGGCCATATTGGTTCAAGGAGATATAAGTGTTTTTATATATTTGGACGAGCTAGAGACAGGAGATATTGGTAATGATTTTTGTTATTGAATTGTTTACAATATAATCTCCTGACTAGCAGGTTCTCTAGCAAACACTGCTTTTGGGGCATGTGGAGTGAAATTTGGGTCATGAACTTATCTAAACAGAAAGAAAACAAATTTTACCCTAGCGCCCCCAAAGAATTTATAGGCCCAATGGTCCAGGAAATCACCTCTAAAATACTGCCACATAAGTACTATACACCAGATAGACTAAGCACAGCGAATACTGGCTGGCGCTGAGAAAATCACGCTACAGTCGCTCATCTGTCGCTACCTGGCGCTATTACTGAATCGGCCTCCCCGTAGGATGTTCCCCAGCGTGTCTTGCTGGTAATACAACAATTGGGTTGATTCAGAATCGTCATTTTTTTACTCAAGTTTTTTTTTACAAAATGTGAGCTAAATGTTAAGGAAAGAAATCATGAGAAAAAGCATTTTCTCTCAAACCAATGTAAGTAAAAAAAATTACAGTGCTGAATCAACCCTAATGAGAGAGACAGGTAAATGATTCCACATCTTTTGGACCTGCCGCAAAATACATAGCTATTAGGAAGCAGGGATGATCACTATAGCGGGTAGTCAAATCCCTTAAGACCCAGCATTTCAGCTTTTGAACGCAAACGAAATGAAAAGTATAAAAAACGTCTAATAATACACTTGCTGAATGCAGCCAAACTGGTAATCCCAGACTCTAGAAACAGCGACATGTTGTCTTTACTTTTTGTGTTTTGTTCGTTTACTATTGTTTACTGTTGACAAAGTAAATGGCGCAGACAAAGGCCCTGTGCGCACCCGCCGAGTGTCCTTCCGCCTCCTCCTTGGTTGCCACTCACGTCAGGACCTGTGTAGTGAGTAAGTGACGCTACGCCTGTGGACTGGATGTCCGCCGCCACAGGGTCACACGGCTAGCCGGGGGGAGATCATAATAATAACGCTATTCTACACTAGCTGAAGCACACAATTCTCTACTTCTGACGAAGGCACTCCAGCCCGAAACGCTACAAGCCCTAACTATTGGTAATCTGCTTTCATATGCTTCTACCTGCGTCTGTTGTTTCAGTTTCGTATATACTTGCGTTTCTATGTATACTTGCGTTTAATGTTGCAAACCTTCTTTTGTATTTGATACAATGTCTTTACTACGGAAATTATTTCCTGGCCATTTTTAATATTTATTAACTTGAAGGATCCACTGTGGGATCATTTTGATATCTCTTTTGATACTCTAATACAATGATTACACTATTGGAAAAAAAATCCTGGTTTCCTTAATATCTAAATTTGAACCATCCATTGTGAGTTCTATTGGATATTGCCTTTGTATTTATGTATTTTGTGGTTAACATGCTCCCACTATTTACTTACAGGCTGATTCATGACTAGCGCCAGGTATCGGCAGATGAGCGTCTGTACGGAGGCGCTTAGAGCAACCGCTAGTATACGCTGTGATCGGCTATCGGCGCTGTAACAGAGCACCTCACTTGCTGTAGTAATCTGGCCAGCATTGATGAATGAGATGTATGTTGGGTGTTCTAACACCAATACAGCATTGCAGGGAGCGAAAGGTAGCGCCAGCTCATTGCGACTGACTCTCAGCGACTCACACCATATTCAACAACAAAAACAGACTCACACAGCGTAGGCGCTCTGGATTTGGTCGCTATAGCATAGAGCGGCAGACGCTGTGTGATTAAAGTCTGTTTTTGAACACATATCCACCAGTAACAAAGCGAAAACACATGGAATGACATTGTTGTAACATTGTGACATTAATACTTTAATGCCAGACTTGTAATGACAATTCTTCATGAAAATATAAAAAATAAAAAAAGTCTTCAAAAATGACTTTTTCTAGGCCAGGATAGGTGACAGTTATTTGAGAGAAAAAAAAATAAATTAAACACAAAAAAACCCTGTTTGAACAGAAGAAAAGGAATGTCCATTGAAATGTATGAGAGAGCGACAGGTAATATCTAGCGCTCTGGAAGCTAGAGCACTGTCGCTATATGCTGAGCTGCCTGTAATGATGAATCGTACGCTACATGGCGCTGTTAGAGTTGCTCACCAGAATCGGCTTCGTAAATATGGTATTGCGTACAGCGCCCGGCGTCCACCAGACGCTGCCTGCCCCTTACAAGGCACTACCTGCCGCTGTCCCTTTATGAATAAACCCCTTAATGAGTATATCTATAATGCATATCAGCTGGCTCTGTTATATGCAACTTATCTACTTTTGAATTAAATACTACCTATTCTATTTCACAATCTTTGAATTGCACTTATGTATATATTGATTTTTCCCTTCATCTTGTCATCTAGCACATGTTAATTAACATTATTGAGCCAATTTTTTGCATCAGGGCTCCTTTGCAGTGACACAGCAAGCCACAATTCTCCCCCAATAGATGGCTTGTCTTCAGCAGTGTGTCTGCACCTTCCTAGCTAAAGATGAGATGATAACGGAAATAGATTGGTAAATGAGCCAATGAGGAGGACCTGGGTTAACGTGAGAGGGCTATGTGGGGTGGGAGTTACTTTAAGGTTAATGAAGTGAGGGTTGCCTATTACTACGGATAAAAACTGAAAAAGGCTCTTACATTCACGATAATAGTAAACCCCATTATGTCCTTGCGTGGGGACTGAGTGTCATCATTGGGTCCATCGCATGTGTCTGAGATTTTTGTTGTTTCTGCGTAGACGCTGAACTTTGGGGAACCTTGAAAGACAAGAAAGGCAGAAGTCAGCTTGATTTTAGTTTTTGCACAAGAGATGGGGATGCCCCAAGACCCCTATAGGAAATACTACCAAAGATTTACTATTGCACACACCCAGTTATAAAATTATCACTATTTTATTACGCAATCATTATATCATTACAAAAAAAGACACACATTTTAAAAAACATACAAGACAAACAATTTCATAATCTGTTGTACCGTGCTGGCACACACCCAGTTACATGAATATATGTAATGAATATTACAATCCCCAAATCTATTCTAACATAAGAATAATCTCATATTTACAACCTGTTATTTACAAAAAGTGCTAAGTGCATTGTGCTAACTTAAACAGAGTGCATCAATCCCAAGTAAACATCTATACACATCAAAAACCCTTTTTCAAATCTGAACCCCCAGTAGACATAAATCACAGTAAAGATTAGTGCTACTTATCTGAAACTGGGTGACAGCAAAGCGCAACCCCCCGCAGAGCCCACGCGTTCCGAGACTCGGTGTCTCTTTCTCAAGGCAGAGTGCAAAGTTTTAATATTCATTACATATATTCATGTAACTGGGTGTACGTCAGCATGGCAGATTATGAAATTGTTTGTCTTATATGTTTTTTAAAATGTGTGTCTTTTTTTGTAATGATATAATGATTGTGTAATAAAATAGTGATAATTTTATAACTGGGTGTGTGCAATAGTAAATCTTTGGTAGTATTTCCTATAGGGGTCTTGGAGCATCCCCATCTCTTGTGCATATATATTGTTGGAATTACCAAAGTTGTGCACCACGGTCACTGGATTAGTTGGTGCCACCTCCCTCACCCCTCAGGGGTCCCAATTGATTTTAGTTTTTGGTGCTGGTTTTGGTTACATTTTGGTGGGATTCTGACTTTGGCTTATGCTCCCCTGGAAAGCAACTATAGAAGGCAAATACCCCCAAATTGCATCTGGTAAGGTGCATAAGCAGACGCAGCTGCTGATTTTTTACAAGTACTCTAAAGGAGTGAGTGTTATATCTGTTTTTCTGGAAATAGAGTGGGAGTGCCAGGCCTGGGCATGTCCTCTCTTTTGAAATTAAAGTAGCACTATGACTGATGTTGGGGGTAAGTATTTGACAACAGATGTCACTAACGGGCAATGACTGAGCTAGGACACTGAAATGTTATACTACATGGCAAGAACAGAAGCTGCGAGGGCAACAGAGAGAGGTTAAGTGAGTTTTTTGTCTCAACTTAAAATTTCAACATTAAGTTGTCAACAAAATAATGGCCCATTTCTGCTATAGGTACACCCACATTCTTATCTTTGGTCCACCGCAGCTGTTATCCAATAGTATAAAACTCACAGATTACCTTTGGGGTTAACATATGTCCACCTCGAGCTATCAGCCGCACTTGCCCACTTTTGCGTTCTCTCACTGCCAGCTGCTGTCATAGAACCCCATGTGACCATGGGTGCACAAGATGGGCTTACCCACCAACATGGACAACTGGCAGTAATGTGGGTAGTCAGACAGCAAGGAAACTGGAAGTGTGTAAGTACTGCAGCCAAAATGGTAGCACACGCAAAAAGAGAGCTCCTTTAAAAAATAAAACAGTGTAAATTGTAAAAGGAAGGGTAAACGATTTTGGCAGAACTCCCCTTTAGCCAGCTAATGTATTTTTATAGAGGATGGGAGTAAACCTTTCACTAAGCTACTGTCATCATAACTGTAAAAGTAGAGAAAAGTGAAAGCAAAGAATTGGTATTAAGTAAAAAACATGTAAGTGGTATTATAGCCCAGGCTGCCCAGGCTGTCCACACAAGGTGGGGGGAGCGCCACTCTAGATAAGTATTTTCATTCATTCTGAGCAGACTGCCTTTTTATTCCTAGAGGTGTCTGCAACATGGATAGATGGTCAAAACTGTGGAAACTAGAGTTTAATGTCTCTAAATGTAAAATCATGCACTTGGGTAGAAGGAATCCCTGCTCTGAGTACCGTATGGGCAGTACTGTGTTAGCCAGGACCTTGGAGGAGAGAGATTTAGGGGTACTGATTACTGATAGCTGCAAGATGAGTGGACAGTGTAGCCAGGCAGTGGGAAAAGCAAGCAGGATGCTCGGCTGCATAGCTCGAGGCATCACCAGTAGGAAGAGGGAGGTTGTGATGCCACTGTATAGAGCTCTGGTAAGGCCACAGCTAGAATACTGTGTGCAGTTCTGGAGACCTTACCTGCAAAAAGACATTATTCAAATAGAACGGGTCCAAAGGCGGGCAACGAAAATGGTGGAATGACTTAAACTTAAAACTTATCAGGAGAGACTTAAAGAACTTAATTTGTACAGTCTGGAGGAAAGAAGGGAGAGGGGGGACATGATGGAGACCTTTAAATATGTGAAAGGATTGAATAAGGTTCAGGAGGGAAGTGTTTTTAACAAGAAACTTAATGATAGAACAAGGGGGCACAACCTGAAGCTAGTCGGGGGGAAGATCAGGAGCAATGTTAGAAAATATTATTTTACAGAAAGAGTAGTAGATGCTTGGAACAAACTTCCAGCAGAGGTAGTTGAAAAATCAACAGTCACTGAATTTAAACATGCCTGGGATAAGCACACATCTATCCTAAGATAAAGAGTACATACAGTATACACATAAGGGCAGACTAGATGGACCATATGGTCTCCTTCTGCCGTCAACCTTCTATGTTTCTATGTTTAATATGCAGCAAGCCCCTCTTGGCTGTTCACAATAGGGAGTGTGAGCATTTGAATGGTAGGGCACAGGAACATGTCTCTGAGCAGAGATGTTGGGAATGAGTGTGCTGATGTTCACATTGCCATGGGAGCCAAGACAAAGGTGAGCTTTGCAGTGACTCGGGGGATATCATACGGTGGGGCTACCCCAGGGGAAGGCCAGCCAGACAGCATTTTATTCTGCTTCAAAAAGGCATCTAAAACCAAGAAAAAAAGGAATACTTCTCTCATACCTCCAGCAGGTCTGTCCAAGTCCAGTGCTGTAAAACCTGCACACAGTGGATAGAGCAGTGTGATCCATTTTGAAAACAGCAGGGAAGGGTAACCTGCCAGGCCAGGTCTTTAGAATGGGTATTGTTTTCAGCTCTATACTTGCACAGATTAGCTGATTTCTCAGGCCCCATGCAGCTGCTGTTAGGAGTACTACACTGTATGGGAAGGGGGGGGGGAGTAACTTTTCCGCCCTGAGAGAAATTTAGCCTGGAAACGGCCCCGTCCAGCTTGAAATAGGCTAATTGTTCTTCCCTAACTTTTCTGAGCTTCTTACCTACCTTTTCAGAGGCTCTTACCTATTTTATTAAATGAAATTGTAACTTTACAGTAGACTGTCTCTCCGGGGCAAGCACACTGTTCCATAAAACACTCAGCGGAATCCACAGTAAAGGAATTATCCTCTGATTCTTCAATTCCTGTTTTGATCTGTGCACACAAGGAAGGCAAAATACATTTTAAAATTCAGTACAAAAATAGAAAAAAAAAACAGCACCTGAATAACCTGAAAACACCCTTTTTAAATCTAATTATACAAGAATGTCAGTTCTATTGCCACTCCTAACCATAACAGGGGCATCTGGGTAGTCTTTAATTTGTAGGGGAGCACAGCCTAGCTAGCTCCTTCAAATCTTCCTTATACCTATTCTAAAAATAATTTTGCTCTCTGCAATGGACCTATTTATGTATTACCTATTTATGTATTACTATTTTTTTTATTGGCCTCCATACAATAGTTGGAGCCCTCATGCTTTTGCTGCCTGGTCTCAATGGCTGCCAATTCATCACCCCATCTGACCACCTGCACCCCTTTTGGCCACCCCACAAACCTGACTGGCTGCTGGAGGTAATGAGGGGTGGAGGGTGAGCAGACTAGCAGTTTATTTTACTATTGGTCCACTTTGAGGCAATTAGATCTATAGAACTTCATAGGGTTTCCAACCAACTGCTTTATAAGAAGGCCTCTAAAGAAAGTGACAGCTTTCTTTTTAGAGATTAGTGAATTAGTTTAGGACCACAACTGACAGTCTAGGCAAATGCTTTTTTCTTGCCCAATAATGTCTGTCGGAGATTGCATATTTTATTCAGCAGCACTTTGCACTCCCTAAAAAAGCCCATTGACCTTGCTCCCTTTTGCCTGGGTCATCCACTGCTATGGAGTAGGCCCTTTAAAAGACTGTGAGTTGGCTATAGCTTAAAGGTTTTAGAGGGATAGAAACTATTTCTGTCCAAATTTACCTAAATTTCAGAGGTTGAAACTTCAGAATCCAACCGAAGCTGAAACTTCTTATTCTTCCTGTGGTTGGAACAAATCCCTTTGGAACATATTTTGTCTGAATTCCGGTAAATTTTATAGCATTTTTTGATACTTTTGTAATTTTACATTTTTTTAAATGTTATTTATCCAGTAGGAAATGAAACTGTTTGGGATGAATAGAAGCCAAAATAAATGACTTACTTGTTACTTGTAGGGTTGGGCGAAGTTCGGGTTCAGCAAGTTCAGCGCAACTTTGAACAAGATCAGTTTGGATATCGAACTTGACCCGAACCCGGTCCCCGTTGAAATCAATGGGAACCCGATTTTTGGGACCCAAAAATGGCCCCATACAGAGTGTGCAGCAGCAGGAAGTGGCTGTACAACGTTCCAGTCACCGTTCTTTCCTCTGTCAAAGTGTCCACGACCAGGGCTTCAGAAAGATAGCTACACCCAAGAGCATATAAGCTGCTGCCAGTTTCCTTACTCACGGGAGCGGCCATCTTTCTGAAGCCCCAGCCGTGGACATTTTGACAGGAAAGAACACCGACCACCAGCCAGATTGTGGGGCTCTGTTAAGTTGTACAGCTGCTTCCTGCTGCTGCACACTCTGCATTAGGTTAAGATGGTTGATGGGTTCGGCCGAAGACCAAACTGGAACATGGACTCGCAAAGCGCGCTACAAGCTCGAACTTTCCAGTTTGGGATCGCCTATCACTATTGAATAGCATCTTGGAGATAAGCAAGAGGAGGCAGCATCTACTTGTACCAGTAACAGCAGGTTCTGCAAATATTTTCAAATGCTCTTTTCATTTATTATACTCTGTCCTTATTTATAGTTTGCTATCCAGTTACAAATTATTATCATCATTATCATAATCATCATCACCATCACATCTATTATTCCAATTAAACCCATGGACTGAGCCATTTACCTGTGCGCAATGATCCATTAAGTTGGTTGCTCTCACAGCAAGAACTATAGACTCATGTCTATACACATGTGCTGGGAGTTCAGTAGCAACAAATAATTTTTGGATTGTTATGATCTCTGCTGGCTGCAAGGGGATCCCGATTCCTGTATCAGGTGAAACACAGAATCCATTGCTTTCCCACTTAGCAATGAGTTCCGACATTTTCGTGTTGACTATTGCCAGGCCATCAGCACTATGACAGAAAGATAAGAGGTATTCAAACAATAATTCTGCTTAGCTTAACTTTCCATCTGTAACTGAAAATGTTTGTAGTGCCTTATTCCTCAAAAACATTACTCCATACTGAATCCTTGCATACACATGATGATTAAACTTAAAGCACTTATGGGTGCTTGATCAGACCGCAACCTGCAATCTACATCTCTTACTTACATTGGTGCTCCTGAGCAGCCTCGGTAGGGACCTTGGGACCTCACGTCAAATGGGTATATTCTTAGAAGAAACAATAGCCCGCACTTCCATAAATGCACATATGAAATAATCCAGAAAAGTCCAACGGAGCGTACAAACAATGTGCAAATAAAGTCCATGTCCATATAAGTCCTTTAACCGACGTTTCGGGGCATCCCATGCCCCTTCATCAGGCAAATGCACATCAGCCAGCCAAAGGTTAAATAGTCTCGATGCATACAAAAAGCCCGCCTGACGTCAACAGTGACATCACCAGTGACGTCAGTGGTGTTAAATAACGTTTATATGTGAGTATGAAAAAGAGCAATTATGACCTAACAAGGTGCCAAGATAATAGTGCTAAACAAGCATATAACCCTCTAGGATGGTCATGATCCCCACCGCGTGGCCCCCAACTGTTGTGGGGCCGCCTCGCTGCCACTGCGCTGTGGTTGCCAAGCAACCAGCAACACAGCAAGCACAGTCTCTTAACAGGAGTCATGTGCTGCCTGGCTCCGGTTCTGCCCAGCAACAGATGATGTAATTGCCCCCCGCGCACCTGATTGGCTGGTGGCGGAAGCATTCACACTGTTGACCCAGCCAGGGTTGGTGGCAGAGAGATCCCAGTAAGGGCTGGGGCAGGGTGCAGTGCGCACCTCGATGTGTCTGCATCGAAAAATATAAATATAAAGAATATAATGAGGAATTGTTAAAATACAGAACCTCAGCAGCAACTAGGAAGGCAGGAAAGGGGAATAAGGTAGAACGGGGGCCCGGAGAGTGGATAAGGGATGAATAAGGGATAAGAGGGACAGGGAGACGAAGGGCAAAGACAGACAAGGACCCATAGGAGTGAACCCCGGGGATACCCAGTGGATGGACACCAGGAAATTATGTAAATGACAAAAAGGGGATAGCAGGAAAGGAGCAGCACTGTTCTAGTAAGAGGGATCACAACAAAAGGGGAAAGCTCAATGAACCCAATAGCAGGAAAGGGAATAGCAGGGAAGGAGCAGCACTGTTCTAGTAAGAGGGATCATAACAAAAGGGGAAAACTCAAGGAACTCAATAGCAGGAAAGTGAACAGCAGGGAAGGAGCAGCACTGTTATAGTAAGAGGGATCATAACAAAAGGGTAAAACTCAAGGAAGATACAAGGGACTCAATAGATGGAGCATAACAAAAGTCCTAGCGAGAAGGATCCGATAGAGAGGGATCATGAAAAAGAAAGAAGGAGAGCAGAACTAGAGAGACAGATATGTCCTAGCAAGAGGGATCACAATGAGAGGGATAGTCCACAAGCGACAGAAAGGGGGAAGAAAGGGACGGGGTCAAAAAAGTGAGCCTGAGAAGTGGAGCCAGGAATAAGGGAATAATGGGTATAATCTGTGATGCTCATCAACTGTAGGGTACATAGTGAGCCTGAAACATGTCACATGTAACAGCTGGCTGTGAATAAGGCTTGCCAGGCATGCATCTCTGGTGCCACATGTGAGGCATGTTAGCCATATTTGTTGCTGGTGGAGGAGTGATCGTGCAAATACAGCTACTGTCGCTGAGTAAATGCAAAAGGTTGAGGATTTTGCACAATTTTCAGGCACTGTATGGGGTTTTCAGCGGATGGGGTTTCTGAATGTTTTGGGAGTGTGTTACATAACAGTCCCAAGCTTTTTTATTTTAGGGTATTTCCACTTTCTATGGCATTTTTAAAAGTTTCTATTATCGCGTACCACTAAAATGTGCTCAAGGCGTTGAGCTTGTGACAGAACATCCTAGGTGTAGTTAATTTCTCTATTGGTGTAATATGTGTGTGTGTGTGTGTGTGTGTGTGTGTGTGTGTGTGTGTGTGTAGTGTGTGTGTGGTGTGTGTGTGGTGTGTGTGTGTATATATATATATATATATATATATATATATATACCTTGGCTGACCCCTCTGCTCTGCATAACTTCCCCCCTGCGTGCCATAAAACTCCCCCTGCATGCACACAGGGTCGCCTTGAATGACTATCTCCCCTCATAAAACTGCAAAGCATAAACAAAGTGTTATCAGGATCAAACAGCCATGGAGAGCAGAGCCAAGGTCCCTATCCTGCCCCCTTCCATAGAATGTTCTCCTCATCTCCCCCTCCCTGTGGAATCCCAGAACAGATGGGGGATGTCATGTGGACCAGCTTTCAGGTACCCAAACATGGAGAATACCATATGAACCAATCAGACAGTGTCTCCAATCGCTCTGCCCATAGGAGGGGGTCAGGAACTGACCCCTGGTTAGAGGGAATAAGGTGAGCTGCAGAAGGGGGACAGGACACTCTAACACTTACTATCAAGAGTGACACACGCAGGCTTTTAACATCCAAGCAGAATAAGACCAGAAAGCATGTAAGGACTTTATTTGATCGGACCACATGCCCAGACACCTAAGTATTTTGCCATTTTTTTATATCACTTGCTATTTATCTTATTTACCGTGTCTTATAGTTAACTCTGTTTTTATAACCCTGCATAGTGTTTCTTGTTGTTTTTGTGTTTTTCTGTTCGTTTAAATAAATGTTAAAAATACAGCAGATGCTCTGAATTGATCTGATCTAAAAAGCTCACCCTATTTCTGAAGAGCCTGGCTACCTTACTTGCCTAGGACGCTCAATCGTCCCCACCTGGAAGTGCTTGTGGGTCGATCGATACATTTGATCTGATTGTATTGTGTTTGGCCTGTATTATATTATAGAGTTGAGCACTGTTTGTGCTCTGGTGGCAGCAGTTTATAGCCACGTGTGTTGCCAATTGAAGAATTGCGGTGACACACGTGGGGTATGATTGGCCAGTCTGATCAGATGAACGATCAATAGGTCTGATCAACCCGTGCAATCGTCACAGAGCTTACCGGTCATTTTGTGTTTTTTTTTTTCAATAACTGTGTTATAAAGGAAAACACTTTTCCCTAGCAACAATGTGTTTACACCATTTCATAAACTTGGCTTTATGCTTGACTTATGCTTGACTTTGGCTTGATAATCATCTGATTGGCTGAAGCAGAGATGGCAGGTTTAACCCCCCCCCCCCCATCTGCATTAATACGATAGGCAGGGATCACAGTCTTGTGTTTCAGTAGTTAAAGGGTCACTGTAAATCACATGTATTGTGCCACAATCCTAACACACATGTGCATTTTACATCACAGAAGAGGAAAACAAGAAGGCAGAACACCTTTTCCTTTAAAGTGCTCAAAGCATATATGAAGGAAAAACCCAGATTCAATGTATAGAAACCCATGGACATAAACTCGGGAAACCCAGGAGAATTGGCATCTGTGAGCCAAGCGCAGATCACAGACTCCCTGCTGACTCTTTCACACCTCTGGTCTGAAAAGGCCCCGATCCGCCTGAGACAAAAGTGACCCCTGGCTGTGAACTTCCTTACTTCAAACACCAGTGCCCCAGACATCCAACACCAACACAAATCGGACCATAGCTGGGCCACTATGTGTCCCAGCACCAAGCCAAGTACAGAACCAGAACGGGCCCACAAAACCACACAGAGAGGTGGGGTTCTCAGGGCTATGCAATAAGGGGAACCTAGAAAAATGGAGATCTAAGTTTCTGACCTATCTAGGCACTCCATCTTTGGGCTCATCAGATGCCTGGCATCCAGCCTGGTCCTTTGGTGCCATATTCAGAACCCCCCCACCCACAGTTAGAACCCCTAAAGGGTTTTAGGTTCTAAAGCAGGTCCCACAATGGTGGGAGGTGACAGTCCATCCCACAGAAGGGAGGGGGTGAAAAGAGTCTTAAGGCTTAAAGGGGCATAATGCTGGGCCAGTTTCTTGGTCATTCTCTGGAGAGGGGGCACGCTGCATGCGTGCTGGAGGTGCCCATCAACAAGCTTGCCACTTACCTCTATGTGCGAGCTCATCATCCTCACTACTCTGCAACTGCATCTTAAGGTAACTTACTGTTTTATCTCTGTGTAACTCACTGTAACCTGTAACCCACTTCTCAGAAAGACATTTGTATTTATTTATATTCCATCATAGCCAAATGTTTGTTATCACTGCCTAGTGTGCTTATTGCATTAAAACCATTATTTAACTTTAGTGATCTTTTTGCCTTAGCCAGAATCTGTGTTCCCGCAGGCTTTGGGCCTCGTAGTCCTGCTAGGCAGGCTCGGACGGGGGTTTGGGAAAGCGGTCTGTGTGTCCAGAGGTCCCTGATTGATAGTTGGATCACGTGACCCGTTGGATCACGTTCCCTGACAGCAATGATTGCTGAGTTGCCAGAAACCCCTTAGTCTTGACATGGTTGGATAAAGATAGACGTAACAAAGAAAAGGGCTTTTTTCAGGAGGAAGCACGAATGGTGATTCAGAGGCAAGGTCAACAGATGAAACAGACAGCTTTTTTCGAGGGCCACATCACATCATGTGGTTGCCTTCAAAGGTCCATTTTATAACAAATATTATGCAGATGCAGGCACAGATTTTTTTTCCCAGGACAGATAAAGATACAGAGTATTATGTTGCCAAGGACAGATGTTTTATCATTACAATTATTTTGCTCAGACGAGCCCTACAATCATGACCACACACAGGTTCGAAGACATGCTGCCATTGTCCAAAGCTATGGAGTGACCGAGCTGGATAGAAG
The DNA here is from genome assembly GCA_027917425.1 of Gastrophryne carolinensis. NCBI lineage: Eukaryota > Metazoa > Chordata > Amphibia > Anura > Microhylidae > Gastrophryne > Gastrophryne carolinensis. The sequence goes on from CM051235.1 coordinate 491,637,683, forward strand.
GGGCGTCGCCCAGCCGCCACTGTCTGGCACCTGTCAGAGGGCCACATAAAAAGGCTAGAAGGGCCGCACCTGGCCCCCGGGCCTTGAGTTTGACATATGTGCTCTAGGTACTCACTTACTTGTCTGCTGCATGTACCTCCAATAGGGGACAGGATGCCTGAACACACACTGTGGTTGCTGGCTGGCTGCTGCAGTATGCTGCAGTATACCCTTAGTGTGGGTGTTTAGGGGAGAATCTGCCTAGTAGAATCTTTCAGCATGAACAGGCTTCCCCTCAACACCAAACATGATTGAGATCTGCTTTAAGCACTCTTTGACAAAACAATCAAATAAGTCACAAATCTACATTCAATTTTCCAATGACAATGTGATCTCTTACCCTACAGATGCAGTTATAAATCCAAAATAGTTGTTTAGTTGGTTTCGCTGTGTAGTGATGGTTTCTGCACCTCCTCCTATGATATAAAAAGTACATTTTCAGAAGTAAAAACAATGTATGCCACCTTAAGAGTCAGCAGACAGACAAAGCTTGTCCATAGAATTCAGCATAAATCACTTGAAAAATGTTACTGCACACATCAAGGAGAGAATGACTGTGTTGTGTTCTGTGACCTGGACTTTACCTTTAGTGTTAAATTCTGACCTCCCTGTTGCTTCGTCCTTGATATACAATGGGTTAATATTACTGGCTTAGATACTTTTCTGCATACCTTGATATACTTTGCTAGAGTTAGATATTAGTAAGTGTACTCCTAAGGTTCTATGCAACAAAAAGTGGACTCCTATATCAGGGTTGCTGTATTATAATGGGATTCTCGGGCCCCTTAAACCAATACACAATAACAGCATTTATAAAAAAAAGTCTATATTAATGTATAATCTTAGAAAAATTATGAATATACACTGTACAGGCTTCTTATAAATAATGCTGGAATGACAGGTTGGTCTGTGAATTGGTGGTGGCGCTGTGTAGAAGACAACAGTGTCCCTGTCTCATTATAGCCTTAAAGTAGCAGAATGGATAAATGTATCAAATTAACTTCACAGTGTTGGCTACACCAAAGCACAGTTTACATGTCAATCACAAGCAATGCTCAAGACACCCAGATTAATACAAGGTAGGGACTGTGTGCAGCTGCACTAACAGTCAAGGTACATTATGTCAGAAACACAGTTGCTATACAGATACAAAAGATAGTCTGATAACCAGTGCCACAAACATATAAAAAAGAACGCATTACCATCATGCCCTATTCGCAACATTTCAGGGCACTCCATACCCCTTTGTCAAGCAGATGTGTAACAGAACAATGACCCCACAATTGGTTATTCTTATAGATTCCTGGGCTGATCCTGCTGGGTTTTGGTCCACTTTAATTAGTTTTTTTTTTTGCATTTTTTTAGGAAAATGTAGCTTTGATTCTGTGTTTTTATTCTTTTTTAGGGAAACCCCATGCAACCAAATTCATCGAGGGATTACATCCAGAAAAAATGTCAACAATCCAGGTATACCAACAACGCTTGAGTTAAGTACGTTCAGAGAATATATAGTTGGGGGTATTTCAAATCTAAAGGGCATAGCAATTGCATTTTATCATAAAATCTCCTAAAGAGCTGTTTCAGTTTGGGGGAGTCTCCTGGGGAGGAAAGGGTGTCTACCAATATATATATGGTACCGTTGTAACTGGGAGAAATGGGGATTTTACATGCAATAAGATTTTCTTGACAAACTTACTTTTTTATTACAAAAACAATACAAATTGTACAGTTGATCACATGTAGTGCAAAAAAAGTAATAAATGGTCTGGCAACAGAGGTTGACAAAAACTCTAGGTAGGCTGTGTCACGAGCAACTCACCTTCACGCCGGTCCCGCGGCATCTGCAGGTGGCGCGGGCTCCGGCGACAGTCTGGCTCCGTCCCGGCCCGGCGTCAGGCGGCGCAGGAGTGAGCGGGGCCAGGCAGACACGCCCCCTCCCCACGTCATCCGCCCTCACTGACAGTCCGTGCTCATGCACGCAATCAGCCCAAGGATCAAATGTGCACCAATCACCTTCCCCTTCCCATCCAATCCCATCAGTTCCCTCCAAATAAAGGTTGGCTCCCCGCAGCTCTTCCTTGCCCGTGATAGCATGCTGCTGGGTGTGATATTCTGTATTGATTCTTCCCGTTTGATCTTGCTGTGTATGACCATCCCGTGATTGCCGCCTGGACCGACCATTGCCTGTTTCTGACTATGATTTGCCTGCTCCCTTGTACCGCTTACCCGTGACCTCCCGGCTTGACCCTTGGTTTGACTTTTGACTATTCTTCTGTCTCATCCTTTGGTGTCGTGCTTGATAAGACTGATCTCCCATGTATGACCCCTGCTTGCCCGACCTCGCCCAGTCTCATTCCTGGTTCATCCGCCTTCCTTCTCGTAAGTCCGCATCCTTTGTGCTACCAAGTCCTGGGGGCAACCGTGCCCGGTGAGGCGTGTAAAGCATCCCGGCAGACGGGGGCTTGACTATAGGTGAAGTTAGCAGCGGAGATTGGTGGTTGCGGACTTACACAGAAGGCGGGTGTCCCACGGGACCTGGCACTTAAAGGTTTAAAGAGTACTGACACCCAAGTGGTTTGAACATTACACAAGTATGTTTTTTATCAAGAGGGCCTTACTCCCAGTGCATACTCCAGTAACAACTGGTATTAAAGAGTACTGACACCCAAGTGCAATTACAGAGTACTGACACCCAAGTGCTTGGAGCAAGTGCTATTACAGAGTACTGACACCTAGGTGCTATTACAGAGTACTGTTACCCAAGTGCTATTATAGAGTACTGACAGCCAATGTTATAAGAGAGTACTGACAGCCAGTGCTATTACAGGGTACTGATACACAAGTGCTTGGAGAAAATGCTATTACAGAGTACTGACACTCAAGTGCTATTACAGAATACTGACACCCAAGTGCTTGGGACAAGTGCTATTACAGAGTACTGGCACCCAAATGCTATTACAGAGTGCTGACACCTAAGTGCTATTACAGTGTGCTGACACCCAAGTGCTTTTACAGAGTGCTGACACCCAAGTGCTATTACAGAATGCTGACACCCAAGTGCTATTACAGAGTGCTGACACCCAAGTGCTATTACAGAGTGCTGACACCCAAGTGCTATTACAGAGTGCTGACACCCAAGTGCTATTACAGAGGGCTGACACTCAAGTGCTATTACAGAGTGCTGACACCCAAGTGCTATTACAGAGTGCTGACACCCAAGTGCTATTACAGAGTGCTGACACCCAATGGCTATTACAGAGTACTTACACCCAATGGCTATTACAGAGTACTTACACCCAATGGCTATTACAGAGTACTGATACCCAATGTCTATTACACAGTACTGACACCCAAGGGCTATTACGCAGTACTGACACCCTCACCTGCGCATTGCTGTGGGAAAGCTGCAGCTCTCCCCAGCAATGCACAGGTGAGGTAATGAGAGCTGCAGCTCTCCCCAGCAATGCACATGTGAGGTCATTAGAGCTGCAGCTCTCCCCAGCAATGCACGGGTGAGGTAATGAGAGCTGCAGCTCTCCCCAGCAATGCACAGGTGAGGTAATGAGAGCTGCAGCTCTCCCCAGCAATGCACAGGTGAGGTAATGAGAGCTGCAGCTCTCCCCAGCAATGCACAGGTGAGGTAATGAGAGCTGCAGCTCTCCCCAGCAATGCACAGGTGAGGTAATGAGAGCTGCAGCTCATACATACATTACATACATACAAGCAATGCTTTATCCCTTTCAGTGCCAAGCCCGTAATTTCTACGTGCTTGCTTCCACTCCACTTAAGTGCCAAGCACGGAGAAACTACGGGCTTGGCATTTACCCCAAACAGTTAAAAATAAATAAAAATTAAACACTTACCTCTGGTATCCCTGAGAAGCTGGGGGTCTCCTCTTCCTGGGGGGGCATCCGATCGCTCCCCCGACGTCCTCCGTCTTCAGAGGGGGGGCCCGAAACCGCCCCCCCCCCCTGTTTTCCCCGCGCTCAGCTTCAGTATAAAAAAAAAAAAAAAGCGCCACTGACTCACCTCCTCGCCCGATCCCCGGCCCGCCATCTTCTCTTCACCAGGGGGGGGGGGGTCCGATCCCCCCCCGGGCTCCGCAGGCTTCGGTGAGGACCCTCTTCCGCTCGTAATGGCGGCGATGGCCGCCACCTCTAATGGGAGGCGGCGGCCCGCCTTTTGTGGGAGGAGCGGGATGACGTCATCCCGCTCCTCCTATACCCTCACCGAGCACCGGCATCTGTCAGATGCCGGTGGTGATCGGTGCAGAGCGGGTGAGAGGAGAGGAGGCTCCGATCGGAGCCTCCTCTCCTCTCATCCGCCCTGCGCCGATCACTATCGGCATCTGACAGATGCCGGCGCTGAGAGAGCGGCGCGGGACAGCGACGTGGGACCCAGGATTGGAGGGGAGTATAGTGTAAAAAAAAAAATAATAAATGTCATTTTTTTAAATATGTGTCTGTGTTTTTATTTTTTACTTTTAACCCCTTGTGAACTGGTAAGGGGTCCATGACCCCTATACCAGTTCACAAGGCTGGGGGGATGGAAAGTCACCTGCGCTAGCGGGTGGCTTGCCATTAACCCCCGGCACCCCCATTACCTGCCTCCCCAAAGGCCAGGGGAGCAGAAGAGCCCGGGCCCACGGGCTATGCGGGCTTTGTAGCCTGCAGGGCCAGGGGCCACAAAAGCTGGCCCCTGCGCCCTGTTCCTACAAGCCCTGCATAGCTGGTCCCGGGCTGGTTACTTCGGGTAAGGGGGACCCCATGTCGTTTTTTGGGGGGATTTTTAAGGGTTTTTAACCCTTAAAAATCCCCAAAAAATGGGGTCCCCCTCCCCTGGGAGGGGGGACCCTATGTCGTTTTTTTTTTTTAATTAACCCTTTGTTTTCTGTCATCCAGCAGCTATAAAAGGCTTCTAGCAAGTGAGCAGAAGCCAGTGATTGCGAGGGACAGAGTGATCCAGTATGGATGGGAGGCAAGTAAGTAAAAAAAAAATAATAAAATATTTTTTCTCTTTGTGTGTCTGTGTTTTTTTTTTTACATTTAACCCCTTGTGAACTGGTAAGGGGTCCATGAGACCCCTATATCAGTTCACAAGGCTGGGGGGATGGCAAGTCACCTGCACTAGCTGGTGACTTGCCATTAACCCTTGGCACCCCCATTACCTGCCTCACCAAAGGCCAGGGGGGGGGGCAGAAGAGCCTGGGCCCACGGGCTATGCGGGCTTTGTAGCCTGCAGGGCCAGGGGCCACAAAAGCTGGCCCCTGCGCCCTGTTTCTACAAGCCCTGCATAGCTGGTCCCGGGCTGGTTACTTTGGGTAAGGGGGACCCCATGTCGTTTTTTTGGGGATTTTTAAGGGTTTTTAACCCTTAAAAATCCCCCAAAAAATGGGGTCCCCCTCCCCTGGGAGGGGGGACCCTATGTCATTTTTTTTCCCGATTTAACCCTTTGTAGTGTGGATGGTAGTTGTATTTTATTTGTAAATGTTAAAAATTACTTGTTTCAGTTAGGGGGGTCTCCTGGGCAAGAATGGGGGGGCTACCGATAAATATGTGGTACCGTTCTAATCGGTAGAAATGGGGCTTTCACATGCAATATGGTTTTCTTTAATAAAATACATTTTTTATGTAAAATAAAGGAGGCAATTTTCTAAAAAATTTTTTTTTTTTTTTTTTTTTTTTTACTTAATAATATTGTAAAAAACAGAATAAAATTTACAAACAAGACATTTCATGTTAAAGCCTAAACTCTGCTCCAAAAAATATATTTATATAATTTTCCTGAAAATTCCAGCAAAAATGTCGCAAAACATGGCGCAAAATGGGGAAAAAATGACCTGTCAACAGAGGGTGACAAAATCTCAAGTAGGCTGGCAATTAAAAGGGTTAATAGTACCTATGCATGTTGGGTATTGTTCTGTTCGGGGGACCTTGCGCTTTCAGACTTAGCTTGTTTTTTCTGGTTTACATATTTATATTTTAGGAAAAGGTGTTTTTTATTCAGCTTTTTTATAATTTTTTTAGGGAAACCCTGTGCAACCAAAGAATTCTTTGAGGGATTAATTCCAGAAAGATGAGTCCACTACAACAAGCTGGGTACGCTTAGAAAGCTTAACATGTGTACTTTTAGGGAATATATGGTTTATGGGGGATATTCCAAATGTAAAGGGTTGTTTTGGTTGAAAAATCGCAAGGTGCGCACTTTGTCTGCAGAGCTGAAATTTTCAAGAAAAATTACCGTTATGCGCACGCTTTACTTTGGGGTGTTTGGCAACTCTTCCCTTGACAGTAGCTATGCATGTTGGATATTGTTCTGTTCGGGGGATGTTGTTTTTTCAGATTATACTTGTTTTTTCTTGTTTGTAAATAGTTTTTTTTAGGAAAATGTGGCTTTGATTCTGCTTTTTTATCCTTTTTTAGGGAAACTCTTTGCAACCAAAGAATACATTGAGGGATTACTTCCAGAAAACTGTGGCCACATTAACAAGCCTGGTACACCTAGAAAGCTTGAGGTGTGTACTTCCAGAGAATATATAGTTTGTTGGGGGTATTTCAAATATAAAGGGTTGTTCTTCTAGAAAAACTGCAAGGTGCGCATAGCGCATATCACAGTTGTATTTTTTCTGAAAATCCCCTAAAGCGCTGTTTCAGTTTGGGGGAGTCTCCTGGGCAGGAAAGGGTGTCTACCTATATATATGTGGTATCGCTGTAACCGGGAGAAATTGGGGTTTCACACGCAATAAGATTTTATTGACAAACTTACAATTTTTATTACAAAAAAACACTACAAATTGTAAAAAATAGATTTTTTTTTTATTTTTTGCACATATTTCACCCAAGAATATTGAGAATACACCTAAAAAATGACAAACAAGACATTTCATGTTAAAGCCCAGACTCCGCTGAAAAAAACAATATATCATTTTCCTGGGAAATCCCTGGAAATCCCTTCAAAAATCACATATGAACATGGGGAGCGCAAAATAGTGCAAAATGGTCTGGCACCAAGGGTGACGAAAACTTCAGGTAGGCTGGCAGCGAAAGGGTTATCAGTATTCAAGCCGATGGATATAAGAGAACATAAGGAAATATGACAGCCAGGCCTGTTGATAGCGCACAAGGAGAGGGTTGGGAAATCAGACCTATAGAAATAAATGGTAGAATGTTCTGGATATACCGGTATATATATATATATATATATATATATATATATATATATATATATATATATCATATGCAGTGACAGTTACTGATACAGTCACTATGTTTGTGAGATTTTGATTTCACATTTGTAAAGTGTATAGTACTTGGCTTTTAAGACACCACTACATCATCATTGTCTAATGTTAACTTCAATTTGGCAATATGCCTCCAAAGAAAACTTTCTTATTTGCCAAGAAATCTTGCATTGCCAAGAGGAAAACTGAATCATGAGCTGCAGAGACTCCTCAGCAAACTCAGGCATGACTGCAAGCTCATCAAGCGCCCATGCTGCTGCTCGAACTTCTGCAACGCCTCAGGAAACTCAGGCCAGACAGCAAGCTGATCAGATGCATCATGCTGCTGCTCGAACTTCTGCAATGCCTCAGGAAACTCAGGCCAGACAGCAAGCTGATCAGATGCATCATGCTGCTGCTCGAACTTCTGCAACGCCTCAGAAAACTCAGGCCAGACAGCAAGCTGATCAGATGCATCATGCTGCTGCTCGAACTTCTGCAACGCCTCAGGAAACTCAGGCCAGACAGCAAGCTGATCAGATGCATCATGCTGCTGCTCGAACTTCTGCAATGCCTCAGGAAACTCAGGCCAGACAGCAAGATGATCAGATGCATCATGCTGCTGCTCGAACTTCTGCAATGCCTCAGGAAGCTCAGGCCAGACAGCAAGCTGATCAGATGCATCATGCTGCTGCTCGAACTTCTGCAACGCCTCAGAACACTCAGGCCAGACAGCAAGCTGATCAGATGCATCATGCTGCTGCTCGAACTTCTGCAACGCCTCATAAAACTCAGGCCAGACAGCAAGCTGATCAGATGCATCATGATATTGCTCGAACTTCTGCAATGCCTCAGGAAACTCAGGCCAGACAGCAAGCTGATCAGATGCATCATGCTGCTGCTCGAACTTCTGCAATGCCTCAGGAAACCCAGGCCAGACAGCAAGCTGATCAGATGCATCATGCTATTGCTCGAACTTCTGCAATGCCTCAGAAAACTCAGGCCAGAGAGCAAGCTGATCAGATGCATCATGCTGCTGCTCGAACTTCTGCAACGCCTCAGGAAACTCATGCCAGACAGCAAGCTGATCAGATGCGTTATGCTGCTGCTCGAACTTCTGCAATGCCTCAGGAAAATCAGGCCAGACAGCAAGCTGATCAGATGCATCATGCTGCTGCTCGAACTTCTGCAATGCCTCAGGAAACTCAGGCCAGACAGCAAGTTGATCAGATGCATCATGCTGCTGCTCGAACTTCTGCAATGCCTCAGGAAACTCAGGCCAGACAGCAAGCTGATCAGATGCATCATGCTGCTGCTCGAACTTCTGCAATGCCTCAGGAAACTCAGGCCAGACAGCAAGCTGATCAGATGCATCATGCTGCTGCTCGAACTTCTGCAATGCCTCAGGAAACTCAGGCCAGACAGCAAGCTGATCAGATGCATCATGCTGCTGCTCGAACTTCTGCAATGCCTCAGGAAACTCAGGCCAGACAGCAAGCTGATCAGATGCATCATGCTGCTGCTCAAACTTCTGCAACGCCTCAGGAAACTCAGGCCAGACAGCAAGCTGATCAGATGCATCATGCTGCTGCTCAAACTTCTGCAACGCCTCAGGAAACTCAGGCCAGACAGCAAGTTGATCAGATGCATTATGCTGCTGCTCGAACTTCTGCAATGCCTCAGGAAGCTCAGGCCAGACAGCAAGCTGATCAGATGCATCATGCTGCTGCTCGAACTTCTGCAATGCCTCAGGAAGCTCAGGCCAGACAGCAAGCTGATCAGATGCATCATGCTGCTGCTCGAACTTCTGCAATGCCTCAGGAAACTCAGGCCAGACAGCAAGCTGATCAGATGCATCATGCTGCTGCTCAAACTTCTGCAATGCCTCAGGAAACTCAGGCCAGATAGCAAGCTGATCAGATGCATCATGCTGCTGCTGGAACTTCTGCAACGCCTCATGGAAACTCAGGCCAGACAGCAGGTTGATCAGATGCATTATGCTGCTGCTCAAACTTCTGCAACGCCTCAGGAAACTCAGGCCAGACAGCAAGCTGATCAGATGCATCATGCTGCTGCTCGAACTTCTGCAACACCTCAGGAAAATCAGGCCAGACAGCAAGCTGATCAGATGCATCATGCTGCTGCTCGAACTTCTGCAATGCCTCATGGAAACTCAGGCCAGACAGCAAGTTGATCAGATGCATCATGCTGCTGCTCGAACTTCTGCAATGCCTCAGGAAACTCAGGCCAGACAGCAAGCTGATCAGATGCATCATGCTGCTGCTCGAACTTCTGCAACACCTCAGGAAACTCAGGCCAGACAGCAAGCTGATCAGATGCATCATGCTGCTGCTCGAACTTCTGCAACGCCTCAGAAAACTCAGGCCAGACAGCAAGCTGATCAGATGCATCATGCTGACCCTCGAGCTTCTGGATCTCCTCAGCAAACTCAGGCCAGAAAACAAACCGATAGAGCACATTGTGTTGCTCAGCGTGCTAATGAGTGGACTTTCATGCATGATGCTGCTTTTGCTTATGATCCAACCATAGCCTATGGCCAACATAGATTGATTGTGATGGCAAAATCAAAGTTTTATGTGCACTATGTGGTGCCTTAAAGTGGACCAACACCCAGGATTTTGACTATCCTGGGTATTGGTCCACTTCCCCGGGGCACCCCGATCGGGGTGCCCTGCTGTGTGAAACCCCCCAGAAAGCCCCCAAAACTCACCTCTCCCCGCTCCCACGTGGCTGCGCCGTCCAATCGGCGCCGACCGACAAGCTGATTGACAGCAACGTACAAGCAGCTTGCCCGTTGGCGCCTCCCGCGCGTCACTCTTGACGTGTGCGCGCCGGCCATTCAGAGACGGCCGGCGCGGGCACGCGCACGCCTAGAGGGGCGCAAGGGAGGCGGCGGCGGCCAGGTAGGTGGATTTGGGGTGTTCAGGGGGGGTTCACCCCACGGGACATCCCGATCTCGGATGTCCTGCGGTGTGTGAGGTGATCGGCCCGGGAATCTTATACATTCCCGGGCCGATCACCTCAGGGTGTTGGTCCACTTTAAAGTTTACCAAGGAGCCACCATGTATGTGCTGCTCTGGATGCCAGGTACAGATATCAGATTTGCCAACCAGAGCCACTGAAGTCATTGCTTACTGGAAATTGCCCAGAATCAAGAGATTTCCTTAGCAAAATACGACGTTATAACTGCTTTCAAAATGACTTCATTTGGTGCAACTGAAATTAGATACCGTGTTTTCATGGACACATTTTAGATACACAATATCCCAGCTTATTGGCCCTCTTTTGCCTGTACAGAAGGAACATGCATTCCTACAGATCTACTTCATGGGTGATGATCAGGTAGAGGCAAATGCCTGCCACAGTAAATTTCCAACTACTAAGCTGGAAACAATTCCTCAATTACTGAACATGCTGCATAAGCATAATCCCTATATGAAAACATGCCTTCAGATAATCATGTTATTAATGTTATCAGGGCAGAAAAGCACCTGCAGGGCAACACCCAGGCAGATTCAATGCTCCAACCATTAATGAAGTTGCTATTGCAATGGTTGGTCACAATTTTGATGAGATAGCATCTTACAAAAGCGTCATAATCAGCTTTAGAGGATATCCAAATTTCAGGTTCTATGATGCCTCGCAGTATCCGCTGATATTCTGGGATGGGCATGGTGGATATCACTTTGGAATCCCTCAGGCCCAAACTCTTCCAAAAGCTAGACCATTCAGCAATGGAGTTTTATGCTTCTATGCTCATCATTTGCACTCAATGTTCTGACATTGCAAATCCTTTGTTGGAATACAGGGACCCGTTTTACCAGTTTATTGTGGATCTGTATGCCAAAATTGAATCTAAGCACCTCTGTTACATCAGAGCCCACCAGAAAAAGCTCTGTGTAGAAATTTTTTTTTACCTATGAGATGCTGTTCATAACCATCGGTCAGCTGAGACTTTAGCATTAAGGAAAGTCTACGTCCAATGCATAAATATGCATCGGATGCAATAACTTACCGTATTTATAAGACACAATTATTTTTCCCCAAAAGTGGGCGGAAAATGTCCGTGCGTCTTATCGGGCGAGTGTAAAAACAAAACAAAAAAAAGTACATGTTACAGGCGCTCCCGCGTTGCTGTTGGAGCTGCCTGCCACACTGGGAGGCCAGAAGAAGATAGAGGACGCTGGGCTCTGTCCCCATCTTCGCAGCTGCTATCGCTGTTTTTTCTGGCAGCGACAGCCGCGGCAGGGACAGAGACCATGTCCGCTGCTCCTCCATCTTCTTCTGCCCTCCAGCTGCAGCAACTGCCTCTTCCAGCTGGGGCACATGCGAGCACCCGTGTCCATGCAGCAGCTGGATGTGTAGGCCACACCCGCCCACTGCCCTGACCCTGGTGTTTGTGCATGCCCTGCAGGAAGAGGCAGCAGCTGGAGGGCAGAAGATAGAGGAGCCGCAGGCACTGTCTCTGACCCTGCTGCTGCTGTCGCTGCTGGAAAAGACAGCGTTAGCAGCGGCGGGGACGTGGAAAGAGCCGGCCGTTGCTTCTTAATGGACGGGCCATAGAGCCGGTGGTTGTGGCCTGCACCGACGCTGTGCAGGTCGCGCCCACCCGATTCATGGAGCTGGCCGCTTCTGTGTTCCCTGGCTGTCAGCAGTAAACTTTTTTTTTTACTTCTGCCTATATGGGGAATGGGAGGGGGGGTGCCACACGGCTTATATGGGAGAATGGGAGGGGGGATGCCACACTGCCTATGGGAATGGGGCAAGGGGGGATGCCATACTGTCTATGGGAATGGGGGGTGCCACACTGCCTTTATGGGGAATGGGAGGGGGGTGCCACACTGCTTATATGGGAGAATGGGAGGGAGGATGCCACACTGCCTATGGGAATGGGGCAAGGGGGAATGCTATACTGCCTATGGGAATGGGGGGTGCCACACTGCCTTTATGGGGAATGGGAGGGGGGGAATGCCACACTGCCTATGGGGAATAGGAAGGGAGAATACCACACTGCCTTTATGGGGAATCCTCTTCCCTCTTCCAAATCCTAGGTGTGCCTTATGTGCAAGTACATCTTATATGGCGAAAATGTGGTATGTATGGGTGGCCAGGTTTATTTCTTTCACTTGCAATCCAAATTAGAAAGACATTACAGATTTGATCTATCAGAATTAGGCCTCGATTCAATAAAGGTAGAAAAAAATTCTCATGTAGTAAACGATTCAATTAATGAGAAAAAAGCTTGAGAATTTCACTGTTGTTGAATCACCAGATAAGAAAACAATGAAAGTCAATGGCACTTTTTTACTACTAAGAAAAGTAGAGATCTGTTTACTCCTTTCTACACTGTAGTAAAAGCTGCCATTGACTTTCATTGTCTTTTTTTCTAGTGATTCAGTAACAGTGACATTCTCAAGCTTTTTTCTCATGAATTGAATTTTTTACTACCATGAGAATTTTTTTTCTACCTTTATTAAATCGAGGCATTAGTCTTCAAAATATAGGCAATACTTGATTGCTTGAGTCTTTTGCCAAAAATTAAATTAAGAGATTGGGTGATTAACAAAGGACCACCTTTCATGCACTCTGGTGCTGGATGTATTCTATTGAGTGGCTGAAGAGAGGTCTGCCACATGCTCATATATTGGTTTGGCTGATTAAAAAAATCAGGCCAAATGAGATTGACTCATATATCTGCAGAATTACCTACGGTAATTATTCTGTGGATCCTGAACTGTTTGCAACAGTTAGGACCAAAATGATTCATGGGCTCTGTGATCCAGGTTTTCCAAACTCACCTTGCATGCAGCAAGGGATTTGCAGCAAAAGATACCCAAGGAACTTCATAGTTGAAACCCAGACTGATGGTGATGGGTATCCATTATACAAACATAGATGGACAGTAGAAGGCGGCTATTCATTTTCAAAAACAGTCAACATGATGCAGGTTGTTAATGGCAAACAGGTTTTCAAACCAAATTGAGATTGATAACCGCTTTGTGGTGCCTTACAGTCCACTACTCTGCAAAGTGTTCGATGCCCACATAAATGTTGAGTTTGGCATCTCAGATCAGGCTGTCAAACCAAACTGGACTTTACATGAGCTCTAATAAGGCAGTTTGGAGAATTCTCAGCTTTTCAATGCATGAGAGAAAAATAAACTGTCCAACACCTCAGTATCCATCTTGAAAATGGCCAGAGAGTGTACTTTACAGTTGATAATCTAGGTGAAAGGGTGCAAACTCCACCTAGGACAACCCTTACAGCATTCTTTGAACTGTTCCAACAGGATAGTTTTGCAAGGACATGGTTTTATGCAGATGTTCCTTCATACTATGTTTGGAATATCTTCAGAAATAAGTTTCAACAGCAAAATCAAGGAACTCCTGTGCATGATCAGCCAGATATCTATTGTGCTGATGTTCTTGGACAAGTATAAAATGTACAACCTAACAACTGCAAGTGCTTTTACCTGGGGTTGTTATTGCATGTTGTCAAAGGTCCTACCTCATTTGAATTTCTCAAGACATTCAGTGGCACTGTCTGTTCTTCATACCACGAGGCTTGCCAGCTGCTTGGCCTTCTTGAAGATAATCAGCATTTGCATTACTGTCTCAATGAGGCGGCAACAAGCCACTCTGCAACCAAAATAAGGCAACTGCTGGCAATAATTCTTACCTGCTGTGCCCCAGCCAATCCAAATGCTCTTTGGGATACACACTGGCATGATATGGCAGATGATGTTTTATATCTGGCTCACCAAGAGGTCAGTCACCCCTCACTCAATTTCACAGATGCCTGATTGAACCAAGCAAAAATCATACTGGAGGACAAAGTCATTAAAATGACTGGTAAAAAATTAAAAAGTAAAAAAAAATTACCTCCCCAACAAGACTTGGTGCTGCTGTCATATGCAGTAGCTACCTTAGGGAAACAAATTATGATAAAACACAGCTGTTGGCTGAAGTCAGTTTGAAAGAGTCTCAGCTGGACAAAGCTCCAGATAAGAAGCTAGCATATCACAGGCTATTTGAAATAATTGAAAATGGCTCTGGAGGTCTCTTCTTTCTTGATGCCCCAAGCGGAACTGGCAAGACATTTCTAATCAACCTGCCTTTTGCCAAGGTTAGAAGTACGGGTGGTATTGCTGTTGCTGCTGCAACATTTGGAATTGCAGCAATGCTACTGAGTGGTGGCAGAACTGCACACTCCACATTTAAATTGCCTTTTAATCTTACAAGTGATGACACACCAGTCTGCAATATTCCTTCACATTCAGAAGATGCCCATAACTTCAGTCAATGTCAACTCATTGTCTGGGATGAGTGCACCATGGCACATAGACGCGCTCAGTAAGTATTAGATTGAAAACTGAGAGACTTCAAGGATAAGACCTAACTAATGGATGGGGCCTTGGTCTTGCTTGCTGGTGTTTTCAGGCAGACCTTGCCTATAATACCAAAGGGAGCCATGGCTGATTAACTGAATGCATACCTTAAGGCATCATCGCTGTGGCATCAAGTTCAGAGCCTTACTCTCACAACTAACATGGGAGCAAATATTTTTGGAGAAGAATCAGCTCTGCAGTTCTCCCAATTGCTTCTGATGCTTAGCAATGGTTTAGTCAAACAAGGTGCAGATGGCAATATATCACTCATGCAGGGCTGTAGAGTCACCTGAGCACTTCAGAATAGCAGTGTCCCCCAACATTGGCCTTCAGTTTAATGAAGGAAGAACTCTTTATCATGACAAAGAGCTATTTTGGCTGCAAGAAATGATGTGGTAAAAGCAAAAAACGTACACATTCTTTCCAGATGTTTCCAGGATTTGTTTATTCCTACAGATCCATTGACATCACTATATATCCAAAACAGATAATGCAGTACCCAGATGAGTTTTTAAACTCCTTTTAAACTCTTTAGAAAGCCTTCTCATCACTTGGATCTAAAGGCTGGTGCTCCAGTTATTCCAATGTGGAATTTAGATGCACCAAAACTGTGTAATGAAACCAGGATGTGCATTAATATCATCCCCATATGCTGGAAGCAACCATCCTTACTGGATGTGCTGCTGGAGAAGAAGTTTTTATTGCATGAATTCCACTGATTAACTCAGAAGAAATAATATCGTTTAAACGAAAACAGTTTCCTGTTAAGCTATCTTTTGCCATAAAAAAAAGGCCCAATGCCAATCACTGCAGGTGGCTGGCAAAAATGTGGATTCTGCAGGTTTTTCACATGGACAGTTGTATGTTGCCTTCTCCAGAGTTGGATCAGGTAAAAATCTTTATATCTATGCACCAGGCAATTCAACTGCCAATGTTGTTTATAAACAGGTTCTGTCATAACGTCTTATGACATGCCATCTTAGCTTGGCTATTAAGAATTTAGGATGTTAAACGTTTTTTGTTTATTTCTAATGTGCATTTACGTTACAATTTACATAAACAGTGCATAACTCTTGGGGTAAATAGGGCCTGCTGGGCACCCTTGGAACAAATCTAATTAACACACTGACACTTTATACCCAGGCAGCGCCTGGTACATTTTCTAGGGAATTATAAGTGTGTCAATAGACAACATGCACCCAGTCTTGTTTTACTTGGCATTTATGTGTTAAATAAACAATGGCAAAAAGATTAAGTGATTTTCAATGGTCCAGACAAAAAATAAAAAATTGGCTATACTCACCTTTTTTGCAACACAGCTCCACTGCCCAAACTCGCTGGTGCAAAACTTACTGATAGCAGGGGGCAAGTAACCTGTCGGTCTATTGGCCAAGATGGTGTCTGGTTTACGTCCTGCAGCATGCCCAGTCCATTCATTGTCATTTTTTGCTGCTGTGTAAATCAGACACATCTTGGTAACTTTTACAGAAGTGGGTCTAGGCAGTGGAGCTGCACTAGGCAGAAGGTGAGTATTGCCTTTTTTTTAATTTTAAGCTGGACAGTTATGAGTGTCAGGGTCACATTTGCTTCATCTGTACATAGCTAAATTCATTCTTCTAAGCAGCATATAGGCTCATAAAATAATTTGCCTCAAAACTCTGTTACCACCATGCCTCAATGTTATCACCCCTAACAAATCTACATGCTTATGAAATACACTAACTTCACAACATAACACATGGTAAATAGACAGAGAATAGAGAATTTTGCACCTACCACTTGCTGGAGCTGCGGATATATCTGCTGGAGAATAAAATAAGACATTAAAATTCCTAAACTAGATATGGTGGGGTTAAGAATGCATAATACCCTTTACAGCTGAAACATCACCTTCACCATATGGGTTTAACCACTTCGGGACCAATAGTCATGTGAGTCCAGCATTTGTTAGTTAGGTACAGGTTAGGTAGACCTGTACTGGCTTACTATGTACTGTTTTTTCTCTCCAAACTCCCCAAAACTCACTTGCTTCTGCACCTACTCAAAGCTGAAATGCTGCCTCACAGATTTTCACCTGGTAGCGGTCATTTTGGAGCTTCAAATTCCCAGCATCCCAACTGTACTACTGCCTAAATTCAATTGACATAACCCCAGAATGCACATCAGCAGAACACCTTTGCAGGTGGCCTGCAGCTCCATGGGATGCCAATTTGTTTTTTAAATTGACCACAGAAGGAGTTACAAAAAGGTAAATTAATTTTTATGTGCAGCAATATGGAGTGCCGGGGGGGGGGGGGGGGGCTGCATATAAGCACTGTTTCTTATAAGTGTGCTGGGCCGTCTTGAATTTTTAATGCTGATGATCTTCATTTGCAATAGTTTTTTTGGACAGTATGAGATAAGCTACACATCTGGTTTCTGTACTCTGTGTCATCTGAATATAAGGGGCTGCTATGGCTTCTTTCAGCTTTAAGCTTAACTACTGCAAGGCTTATTTCTACAATTTCTGAAAACTTATGCATTCCTCAATTACAACAGCAGCTCTAGTAACTGAAGGCATGTATTCATCGTGGTTGCTGTATTTGGATCATCATATTAGTATTGATTCAGCACCCTGAGTATATTTGTTACTCACATTTTGTTGGAGAGAATTTTTCTTCTAGGTGCAATTCAGCACCATATTTACCTGCAATTTAAAAAAAATCTGCACATCTAAATATGGTTCTGATTTGCTCTGATCGAAAAAATCATAAAAAAATGTGTTTTCTCTAAAAAAAAAAAAAAAAAAAGTGAGTAAAAAAATACTCATGGTGCTGAATCAACCTTTTTGAGTATCTTGTCATCCAGATGCCAAGTAAATTTGATTCAATTTGCATAATAGTAAAGTAATGCACTTGAGGGAACTTGGAATCTAGTAATCTGCAGGCCACATATGTCCTTGGGGGGTGTAAATCTAGGAAAGTCACTTGTTGAGAAAGATCTGGAGGTCCAGGTACTGGTAGACCACCTTCTAAATAATAGTAGGCAATACCAAACAGCTGCTTCCAAGGCCATCAAAACTTTGGAATCACAGGATAGGGATTTAAACCGGACCAACAGCGTTGCACATTTGGAAAAGAAAAAAAAAAATAAAGCTCACTTGGCCCATCTACATGCATGGTACTGGTATTTTTATCAGCGCTGAATTGTTGTCACTCACTTAAAGCTGAAACTCCACCTCACAGATTTTCTCCTGGTACCGGCCTTCTAGAGGTCTCCATTTTCCATCATCCCAACTGTGCTGCTGACTGAATTCAACCAGCTCGAGTTACAAAAAGATAAATGAAGCAATCTGGAATGTTCTGAGGATCTGGGGAGGGATGCATATGACCACTGTTTCTTGTAAAGGGGTTGGTCCAGTTTAATATTGCCTCTTTGCAAGGCACTCATCTGGTAAATAAGACCTGGGAAAGCCTTTCTTCACATTTACTCCTGCTTACTCTCTTTTACACATTCAAATTTTCTCTCTTTTTCTACATTCTCCAATCTCCCTCTTTTCCAGTGTTTCGTCTGTTTCTTGATCCCTATTATCTAAATCTTTATTTCCATTCATCCCACTTCTCATTCTCTCTCAATCCTTCTCTTTTATTGAGTGTGACTGTACTCAGCGGTTTGTGTTTAAACCGGACCAACAGTCAAAAATGACTAAAATCAGACCAACACAGGAAACAGTGCTCATAAGCATCCTTCCCCAGGGCAATTTAGATTGCTGCACATAAAAATGCATTTACTCTTTTCTAACCCTTGCTGAGGTAAATTTTAAAAACAAGATGGCGGCTCATGCTTTTGCAGGCCACCTGCAAACAGGAAGTGCTGTCAGTTATATCAGTTGGGAGAGGAAGCTCCAAAAGTCCGCTACCTTTCTTTTCCAACTGTGCCAGGCTGTTGGTCCGGTTTCCAGTGCACATTTGAACACTCGATTTTGGTTGTGGATATATATGTGGCTAACGCACACATAGACCACCTCTAGACCATTATTGCCTCTACATTGCTCCTCTTAGTGCCTGAACCTGTCAAAACCTTCCTACCTACAGTATATATACAATGGGAAATGCTGCATCCAAAGGAAGATGGCCCGTAGGACAGAATGTCTTGCTGAAGATGACATTTGTGTTAGGAAGAGTCATGGTCAAACCTCATAGTGCTACTCCCCCCAAAACAGACAGTAGCTATTGTTTCTAGTTCAAAAAACTCCACTATGTTCCAGTATTTTAGTTCAGATAAGCAAGCCAAAAATGTATTCCTAAAGGTCTATGTTATAAAATATTTACCTGAAGTAAATGCTTTTAACATAGGATGTATTAACATAGGTTCCTGCTCCCCACACACTTTACGTCTTCTGTAGTTGCAATTTGATAATATCACAAGGTTATTTCTCTGGAGAGAGATAATATCATTAGTACTCTTCCCCCGGGGACTTCAGCAGGTAGGAGAACATCCGTGCCCTACTACCCCCTTTTTGACAGCTCGCCAAGCAATGTAGGGAGCGACCTTTTATAGGAGGAGTAAGATAACGTGATCTAATTACTCAAGTATAAAAGGCCGCTTCTAGCACTGGAGAGCAGTCAGAAGCCGGTACAGATAGGCAGAGGGTGGGTGTGAGACAGAGCGATTAGCGAGGTAAGCAGAATAAAACAAATAAATAAATTACATTTTCGCTGTATGTGATGTGTGTTTATTCACTCCTTTCTCTTACTCTATTACTTAAAGTGGACCAACACCCAGGATTTTGACTATCCTGGGTCTTGGTCCACTTCGGTGGGGCACCCCCGATCGGGGTGCCCCGCTGTGTGAATGCCCCCCGATCACCCGGAAACTCACCTCTCCCCGCTCCCACGAGGCCACGCCGTCCAATCAGCACGGACGGACAAGCGATCTGACAGCAACGGACAAGCGGCTCCTCCGCCGCCGCCTCCCGCGCGTCACTCTTGACATGCACGCGCCCGCGCTGGCCATTCACAGACGGCCGGCGCCGGCGCGCGCACGTCTAGAGGGGCCGAAGACAAGGTAAGGTGTTCCTCGCCCAATGTACATATTCCTGGAATGTCCATTAAAGTTGCCTGCCAAAGGCCTATGGGTTAAATGATCCTGCTTTCTACTCTTCCCTTACTGAATGTCACAAGCAGCATCTTTGATCCACATTTATTCAGCCTGTTTTATATTTCTTAAAGTGGACCAACACCCAGGATTGTCACTATCCTGTGTGTTGGTCCACTTCCGCGCGGGGTGCTAGAGGGACGCGCAGGAGGCGGCGGTGGCTTATCCGTCGCTTGTCCGCCGCCGATAAGGTAAGTTTTAGGGGCTTTCTGGGGGTTTCACACAGCGGGGATGCCCCGCGGGGAGGGAGCTGATCGGCCCGGGAATCTTATAGATTCCCGGGCCGATCAGGGGTAGGTGTTGGTCAGAGGGGATCAGGGGTGGGTGTTGGTCCACTTTAATAATTCCCATCGAACCCTCCCCCCCTTCTGCAAGACCTCCTCAGCAGCAGATGATGACTCCATGCAGGTTTTATTGTGAAGAAGAATCCCCTCTGAGTCAGAATTCAATTCATTTGGCGGCACCCTGAAAATTGAGTCAGTAGAAGGGAGGAAATTTTGTGGGGTTTATTGGGGAATGCGATGCGCTGGGTAATGAATGATGCTGCCCCTGACAGCTAGCATGGTGCAAGAAGAAAGCTGCCTAATTTAACCAATTTGCCTGGAATGCCCCTTTAACATTTATGGTGTACTGCTCGGCTATCAGCAGCACTCCCATAAATAAATGGAGTAAATGGAGCAAAATGCCACCAATCAGCTACCTAGCCCTTGCAACAAGCATGTTACAGTCATTTTAAGCCACCAAAGCTCATCTCCCCATTGACATCTATAGGATCGAGGGTCAAGTTCAGGACCGGAACCGAACATTTTTATATTTTTCATTCAAACGGGGTGAACCGGACCACGGGCCACTCATTCCTAATAGATTGATAGTGTAACCTTGTTTACACACTACTGCAAGCCTGGCCACTGAACCACATTGATTGCTTTAGGATCACAGACATTTATAGTAACAAATCACCATCTGACCCTCTGACAAAGCAATTCATATTTCTGCTTTTATTGTATTCAAATTAGGCTCCTGGAAAATTAACATAAATGCCCTGACTTTTTAAAAGTCAGATCAGCCTTCTGATTCCAATTGATTTTAACAAGCCTAAAGCATTGCAGGGACAGATCATGGGTAGACATGACCATTCTAAAAACAACGATAGTGAAGCTTTAGTATATTTGGAGTAGATACTGTGGCAGGGGTAGGTTTGACCCTCCACAGCCATGATGCAGAGGCCAAAGCATTGCATGGCTAGTACATGGTCTGGAGAGTCTTGCCTGGGTCCAGGTTTAGGGACAGGGTGTGGGAGGGATGCTTGGGAGACAGGGAGTGCAGAGGGATGTTGGAAGATGAATTCTGGCATAGGATTCGGGTGAGGTGGCTGGGGCTACAACCAGCTCAGCCAGCCCCAAAGTAGTGCGGCCCACTGGAAATTTTCCCTGTGCTCCTTATAGCCAGTCCACCACTGCTGATGAAGAGCAGGTGTGTTTGTAGCATTTACAACTCCACAAACCTGTATCACCTGTTGCTGACCACAATTGTAAGGTTTGTCTTATTGTAAATAATGATGGTTGAAGGGATACCCTGTCTTGCTCATCATCTTAGCTCTGCTAGGACCCTTATAGACATCATCAGAAAAAGTAGTCATGAAGTTGACAGAGTTTCGGGAAAACATTCCACATATGTCTCTCCAAGTCCTGGTTATGGATTGCTGACCCTTGCTGTTTACCAATGAAAGCCTATTTAACCAGATGATGTTCTAATTTGCGATTCAGCTTTAGGGTCCAATTATTTTGTTACCACCTTAAAAGCTACCAACTTACCTTAAAGTTTTCATAGGACTCTCCATCTGTATAGAAGCTGCTTGGTTTATAAAATCCTCCTTTACAGAACCTTTCATCATTTGGATCCACACATTGAGGTTCTGGTTCCTCCAAATTAAATTCTCCATACTGTAAATCATATATATATGTGGCTATAGAGCTATATATCTGTGAGAGAAACATGAAAATTATTTATTACAGGAAATCTCATAAGCAAGCCACCCTTTATAATTGTATACCAAACCCATATTACTGCATATGAGCAGTGACACAATGGGGCCAACAATCAGCCAGGCATTGTACTGGCCCAGCTAGCCCATGGCAACCCCATTGAGCCCAAATGTCCTCCAAGGCTAAGGCTATAGGAATAGGTCAAGAGCAGGCGTGGATATGGCCAACTCAATGGTACTGAAGTTTTCATATTGTAGGGGCAGAGATGGATATTCCCTCCATCATCATGATTCTGAGGATAAAGTCACAATTTACAGCACCATAGAAGATTATGATACTTTATTATTAATAATAAAGCATAGGGGCAGAACATGGCTAGGGTTTATTGACTGTAAGGGTATAATTGGACCAGGTACAGGGAAGCTGATTTACAACAGCTGTCAGGACAAGAGGCAGCACTTTATAATTGAATGCTGCTCCCCCCCCCCCAAAAAAAAATAAACTAAAGTTCATTATTTTAGAATGAACTGTACAAAACATCTCCAGCATCATATATCTTTATCTGTTCATCATAATAAGTGTCTTAGCCTTAGCACCTTAGGGGTTTATTGCATTTGGAGTTTTTAGAAGATTAAAAAACTAAGATAGCATTGCATAAGGTCGCAATGATCACCCATCTCTTCCCATGTCTATATTTAAGCTGGACTTCTCAAATAAAAAAAAATGATTTCTCTACACTTATTTTAAAATCATATTTTAAGTACAAGATGTGGAACCTGGCTGTCCTCCAACAAGCATTCTAGATGTAGGTATACATTCCTGACCAAAAAGGCCAGGTCTGGATAACGACAACTTACTGTATTGTTTCCCTCTCCTTGGTCTCTAGTTTTATTTTCTTTACATGGAGGAGAAGAGTTTTGTTGGAACCCAGTTTGTGATATGGAGCCTTTTTGGGCCTCATGTCTACCATTCATCCAACGCTTGGGGTTAATACACGAACTTCTCGATTTTCAAGAGGTTATGGGGAGCCCAGACTGTATACAGCCTATATATTGTCTGGGTCCTCCATAACAATCAATCCCAATTGAAGGGAGGAAATCAAACCCAAATAAATTATTATATTGAAGTATTGAATTTTAAACCCAAAACCAAAATCAAGATGGTGGTGCTATGCCTCACACAGCCCTTATTTTCTACTACATTTAGCTGAGCTTAGATTAACAATTATATCATTACGTGACAAAAAAATCCAGATGTGGGACTGGGATAGTTTAGACACCCTGAAGCAGCTGTTGGTCCTCTGGTGCATTGTATTGCCACAGGCATGGCATGGCATTGGGCTAATGACAATGCCATCTGCATGACCACCCAGACTGAGGGAAGGGGTGCTATCAGAGCCACTTTCTGAGTCCCTTACTGGTGCTTTTACTGTCTTGCCCTAATGGTGGTCTTAACAGTGGTAAGCAGCTTGAGAAACACTTAAAGTGGACCAACACCCTGCAGAATCTTATAGATTTTCGGGCCGATCCAATCCCTCCCCGTGGGGCATCCAACATCAGGATACCCCGCTGTGTGAAACCCCCCAGGACGGTGCTTAGACGCGCCATAGCTCAGCTGGTCCGAGCTGATTGGACAAGTGGCTGCACATGCGCCATAGGAACGGGGTGAGGTGAGTTTTATTTGGAGTTCTGGGGGGTCTCACATAGCGGGGCACCCCGATCGGGAAGTGGACTAAAACCCAGGATATTCAAAATCCTGGGTGTTGGTGCACTTTAAAGGATATGGTGGCAAACAGTGTTCAAACAGTAGATAGTGGTCTGCATGAGTTGGTTTTCTGTAATTAATACCTTACTTCTATGAGGACATTGACACTAGGATGGTTATGATAATGCATTATGGTGAGTGAAGCAACATAAAATATGTTTAAACTGGACCTTCTGCATCATTTAATGATAAGCCCAAACCCTTAAAAAATGAATAACCAGCATCTAAAATCCATATATTTTAAGATTTTAGTCTTATTATTATTCTTTCTCCTGGGCTTCAACTCTGTACAGGACTCTAGGATACGGGCACCACCATCTTGTCTCAGAAGCATCACATATTAAGGAGAGGTGAGGGGTAAAAACACAGGTGGTGGGGTTTTAGCTGTGCTTTGCACTGCAAAGCAGAGGTCAGGAAAAGGACAGCAATCCCAGAATGCAGCGCGGCATAGTCAGAAGACACATCCTGTCTGCACACAGATTGAGACTCCACAGGCCACCATCTTGGATGTTAAAAGGCTAAAAAAACGCAATAGGTGCTGGTAGGATGATTTTTGATGTGGGCAATCTATATGTACAGGGTGGGGGAAACATACAAGATGGGCTCCTATTCAGGGTGAAGATCCAGCTTAATGGCGGGATTAAGCCATTGTGATCTGAGAAAGCCATTTGGATGGCTAGTCAACATCTTCAAGAAAATCTAGTATTTCTACGGATATTGCATGACATGGATATCTCTCTGTTTATTTTAAACTTTGATCTACAGTATTTCTCTATAAATACATAAGTGCATGAGAAGTTTCACAGACATATCTCCCTTCACACATTCTGTCAGCCTGTTCTAAACCTTGTTTGCTGGCAATATATTGTTCAAATGTATTACAGTGAGTAGAAAGGAATACAGAAATGTCTTACATTGTAAGCATTTAAAGGGTCGTAATAATACAACTTTTTGAAGGCGGAGTTTATTCCTGCTAGTCCACAGAAAGAGCCAGGGGAAGCTGTTATTATTTGATTAACATTCTCTCCGGGTTTTGCAACTTCTTTTTCAAATTTCAAAGTCATCTAAAAATAAAAACAAACAAACCAGAAACAAATTTGACTTTTGGTGTGCTGTCTATAGAACCGAGTCTTCGTAACATGGCCTTGCATAAGAATCTGGTAGGTACAACTCTATCTAGAAGACAATTGTGACAATTGCACGGGTCAGATCAGACCTATTGATCGTTCATCTGATCAAACCAGCCAATCGCACCTCACGTGTGTCACTGCAATTGTTCAATTGGCAACACGCGTGGCTATAACTCGCTGCCACCAGAACCCAAACAGGGTTCAGCTCTATATAAGCCACACACAACACAATCAGATCAAATGGATCGACCGACCCACAACCACTTCCAGGCAGGGGGCGATCGAGCGTCCTAGGCAAGTAAGGTAGCCAGGCTCTTCAGAAATAGCGTGAGCATTTCAGATCCTTAATTCAGAACATCAGTGACCCTCTGCTGTATTTTTAGAATTAATTTAAACAGAAAAAACACAAAAACCACAAGAAAAAAAACAGTACAAGGTGATAAAAACAGAATTAACTATAAAACACGGTAAATAAGATAAATAGAGATAAGATAAAAGAGATATATAAAAAAATTGGCAAAATACTTAGGAGCCTGGGCTGCAGTCCGATCAAATAAATTGTCTCTCAGTTCCCACGCGCTTTTGTGTCACTTTTGATGGTCAGATTAGAGTGTCCCTGTCCCCATTCTGAAGCTCACCTTATTCCCTCTAACCAGGGGTCAGTTTCTGACCCCTCCTATGGGAAGAGCAATTGGTGTAATTTGTACATCTGGTATTCTCCATCTTGGAGTTGAAAGTTGGTCCATATCACATCCCCCATCTGTCCTGGGATTCCACAGGGAGGGGGGACACAAGCAGATGAGGAACTTTGGGACTTTGTGATCTGTTGTTTATTTGGTTTCCACACTGGGGTTTTATTACCCCCAGCCACTTGTATTTATTACTAGAGGTTGAGGGTTAGATAAAGGTGAAACCCAAGTGGAAGGGGGGACAAGAAATGAGGGGTTTACACCAAGCAGGCAGGTCAACTAAAATATATATATATATACACACATATATATTACTCCAACATACACACATAGAGAAATGAACTACACCTAGGATGTTCTGTCACAACAATCTTAGGCCCTTATTTATGAAGGAATAGCGACAGGTAGCGACTGGTGAGTGACCGGTAATGACGGGCACCGCCACGGGAACGCCGGCTCCCCACCACAATCACACATTTATCAAGCCGATCCTGCTTAGCGACTGAGATAGCGCCAGATAGCCACTCATTCATCATTATTCCAGCCTCAGCCCACAGCGCCAGCGTCCGACCTTGAACAGCGACAGGTATGACCTCTCGCTACCTGGCGCTCTCCAATGCATTTCAATGGAACAATCTTTAAATATTCATAATTAATTGTTATTAATGTTTTTTTTTTTTTTTTTATGTGAAAAATTCTGTGACCCCTTCTGCCATGTTAGATATTTTTTTAAGGTAAAAAAAAAAAAAAAATGTGTGCAGAATTGATATTACAGGTCTGATATTAATGTATTCATATTACAAAATTATTTTAAAAACTTGTTTTTTTGGGTTTCCAAAAATATGGTTGTTTGGGGGTTAAAAAACTACTTTTAACCCATCGCCGCCAGCATTTCACAGTGCGAGAATTTTTTGAGCGTGATTTGTTAATGAATATGGTGGGAGCCGGTCGCTATGGCCAGTCGCTATCATGCGCTCCCATACAGCGCGGAACCTGTCAAATAGCGACTCCTCACCCAATATTCAACATTACTGCACACCGACTGAGTCGCTGTCAACAACCGAACAACGGCCAAGCACAGCGACTACTAGCGGGCGCTGTGAAAATACTGCTACAGTCGCTCAACTGTCGCTACCTGCCGCTATTAATGAATCGGCCTCTTAGCTTCAGTTTGGAACGGGAAGTCCATGACGCACAGAAGAACAGAATCCCAGCAGTGGACACAAAGGAGAGCAAAAAAGGAGGTGAAAAAAGCCCAGGAGAGAATAGCAGGGTGTATAAGGTTAGTCATAGCCACCATTAAATTTGTACTGCTATCGATCTCATAAGCAAAAAGGCCCGAGTTAATCTAATGACTGTGTGAGTTATTTTGCTTAAAATGAGCTATTAGGGAGCAACTTGCAATTACTGTATTAGGGAATCCTTAAAGTGGACCAACACCCTCCACTGATCGGCCCGGGAATCTATAAGATTCCTGGACCGATCAGTCCCCTGACAGCGGGGCACCCCGATCGGGGTGAAACCCCCCAGAAACCCCTAAATCCCTACCTGATCCTCGTTCCAGCGGCGCCCGCCGCCGCCGCCTCCCGCGCGTCCCTCTAACAGGACGCGCACCCGCGCCGGCCGTTTGCAAGAGTGCGCACGGGAGGCGGCGGCGGGGGCGCTCTCTTGTCCGTCGCTGCCTCCCGCTTGTCTGTTAACGGGGATTGGCTGCAGTGGTCACGTGGGAGCGGGGAGAGGTGAGTTTTGGGGGCTTTCTGGGGGGTTTCACACAGCGGGGCACCCTTGATAGTCAAAATCCTGGGTGTTGGTCCACTTTAAAACACCCCTCATTTTACCCCTAACCATGAGAACTCTTTCCCTACTCTATTAACTTACCCTGTATTCTGTTTAATTCTTAGACATGGACTACTCCAAGCAACAACTTGGAAGACTGTCTGGGCAGGTAGCTACTGGTTCAGGAAAATCTTCCCTTGGCTTTGCTTTTCATGGTATATCCCAGCTAACCCACTACCACTTTCCTTGTCCAATTCTTAAAGTGGCATCTTGGAATGGCTGCCTTGGCAAGAGCTATGGGTTCAGGAGAATGTTCTTACCCTTTCATGGTATATTCAGGCTAATCCTCTACTACGTCCCTTGTCCAAAGCTATGTAAAGTCTCCTACCCTCTAGGTGATCAAGGTCCTATAACCCTACCCTTCTAGTTTGATTGATCTATGCCTCACTTCTTTGGCTCAGGTTCCCCTCATGTGGTACCCTGGAGTGTATGGCTGCCTGCAAAAGTAACTCCTGGTTCAGGGGATTTCCACACTCCACCAGCTTCTTCCATTGCCCCTTTACTCTTTTTTTATTTCTGATGCCCTAAACCTCAAATGTATGCTAAGTTCTCAATTTTTCACTCAAATGCACAAACCTATCTGCTGAAATAAATTCCCTACACTGTGTGTATGTAAAGTAAAATAATTTCAGGGACCAGGTTTACCTGGTTAGATGTGCTTTCTTTTGTTCTGTGTAACCCTCACTGCCTATTTTGTATTTCTAGTTCTCTTTTCTCTAACTACCCACTTTCCCACTTATTCTTTCTCACTCCTTCTGCTTTGTCCTTTCTGTACTCTACCCACCCATCATTCCCACACCTTGCTCTGAAAAAATGTAATACTCCCTATCCTCCATGCTGACCTTGTATATGCTTCTCGACTTCACTGCAAAACTTCCAGTCCCTGGCCTTAGTAGGTTGCCAGCCCCTATGTCAAGGACCCCCTGGAAGGAACTTAGGACCATGCTGATGGTCACTGGTCACGTATACAAATCTCTTCCAAGTCCTGCCCCTTGAGTGACATGGGGGTAGACTCCAGAGTAAAAAACAATTCCCAAGTGGTGGCCCTACCATAACCCTTGGCATGGCATGATAATTGAATACCAGAAGAGAGCCTGAGACATTGGCATTGGTAAGCCACCAACCTTCTTTTAGGCAGTTCAAAGGGGGTGGCAAGCCACCTGTCTGACATGTCAGTTGGTGGCTTACCAATACCTCCTTCCCAATAATCTGCATTTCCTGGCCATAAGGCCAGTTCCTATTAGCATGGATCCAGCGCTCTTCCCTGGAAGAACTCCCGATCCGTGCACTCTTCCGCATGTCACAGCTCTGCACCCGCTCTGAGGAAGGTTCCCTTACATGAACCGAAACACGTGTCAGCAAGCAAGCAGCCATTGAAGTGACCATCTTCACAATCCTAAAGCTGAACTCCATGCCTCTTACTGCTTACCCTGTGTGGACTTCTTTATGGACTTTGCCCTCTGCAGCTCCCAGCTTGAGCTAGTAAGTGTCTCCTACACAACCTCTCAGGTACCGCAACCATATTCAGAACTCTCTTGCTACATCTCTTGAGACTTTATTCAAGTGAATGCTGTATTCCTTCCGGAATCCAACAAGTTGCAAAATACAAACAGCATTCCTATCCCTTTGCTATCAATTGTTGTATATATTGTATATAGTGTCTGTTATTGTGTAAATAGTAAATCAGTGTCCTGTAGTAAATCAGTGTCCTGTAGATCCCATGTACATATATTCCCTCATGTGCACCTAAACTGATTGTGACTCATATAACTTGGTATAATAAATTCCTCACTATTTTGCATTATACATTATAGTTCCAGGTGTGCATTTATATTCTGTTCTGTGGTATGTTATAGGAGTCCCACCCCCCTCACTATTTAAATGCACCCTCTTTCCCATTAAGATTGCTATATTTAACTATTGCGAGTGTGCCTACCGATTTTCTATTTATTGTATGCTAGTCATTTGTAGGGCTGGGGGGCAGCAGCTCAACTGGGGCCAGACTTTTTTTTATTAATGTGAGTACACTTGCTCCAAAAGGTAAAACAATGCTGAATAACATGTCTAAAGTGGACCCAAACTCATGGTCCGACAGACGCTTGATCCCCCCCCCCCCGTGAATTCAGAATCGGGATGCCCAGCTGTGTGAAACCCCCCAGGTCGCCTGGAAACTCACCTTCTTCCTTGGTCCAATGGCTCATGCACAAGCAGAGGCCGCCTCCCCGCTATTCCTTCAGCAGGGAGCCTCCCTGCGCCAGGTATTTGAATCGGCCGCCAGCGCACTCGGATGCGTTCACCTAGATGAGCTCTTAGATGAAGGGGCAGGAGCGTATCTGAGCACAATAACTGGATGACAGCCACACAGGTGCAGTAGGACTGGGGAAGGGTAAGTCAGAAAGAGCAACCTTGGGGGATTCACACAGTGGGGCACACCCGACCAAAACCCAGGATGGTCAAAGTTATTAGTCAAATTATTTTGGGTGTATTTTTTGCTATATTCACTCATTTGTATCACTTTTACTAAGTGAAATAATGTGTGAAAAATTGTTTTACTCACTTTTTTTTACTTTCAAAACAGACTTTTTTGTAGCTGCTAGTGCAAAAATCTGCACCACAGTGACCTCTATAACTATCGTGAACTACTAGTACAAACCCCTGCTGCCTATTGATTATTGAGAGCCTAAGATTTAGCAAACTGTAGGTACAAAAAACAATGACCCTTTTATCATAATACCATACCGAGTTCTTGAAGCCAAAGGCAATGCTCAGGCTTGCGCTGTCGGACAACATTTGCTGATGCAGAATCATTATTACTACCACTTGAGCTCCTGTTGCACATGTATAATCAATATCCATTTCAAAATCTACTGTTCCCATTTCACCTATAAGAAAAAGGATGAAAAAAAATAGTCAACAACCAACAGAATGGATCTACACCTATGATATGTTACAATGTCCTACAGCAAAATCAAGTAAAGGGGTTGCCCAGGCTAAGTGTAAAACAAATCATTGTTTGCTTACCTGTCATACAGAGGATCTATCCTGGTGTGCTGCTAAATAGAGATCTTGGCTCTTTTCTGTAATCCAGTCTCTGGATCTTATTTATTCAGGAGCACCTTTTTGGATAGGTGGTGAGGACACACTGAAGCAAGTGTGTGTGTCAGCATGGAGGGGGCAACTATTCCCTTCGCTCTGTGTACAAGCAGAGTTCTATGCCGCTCATTCACATGCAAGGCATAGAACTCAGATTGGACGGGTGCCCACACATGTGCTGTGGGATTGCCAGTGTTTCCGAGGGGGTTTCACACAGCAGGGGGTTTAGGGACACTTTAACTGCTGTACTGTACCCCTTGGGTACTAGGTAAAGTAGGGGTTAAAGATTGTGCTCATATATAGAGTAAACAGAGTAAGCCGTCAATGATTCACATCCTATTATATTTTCAATGTTTAATAAACTTTAAATTTATATTTTTGGCCATATGGGGTGCCTTTAGTCCAGCCATCCTGTTTTCAGCAGATTAGAATACATACAGTAAATGAGGCTGAGGACTGGCTTAATCACAATATTTTATGACTGAAAATCCCTGGGACATGTGACCAGGAATGGGGTTACTTATACTTACATAAATAAATAGTATAGTATGCTGTTGATATTTGTTCCCCAAAAGCCCATAAATTCACCCCTAAACCTAAGTTGTCC
Source organism: Gastrophryne carolinensis (assembly GCA_027917425.1). Classification (NCBI taxonomy): domain Eukaryota; kingdom Metazoa; phylum Chordata; class Amphibia; order Anura; family Microhylidae; genus Gastrophryne; species Gastrophryne carolinensis. The sequence goes on from CM051235.1 coordinate 491,668,589, forward strand.
AATGTGTCCAAATCGATTTAGATCCAAAACATCAACAGGTTACAGAATTTGAATTTCCCCTCATAACTATATGGGTGTTGAAGTCATGTTACCACCCAACTGGGCAGGTCAAATAACAACTCAGATCTTAAATGCTTAGACATAGTTTGTGTAAAAATAAAAGCAAGCAGTCAAACTTTCTTTGGAGTTTGAAGGCATGAATACATTAAAGTTAGGTTAACAAGAGCCCTTGTGGCTTTGGAAATTGGAGATATCTTCAATGGCTTCAAGTAAATGAAGAGTTTAGATTGACTATTTGCTGATCTGCAACAGAGACCTGATTCCTTGTACAGCAGAATCACCAGCCAAATGGACTAAAAAGATTAAAATGTGATTGGTCCAAATGAAAAAAACACTTACCTGCTTTGACTTCTATAGAGACTTTCTTGCTTTTCACCATTTTCTGTCTTGATTGAAGCTAAAAAAATGAAACATAATAAAAGTAGATACTCTCAGAAAAATAGGATTAATTAGGATTTTCAGAGTATCTGAAAGTAAAGGGAGTAAGGCACTGAGATGTCTTTCAACCATACTGTACCTGAGCCTACCCATAGCTTTAGGGTAACTTTAACAAGGTAAGTTGAAGATTATCTGAACAAAAATCTATTTCCCTACATTCCAGGAATGCAAAACAAGTCCCTACTTGCTTAATGGCCCATTTCCATGAATCGAAAAATTGACTGCGAGTGAACATCATGCGTTCAGATGCAGGAGATTTGTTTGTTAATCGCCTGTTAGAGCAATCACCATTGAGATCGCTCGTGCTGTGCGCTGTGCATCCTATTTGTGTAAGATTTCTGTTTGGCAATGGCATGGAAAGATTTCTGGTTGTAATGGCAAGACGACATATGAGAAATGTTATGCCTGTCAAAACTATACAGTGCTCAACCAATGAATAAATTCTCGTTCATCGCTTGATCACAGCAACCGCTTCTAAGCATCAATTATCGTTCAGTTGCAGTCACCTTTTCATTCCAAAAATTGCTCTGTGGAAATGGGCAATAAGTAACACAAAATATCAACCAGTTCATGTCCATTATGAAAATGGTGCCAGTTTTAAGTTCACCAATGTGACTTTGTAGTATGACCATTTGAACTGTTGTTTCAGGTGTCTACGTGCCTAGATTGCCTTGTTGATAATCTGACTCTGCTGCTCTCCTCCACTCTCCCCTGCAATAGTTTACTTGTGCCTTACTACTTATTATGAGCTGTAACTTCAGGCCCACCTCAGATGACTGACAGTCTGAACACTAATTTGTCAGAGGCTGGAACACCTACGAGAGTTGTGTCATGTGACTGTGCCACAACTCACATTGAACATAATGGAGAGGGCAGGTGATGACTGGTCACTGGTAGATGCCAAAACTGCTGCTCTAGAGCAACAGTCACCTATCAGTTGTGTTGAGTGTTTTATGTTTCGGTGTATGCCTGCTTTAGATTTAACTGCTTTTTTCTGGGAATGATCAGATATACGGATCAAAGGCCATTCATCATATTTAATAGCTTAGATTTGTTGGTTAAAGGACTTAGGCTGTTTGCTGAGTCCATTATTAGCAAGCTCTCCAACCCAACACACTCATGTTTTAATCACACATACCTGATTGGGTTTTAAGGTTGAGCAATTCACCTGGTGTAGAACGTTTCCAATGAGGTACATATATATTTTCCAAGAGTTATGAAATATATATAGCCACATGCATAAGCGTGGAATGCACTCTATATGAGAAGGTGGGCATTCCACATAAAACAATGAGCTCTCCCCATTTTAGTAAATTCCCACTATATGACAGGTTCACATTAGTAGCAGCAGGGTTGGCTTTTATCTGAGCCCTTCTACGGTATGTGTTGATTTTTTTCTTAAGTACACTAAAGGGGGCCCACTGGGCCAATACATGTCAGTTTTCCTTCATACTTACTATGTAGATGAAAGTGATGGTTGATTGACCTTCCTGAAGACCTTCTTTAGTCACCATGTAGTTCACTGTTATGCTGGTGACTGAGGGCACAGGTATCTCATCATGCGGAACGTTTATACGCACATAGCTCCCTGTCCAAGAGTAGAAACGATAGAGCATGTGCTCTGCGTAGGGGTAGGGTCGATCGGAATAGTCAGTGCCATAGCACAAATCAGGATCCTGGTACATAACCTGTGAAATATAGAGATGCAGAGAAAGCAGAATAATTAGTGAAGGAAGAAAAAATGAGGGATAAAGGATGTGAGAAAGGAAAAGGTAAACCGTACATGGTGCTACTCAGAACATTAATTTCCGACTTAAGCTAAACCATTTTCTTTTTTCGTATTGGATAAGATGAGGACTGATTAGAGCCACTTTACTGTTCTTTTTGATGCATAGTTAAATTTTGATTCGTGGTTAGGGCTAGAAAACAGGAAGCCCATTTTACACAGAATATCCAGGGCTGTTATAGAAACCAGCCCCCCCCCCCCCAAAAAAAAAACATTGTAATTGTGTTGATGTACATTCAAAGATTATACTTGAGGTCTATTCTAGAGCAGTTTAATGGTTCAGGTTTAACAAATCTCTCTATTACTCTATTGTTGCAAAAATAAATTTGGCCAGGTGGTCAGGATGCCCCTATTGTTGTGCTTCCACATTATTTATATATGTGCTCACTTGGCATCATTTAGAAATGGGGAAGGACCATTTATCCCTGCTGGGTCTAGTCTAGTTTTAGCTTCAGAGCTGCTGTAGAAAAGTCCAGTGTTAAAGAGGTTTAGAACCCCAGAACTACTCCAAGAGCACTGGATACGGCTTTAGTTCCAGAGTTGATCAAGAAGCCCATGTGTCAAATCTAAATATATATCAGACACACCTAATCAACTCTACAATACTTCCTAACTAGAAAACTGCACCAGCTCCATAGATTTTCTTAAAAACTTAGATGCTCCAGACCTACTCCAGGAGAACTGGATCTCACTGCAATCATAGACCTCCACTTACCTGTCTGCTGCTACTATGCTGATACTTGATTCTCCGTGGCACAGGTTGTGGCATTGCCTGGCAACTGCTAAAAACCTCAAAACTGCTCCTTGTGACTACTACCTGTATCACCCTGTTGCCACAAAGAAAAAAAACAGCAACAGTAGATGAGGAGGGGCTTGGTGCTCCAGCTGTTCCTCCAGGAACAGTGTGGCACTTTTCCAGCCATACCATAAGCCTCCAGCATACTACAGTTTTTTACAGATTCTTGTTGCTGACCCTGTTCTGTCTGAGTCTATGGTCTTTGCTGATCATCTCTGCCACATGATGTGATCATCGTTGCTGACCCCTGCCTCCTCCTGTTCTTGTTTGTGTTGCCATCCTTGATGTTAACTCCTGCCATGCCGTGACTACATCACTGACTTCTGCTATGTTACTTGACCATGTCCAATTCTGCCACCTCTTCTAGTCTCTCACCTCTGCCCAGGGCCAGATTAAGTCTGGTGGAGCTCCCAGATACAGTATTTTTTCCTTTAAAATGATAGTCCAGCCAAGTAACTGGAACATGAGATGAGTCCCTTGTGCCACCCTTGTGTTGGTGTATGCTGCTCAGGAACTCCTGCTTTGCCATTCTGGGGGAAGTGGGTGTAGTCGCCCAGCTGGTCCAACAGAAAACAGTTCCCTCTATTGAGCTGCCAGCGGCTGTGCTTGGTGGCTTAGGTGCAGTGAGTGGCCACCGATTGACAGGGCTGCATACACCCATTACTGTAGAGTTGCTGACAGTGGCTTTGCTGCTGTAGACTCTCCATCCTGTTCTGTGATGGCTTTGCCTGCAGGTTTGCAAAAACTAAAAAAGGGCCTACTGATGCTTTGTTGCCAGCCCCGCAGGCTGTCAGACCAAAGACTGAAAAGCCTCATGGACTAGACCATAACCAGGGCAAGTGGTGAACGCCCTGGGGCTTGCACCCCTTGTGCCTTCTTTATAGCCCAGCCCTGCCTCTGCCAAATGATCTGATTATCGTTTGCCTCCTCCAAGCCATGTCTTTGTTGCCATCTTTCTTGACAACTCCTGGACCATGTCCAAGTCTGTCACCTCTCCATGGCTACACCACTGTCCCAAATCTTACTAAGAGGCCCACATACTTCCAGCAAAATATATGAAACTTCGGTATGTACCTTATCTCAGTATCTATATAGTGTAGACGCTAAAGTTAATGAACAGCTTTTGAAATCCTAGCTCAAGAGTTGTTTCAGAAAGTTCAGCTGTGGCCCAAGAGTTGTTTCACAAAACCACTGATTCTGGCCAAACTTTCTTTAGAAAGCTTTGCTCCATCTCCAGCTTATATCCTAAGTTCATGTTTCTCAGAATCTCCTAAGCTGTTCCAGAAACCCAATCTATGACTCAAGACCACTTCTCTGGCCCTAGAGCTGTCTTAGAAACCCTAGCCCAAGCTCTAGAGCTGCTTTAGGAACATCAGCGCCATATTCATTCAGTCTGACAGAACAGCATTTTAAAACCTGCAGTAGTTATAAAATTGCTTCAGAAAGCTCAGCTCTGACTCCTTGGTCTATACAGAAATTGCCTAAAGGCATCTAGCTCTAGCCTGCCTATCTATCTGGAGCTTCTTTTTAATGGATTTCACTAATCTTAGCACAGCTAGGAAGTGTGCATGCCTAAGATCACATGATCGCACATTACTGTATTGCCCAAGTCATGGTATACATACACGGAGAGTGATGTTGGGTGTGAAGTGTTTGGAAACATCGATAAGGCATGAAGCTTTCCCGTTTTTATCTGTCAGAAATGGCTTTTCTTTATCTCCATTGATCTGTATAGTGATATTTTTATATGGTATGGCAGTTCCTTTTTCATTCACCAATGTGGCCTAGAAACAAAGATAGTACATACAGTAGAAGAAGTAACATTCCACTTAGCATCAGTCTGGATTTACCATTAGGCAACACTGGCTTTTGCCTCTCAACACTATTATTACATTTGCAGTTGGATTAAACCCTTAGATGAGCTGGGAAATAATAAAAAAAAAGTGGTCTTTCAGTTTCTGGCTCTGGTTCTCCTTACCTAAAACAATACCACAATGCCCTTTTAAACCATTATTGTTTTGGGTCTCATGTTTCTTTTGTTTAGTGTATTTCTTTGAAGCAGAACAAACCCCAGGATTTTGAGTTCCTCTGGTTTTGTTTCATTGCTCGGGATTGGGTTGCCCTGCTATGTGAATCCCCAAAGTTCACCCAGTTAAACTCTCCTCTCCTAGTTCCAGTGGCGCATGGACAGGCGCTCACCAATGAGAGCCATTTGCCAAGAGATGTTAACATGGCAAATGGCTCTCACTGGCGGGGGGGGGGGGGGGGGGTGCCACACTGCCTATGCGAATTGGATCGGGGAGATGCCACACTGCCTATGCGAATGGGATGGGGGAGATGCCACACTGCCTATGGAAATGGGAGGGAAAAATGCCACACTGCCTATGGGGAATGGGAGGGGGGTGCCACACTGCCTATGGGAATGGGATGGGGGAGATGCCACACTGCCTATGCGAATGGGATGGGGGAGATGCCACACTGCCTATGGAAATGGGAGGGAAAAATGCCACACTGCCTATGGAAATGGGAGGGGGATGCCACACTGCCTATGGGAATGGGATGGGGGGAATGCCACACTACCTATGGGGAATAGGAGGGGGAAATGCCGCACTGCCTTTGGTAATGGGATGGGGAGAATTCCACAATGCCTATAGGAATGGGATGGGGAGAATTCCACACTGCCTATGGGAATGGGATGGGGAGAATTCCACACTGCCTATGGGAATGGGAGGGGGGAATGCCACACTGCCTATGGAAATGGGAGGGGGAGTGCTACACTGCCTATGGGAATGGGATGGGGAGAATTCCACAATGCCTATGGGAATGGGATGGGGAGAATTCCACACTGCCTATGGGAATGGGATGGGGAGAATTCCACACTGCCTATGGGAATGGGATGGGGAGAATTCCACAATGCCTATGGGAATGGGATGGGGAGAATTCCACACTGCCTATGGGAATGGCATGGGGAGAATTCCACACTGCCTATGGGAATGGGATGGGGAGAATTCCACACTGCCTATGGGAATGGGAGGGGGGAATGCCACACTGCCTATGGGAATGTGAGGGGAAGTGCTACACTGCCTATGGGAATGTGAGGGGGGATTGCCACACTGAATATGGGAATGGGGGGAATGCCACACTGCCTATGGGAATGTGAGGGGGGATTGCCACACTGAATATGGGAATGGGGGGAATGCCACACTGCCTATGGGAATGTGAGGGGGGATTGCCACACTGAATATGGGAATGGGGGGAATGCCACACTGCCTATGGGAATGTGAGGGGGGATTGCCACACTGAATATGGGAATGGGGGGAATGCCACACTGCCTATGGCAATGGGAGGGGGGAATGCTGCACTTCCCATGGGGAATGGGGGACAATATCACTTTGCCTGTATTGGGGGGGGGGGGGGGGGGTGAGGAAGTATAAAATAAATGACCAGATAAAAATATGACCAAAACTATAGTTAATCTTAGGATGTCAAAACACACCTTGTCAATTAACAGATGCATGCTAGTACATTAGTCTAAACTTACCAGCATGAATCCATTTACAAATGACAGGACAGGGGAACAAGCCATTTTACCACCCTGTGCTAACTAGAGACTTTTTGGCTGAATCGAGTGACACCTCCATATGGGCTAATGGAAATCTACTTATTACAAGCAGTGAATGAGACATTTGCTGCACACCTCTCTTCAAAAGAAACTATGCATTAAAGCATAACTTTTAACAATGGCACTCCCCTGAGACCCAATTGGTTCCTGTAGCATGTTGCCAACCCCTATATTCAGTTTAAAAATGAGAGAGAAGGCACAGATGACATGACTTGATATCATCATCACTTTCCGTGTACCCCTCACAGCAGAAAATTATCTTCATAAGAGATAAAGGATTTCTGTTTATTTCTCCTCTGATTTTATAAGCATCTTGCCGTATATTGTATGTCTGTTATTTTTATTGTACATCTTTGTTTTTCATGCACTGCCCCCTCTGGGTGAAATAAATCCTAAAAATGTATAACCTTTGCTAAACATTTGTGCCCTGTATGCTTGGCTATCACTACTTGTGCCTGTCTAGGAGTGTGATATCACTTTATAATAGGTAAATCGGGGTGTGACAGTATAGCTGTATAGTCGGGCACAGGTCCTCACGTTGTGATTGGGTATATTAACTGTATAAGGTGAGATCTTAGCTTGATGTGTTGTCTGGTCACTTTGGACCAGTGGTGGCGGCTTTTTCAAAGACCTGTGTGTGTGGGTAAAACGATTGTAGGAAGTACAATCATAATCCTGTCTGGATCAGGACATCAAACCTCCTTGATTCATGACAGGGGAATTCTGCATCTTGCCTATTATTTAGTTCTTCGGGGGATGGTGTTTTAGGTAGATATTCTGAACATTTGGTTCTGAATATTTATTTTCTTATTTTCCTCCTCTAAATCCTATGTGCGTCCTATGGGCAGGTGTGTCTTTTAGGGTGGAAAATATGGGTATATGTTAAAAAAAATGTAAGTGGGAAAATTCTCAGTTACAAGTAACATAAATATGGTTAAAAATGACCAACAAAATGTTTTTTTTTTAATTATTTCCCTTTAAAAGCTGAACAAAAAAATGTCAAACTATTAAACCGGACCTTCAGCATGATTTAATGAAAAGCCCATGTAAAATTAATATATTTTAAGTTTTTAGTCACTTACTTGTTCTTTCCCCCACCGGGCTGCAACTCTGTCCAGGACTCTAGGATACGGGCGCCGCCATACAGGGGGCAGGTTATAGCTGTGCTTTGCACAGACAGACCAGAGCTGGTGTCAGGGAAAGGACAGCAATCCCAGAATGTAAAGCGACACAGTAAGAAGGCACTTCCTGTTTGCAGGCTGCCTGATAACCCATGAGCCGCCATCTTGGATCTTTAAAGGCTCATAACATGCAGTAGATGCAGGTAGGATGATTTTAATTTGAGCAATCTGTATGTACAGGGTGTGGGAAACATATAAGATAGGCTCTTATTCAGAGTGAAGGACCGCTTTAAACACTGTGGTATGAAATAATGCTTTATAACCTGCCAATTGTGTATTCTAAGTATGTCACACACCCCGCTTCAGATATCCATAACACATGGGTAATACCGACCTGAAGGGGCGTTCCTGCAGAGATGATGCAAAAAGAAAGCCCCTCCCTGATCCATAAATACCTGGGACCTCCCACTCATTACCCAGTTTTTCCATCTCTGCAAGTCGGCGAGCAAGTCAGAAGATGATGCCTCCTCCTTGCTCAGGGGGAGTTCAGGTAGCCGGGGTAACCCCCGGCCTATTTGGTGATATATTTCCGCTCGGCCATTCTTTTACCTAAGGGTTCCAGTCTTTTAGAATTTACATGCCTCCTCAGCTTTGGCTGCGGGCTCGAGCGAGGGTATACTGGCACCTAGGGTGCCGAGGAGCTGCGCTCCCTCCCCCCCCGTGAGACCCTAATAGAGAGGGTAGGCGGCGGTTCCGGGTTGGTGATCCCGGTTTGGGATGCCCCGTCCCTGAGTATTGTCCCTGGGGGGGAAGGGGGGGGTCCCACCTTAGCCCTTCCTATTCTAGTGGGGTTGGGGGTTTCCCTGTCAGTTCCCTTCTGTTTTCCCTATCCCCTGTGTGTTTTGACCTTTATTGTGTTATGTGCTGTTTTACTTATGTGTTCTTGCCAGCTGGCTATCTTGCGCTAGTTCCCGGGGTTTTCTTCTCAGGCGTGAGGTAATTACCTCACGCCTGTGTTGGGGGGCGGGGCCGGCCCGCGGCGCGTTGCCGCGGCCGGACTCCTGTCCTTTACTGGCCAGTTTCGCCGGCGGGTGCTCCGCGATGCGGATGCACCCGCCTGGCGCTTCATTGACCGACGCCGTGGCAGCGGCGGCGCCGGTTCACACTCGCCCCGCTGAGTTCTGCTTCATTGGAGGGGGGGGCGGGGCCGGCTCGCGGCGTGTCACCGCGGTTCCGCCCCTCCCATCCTTTACCATTCAGCGCAGTGTGCGCTTCTGGGCTGCTGTGACGTGGGGGGGGGGGGGGGGCGTGGTGGCGCTTCTCGCGCTCTTTCTCTGGCCACGCCTGGTTTTCCTCCTCTCTGCCTTCTCCTCAGAGGATCCGTTTCCCGCTCTTTCCAGCAGTTTCCTGTCACCAAAACTGTGAGTGGCCCTGTGGGCCATATTTACTTATATATTTCTCTGTTATGGCGTCTCTTTTTTATTGTGTGACGTTCTACCTGGGTCCCTTCTGTCTTTCAGGCGGAGGTCGTTTGGGAAGCTTCATCAACTGTGATTAGAGGGTCTTTCCCGGTCCTAGATCCCTGGGTTCCATTATACAAATCCTCCCACTCGGGACATTAAAGGGGCATCCCGGGTTGCCTACTGGCGTAATTCCCTGGGTCATAGCGACCACAAAAAATTCACCTTTATGGAGGCATCCCCTGATACTGGGGCGGGCACCCCTTCGGGGCATCCCAAATAGTGCATGTTGTGCGGTGTTTCTATTACTGGGGACGATGTACTGCTATGTATTCCCTGTGCACAGCAAACTATTGCGCGGCAGTCCGGATCCCAGGCTACGGGATCAGCACCGCCGGCCGATTCATCTCCACCTCCCACCCTGACGCGTGCTCCGTGTGACGTGGTCATGGGCAGGGATCTACAAGCTGCAATGTGTGCCAGATTGGCCACCCTTGAAAAGATCGTTTCCAGCTCGGCCGCCCGTAAGGCTCCGGCTAAGAGGAAACATGTGTCCCCGGCTCCGCCGGTGGATGTCTGGGATGAATCTAATAATCTTGACTGGTCCGATTATTCTGTTCTGGAGGACGGAGAGGTGTCCGACGGTTCAGAGATACTGACTATGAGCATTCTGCGGGCGCTGATGCCGAGTTTAGTGAGCTGGGAAGATCAGCGGACTCCCCTCAAGCCCTGGCCTTGATGTTGGAGGTTCTGAATATCTCTCCTCCTGAAACGGCATCGCAGCAGGATGGTGAGCTGTTTGAGGAATCCAGGCCGCGCTTGGAATTTCCTAAGCAGCGGCATTTTGACAAAATCATTGATAAAGAATGGGACAGGCCGGCTCGGCTACCGGGTATGCCTCAGGGGTGGGATAGGAAATATCCCTTTCCTGCTGAGGCGGTCAAGCGCTGGGGATTTCCCCCCGAGGTAGACGCCCCGGTTTTGGGGTTGTCAAATTCCTCGGTTCTAAATAGGCCGGATTGCTCCACCCTCAAGGATGGGGAGGATAAACGTATTGATCAGATGGCTTGTCATGGTTTTACCAGCGTCGGGTCGGCCATACGGCCGGTCTGTGCCTCTGAGCTTATGGTGTTGGCAGCCAGATCCTTGGTTAGGGAACTGCTGACATCTTCCGGACTTCCTCCTGGGAGTAATGAGTTCCTTAGTCTCAAACGCTGTGAGCTGTTTTTATCCTTTGTCTTGACAGCCCTGGATGACACTTTAATGATGTGTGGCAGGACGTCGGCCTTGCTGGTGACCATTCGTCGGTCGGTATGGCTGCGCCAGTTGGCGGCAGACTTTATGTCCAAAAAGTCTCTGACGGCCCTACCCTTTGTGGGGTTGAGGCTCTTTGGGGAAACTTTGGACTCAGTTACTCAGGGCGGTAGGCTACCACAGCGTAAGAAGCAGCGTCGTTCCTTTCGGGGGGCGACCACTGTTGCCCCTTTCTTTCGTGGGGCCAGACCTGGAAGAGGATCTACATTTCATTCTTCCAGAGGTGTCTCGGGGAGCAGGGGCAGAGGACGTGCCCGCTCTGGATACAATTGGGGTTCCAAGCCCAAGCCGGCTATCAAGCCAGCTCAGCAATGAGGGGGCGCCCTCACCCTTGCGGGTGGGGGGACGGCTGAAGCACTTCTCCCAGATTTGGGATCAAGAAGTCTCGGACAGGTGGATCCGGGAAGTGGTGTCTTCCGGTTACAAGCTAGAGTTCGAGCTCCGCCCCCCATCCAGGTTTCTCAGGTCTCGGATGCCTTCGGAGCCCCTGGCGGCACAGGGGCTCCTGGTGGCAGTAAAGAGTCTTCTGGACATGGATGTCATTTGCCCCGTGCCTTCCTCAGAGCAGGGCAAGGGCTTCTATTCCAATCTGTTCACAGTTCCCAAGAAGGACGGGTCGATCCGTCCTATCTTGGATCTCAAGCTTCTCAACAGGTTTGTCAGGCCGCGCAAATTCCGCATGGAGACCTTGCGCTCGGCCATTCAGTCTCTTCGCCAGGGAGATTTTCTGACGTCCATAGACATCAAGGTTGCTTATCTACACATTCCGGTTTTTCCAGCACACCAGAGGTTTTTCAGGTTTGTAGTAGAGGATCGTCACTTTCAGTTTGTGGCGCTTCCTTTCGGTCTCACCTCGGCACCTCGGGTGTTCACCAAGGTGCTGGCGGGGGTGATGGCACTGCTCAGAGTTCAGGGCATCCGCATTGTGCCCTATCTGGATGATCTGCTGATCATGGCGGATTCCTTCAACCAAGCGGAGTTGGACACCGGTGTGGTGGTGTCCACTCTGGAGAGGTTCGGTTGGGTGATCAACCACCCCAAGTCTTCCCTTTGTCCGTCCAGGATTGCGACGTTTCTGGGGATGTCTCTGGACACCTTGCAGGCCAGGGTTTTTCTGCCCCAGGACAAGATTCTTTTGATTCAGGGGTTAGTGCGGCTTCTTTTGTCGGATCCTCACCCGACCATCCGGTTAGGGATGAGGCTGGTGGGGCTAATGGTGGCCTCATTCGAGGCAGTTCCCTTTGCACAATTCCATACGAGGACGCTTCAGCTTCATCTGCTGAAGGTTTGGGACAGGTCGCCGCTGTCGTTGGACCAGTCCTTCCGGTTGACCCACCGAGTTCGTCGATCCCTACAATGGTGGCTGGGGTCTGTCAATCTGTTGAAGGGCAGATCCTTCCTGGCTCCGCGCTGGGAAACGGTCACCACGGATGCCAGTCTATCAGGCTGGGGGGGTGTTTGGAAGGATTGCCAGTTTCAGGGTCTATGGAGTTCGCAGGAGGCTCACGAGCCCATCTATATTCTGGAATTGAGAGCCATCAGGTTGGTTCTGTTTCGCTTGACTCATCAGTTGAGGGGCCGGCCTGTTCAGGTCCGGTCGGACAACAGGACGGCGATTGCTTACATCAATCACCAGGGGGGGACTCGCAGCAGGAGTGCCCTCAGGGAGGTGTCTTTGATTCTGGACTGGGCGGAGACTCACGTTCCGTGCATCTCAGCAGTCTACATTCCGGGAGTGGAAAACACGGTGGCGGACTCGCTGAGCAGGGCTTCCTCTCGTCAGGGGGAGTGGTCTCTCAGTCCCAAGGTGTTTCGTTTGATTTGTCTCAGGTGGGGGTTCCCTGCGGTGGACCTCTTTGCCTTTCGACACAATCACAAGCTTCCAGTCTTTGTGTCGCTCTCGCAGGATCCTCTGGCTCTGACAGTGGATGCCATGTCTCTGAACTGGAGGGATCTGGGCTTGCTTTACCTGTTCCCTCCGTTCCCGTTGCTGGCCAGAGTGGTGCGCAAGCTGGCGCTGGAAGGCGCATCAGCGATCCTGGTGGCTCCGAGGTGGCCAAGGCGCGTTTGGTTCGCAGATCTGGTAAGGCTGGCAAAAGACCAGTTCGTGCTGCCTCTGAGTCCGGGTCTGCTCACTCAGGGTCGGCTGCGTCGTCCCAATTTACAATCGCTGGTTTTGACGGCGTGGCTGCTGAATCCACAATCTTGAAAGAAGAAGGCCTTTCTGATGCAGTTATTCAGACGCTTATCAGTGCCAGGAAACGGTCTTCCTCTACTATTTATTATAGGTCTTGGAAGTCCTATATTGACTGGTGTGAGGGTAGGTCCCTCTCTTGCCGGGAGTTTTCTATCCCCAGGCTTTTTGGAGTTTCTTCAACATGGTTTGGAACTGGGGATCCAAATTAGTACCTTAGAGGGGCAGGTTTCTGCCCTGGCGGTTTTCTTTCAAAGGTCCTTTGCACTTCATCCCTTAGTCAAGACCTTTTTCCAGGGAGTTATGCATATGCATGTACGGCCTCCTAGGAAGCTTTTTGTTCCGGTTTGGGATTTGAACTTGGTTCTTTCTGCTCTTCAGGGGCCTCCGTTTGAGCCCATGCATGAGGCTGCCTTGTCGTCCCTTACTCAGAAGGTGGCTTTTTTGGTGGCTATCACTTATGTTAGGTGTGTTTCTGAGTTGGCAGCTTTATCCATTAAAGCTCCGTATTTTGAATGGCATCAGGATAAGGTTGTTTTTCGTTTCAAACCAGATTTCCTTCCTAAGGTGGTTTCGGCCTTTCATCTAAATCAGGACATTGTTCTGCCCTCTCTTTGTCCCAATCCTAGCAACGAGAAGGAAAGGGCGTTGCATTCCTTGGATGTAGTCCGCGCTGTAAAATATTACCTGGTGGCTACGTCTTCCTTTCGTAAGACGGACGCCTTTTTTTGTGGTGCCCTCCGGGCCTAGGAAGGGTTTGGCTCCTGCCAAATCTTCTATCAGTAAATGGATTCGTCAGGCCATCTTTGGGGCCTATTCTGCCAAGGGGAGGAGTCCCCCTTTTCGTGTTACTGCTCATTCTACTCGTGCTCTTGGAGCGTCCTGGGCCTTCCAGCACCAGGCCTCTGTTGAGCAGGTTTGTAAGGCCGCTACTTGGTCTTCTGTTCACACTTTTTCCAAGTTTTACAAGGTTGATGTTCGGGCCTCAGCGGATGCTGGTTTTGGCCGCCTGGTTTTACAAACTATTGTGGCATAGGTTGTGCCTTGTTACCTTGTTTTGGATTCCCGCCCTTTTATGGACACTGCTGTTGGATGTCCCATGTGTTATGGATATCTGAAGCGGGGTGTGTGACATACTTAGAATAATACCATTTTGTGAAATACTCACCTGTAAAATGGGTATTATAAGTATGTCACACACCCCGCTTCACCCGCCCTTGTTTGGTACTCTGGATACTCTATATAGGGCATTTTGCGTGGTTCTTGGTTTTACTGTTGCCTCTTCCTGGTCCCTTACTTACTGCTTCTGTATACTGGGTAATGAGTGGGAGGTCCCAGGTATTTATGGATCAGGGAGGGGCTTTCTTTTTGCATCATCTCTGCAGGAACGCCCCTTCAGGTCGGTATTACCCATGTGTTATGGATATCTGAAGCGGGGTGTGTGACATACTTATAATACCCATTTTACAGGTGAGTATTTCACAAAATGGTATTTTTTTAAGGAAGTGACCCTTAGTATGCCAGCAAAAATGGTGATGAGCCCCCAGATCCGTGCCAAGCACATAATAGTAAAAATGGAATTCCTTCAGTGGATAAGCGCTCCGAAAAAGATCAAAAATAGCTTAGTGAATACATCCTTGTTTGCTGTGCATGCTATGCTGATCTATGCTGGACCACATCAGCCTGGCATAGTTTCAGTTAATGTATTTTCCCAATAAACCATTATCCACAGAGTCATCATATTGTACTTACAGAGACATTAAGGGGACCTTTATTGTAGTATGTCCCCAGTGCGCTATAATCCAGCTGGATGCTGGCCATGTTATTGGTGATCCACATGTAGCAGTATTGTGTCAGCAATTCCTCTGCAAAGAAAAAGTAAGCACCATGTGAGCTGCACCACTCTGGCTGTGCACATAGCTTACCCCAAGAGCACCCGCCATTACAAACTCAAGAGCCTGAAAGAAAGTAAGTGGCATCGAAACTAGTTGCAAATAATCTGGCTCCAATTTCACAGGAAAAAATAAAATAAAACATGAACTTAACCCGGACCTTCAGCATGATTTATTGAAACGCCCAAACCCTTATAAAACAATTCCCAAGCATCTAAAATTAATATATTTTCAGTTTTTAGTCACTTACTTATTATTCTTTCCCCCACTGGGCTGCAACTCTGTTCAGGACTCTAGGATACGGGCGCCGCCATCTTGACTCAGAAGCATCACATACTGAGGAGAGTGGGATAAAGTACAGGGGGCAGGTTTTAGCTGTGCTTTGCTCAGACAGAGCAGAGTTGGGGTCAGGAAAAGGTCAGCAATCCCAGAATGCACAGTCAGAAGGCACTTCCTGTTTGCAGGCTGCCTGATGTCCCATGAGCCGCCATCTCGGATGTTTAAAGGCTCATAACATGCAGTAGATGCAGGTAGGGTGATTTTTAATGTGAGCAATCTGTATGTACAGGGTGTGGGAAACATATAAGATAGACTCTTATTCAGTGTGAAGGTCCGCTTTAATAAAATATGTGTAAGCAAAAGAGTTGGCAATTACCTGTGCCTTCTTCTTTAAAGGTAATTTCACATGAGATGGAGTTTTCAGGACCTGATAATGGCAATTTAAAGAGCTCCAGGTCTAGGGTATGTTTGAAATTACCATTCACATCCAGCTATAAGTACACAGATAAGATTAGACAGATTAAACTCACCTACATTATGTGCCTGCAGTAATGTTACAGCTCTCACATGCTTAATAAAACATCTCTATATAACAAAAACTTTTTTTAGGCGGGAAAGCAGAAACCCCTTTACATTTTAGGGTAATGATAGATGCCCCTTAAACAAAATAATAGACTTTTGGAGTAAATGAAGGACCCCACTTAACTATTGTAAAAATTCTACATATACCAGTTGAGGTCTTTTTTGAAAGAATACACCTGCAGAGTAAATTAAGACTAGTGAAGCCTATTTGCCTAGTAGTTAAGGGATCTTGTGACCAGAAAGTAGCAGGTTCGATTCCCGGGACATGACTGTTGAGCAAGGCACCTAAACCCCCTACTGCTCCCCGAGTGCTCAGGTTTGGGCAGCCCACCGCTATGCACACTCACTGCATGGATGGGTTTAATGAGGAAAAATGAACAAAAATCATTTTATTGTAGAGAAAAAGAAGAATTCATTATAGGCTACAGCTAGAAGTCCTTTATAACAAAAAAAATCCATTTGTAAAATAAAATAATAACCCCCCCCGCCCCCTTAGTTACATTAAAGTGAACAAACCTCCACCCCTCCCCCCCCCACACACACACACACACGCTTGGCCCATGGTCTCATGGTCCTGAGACTTTTTAGCATCAGGAAACCTGGAAGAGATTCTGGACCATGTTAAAGTCGGTATGTTGCTTGATTTTGCTTACAGAGCGAGAAGAAGGTAAGCAAAAACTTGGGTGTTGGATCACTTTAAATGAAATATTTTTGTTTAAATTGCTGGTGGTACCCCTGGTGGGGTATATTATCAGTGGTACCCCTGGTGGGGTATATTATCAGTGGTACTCCTGGTGGGGTATATTATCAGTGGTACCCCTGGTTTATCAGTGGTACCCCTGGTGGGGTATATTATCAGTGGTACTCCTGGTGGGGTATATTATCAGTGGTACTCCTGGTGGGGTATATTATCAGTGGTACCCCTGGTTTATCAGTGGTACCCCTGGTGGGGTATATTATCAGTGGTACCCCTGGTGGGGTATATTATCAGTGGTACCCCTGGTGGGGTATATTATCAGTGGTACTCCTGGTGGGGTATATTATCAGTGGTACCCCTGGTTTATCAGTGGTACCCCTGGTGGGGTATATTATCAGTGGTACCCCTGGTGGGGTATATTATCAGTGGTACCCCTGGTGGGGTATATTATCAGTGGTACCCCTGGTGGGGTATATTATCAGTGGTACTCCTGGTGGGGTATATTATCAGTGGTACTCCTGGTGTGGTATATTATCAGTGGTACCCCTGGTGGGGTATATTATCAGTGGTACCCCTGGTGGGGTGTATGATCAGTGGTTAATAATGATTTACAATGTATTAGTTTTAGCCTACATGTAATATAGGTTTTATATACCAAATGCATGATTGAAATATATATATATATATATATATATATATATATATATATATATATATGTTTTATTATACAATGTTTTGATACATCTGTTTGTATGTACAGTATATGGATGTATTTTTGACCCATATTCATGTACTCCTTTGTCTGAATTTTTGTCTATATAAACTTTGCTATGTATTTTTTTTTTATGGCCATAGCTAGCACTGGAAGCATTTAGTATAAAAACTATAATAAAAAGTATAATAATGGATTGTTCTTAATTGTGGTGTCCAGACAATTGCTCATTCTGCTGTGAGTTCACAAGATGATGGAAAGTGCTCCCTAGACTGACTAAACTGACTGCACCATCTTAAAACTGCAGCTAACTAAACTTTCCTATTTAAGTAATGTGCAAGTCCTTCATTAATAATTAATTAGGGGTATGAGTCTGGGATCTCCAGTTCCACTCTTAATTATAGGCACAGTGAAGGCTGCAACAAAAACAAATGGCACTTACCTGGAAGCCTGCAGCAGCCTACAGAACGAGCCTGCAGACTGGAAGGCACGTGTCTTTTCTTATTGTTATTTGTAGACTGAACAGCGAAAGTAAGTAGAGAATAAGTCCACTGTCATTGAGAAATGCAGTTAAAGGAAACCTTTGATGCCATCTCTAATTTACTTGGCTGTTTAAAGGGAGAATTCCTCTACAATCTTGAAATAAATGAGGGACTAAAGGGATCCCCCCTCTAAAATAAGGTGAAGAGTAACTTCAAAGCCATGGTGAATTCATTACAACTCTGCAGATGGCAGAGGAATACCATCCACATGTAATTTATAGGCAGATATTTAGGGAATGAAGTGGCCGTTGGCAAATTCACCAGATCGCAGATTGGCTGATCTCACTATAAGAGAAGTAGGCTAGCCGGGTGGCTGCATCCCCGGCCATCGATTTGAGAGTGTGCTCCCATGCCCAATCATTCGGTTAGCCTGAGACGTGGGAGAGCACACAGCTACAGGGATGAGGCCACTGGCATAGGTGAGGTTACCAGCGACCCTGGGGGCTTCACACAGCGCTAGAATGCCATGTGCCAGGATAGCAGCCAGCCCTGGGGTCTTTTAGAGTCCAGGGCCAGCCTTCGAAAGGTTTAAGTGTGCTTTTATAGCTTAAAAAGATAAGGAGGCTTTCCTCTGTAAGCTTCAAATATATTAGAGACCTGAGCATTTTCCTTTTCAGAATATGATAAATGCTTACGAACAAAAAGAGACCAATTTATCTGCTTCACTCATTTCTTACCTTAGTTTGAATGTTTATGCAGAAGTCTTCTACACCCTTAAAGCAGTTTCCCTGGTTTCCATAGCGGGGCATCCTCCTGCAACACTGGCCAAAGACAGAACCTGGGACTGGCTTTTCGTACTCATATCTGGAAGATGGATCGGAATATTAGCATCTGACCATTTCCCTGTGTTGAACTACAGTAGTAAGGAATTGGGTTTCTGCTTAAGAAGTTAGTTCAAAAATAAGGCAGGCAGTAATCTAGGAGACTCTATATATGGGGGTTCAGCTTGCCGAGTCCAAGCCAAATTTCACAAGACACACATACACATACATTATATAATATCAGTGAGGCTTTGTATTATCCACCACCCCTCTAACAGTTCAAGGAAGTAGGCCTCCCCACTTCAGGGCCAAAAGTATATTGGTGAAACAGGTGACCCCCTAACATTAGGGTCACTGTAGCCTCTCAGAGCTGATCATGCTGGGCTCAGGTGTTAAGGTCATGTGGCTTAGGATGGAGGGGGCTAAGTCTTACAGCGATGTCCCCGGGAACATTCTTCACTTATCTCCTCTGACTTCCCTTCCTCTGGGCATGATCACTGTACCTTTCTGAGGTTCCTGCTCTCCTCTCTGTCTGACCCTCCTTTTTATGCCCTCACTGTGATCCGATCCTCCCGCGATCATCAGGCCCATCCGTTCCTGCTGTTCTGGGGTCTAGACTGGGGGAAACCTGCAAACGCCAAAATAGATTCCTCCCGTTCTCCCCCTGACGGGGACCCCAAGGAACGTCAGTCCAAGATGTTGGCCAACCTAGCGCGTTATATCCAGCGCAGACAGGAATCAACCACCTACTTGTTAGCCTGTCTAACTTGCCACTGGGACCTGACAACCTGTCCCACAGTGATGTTCCCATACAGGGACTACCAGGTGAAGTAACTACCACTGACTCCGACACTGTACATGCTACTTTAATCCCCTTAATCTGGTCCTATCCTTTTCTACCTACAGGTTGACCACCCATCCCGAGGAGCTAGCCCGTCTCCTGGACCCACCAGTGGAGCCTGCTAAGCCTCTCAAGTAAACGTCTGACTGGACTATTTCTACCTACACCTGCTGTGGAACCCCCTTAGAGGGGTGAGTTGCACCTGTTAACTTAATGGGTAATCTTGCTGGTGTCATAGAAGTTTTGTGGAACTTGTGGAAGTTTTGGGAACTGAGGTAGCAAGCTCTCCTATAGACAACATTGTGAGGTGAAATGCAGGTTGGTCTTGAAGGTTCCTTATTAGTATGGTGTCAACCTTTGAATAAGAGGCACTAGACGGCATGGATGGGCCCTAGGATAGCAGGCTAGAGATAGAATACCCCTTATAATATGGGTCAAATTCAAGTAAATATTCAAGTATATATTCAAGTATAAATAGCAATATGGGAGGGATAACAACCTGCGCAACCACATGGGGCCCATAAGATTAGGGGGTCTGGTTACATTTAGTTACACCACTGACCCTGTATCGAAAAAATTCAAATTTCCTTTAATGGAGGGGACAAGGATCAGGGGTGACAGGTTTTGAACATCCCTTTTTGCTTGTACAGCTCAACTCCGGTGGCTGGTCTCCTGGACCAATAATAACGGCTTATTGCTTATCTTCTGAGGTGTCTGCTGTTCTAGCCATCATACAATGCTCCAGGCAGATATTTACATGTCCGATCCTGGCAAATGGAGCGATTGCCAAGAGCCCAACACAGTTACTGATGCCCATGAAAATGAGTGTTTTTCTGTGCAGACATTTTACCCCTTTGGTTTTACATTTAAAAACTGAAAGAAATATGCATGCCCTCCCCCCTTCCCCAAGCCAACCAGGCTGGGCACCAGGCATAGGGACTGGTACCAAGGCCCCCAGGAAGCAAATCAGGCCCATACTGATGGACACTGGGCTCTTCTGCATCCTGGTGATCCAAAAGGGTGTGCGGATAATCAGACAGGGGTCCCCCTATGCCGCCTGCCAGGACTAAATAATCCCCCATTTAATGAAAACTATTCGATCGCAGCCTATATTCTTACCTTACCTGCGCTTACCACACCTCCACCCACCACTGCTCACCACTTCCTGTCCTAGGTCTGACCACCTCTGCTCACACAACCTGTGGTCACTTCTGCCCACATGTTCACATCTCCTTAGCCTACCTCTTGCCACTTTTATCCACCTATGTGTCCAATGCAGCCCTCAGACCAAAAAACTGTGAGACCTGGTCTATATCGTAATATGAGTGTGATTTCCACAATCCCTGATTTTCTCTCTTTTCATAGTCCCCCTAGCTTGTTTTTCTTTTTCAAGTGTCGTTCTCCTCTTTCTCTTCTTCTTGTTCCCTCTGCCAATCTTTTTAAGTGCTCCCACTCTCTCTCCCATTAATTTCTCTCTCTTTCATTAACTTCTCTCTCACATTCTATCAATCTCTCCTACATTTTCCCTTTATCTCTCTCTCACACACGCTGTTTCTGCGTCAAGTGTAAGTTTCATTCTGAAATCTTCCACATGCTGCCCCTTAACCTAAGGTGGATGGCCATGGTTAGGGTTCAAGGAGGGTGGCCTTGGTGTGGGGATGATGTTCTGGGGGTGGGGGATGGCAAGCTGATTCAGGAGGATGCCCAGAGGTTGGAGATGATGCTGTAGAGGTGGGGCTTAAGTGGGAAAGAGTTGCCGAAGTGGTCCTATAAAATAATGGATGGTCCCCGAGTTAATGGTATTAGTGGATTACAGGGTGATCTAGAACATCCTTTAATTATATGAGTGGAAAAAAATGTGTATAATTTACCCTCAAATACAGGATGGCATAAAGGAATGGGTCATAATGTTGAGGCCATGACTGTATAGATGTCCTATAGTGTAGTATATGATACCTTTGGCTTCTATTGTGGCAGTAGGGTATACAAAATGATACAGTGGGAAGGACATACTTACTGTGCATTGCCATTTATCATAGCTGTTTTGTCCTGAACAGACAGGGTGCTGGGGCATGTAAGAGTTGCGTCCCACCTTGGAATAACTGAAAAAATATGAACAATTAGGACTTGCTTATAACCAATGCTCGATTTGGTCTGAAACCCCTTGCATTCCAATTGTTATTAAAAGGGACCAGTTTAATAGAATGGGTAGCGAGAGACATGTGTTAATGTTTGAATATGCTCCATTTGTGGTTGCACCCCTCCAGTACCCCTATGCATAGTAGGCAGCTTAACTACTGCAATTTCAATATCATTATAGGAATAATTTTGCTGGGGTAGTAAATGGAGTAAATGGAGGTACGAGCCATGTACTTGGCAGTTTTATTACCGTAATTGTCCTAGATATTAATTCATACATGTCAGTAGGCAGCAGACTATATCTCTTGTGGGATAAGGCATTAGCTAAATATGGTGCTGAATTGCACAGAGGGAAAAAATGATAAGAAAGGTGATTCAGCACCGTTAGTAAAAATGATACGGAGCAGAA